>OZ007593.1:299581191-300781191 GCA_963931845.1 Maratus michaelseni | reverse complement strand
AGATGTGATTATATAGCATGAAAAAATTCATTTCTATTAGAATATTCACATTTAGCAATTTTCGCCATTCGACGGAAATAAACTCGAAATCTTTTGTACAGCAATGTACATTATCTGAAGACTTTTGTGCACACCAAATATTTAGCTAAAAGGCAACTTAAAAATCACTCGCAGCAATAACAACCGTAATCTACAATGTATCTTTTTTCTTTGCGTAGCCCTGTATATGAATTTATTTATAGTTCACAAATCTCTATTAGTCTAATAAATATAGTTCAGCAGAAAAATGTGTAACACAATTAAAAACTACCCATAGGCACTTCATTTAGTCTGTAATACTTACGGATTCCCATTTGTATCCCTGTATATAAACAGCCGAGTTAATAAACACACACGTACTATGAAAAAATTTAATTAAACTTAAAAACGCACTTATCACACAGACTGTAAATATCGCACATGTACTGCAACCGATATATGTTGTGCGTCCCTGTAAATAGACACAATGCATAACACACTTTAAAGAGAGCAATTTATAGTTCATATCAGTAATGCATATAATTTTCATTAAGTCTGAAATAGTGAAATATCAATAAATTACACTGCAAATGATTTTTCCCCATATAATAATGTGCAACAGAATCCTTTTGTTTGACCCTGTAAATGAATAATTAATGCTTTGCACCCCATATTCAACAAAAAGCATGTTTTAATGCGCTTCAAAATTATATATCTATTCCATCGTGTTTCAAATGGCGAAACATCATCCAAATACACGTGAAACGATTATTTCTCATTGTCTGTAATGTAACGGAATACTTTTGACTGTCCCTGTAAAAAAAACTATAAGTGCTACACACTTCAGTTGAAATAGGGAACATGCTATAGTAAACGACAATAACATACAAAAATTTCAGCGCGATACGAGCATATTTACATGAGTTAGAGCCGGTACACACGACCAGACGGCCAGACGCCAGACGCTAGACAAACCGAAGTCAAACACTTTTCAACTAGGTTGGAAAGTGTTAAAAAAAAAACAAGAAATCTCGAAAATGGCTTGATCAAGTATAATGGAATTTACGACAAATATATATATTTGTACGATTAAGGTAATAACGTGGCCCGATTTTTCATATTCGATTTCAGTGTGTGTAGTTAAAAGTCTAAGTTCTAATGCAAAACTTATGGACAATTTCAACACGCGTATTGTAGCATTATAATTCAGACTAAAACATTAGGTGAATAAATAATAAAAAAATAAAACTTTAATGACGTAACAATATGCAAGGACATACATTTTTCATATGTACATTTTTAACTCCAAAATTAATTGGATAAATAAGCTGATATCTTGAATTCGTATATAAATCGTCTAGAAACGAATTTCTCTTAAAATATTTAAATGTTTCAATGGCAATTTTTTAGAATATTACTGTATTTGGGATATAATTTTTTGAAGGGATGTGTTTTCATTGGACACCGAATTTCATTTTTTTTTTAATCAATTAAAAAATGTCCCACATTGTGTCTATAAAACGCTTTTAAGATAAGGAGAGGAGCTGACAACATATGAAATCATTTCAAAGTGATGTGCTCCGAATTAAAAAATAATAATTTTGCTTGTATTTTACATGATGCAGTTCTGAAAAGCTTGTTTCTGTCGTTGATGTGATAAATATCATTTTTTTTATTTTTTTATTATTGAATTAGAAACTATTTGTGTGAGTAAAATATAGATTTTGGAGCCTTTGAAATGAGCTGTTTTATTTTACAATTATTATTTAGTTTGTGGCAATTAGCGTCTACCTTTTTAAAAAAATTCTCTAAAATTTTACACGTTTGATTAGTTATATCTTATTTTTTATATCTTCACACCCGTAATAGTTGTAGAGCATCGAGTAGAAATCAAACAAATTTTCCTATGTATCGATTTCAATCAGGCAATTTAATGAACATTACAATTGTTTACTAAAATTTTTTTAAACTTTAAAAAATTCCATTTCTTCTTGTAAAATAACTACAATGTTTTAAAATTACGCCTCCGTAATACTCCCCCCAATGTGACAGTAACTCGGGAAACGTAATTCTCAGGAATTAAATATTTAAAAAAACTCTCTAAAATAATTGAATTATTGATCTCATGATAATAGCATTAATAATTAACTTGGTCGATTAATTATTCTCTTAAGTATTGTAATTGATTATTGATAATCCTACTTGTTCGATTTATTTGAAAATAGCTATTTGTTGTAATTATTTTTGACTTAATACAGAACTGATAATATTCAATTGATCTACTGTCTTCCAGACAATGATTAAAGTGATTACGAAAATGTTATGAATCAAACATTTTCCTTTTGTTATATTGAAAAATGTCAGCTCTAAATGTAAAAATAAAGTTTGATTTTCCTTATAAAAATATCTATCCAATTCTAAATAAATTAAGTTTTCCTTATTTTCATACATCAAGATAACATGAATAAAGACTGGTGACATTTCCATTTCCTTACATTTATCTAAATCTGTTGTCTAACTAAGTTCGTGTATCATGTATGTTTTAATGTACTAAATATCTGAATTATATTTCAATATTTTGTTTTAATAGTATGCTTTCATGAAAATAATATATTTATTACTTGCTGTACGGTCTACATTATTGAATGTTCATTAGAAACATTTTTTGTGGTCATTATTATAATTTATTATTATTATTATTATTATTATTATTATTATTATTATTATTATTATTATTAAGGTAATTGATTTATTTTTTTATTACAATTAAATTTCGGTTTACAATATAAAATAAGACTGTGAATTAGTGCTATATTGTTTTTAGATTTGTATAATATTAATAAAAATATGATATATAATGGTTATAACAATTAATAAAAAACGTTTAACAAAATTTCTTAAAAGATGTCCATTAACATTATGTCCATTGACGGTAACGTTTACTAAAGTTAAAATTAAAAAAAACATTACAAATTTCCATTTCTTCTGGTAAAATAGCTACAATGTTTTAAAATAATTTATATAACACATACATATAATAATATACATAACATCGCATGGTATATTTTTACCTAATAAAAATATTGTGCCGAGAAATCACTGGAAAAATATGTAATTCGATCTCAACGTTGTTACAAAACAATTTTTTAAGAATTTCCAACTCAGCTGGTAACTGTTCATGATTTCCGTTTGACTGTCTTCCATTTGTTTGTCTGTAGGTGTTCCAACTATAGTAAAATTTCTCGATTTGTCATATAATTTAAAAATGTTATTAAGGTTTATTATAGAACGTTCGGTATTGAAAATGAAGTGTGCAACATTTACAGCTCGTTTACAGGGACACATAAACTATTCCATTGTATTATGTTCCGCAAAAAAATCGTTTGTGATGCACTTTGTTGATGTTATGAAATTTCAAGTAAAATTGTATTGATATGCATCACTGCGATGCACTACAACATGCATTCTGAGGAGTGTAGAATAGATAGCATTGGTAGTTCGTTTAAAATCTCTTAACATTATGATATACAGTGCGTGTAAAAACTTTAAAAACAGCAAAAAAAAAGAGAGACTTGAAATGGAAATTTAATGTTAATCATAAGGTTGAAATAGAAATAGAAAAGACAACAATATGTATTGTGAGCCGTTTATGTGAAAAAAATAATAATTATGCAAACAAACTCTATTTTTGCTTGTATAAAAACTTTAAGGAGACAGATATAGAAAATTTTTTATAGAAATTTTACCTACAGCTATTATTGATTTGTATGTTAAAATCTCTTGTGTATAGTAATTTGTGTGACGTTTTCTATCAAGAGTTCTGTTAATTTTATAATAATGCCAAAAAACAAGTAATCTAACTAAACATAAAAAGGTTCTGTTGAATGTTTTGCTTTGTCAGGAATGAGGTGTTGATATATTGAAAACAGATAAGAAGATCTAAAACCGTTAAAAAAAATTGTAATGTAAAAAGACAAGTATGACGACAAAAAGAAACACTGGAGGCGAACCAAAATCCTTGCCAGCCAAAGATTATAGGAGTCTTTTAAAGTTAACATCAAGTGGTAAAAACTCAAGAGAAGAAATTTTACGAACGGCTGGATTCAATGTTTGTGAGAAAATAATATGCAATACTCGTGCTGTGAATTTCCAATTCACAGCAAAATTGTGTAATTTTTTTTTTTGCTAACTAGACACAAAATCCAGCATTTACAGTTTTGAAGACGAGTGATGACTTGGGACGAGAAATGGTCTCATGTTATTTTCTTCGATGAAGCAATATGGAACTTAGCTTGTCGAGATGTCTAGTAGTATTATTATTGGCATGATTACAGAAAAGGCAAATACATTTTCTTAGAACGTCAATTAGGCAGGGGCATCCATTATGACATGGGGCTGTTTTTCTTTTAACGGCGTGGGGTCACATGCATTTTTTTCAGGAAAAGCTAATTCAAAGACTTATCTAAAATCTCTGTCTTGCCATCTTTCACCAACTGCGACACTTTTGGCAGTGATGGATTTATCAGCATGATAATGCGTCTATCCACTCAATCTTAGGACAAAACTCTGGTTCCAGAAGAAAAATATTGGAGTTTTGCAATGGCCACCCAGAAGTCCTGATCTAAAAACTATCAAGAACTTGTGGGTATTTAGCACGACGAGTTTACAAAAATGAAAGACATTTTTGCCCATCTTTAAAACTCAGATCTGCTATTCAAGATTAATGGTACAAAACCACTCCCGAACTGTGTCAAAAATTAATAATGTCCATGAAAGATAGAATATTTTCGATTATTAAAAGCAATGGTAGGAGCACAATATATTAAGTATTTGTTTCTTCATTAATGAATTGTTTTTATTTTGCTGTCCTTAAAGTTTTTACATAGGTAAAATATTAGAGTATTTGGAAATTGGAATGTTGGAACATTGGAATTGGAAAAATATTTTATTTTCGTAATAAAATAATTGAAAATAATTTTTGTTGACTTTTTTATTAGCTTTTCAACATTATGATACACATAACAGTAAATGTTTTTCATCTGATTTGAAATTTATCAAAAATAAATAAGTAAATAAACATTTTTGCTGTCCTAAAGTTTTTACGAGCAATATACGAGTAAAAGGTGTTTGTGGTACATTTAAATGATGTTATGATACCTCAAACATAAATAAAAAGTATCATGGTGGTACAGAACAACAAGTTTTCTATATATTACGGAGCTCGTTGCATTTATCCTTCATTTACAGAAGTACACAAAAGAATTCGGTTACAGGACTAACTATGGTCAACAATTTCTGGAAGTGCGTTTTACGCTATAGTGTACATTTTTTAATTTATCTCATTTTTAGTGTATTACGAAGTATGCAACAATTTTATGTAACATGTACGGGGCTGCACGGAAATATTTGGACAGAAACTGCTGAAAGTGTATTTTTACTGTGATAAGTGTTTTTTTTTTAATTTTTGATTTACAGTTTCATTTCTTTGTTTGAGAAAATGAAATTCTTAATAATATTCTGCTGGTGATGGAAGGCTTCTCATGATCTATGCCTCATGCACAATTTTTCTTTCTTGTTTAGAGAAAATTTCTGTCATTAATGCTTCATTAAAAAATATGAAGAACGTTTATCTGTTTTATTTTTCCATTTTAATATTGATTATATATATATATTTTTAAAAGAGTTTTAATTTATTTTAATATATCTTTTATTGATTTTCCAATATTTTACCACCATATCATTTAGATCGAATTTTATAAATGTATTTAAGAAAACTGATAATCAATCTTTATTTAAATAGATTACTTCGAAAATGACAGTTCATGACAAGAAGAGAGAATTATAAATATTCTTGCATAAGTGATTCCAAATTTGCATGTTATTTCTTAGTCAGTCATCCGTTAACAATTTTATTAGTTTTTAACATCTTATCGTCATTTGTCACACATAGTGTATAAGAGAATAAAATATTATAAAATTTTAAGTTGAGTGAAGTAATTGATTTTTTTTTTTAATTTACACACATCCACCATAAATAAAGCTATGCATTACTTTTTCTAATTTCGTAATTTGCAAAATGTGTGGGAAAATATTAATCTTACATACATAACATTTTTTAATGTCATAAATAATCAATGACAGGTGATTTCTGAAATACATGTATCTTGCTATTTGTGAAATGTAATTCCGCTAAACATTATATTCAGGGTGTTTATTATGAAAAAATATGGTAATTCATATTTCGTTTTGATCATTCAGCAGAAAGCGCATCTTCTAACAGTCAATATTATATCTATATATCATATTCTATTGCAGATAAATGCACCAAATGTTATACTTAATTTTACTAATATTAAAAATATGCCAATGTTAAAATTATTTCTATAGAGTAGTCAGGAAAGCTGCTCAACGTTAAATCAATCATTTTATCTACTTAATTGATTACACCTGACATCACGTGACGATCAACATGTTAATTCGTATCATCAGGGAGTTAATAGTGGTTATTCAGTAATTGTGTACACTGAACTCCTTTCTTCACTGTGCTTGCCAAGAACGACATACTTCATGTATTGTGCAACAACGTTATTTACAAAGACATTAAAAACACGTCTATCCACTACATTTTAGAATCAGAGTAATGTATTTCAAGTTTGTATTTATTGAGCTGAGAGAAAGAAACTCCTACGCGTCTACAGCAGTAGTGCATTTGCGTGACACTATTCCTCCTAAAATGTTTGGTCGATGACCATATAATTCAGCCATTGATAGATGCCATGACCGTCACGGTTCGCGTAAACAATTCTGACAAAAATCAGGTCCTTGAGTAATAATTGGAGAACTTTATTGTAATAAACGTAAAGTTAAAAGTCACTAGCTGGTTACTGTTTTTCACATTATATAGTCTATATAGAGATATATAAATTAGTATGTTGTTCACACAAAGCTACAATTTTTGACCGTTTTGCAGAAAACTGATATTCATACGTTGTTTTAGAGCAAGAGTAAAAATCTTAACTACTTTTAAAATGTCTCAGACTACTCTTTGAACTTATTTAAACAACCAATTATAGTTTATATTTATACATATCTACTTTTTAAATTTCTTAATGAGGTATTTTCTTTCCTATTGCCGCAAACGAAAACGGTGCAAGAAGAAAAAAAATAGTTTTTACAGAGAAAGTACTTATTTGTGAAAATTCAAATCCACATGGCTATATTTTTGCATTCGAAATTGACTATCATTCCGAGCAGATGGTATTCATTTTTCATATGTAAAATTTAAATAATTTACTTTAAGTGCATTAAAATGACTTAGTACCTGCAGTTATATATATTTGGAGTTAATAGTAAATGATATACTATAATACAGACATTTCAAATTCAATAAAAAATTATAAAAATAATAATTTACTAAATATCACGTCACTTTCTCTGTGATGGTGTCAATGTGAAGACAACCTACTCTAAACAAACTGCCCTCATGTTTTTTTTTTTTTTTTTTTTTTTTTTTTTGATACTACATGTTTAGATTATAGCAACACCTAATAGCTATGTGTTTTAAAACTTTATTCGAAGTGGTAAGATTTTTTAAGATTTATATTACATAGGAAAAGAATCATAGCAACAGATTTTTAGAGTCAGTCTTTTCTCTTTGCAAACAAAACTTTGTGATTGAAGTCAAGATTGAAAGTGTCTAAAAATGAAGTCGTTTTCATATAATCCTTTTAGATTTAAAATTTATGAATAAAAATGTACGTTTCTATAAAAAATAATGGCATACGAAGTAGTATGTCACTAAATGCTACGCCTTTTCGTTTTAATGTTTTGGACTTATATTTTTCGTATTACCATGGAAATGATATATTTTTCTGTTACCCGATAAAAACAAAACTTACATTCTTATTTGTAAAGCTATGGGATGTCCCTGTAAGCACGTTAAATTACTGTAATTTTTTTTTCATCTAATTTTCTGTTTAACGATTTCAGAGTGCAAATGATCATATTTCCGTTTTTTTTTTTTTTTTTTTTTTTTTGTCGCTGTATTATTGCAATTTTATTTTTGGAGCTGAGCGAGTGAAGCTCTTATGCGCTTATCCCATTGGTACCTCCGTGACTACATTCCTTATAAACTGTTTGGCAGTTGATAATTCAGCACAGTGATAGAGGCCATAGTCGACATACTTCGCGTAAAGAAAGTCTAAGAGAAAGAGTCCTTGGGAAATAATTACAAATGTTTAATGCCTTACATCTAACAGAAAAAGGGTTTATTATGAGCTCTTCTGAAATCCAAACGTTACTTTCTGATGCATTTTTGAGTTCAGGGTTGTTCGCAAACACATTACATTGGCAGATGCATTTATTGAAAAAATGTACAATGGAACAGTGTTTTCCATTTTTATGTAAAGGCAGAAAATCTTGCAAAAAATGTTTTCAAATTTCGCGTTTTGAACCTAATTTCTAGACGCAACATCGCGGGCAATGAATATTACTGCAGCGATCAAAAAACAATTGCTTTTAATTCAAGATGTGATTCATTGTTTGCAAAATGAAAAAAAATCGGTTTTTCAATCCCTTCAATAGTCATGAATGGAAGTGTATAAATGTGTCAGAAAATTTCGCGTTGTTGCGCGGAGAGAATTTTATATTTTTAAATTTGAGAATTGAATTCAAACACGTGCGGGTATCATTTTCAGCTCTTTTCACATTTTAAATGTTCTCAACATTAAACCAAATAAATGAAAGATTTGTAAAGACCAAGACCGTTTGATACCCAAGAACTTTACAGAAGCTGTTGCAGATATGACACTGCTGTCGATGCGCTGAACAAAATTTCGGGAGGCAACAATTTTTTTACCGCATAGAAGCAGTGTTGACATTTTCGCGGATTTTTTATGATGCAAAGGATCTATCATAATTCATAATAGTATTTTTTGCCTTATTTAATTTCAGATTTTTCACGATTAAATGAAATAAAAATTACTGTTCTTAAATTCTGGTATCTATTAAAAAAATCGGTTAAATTGGCAACATTGCATAAGGGTTGAACTTTTGAAGATATCACAGTCGATCACACATTAGCTAGGATTATTCTGCACTGTTAAAAATTTGCAGCAAATGTCCAGTCATTTGACCGTTTTATAGAAATTGAAACGGTTACATAACCATCATTTAGCGCTATTTTCATCATATTTTCTACTATAACATGGTCAAGATAGAGATTAATTACGGTTATGTAATAGCGTGGAGCGCTCGCCTATGGGTTTTTTTTTAAAATCTTCAAATCAAAATGGGGCGGTGTGGGACAGTTGCTCTATCAGGACATTTCCCACTTTGTACGATTTAATGTTTGGACCGTAACATATACAGTATTTTATTATTTTATTATGATACATTTGAATCTTTTTTGCGTACATCAAAATATACCTAGCCATTGCTGCCAAATGTTTAAAATCAAAAATGGGTTTTTATTTCAAATTGTGTTATTGTAAACTCAGAAACATGATTTAAGTTCTGAAGCATTTATTTTATATGGCTATGAAATTATATAGGACATTAAATTAAATCTCTAATTAAAAACAATAGTAAATAAGATGTTTAAAAGTGTGTGCTGAAAATTGTTATTACGTCACGTATTATCTTATGTTACAAATTTCTTGATATGCATAACTTATTATTAGAAAGGTTATTTAAAAAGGTAATGTAAATAGATGTCTATGAGTTTTACTGTATACCGCTAATATGACTTAATGTTTATTTTATGTTTCTACATCTCTTTATTTACCGAATAAGTAAATCAAGAGCCATTACATTTGTTTACGTTTCAGTGATAATAAATATTTAATCTCAAAAATACTGTCCAAAATTATAGTTGTAATATTTGTTTAAATCAAGAACTAACGACATTCAGAACAAATATGACACCTTCTCGTTTAATGTTCCATCTGTATCAAAATAAGAGTAAATACAGAATGCATCAATATCAAAAATGGTTACAATTTTGTTGTCTCAAGAATATAAATCTAATTAACACTTTTTGTAAAATGAATCTATGTGAAATTCATTTCTAAGGATTAATACTTTGCTAATCAAATAAATCTAGTAATAAATTTTATTTCAGATGCCAAAACTTTCTTGAATTAATGTTTAAACAAATATACTTCTACGATTCAATTCGATATATAAAATTTTTTAGCTTACTAAACAATTAAATATATACCTCAGAATTACTTAAGAAAATTATTTAATTTTAAAAAAGCTTATAGAAAATTTTAATTATTTAAAATTTTTACACAATACATCAATTTATGAATATCAACAGTTTTTACATATCGTTAAACGTTATTTTCAATATTTCAAGCATTTAATATATATATATATATATATATATATATATATAGAATACACAATAGATTTATTTTTTCAAAATAAAATTTACATCAATTTACGAAATTAAAACTGTTTATCAGATCCCATTTTTAAATATTTTATATTATTGATTAGTTTTACAATAGATAATTCAGAAAAAATAATTTTAATTAGAATATAAACATTGAAGTATTTTCCTGATATAAGAATGATATCATAATAAAAAAATTACGATAAAATATTATAATTATGATCATCCAATTATTTTCTAAAAGAAACGGGCGACTGCAAAATGCAAAGATCTATCATTAGATTAAATAGACTGATGGAGATTTATGAAACCGTTATTTCACTAATGTAACACAGTACTATAATGTAATGTCACATAGATATATGTATATTATGTATGAAGGTTTTAAATTTATTTTTTGTTATTGTACGGAGTTTTATTTTATTTTTGCTACATACCCGACACCCATATTTAGTGATAGGAATGCGGACAGGTTTATAAAAATCACGTTAAAAGAATATAGGCATTATTGTGAGTTTAGCACTTCATAATATTCAAATTAGAAAAAAGTTGTGAAACATGATTTTGGTCCTTAAATTTCAATAATATGTTACGTTTCAGAGAAGACTACGTAATTCCGCTGTTCTCCTGGTTGTAACTTTCTCTGAATTACATGTTAAAAATAATGCTTACAAGGAGTTTAGCTATGTGTATGATATAACATCATTTAGTTTATGAGAAATAAATTTTTTGTTGTATGGTTTAAAACTGTGCACAAAACGTATAACACATATCACTCTTTCGATTAGAATTACTTTTCCTGTGAACTGTGTTACTGAAAAATTATCGTGCTAGCGAAGGTTCTAACAAAATTCAATGTAGAAATTTGAGATTAACATTAAATCTAACCTATTTTACATTTTTGAACAACATACAGGGTCATTGAAAAATATTGAACAGATTTGAAAGAATCTTAACTCTAAAAGTAATTGAGTAAACTCAATTATTTTCTTAACCCTAAAAATGTTAAAAATATGTTAATTTCGAATTTAAAATTAATATTTTTACACAGTATGTTTCATAAATGTAATGTCGTATATTTGTAAGGAAATATTTCTTTCATTTATGATTTAATTTTTAGTAAGTTGTAATTACTTTTCATTATGAAGATACGTGATCTTCAATTATCTTCAGATGTAGGTTTAATTTTATGTAGAGAGTTGTTTACTTAGTTTTCTAAGTATATATTAAAAGGTAAATGAATGTTTAACATTACCTAATTAATTGCTTGCATGAAAAGAATAAGACATGACAGAATCACATGACAGACATTTTTGATAGATGGAAATTACGTACGCAAATAAACCTGTTATTATGTGTTTTTTTATTTCTACTTTCAAAAGAATTACATTATCTTTTACCAGAATCTCATTTCAATTCGAAAATTGTTTTTAAAAGAAATGGCAGAAAATTACCAGCAAAAGTTATCAATTTCATGTAATATGTATTTTACATGGAAGCTATAGATATTTGTTATTTTCTAGAAATACGTTTTTTAACTACTGAAAAGAAAATAGATAATGTAGCAAGGACTTCTGATAGAAAATATATGTATTTTATTAGAAATTAAATTCTAGAGTAATTAATCATTAATAAACTAATGATAATTACGATATACAAAAAAATTACGACTTAACAGCTTTCTTATCTGAAAGTACATCTGCTTCCATAAGAAAACCATAGAATACAAAATTTATTTCAGATCGTCTGTGCCACTTTTAAGATAAAAATAGCTGGACCTATAATGACCCATGACCTAAATGACCCACTAATCGAATTTTCTGGAACATGTGACCTAGTCCAACAGTCTTCTTTTTCCCGAAAACCATAGGATGTAAAATTTAGTCTAAGTAGTCTGAGCCGTTTTTTAGTTAAAATTAGCTTGAGCCACAGTAACCCAAAAATGACCCAAAAATCGAATTTTTCTCGGACATGTGCCCATTGATTTTCTTGTGCCCGAAACTCATAGGATACAAAATTTAATTAAAATCGCTGGAGCTGTTTTTTAGATAAAATTAACTTGTCCTGCGTTGACCCAAAAAGGTCACATTGATAGAAAGTTCTCGAACATGTGACCCAGCCCAATAGTCTTCTCGTGTCCGAAAATGGTAGGATACAAAATTTAGTCAAAATCATTTTAACCGCTTTTTAGATACAATTAGCTTGACCCTGACCCATGGTGACCAAAATGATCCACTAATAGAATATTCTCGAAAATTGTGACCTAGCCCAATGGTTTTCTGGTGCTCCAAAACGGTAGGATTCACAATTTCGTCAAAATCGTTAGAGCCGTTTTTAAGATAAAATTTGCATAACCACTCACACACACACACGATTTGCTCGTATTAGAATGTATGATATATTAAATTGGAGAATCGGTGTTTAATTTTCAGTAAAATTGATATTTAAAAGTTCATTCGCATCTTAGACGATGTAAAGTCAAAAACAACAATTAAAAAAAATTGTCTGGTTGTCTCTCGATCTGTTTCTTTAAAATAGACTCCGAAACAGTTGCATAACAATAAACATATGAGGTAAAGATAGAGAATGTATGTAACTGCAATCTGAAATTTGTAGAATTCCAATATTTGCAAAAGTTTTGAGAAAATAGAAGATAACTTGGAGAATCAACCAATCTTTTAATACTGAAAAACTCTTGAACTCAAAGATGAATTTTAAGGAATCTTATGCAGATTAAAATATCTAATTAAGATTTACAAATGATAATAACTAAATTTATAGCTTATTATTTATACATTTTCATTTTAAACTGGACTGGTAAGAATAAGGAACTAATATTCCATATTCGAGTTCAAAGCCATGTTTCAAATTATTGATAAGGAAAGATATAATCACATTATAATGAACAGATGCAGCTTCACTCCCACTTTTTGCTTTCGAAAATATTTCTCTTAGAGATGCTGTACAAATGTGGATTGTATAAATAAATGAAGGTATATAAAATCATTAGTTGTTCCATTGATATGTTGAGCTTATTGAATTCGGATAAAGCTTTGCTGTGGGTTTGTGCACTGATACTGCTTTAAGATTCCAATTACATATTAGCTACAGAATATAGTACATAGTTTTTTTTAAGAATGTAAACCTGTATCAGAAAAGAAGAATGCTTTATTGGATGAAAATAATAACAATTTAATATGAATAATGTATTTTAACATTTAATTGTGAAATAGTATTTAATGCGTAAAAATGGTGTCCTTTTCAGATTACAAGATTACAAAATTTTAAAAGAATGAAATGCTTCGTAAATGTTATCACCTTTGAAAATAATATAATTGATATAGCACTACTGTTGTATTATATTTCATAGATCAGCCAAAACAAGAGGGAGGTGACATACGCATATACGCAAATCGCGCACATTTAGATTGTGAGATATAATAAAGAACTCTCCAAGTTTTATACAAATCTCCCCGACCAATATGTTCTTTATTATATATTTTATTTATTTATTTATTATTATGTTTCATACCCGTATGTCGCCATTTTTTATAAAGACACTGTTCAATAATTGTAAAATTTGTCTTTAAAATTTCATTTAAAATACATTTTAAATATAATTTCTTACTTATAATTAAAAACTTAATAAACAAATCTAAGAAATATATATTTTGTTTGTATACTAAAATTCGTTTTTTTCCATAAAAATTTTAAAGCTGTCATACAAACAAATAAAACACATCGGGTTGCTATTGAATTTAAAAAAAATAAAATTCAAAGATGTGTAAATTATCTAATTTATCAAAATATAACTATATTAATTCAAATTATATTATCTCATATCATTTTCAGTATGAGTATCATCAATAAAGTTAAAATTATAATTTATATCTACATCTTATTAATACTACGTAACGGGAAAAATACAAATATATAAATAAGATTTTTTTAGCGAGTTGTAGACCAAAATAATTTATTACACTTTATTAAAAAAAAATGAGTTGATAAATTAGCGCACACACATACACGCATATATATATATATATATATTTAAAATTAAGTCACATGTGTGAAAATCAAAGGAAAATATGTTGTAAAAATTAATATAATAAAATGCAAATGCAAATATGAAAAAATAAAAATAACTTATGCATTCGTCAAAGGAGTCAATAATTCATGGTAAATATATTTTATTTCGTCTAGTAATGTCAGCATTAAGAATAAAACGATTACAGTAAAAAATACGATTAAATACGATTACAGTAACGATTAAGTTAAATACGATTACAGTAATTTAGAAGAATATATCTGTAAACTGAAATATCTAGAAAGGAAATAAAGTTAGTAAAATTGATAACATTAAATGAAAAATCATTACGTTCGTCCTAAATATTGAATTTTAGAGTATGATTAGATTTAATAATAATATTAAAGTCCATAAAAATAATTGTAGAATTATTTAAATATGTAGTGCTAAGTTCCAGGTTAGTACGAAACATTGCAGAAAGAGATATAGATTGATTATCATTAACAGAAGTGATCATTATGTCATCCATATAGAGAGAGAGCAATATGTTACTATTGAAAAACGTCCTTTCATAGAAATAGAGATATAAATCACTTAACATGATGGTACTAGCTGCACCATAGGTGGTCCCCTGAATTCGAATAAAATGACATTACACTGGATTAATTTTAACACAATTATTCAAATTGGTAAAGAAATCATACGAGTTGTAATTTTCCAACTGGACGAAAAATGTCCGGGCCAGGATTCGAACCGGGGATCTCTTGGCTGAAGCTGCCACGCTCTACCTCCTGAGCTATCCCGGTCGAATCTGGAGGGCATAATTCATCCAGTTAACCTTATTAGTTATTATTAGTTATTATTAGTTATTAGTTATTATTAGTTATTATGCCCTCCAGACTCGACCGGGATAGCTCAGGAGGTAGAGCGTGGCAGCTTCAGCCAAGAGATCCCAGGTTCAAATCCTGGCCCGGACATTTTTCGTCCAGTTGGAAAATGACATTATTTTGTAAATTACAGTTATGAAAGAGTAAAAATTAGTTAAAGTTTCTAATGGAACATTATGAGGTGTGAAAATATTATTACAAGTAATTGCATTTGTTAGACGGTGGAGATAATAATATTTGCAAATGATGGCAATGATATTAGCACACTTATTAACATATGTAATAGTGAAATTGTTTTGAAGTTCATGGATATGAGATTTAAGGGTGAAAAAAAATCATAATTTTTAGTAATATGCAATTGCTATAAATATTTTTTGTAAAATAATAATGCAACTCTGCTTCTAATCTGCATTTAATTCAATGGGTTTAGCATAGTATACATTCATACACACACATATATATATATGTTTATTTAGTAACATATTTTATTTTATGAATTGTTCAATTTGAATTTTGAAAATATACCAATGGGTAAAATCATGAAAATAGCACAGGGCTCGTAATCTGTACGTTTTTGAATACCAGTAACAAATCATAAGCTACCGTTTTCAAACGTAGGATCTTCCTTTTTGATTTATCTTGCAAATTTTCTAGAAACATAAACCGAGTGTTATGTCTTTGCAAATGTTGTTCAAACCTGCAAATATTAATTTTGTTCGGAAATACTGTTATTTAAAGAAACAGACCAGTAACCTATAAGCACCTGTATGGATCTGTAAATACACAAAATTATATCTAAATAATATAAAAATGTAAAAAAAAAAAAAAATAAATAAATTAAAAAAAACGTGCTTTTATTAAAATTCGCAAAAAGTTGAAAAAAAAAATAAATGCACTTAAAACAAGATGCGCGAAGTTTAAATTAAATTGTGGTAACCTCCATTATTGAAGATAAATTTATTCAAATGGGAATTTCGCGAAATTAGCCATCTATTGCGAAATTTGCTTCATATATTTACCATATAATTTTGTCACGAAATTTGGCGATATTTCGCTAAGTTGTCCAAAATTTGGTACTATTTTGGTAACCTTGTAATTACTACTTTTCAACAAATACTCATTGTTTAAGCTGATACTGATTTCTCCATATGAAATCAAATTATAATTCAGTAACCATTAAATTTAAATAAGCCTCCCATTACCCCCCCCCCCCCTAGGGATCGAAAAAAAAAATCAATGTTCAATTCATGTATTGCACTCAGGATTACATATACTTTCTAAATTTTAAAGCTCTAACTCAACAGGAATTTGGTGAAAAATGAATAACAATATTTCACTGCCACATAAAAACAGAATTGTAAATTAAAAAAAGAAAGCATGTAAGAAATCTGAAATTATTTTAAATAAACCCAAAACTTTCTTCATAACTTATTACTGAGAAAAACATACCTACAGATGATATGCTTGTTTTTTGTTTTTTTAAATAACAAAATAAAAACATCCGAAAAAATATTGTATTGTGTAATTGATAAAAAATCTTGCAAACGGTACGAAAAATTCTTGTTTCATGAACTAAAATGTTTTGAATATAATATAAGGATTGTTTTAAATAATTTGCAGATATCTAAAAATTACAAATACATAGTTCAAGAGATTTAGTATAATTATTAAAAAGTTATATAATTTACTTTAAGTTAATTCTATCTGCTTACTAAACACAGATTTTTAAAATAGCGCTACAGATAAAATTTTGTGAAAGACTTAATACAATTCTTAATAATTTGCATATGCGTGTTAAATTTACTTAAAAGACTGGAGAAAACACTTTATACTCTGCAGTTGGGTGTACAGTATCGTGTTTCAAGAACTTTAAATAAATTTACATTAAAAAGGATTTTCTAGACATGCTATGTAATTTATATTTTAGAAAGCCTATATAGATAGATTTAACTTCCAAGCTTCACTAAACTGGCAGTAATAAATGATATTTTAATTTATTATCCTTGATGTTTAAGTTACACCGCAGAAAAGAAATAGGTTATAGTAGCAAAATATATTAACAGAAACATGAAATAACATTTAAAGTATATAATAATGTAAGAAAAAAAAAAGTTAATTTTAACAACATTTTAAGAATTTATAAGTATATGTTTTATTTTTTATCCCACATAGGCGTTTGCTCTACAAATGTTTTCAACTTTATAAACGGGGAGATGTAGTGTGTGGAATTATTAAATGAATAACGACAGTTATATTTAGTAATGAAATATGTGTGCACATGTGAAAACATTAAGACGCACTAACATAGTTTAAACGAGGTTATAAAAAAAAGAAACAGAAAACATATTATTTTATTTTTATAGCCCATGAAAGCAATTTCCGGAACTGTCCACAGCACACAACTAGACAACTGAGATGGGAGCCATCTTGCCCTTATCTTACCCATCTGACCACCTTACACTTATTCAGATATCGTTCAACTCAGATATTCTTATACAACTTTAGTAATTTCTTCTGGAGATCGAATTTGTATATGTTCCGGTTGTTATTTAACTTTTCTTATGATATTGAAGTACAGAGTTATCAATTCAGGGTTGGGTTGGGTTGATTATTGACGGCCAATTATCTACACTAGGGATATAGGCCCGGGGGGAGTGCCCTTCGTGGGGGGTCTTTCTAAGGGAACCTAATCCGTATTTACGCATGGAGAAATCCACGGCTCGAAGAAAACCACGAAAACTCCGAACGATTAGGCCGACGGGCGCGATTGGGATCGAACCCAGCACCTCCCGTCTACCAGCTTCGAGAGCACAACCTCTCAGCCACTGGTGGGGCCAATCAATTCAGGGAAGTATATGAGTTGCACCTATATGTCCCACCCCAATTTACTCGGCTAAGGCTTCTACCGCGTTTCCTATCAAATCCACTCCAAACACAATTGCATCCAATTACTTCACCACGTGCTATTTCATTCAAGTTCTTGGGAACAAATGTTTGTTTTATGATTACACATTATTTATACTCGAACTGAGAAAACATTTTTAGAATATTTTAAGTTTATTAATTCGTAAATAATATACATTTCTTTACACGTATCGCTGTGTACTCTCGCACACTCTGCCTTTCAATACTTTTATTTATTTATTCATTGAATTACAGTTACAAGTGATAGACTTAAACTTCTTCCTCAAATTAATGGGGATTTTTTTAATTATATTTAAGATATATTACTGAAAATACAAAAATCCAACTTCACTAGTTGTTAGACATTCTCAAATATTTAAACTGCTGATGAAGGAATCATTCTTGTTGTACTAACAAATTTCATAATAAGAAAAAAATAAAAAATGTATATTATGTGCAGTTTTATATTTTAAAATTAATTGATGCTAATATATTAAATATTTAAAAAATATATTTTTTAAAATCATTAATTCATTTTATGAATTAAAAATTCTGTATTAAAAATATTAAAAAAAAAAAAAAACCTCGAAAGATGAAGATTTTCCCTTGAATGACATTAGATTAGCTGTCAATATAAATTCTGAGGAAAAAAAATCATGATTTTTATCAAATTTTGTACAATTGCTAAATGCTATCATTGACTAAATTTTAGATCTTTGGGGGATAAAATCCGTTTCTAATTTAAATATTTATGTTTAAATAAAATATTTTAGAATGAGATCAATGTCGTGGAAATATGTTTCACTCAATAAGCCAATAAAATGACATTTTTTATGAAATTCTGATTGAAAAGCAACAACAATCAAAAGATGAAACTTTGGCTAAGGTCCATTTGATTTTTAGTATTGAGTAGTGTCCCATGATCTTTAAAATATAACACACACACGTATACATATATATATATCCTTATATATTGGCATTTGTTCTATATTGACATTTTTGTTCTTTATTTTCATTGTGTGTTTTTCGAAAACAATAAAAAAAAACATTTCAAAGTAAGAAAAAGATAATGCTATTGAATTGTAAAAAAAGCGTTATTTTCAATACAAACATGTAATTTTGGATTGCGTATTAAAAAAACTGTTTTCAAGTGAAAAAAAAAATATATATATAGCGAGAAAAGAATCATTGGAAGTTATATAATAATAACTTTCAGATGCTTTATTTTTTTGTGAACGAATATGTGAATAAAATAGTCTCTGTTACATAAGGACGTGAATTATATCCATACTATTTTTTTCTTAGGAATGTTATTATTAACAAAGAAATGACTAATCTAAAATTCTCTGTTTTCTTTATTTCTTCTTATTTAATATCCCTCATGAAATGCCTTTGCTTGTAAGAAAAAAAAAATCAGTTAAAGATGAAAATGAGTTTTTAACTTTTCAGTTGTTTAGTTACCTGTTTATGTTGCTCAGTTAATCCTGAATCGTCGTTCTCATAAGACACATAAAATGGGTATATGCCTGGCAACTATATTAATAATATGTATGCATACTTTAAAACAATTGGTATTTAAATGAATTAATACTGCCTATATATGTACTGTAAAATGCAATAGATTAAATGCATTTATATGTTTTTTAAGATGTCTAACACATATTTGATGTGTTCGTTTATAGGAAAATTAAAACCATATTTAAAAAAGGAAAGACGATGAAATGGAAACATGTTAGTATTTTGTAGTTAAAACAAGAAACATTGTGCATATAGGACTAAAGTTAACAATCGTCCAATATATTGAATTTGAATGAGAAAATTATTGTGCAATAAACGAAATATGAGCTTACAGAATATAATTCTAAATATTAAATTTTAATCAAACTTTTATTCGTACTTATTGACACAAACACGTGCGCATTTTAAAATCAATACTTTGACATATATTGAAAGCTTACTAAGCAAAAACTCTGCAGAATTATACAGTTTGGACTAGGTAAGAGATTTTAATTCTGTCAGCGAAAATCAGTGAATACAATATAACATCAATGCATGTCAGTTTATTCGTCTACATATTAGTAGAACGTCAATGATCATCAACGAATGTGAGTGAACATCAGAAGCCTCGATGAAAATTACAAGAAAAATGTAATATTCAGAAGATTTATATGTACTATTTACGCAAGCCGAAGAGAGTAAAAAAGTGAAAAAAATCCATTTCATGCAAGTCTTGAATGTTGTGCTGAAACACATGAATTGCTATTAATTATGAAATTGTATAAATACATTGTTACAAATGAAACTGACATCCCTTATATATCACTATTATACATATTAAAGAAATGAAGCATAATTAAAAAATATAAAAGAAAAAGTAAAATATTAAAAATTGAATCATTACGTCTACGCAAAACGTCCTTTTATAGAATGGCACTTTCTTACCAATAGTTAAAATTTTAACAACATGAATATTCTATGCTATATTAATTGCTATTGTAACTACAAATATTTAAATAGGTGTTATAAATAAGTAAAAAAAAAATCACTATTTGTGCACAAACTTTGGAAATATTTGCATAGCAATACATTAAAAATACTAATATAATTTGCTTAGTTACATGAAATCAATTAAATAAAAATATGCTATTAGAGCGCAGAAATAATTTATTATATATTTTTGACATTTTTTATAACAGGCTGTTTAAACGATTGTGCTCTTAAATTTTCTTTTGATTTATTCAAATAAAAGTCAATTAAATGTGTATGTAGATTAGTAAGAAAATTTTATTTAATGTGTTGTCTTTTTGCGTTTTCAAATAAAAATACTATACACTGAAAAATAAATTGAAATGTGTAAATTATTTTGCAAATTTTAGATTTTTATGAAAAAACGTGAACTTTGAATAGAAAATGCGACGAAGGATGAGCTTAGTTGAAAAAATAAAATAAAATCTAGATAACTTCAGTACTAAACATTTCCAAAAGCTAAAATGACCATTTTCTTTAGTTCTAAAATAAACAAAAAGTAGAAAGGAAATTACATTATAAACTGAAAGAGATGAAATTTACAAATATATATATATATATATATATATATCAATAATAAAGGTCTGCATATAGTTTACTTTTTGAAGCGTTTTGAAATTAATTTGCTCCGAATGTTTTAAATATTTTATTTATTTAGAAAT
This sequence comes from Maratus michaelseni, assembly GCA_963931845.1. Lineage (NCBI taxonomy): Eukaryota > Metazoa > Arthropoda > Arachnida > Araneae > Salticidae > Maratus > Maratus michaelseni. The sequence continues at coordinate 300,759,768 of OZ007593.1, read as the reverse complement.
TTAAATGCATTGTGCAATTTAAAAGCTTTTGTAAACTTGTATGATTTATATATTTACATTATCATATTTTTTTTTTAAAGAATAAAAGTTCTAATGTTGCTTTTAATGTTTTTTAAAATTTCTAAAATGAAATTTAGAAAATATAACAAAAATTTTATCTGAAGTGAGTTAATAAGACTTGAATGTTAATGTTTTCCACTTGATCATAATTTTATAGTATTTCAACAAGGGTGGTGCAGTTCTATCTGATAGTTAAAAATGCAAAGAAATGGATTAATCAAATGTAAACTACCATTTTTTGCGATGCTGCTGTTATTTGTTACCAAAACAACTTTTTAAACCTTAACAAATATGAAATAAACCAAAAATTTGATCAAAGAAAAAAGTAATAGTATATACATTTTTAGAAATGGAACACAGAAAACGAAAATCTTCAGACATATTTACGAAAAGAAATCAAATACTTTTGAGATCCATGCAAATAAGAAAGAAAACAATAGAAAATTTCTATAATGAAAATTTTATCTGCATTTTAAAATTCTACTTTTTGATTCATGGTATAAACCTCAATACCAATAAGAAAAATTGTAGTTCTACAAGATTTGCATCCATATTTTTTGCCGTATTTTATGAAATTAACGCATGGATTTACTTTTACTTTACGGCTACAATACACGACTTGACTCAGTCAACAGATGTGACCAAAATGATGTGCTACTTATTATTTTTCTTAATTGATTTAAAACAGCGAGTTTACCTATTTAAGAAAAATAAGCAGTTCATAAAAGTGCTGGCAACTGCTATGGAAATACAAAGTGAGACTTCAATAATCATTGCGGGAAATATTAAATCGTCGTTATTAATTTTTATATTTTGTGTTGAAGCAACAAAACTTTTTACTTATTGCATATTCGCTTATCTAAGTATATCAGAGGAATCAGTTCTTAATATTAAAAAGTTATTCAATACAAATAAACAATCCTTTATTACATTTATTTGTATTAATATATTTTTCTTGCACTGGAAAAATACCTATCCTTGCGTAGCAATATATTTCAACAGGATATGCTTCCTAATTAAATCTATACTGCATGGAATAGAAAAGAGTGCCATACATTTTAATCAAGATATTAATAAGAGCATTTCACTATTGAATGATACACTTGAAATTACAAAAGAAATGAACGATTTATTTCAAACGCTATTTATCTCTACATTTACAATTACTTTAGGTTCGATATTTCAAAGCATCTTTAATATAATTGGAACCAATGGTTTTTTGTATATTTTACTTGAAATTTCGTATTTAGTATTACCATTTTCATGTTTTATAACAATTTGTTTATCATCATCATCTTTATCATCTGCCGGAAAAAGTGCAAAAAATCTTCTCTTGAAATTAAGAAATGTGCATAAAAAAGACAAAAGAAAACATGTGCCTAAGATAGACCAAGATTTTTTTGGATTTACGATTTTTGATTCTATAATCATTGATAAGAGTTTTATTTTGTCTTCATTTGGTGTTCTTTTAACTTACGGTGTCATGATTTCCACTTTTAATCAGGTAAAATAGATATTTGATGAAACATTTAATAATAATGTTTTATGCATTAAATGTCAATATTTTGGTATTTATACTGAACTTTTTCATCTTCCTGCCATACTGTTCAAGTTCGTAACCTATTGTTAAAAATAAGAAACACAAATTTATAGTATTTGTTTAAAATAAATTTATTGAATGAAAAATATCTTATGTAATAAATACATTTTTTTACGCATTTTCTTTTCAATTTTTAAAATTTTGAGGTATTGACATATTGCAATATATGAAACTTATCTAAAATACTTCATGGGAAAAAGTATAAAAGTTTTCTAAAATCTGTATATAAATATACAATTTAAGTTAAAAAGAAATGTTCTAAACTGCATTTTAATCCAAAAAGTAACAAGAATAAAACAGCATGCGTCAGACATATGTTATGAAGCACTTTCCACTATTTCAGAATATCGCAACTGAACTTCATCGTTGAAATATGTGCAGTAAGATATGAAAGTAAACAAATTAGAAAGCACGTAACACATTTGAAAACCAGATTTCAGCAATTACTTTCCATTGCTGGATAGGTACTGGAATTCTTTTGGGCATCCTTGTGCATAACCTACATTTCTGCATCTACACTACATACTGTGCTTAAAATTAAGCTTAGTAATAAAATACATAACACAGTAAGAAATTCACAGGGATTTGCAGCAATATACGGAAATGCACTCGAATAATTTTGTACAGCTTTGTACAACTATAGCTACAGATTTTTATTATTAACTCATATTGAAAAAAATTTAATTCAGGGTAACAAATGCATAACACAACTGAAAACGTAACTTAAGAATATACATTTAAGAGATTGGAGTGTGTCTAGTCTTTTGCGCAACCATCTATATAAGTTTATTTACATTGTACAATCATCTATGGGTCTACATCATGGAGAGTCATAACAGAAATAAAAACCAGCCTGAAACAATTCACGCTCATTCATCGCAATGCTTAATAATTATTGTGTGTGGCACTGTATATGTGCATGCAAAAAAAGTTAAACTTAAAAACACATAACACAACCAAAAACACTCTTCCAACATTTATGTGTGTCTCTGGTAAATTAACAATAACTGTTATGCACGTCATATACTGCAGTACTCATCTTGCTGTGCACCTCAATAACATATATATTTCACTATGTTTGAAATAGTTTAACAGTAATAAATTTCCCTGCAAACATGTTTTCCTTGTTGACCATAATGTCGATGAATTTTTTTGTGTGACTCTGTGAATGAATAATAAAACATTTTCACTCCATAATCTATAGAAAGAAGGATTTATTGCACCTCAGAAAAGTATATTAAATTCATTATGTTCAAAAAAATGTTAAAATCTTTAAAGTATAGTGCAAAAGATTTTCCTTAGACCTTAATAAACGGAATTTTTTGAGTGTCCATGTAAACGAATTATTAATGCTATGCACTCAGTTTTCAATAGAGAACCTGCAATAATAAACTTCAATAGCATGACAATCGGGATAAATTAGCGACAGTTAGTGCACGGACAGACGGTAGAGAGGCAAACCGAAGTCATAAACACTTACTTATTGAAGTTATCACATTGAGGATTTTTTATAATTTTTGTGCATGTTACTTAATAAAAAAATCGATAACATTTAAAAATAATTCTCAAATATTTAAACCGTTCAAGCAGGATGGTCGTTCTGCCAAGCCAAGTTTTACAATATATTAAGTCCACCAAACGAACAATCGCCAATAAACAAACATCAGACTCTTTACTGCTTACTTACAGGAGAACATTTATCCATACCGATTGAAGTAGGCCTGCCAGCGTAAAATAATATATATCAAATGAACCAAGCATTGCAGGAAAATAAAATAATCTAATGTAGAAGTTCTTCACCTGTAGACTAAGCATACCTGTATATATTAGGCAGAAAAAAGTAAGGAATATTTTTTTTACAGGTAACTACTTACGCTACATGCTTTATAAAGTTCAATTTTAAGAAATGGATAATTCAATCTTTAATTATAAAATATCTTTTAATTAACGATGAAAAATAACAAAATATGTTAAAACTGTGATAAAACTGCCAAACAATCGCCTTTATAAATTTTAAATAAAAATCGAGTGGTTTATTTGTTATCTCATAATAATTAGTTACAGATTTTGTTATGAAATAACGTTTTCTTGAAGAAGCTTTTCCTTTAGCTAACAGTGAATTTGAATAAATTGTAGTGTTTTTATGTATTATACATTTATTATTCTAGTAACTACATCAAGAGAAAGAAAATTATTTGATCAATACAAATATTGGTGATCAAAAACTATTATAGATGTTAGCGTTAAAATATGTAATTATTTATTATTTGATACGATTAGACATATGGTCCTGTAGATATATTACAATGCGCTTTATGTTATATAAATTGTTTATAATAAAGTGGAAAATTCTAAGTATAGTGAAAGAGGAAATTAAAAATATATGAAGAATTCTTGGGTATTAATGTACAAACTAAAATAACTGTGAAATGCAATTGATACTTAGTAAGACAAATTTTAAGTCATAGAAAACATATTATAAGTGTATGCAATGTCTCATAATAAAATATGAGCTGACACAGAAGGAAGAATGGGGGTGTACGAAATTTAATATGCATCTTTTAAACCTTTAAAGAGCTACAGGTGTTTCAGGTAAAGATCTAAAACAATATTTTGTAAAAAGATTACTTCAAAATTCAACTGAAAAAATCATTTAGATTCAAGTGATAATCTCAATGTAGATTGATAAAATGTGCATTTTGTTATGCATACATATATATTTTAAATTAAAGTGAAATATACTATTAAAAAGATTATTTATAAACGCATGAAGAGTTGTTATGTATTAATCTACAAACTAATGTAAATATGAAACTGATTGATTAAATGATTCTTAGTAAGTATAATTTCAAGTCATTGTAATGTACGAATATTATAAATGTATGGGAAACAGGGCAGGTTCAGTATGCGTTCTTTAAAAGTTTATATATTTTAATTAAAAAATATACAGGTGGTTCTTGTTAAGTCTTAAAACACGTTTTCGTAAAATGGTTACTTCTAAATGCAGCAAAGTATTCATAAGTTGTTATATCACTTAATGTGAATTAATGAAATTTGCGCTTTATATTATTTAAATACTTTACAATTAAATGAAATAATTTTAAGAATTGAAACGATGAAATAAGTGTATGAAGAGTTCTGTATTAATCTATAAACTAATGTAAATAGGAAATTTGACCGATTATTAGCAAGAATAAGATCAAGACAGTAAGAATATTATAACTATATGTAGGACCTGAATAAAATTGTAGTCTTCTTAAGCATAAGTTCAAGTCATTACAAAGTAAGTATAATATAACTATATGGTGAGTAGGGGTAGGGGAGGATGCACTAAATTTAAATGCATTTTTAAAATTTACATAGTTACACTGACAGAGGAAGAGTGGCAGTGCACCAAATTTAGTATGTATCGATATTATAAAGAAAAAACATATCCGTGAGTAATATTCACGTCATATGCATGTATGAAACACCTAACCAAGAACTTTATTTTACTGTAAATGTTTTAACTTCTAGCATAGCACAATTTTTACACCGTCGAATAGAAAAAGGTTCCTTCAAATGCAATTTGTTTGAAAACTGTATCTAAATTGACTAATATTTTGTGGTTTAAAAATAATTTTCAAACATGCATTTTCTTAAAATCCATTTATACTGCGTGCAGTGCCAATTATTAACCGGTTATTAATTCCCTATGCCTTCATTGGGCCATTACTATATGCACGCGTTAAAAAGCATTTATTTCAAGTTTCTAAGAGAGGTTATGTTAATTTCAGTAAGTAGATATTAATTTTCCCAGATTACATTCTGGTACTTATAAATTTCATTTTCTATTACTTAGTTTTCATATGTAAATAAGTCAAAAATGTAAGTAGCTTATGTTGCACCCAGAAAAAGGAATTGCTTAAAACAACAAAACCTGTTTTGTTGAGTACATTTTGGTTGTTTTAGTCAAAATTTTAGTTCAAGTAAAAAAATTGGTTTTGTTGCTTGGACAAAAAAATATTGTTAACACTCGTACAAAATTTTAACAAAATTTCACCAATTTTACTTGAACTAACAAAATTTTTTTCTTTTAATTTTACAATATTTTTGTAATTCCAGCAAAATTTTGCTATTTTTGAAAAATTTAAATTCTTGTGTAGTAGCCATATCTCTCTTACGTAACTTGATTTATTTGACTTATATAGCTATATAATTACATGATTAACATAATTTTGGGGTAATTAAAACTTTTTTTCACTGGGACGGACAAAGGTAGTTTTAAAAATCCCCCTGTCCCATTTATTACCGTCTTCTATCTTTGCAAGAAGAAAGAATTGGATTCATGAAAATTTTCGATTTCCGTTTGTCCTGAACGCGATTTCGCTGTTTTTATCTCAAGAACTAATGCACGGAATTTAATAAAACCTTTTATTCAGTTACTTTCTGATATAAATTGTTGCTGATTACTTTTTACTTTAAATCGCGCAACAGGTGGCGCTGCTATGTTGCAGTTTTCGTGATATCTGCAATAGCTCTGTCTCATTTTCAGCAGTCAAATACGCCTGTAATCTTTGAATAATAACAAGGAAATTTTTATCCTGCTTTTTACAGGCGTAATTCACTGCTGAAAATGAATAAAAAATTAACTATGTGTTGCCGTATGCTGTGCTTTGTACCGTCGTCTCATGTTTGCCGCAGAAATTTTCGTGCTCCTTATGACATTCCATCTTGTGCTGCGATTGCAGCCGTTCGGACATATATAAGAGTGAGAAATGCCGAACTCCGATATCGTTCCTGGTAGCGCAGTGGTAAAGCGTCAGGCTGCTGTTCTGAGGACCCGGGATCGACTCCCGGCATGGGCAATTTTCATTCTCTCGGTTTGCGCTTGAAAAAAGGCCGGATAAAATTCACTTGTTATTGTTCAATGTTTACAAATGTAATTCACTGTTGAAAATGAATTAAAAAATAGTTAAAATTGCATATGAAGATTGGTTCATTTAACAAATGTTTTTGTAGTATAAACAAAACAAGTTCGTAATATAACATATTTTATTGATTAAACAAACAAAATATAGTTTGTTGAAAAAAGAAAATAGATTGTTAAAAAAACACATAGCATATATCTATGTAACAAAAATAATTTTGTTAATTCAAGTAAATTTGAACCATTTTACTTGAATTAACAAAACATTTTTTTGCTGACGATACAATTTTTTTTTTTTTTTTTGGAATTGCAAAAAAAATCAACAATATTTTTTTTGTTGATTCAAACGAAATTTCCATTGACCCATATTTAAACAAAAAGTTTCGTTGGGGCAAACAAATTTTTGTTGATTCAACAAAACTTTTTTCTGTGTGTGATAGAAATCATTACGCATCATAGAAATCACTAGTATATATACTACAACGTGTTTATGAAAAGTTAAATTTTAAAAAATAAGAATGTTGGGTTTGGCGGTCATAATAAAATATATATACAAAATTCCAAAATGTAAGTTTAAATAACAATAATCTCGACTTTAACTTCACACTTTCGTGAATATAAAATTTTCTAAAATATAGAAATATGTCCGCCAAACCAACTATGTATAAAATTTTAAAATTTAATTTTCAAATACACATTATAGTGTAATTATTACAGGAGATAAGGGTATCTATCAACATACTAAACGTAGACACTAGATGTATTTACATATCATAACAACATCGCATATTTTTTATGCAATGAGTTCTATATAAATGTTATATTTTCTGGAGATACAATGTTTTTGTATTGCATGTTCATAAAATATATTTAATCAGAAGGTTTCATTAAAAAAAGTATATATATTAGAATCTATTTTGAAGTGTCCGGATTCAACGCCATAAATTATTGAGTATTTCTGCGATATAAAAATGCATGTTTTTTTTTTTTTGGTTATAAAAAGTAAAGATATTTCTTTCCCTCCAAATCATCACCAGATAGAATTTTCCTAGAGAAAATATAGTACAGTTAGAACTGGAACATGACTGATAAACGTACAATTTTTATTACTGTTATTATCACCAGTTTACAAATAGTATTTTACGAAGAAACATCATAATTTTTTAGTTGGGAGGTTTTATATGCCACTTTCATCTGATTGACTAATGCTTTAATTAACATGGAATGTGAGTTCTTTGTATGATAAGCTTGCATAGGAAAAGCAAATTTTGCAAGGAGGCAAGCTCCACATTTCTTGAATTCCAGAAAACATGAAGGAAAGTTTTAAATTTTCATTGTTTTATTTTGGAACTATAAATCCCCTATATGGTACTAACATATAAAATAGCCGTAGAAGAAAAGTTTTTTCACTAATCGAAAAAATAGTCTTTTGTTACTGAAAAAACTTCTTTAGAAAATACATTAATACGTTAGTTTTTATTCTTGCCAGTGTTTAAAGCAAACATAGAAAAAAACTGTAAAACATTAACAATAAAGGGAAAAACTAACAACATTGTAAACGATCAATAATTATTTAACTGAAAAATATTCAAAATACCGATAAAAATCAATTCAATTCAATATAACATCGAAATTTTCTGCTATAAGCTTATGACATGAATTATCTGAAGTGAAAGACGCAAGAATATAAAAATTTTAAATACTTTAATACCTGAAAGAAGACTATACAATGAAGTTAATGAGTTCTTCCTTTCAAAATATCACATACAAAATATAGTCTAAATATTTTATATGAAGAAACGCGAGGCCTTTGTTTTAAAGTTTTATGATCTTTAAAGTTTTAAAAGAGAATCTTGATTTAAAATTTCTGGAACAAAAATACAAAAGAAAAAAAATGCTCAGCAAATAAGCTACGCATTTTAATGAATAGAGTGTTTCTGGTGAACATATATTAAACGTTTATACTCAAAACATCACAACAGTTCAACATTTCTTTTTTAACAAAATAAAAATATTTGGAAAATTTTCAGTGCTTTTGCAGTTTTATTTTGCGCTTAAAGTTTTTGCAATAGAAACAGTACTAAAAAACAAAACAAAAAAAAAAGCAATAATTTTGCTTTTTAAAATAGGGTTATGGAAAAAGAACACCTTCCAAATATTTTTTTATTATTATTTTCCTTTGGAATGTGCAGCGTACTGCAAAAAATCGCTAGTAGGAATTTTAAATAATTTATATGCAAGTTTGAGAAGCGCAATGTGTTTTTAAAAACTGACAAGTACAATATTGTATTTATTTGTAATCTTTAGATAGTTTTAATAGCATTTTTTTTCTTCTCTGTGCGTGTGGGTGGGAGTATGGTAACATCCTGGGATTTATTTTTCTCTATTTATTTAAAACAATCTTACCAATCTGATGCATTTTGATATTGCAGTTTTCGGAAACTGATTACAAATTTTTCAAGTACGAAATTATAGCAAATTTGCATTTATAAAAAAATTAAAATATTAATTATCCAATAAAATGGGAATCACACATATAATTCAAAAATTTTAGAAAATAAAGAATAAAAACTAAACAAAGTATTTATAGAGACGATGTTTCTTTTGCTGACACTGATTGTCAGAAATATTTCCAACTAGTTTTTTGGTGTATTAGTCAGTTTTTCCTAACCTGTATACCGATTTTTAGGATGATTTCAAGTCCCAATTAAACATTTTCAACTGCGTAATGGAATTTATACGTGCGTAAGTATGTTGTAGGTGTCATACCTTAAACCATTCTGGTGAAAAGTTTTCTTTACTTGAGCACAAGTTTTTTTGGAAATTTTGGGTTAATGTTCTGAATATGTTTAAAATGCTCATTAGTTTAACTTTCGTATATTGTCCCCATTCTCGCACGCTGTCCAAGTGGCGCGGGTTCGATCCTCTAAATTTGAGAAACTATATTTATATTTTGTGTTATTACGTTATTAATTGAAGTTTAGCGCTATAGTTGCCTGTATATAATAATTAGAATAGCTGAAACGCTGAAAAAAGTGTTTCTTTTACGTAAAATATATTGATTTTACGAATTTTTAATTTCCAATGCAGTTATCTCAAAACATGAGTTTTGGACTTTGCGTTCCTGATTTCTCAAAAACTATTAAAGATAAGTGTTAAAATAATAAAAATTTTATTTAAAAAATAATGATTTTTTTACATAAAAGATCATTTTTTTTCATTAGTTATTAATTATAAATACTATACATGGAGATAATTACAAGATTTTAGTTCATTATGCTAAGCCAAGTGTTTTCTTTATCTTAAAATGTATTCCATGTTAATAATTACCATAAGTTATACGGATGTAAGTATCACATACGTTACTTCATTCGCAATCGTTTGCGATTAGTGAAATTAGTGAATTTTTTTATATATATTATATTATTGCAATATTAATTGAAGTTTTATCACTGCAGTTGCTTATATATATTATTAAATCTGCAGATCAGGGGCCTCAACGCCAGCTCTAAACGTCATTGTTTTTTTTTATCTCACTTTTCATATTATTTAGCATCTTACAATCTGCAATTTAATTTTTTTATATTACATACATATTTATTGGCATGTAAAATACTTCGATGGTTTCAGAAATTAGAAGCGTTAAATTAAACACGGTTTATGCAATGATATTCTGAAATTCTTATGAACTTCTTATTCATGTAAATTTTTAGATAAGAAAATAAACTTGTATTAAAATAAATTCTTTATTTATGTCAATAGCATACAAAAATAATTTATTTTGATAATAAAATATTGCAGCAAAATAGTGCGAGTTACTTGAATTTTATTATTTTGATATTCTTTGTAATAGGGTTGCTAAGCAACTAATAAATTAAAGAGCAAAGTAAAAAGAAATGCAGTTTATTATTTGTAAAAAAAAAAATATTAAAATATAATTTTTATATTTCCCGAACTGATGCAAAAATTTTTCAAATAATTTAAACAATTAATTTCTAAATTCTAATGAATGTATCAGCAATTTTTCAAAGCTTTGGATAAAGGATCAGGGTCCATAAGCCGTGTTTTTGACCCATGAAATAAGCCTAAACTCGATTTTGTTACACTGACTTAATTATTTCACTTTTTAATATTAGAAATTTTATCCTGTACGACTTCAACGATAGTTTTTGCATTTTGTTTGGATTTATATGACTCACACAAGCTCAAAGTTCCTATTATTCGTAGTTTTTGATGAAAAATACTCAATTTCTCCTAATTTTACCTCAATTATTTATATGAGCGCAAGCGTGCAACACTTTCTTCTTTAAGTCTATTATAGAATACATCAAAATGTACAATATATGTAAAAATAAAAGTGTTGCAAAGCTGCGCTCATAGTAAAATATTAAAAAAATATATTAAAAATTGAGGTAAAAGCAGGCGAAATTGCGTATTTCTCATCAAAAACTACAAATAATACGAACTTTTAGCTTGTGTAAGTTATATAAATCCAAACAAAATGCAAAAAATATTGTTGAAATCGTACAGGATAAACCTTCTAATATTAAAAAGGCAGTATAACAAAATCGAATTTTAGTCTTATTTCATAGGCCAAAAACACGGCTTATGGACCCTGATCCTTTAAAACTTCTATATAAAAATTTTAGAGTACTATGGTATTTTTTTTGTTTAAATCCATTATTCAAATATGGGATTTTTATTTCAGTTAAAAATGAAATTTGAAAATCGTCTGCATTACCATAGGAAAGCATTATGACCCAAAAAGAAATGTTCTATATTTTTCGAACGAATGAACCAAATGTAACTAAAAACGATACAGCTAATTCCGAATACCTCACCAAAATACCCACCAAAAATCAACCTAACAGGACAATTTTTACTGCAGTTACCGTGGAACACACAGACAAACAGGCAGACAGACAGACAGAAACCAAAAAATTTTCGCGTCTCCCCAGTGAGCCTCAACTTACCTTTCGGAAATCAATCAGGATAGCTGAAGTTACCTGAAGAAAATAATTTGTTTGTTCTATGTTAAATAAATTTTGTTGTATTTTTTTTTAATTTAAATGCATTTATCTCAAAACATATATATTTTTTTAATTGAGCGTAGGCTTTCTTAAAAACTATTGCAGATAATGGTTTGTAACTTTCAGAACACACTAATATTATCTTTATACATAAAATAAACTAGAATATTAGAATTGTATATTTGAAAATTATATAAAATCTTAAGTAGATGGTTATTTTTACTTTATTTTTAACATATGTCATGATATTTTGCTCATTTTTTTAAACTAGTGAACTTTTACAAATCTGAACCTTATAGTTTTAGAGAACACTTCACACAAAGATATGCATCAAATTATATTTCAACATGTTCAAAATTTCAAAATTAAAGTAGATGTGTACACGGCAAAATAAGTAAATAAAAGACAAATGTTCCTTAATCTACAAAAACATAATATAACCACAAACAGAAATTTACAACTACCTCTTCCATGTTACTCACGATTCCGAAGAAAGTTCTTTATTTTTATAAACCGCAGAAAACAATGTATTTGGAGATTTAAAAAAGCATCTATAAACACAAAGTTCATTTTGGCTACCACTGGATTTTGCAAACGTTTCCAAGTAGTATTCAAATTTTAATTGCTTAATAGGCGTTTAGCCAACATAGTGAAAAAGTACCCAAACCGGGACTCGAACCCGGGTCAACAGATCAGCGAACTGGCGTTCTACCAACTGAACCACTGGGGAACGATACGCAGCCTGGAACTTTTTCACCATAACATGTTCGCAAGGCTACAAACGCAGCACAAGATGGAATATTTTTTCCGTGACCCACTAACCCTGGGGCAAACACGGAATCAAAGAAAATCCAGCATCGACAATTGAATAAATTCATATTTTTAATACTTTGGAAATGTATTTCACGTAATGTATTTGTCACGAAATGTATTTGGAAATGTATAAACATTTCCAAAGTATTAAAAATATGAATTTATTCAATTGTCGATGCTGGATTTTCTTTGATTTCGTGTTTGCCCCAGGGTTGGCGGCTCACGGAAAAATATTCAATCCTGTGCTGCGTTTGTAGCCTTGCCAACATGTTATGGTGAAAAAGTTCCAGGCTGAGTATCGTTACCATGTGGATCAGTTGTTATAACGTCAGTGCGCTAATCTGATGTCCCGGGTTCGAGTCCCGTCTTGGGTACTTTTTTGCTATGTTGGCTATACGCCTATTAAGCAATTAAAATTTGAATATTATTGGCAAGGTGTGCGAAATTTTCTCTGAAACAATTTCCAAAGTATTAAAAATATGAGTTTCCAATTAGTTTTAATATTATTTTAAACCCTTGCTTGTGTCACCCGAATCCAGTTTGAGACACCCAAATGCGCCATATTTGGAATGCCCGAACTGACTTTGGGGAGGTGAAACATCAATGATTCTTATCCATTAGTTCTATTTCCATTTTCAAATATGCAATGTAATTTAATTTACTGTTTTTACAATCGATAATAGCTGAGTAAAGCTTGACTATAAACCATTAATTTTCTCATGTTTGGGACAGTATTAACTATAGTAATTATTTAATTTAATTTATTATTTTCTTTAATATAAAACAACCTATTTCTTACCTTTTTATTGGTGTAATGCACAAAATTAAAGAGATAAAAAATGTTTCAATTTTATATATCTTTCTCAAAAATACACATTGGTTTTTAGGTTATTATTATTATTATTATTATTATTATTATTATTATTATTGAAAATGTTAATTCTGAATTGAACGTTTTCATATGTATACAGTAGTAAAAAAAATAAAATTAACTATAACGTTAATGTTAATGCTTTTCTTGTATTACACTTGTCTATGAGGCATGTATATGAGCATGAAATTGTTTACTTGAGAATAAATAGCCTTAGAAAAAATCGATATTTCATGTTGGGAAAACTGATTAATGTTCTGTAAATACGACTCGAAAACATTTCCGCAAAATCAGGTGTAGCAAATGACACTGTTATTAAAAATACTTCCCTAAATCTGAAATTTATATTAGTTACTGATTCTCCTAAAGATAACAAACGCTTTTTTGAATCGTGAGTAATTTGGAGAAGGTTTTTGAACTTTTTTTGTTTATGGCTATATCATATTTTTTAGATAAAGAAATATTAGTCTTTTCTACAGTGTCATTTCAAAATTTTACAATTTTCTTTTTAAACTATTAAACTTTTGCTACAGAAATTGCATTTTTTAATTGATTGAGTATTTTTCATTTATAAAAGTATTCAGTAATATGTTAATAAGATATTATAAAATGCTCAAATAACAAAAAAAATGTTCAAAAGGTATTGTGTCTAATTAAATACATCGAGGGATATTACAAATGTTTTCTGCAAATGTTCATGAATTGTTTTCACGAATCCTTCATTACATTGCATAGATAAAATACTATTCAATATTACGTACACTGTAAGAAAAAACGGCAAAAATTTCAGCATAATTTGCTGTAAATTTATGCACCCAAATTGCCAGCATTTTTTGCTGTAAAATTTAATATGATTACAGTAGTATTTGCAGTATAATTAGCATGTTTGAAGCACATTTTACTGTAAAATTCCAAAAATAATGTAATTTAAGACATATTTTACTGTCAATTTACAGTAAAATATGATGGAAATTTGGGTGCATAAATTTACAGCAAATTTTACTGTAATTTCTGCCGTTTATTCTTACAGTGTACACTGTAAAAAAATGACAGACGTTTCACAAACTATGAAAACATAATATAACTTTGAACGAAAATATTCAATAATTCTTCCCAGTTACCTATGATTCCGAAAAGCATTCCACAACATTTTAAACCTCAAAAACCAATTTATTTTTAAGAGTTAAAGAAACATTTACTAAAACATTGTTGCATTCACTGCCATTGATTTGCTGAAATGTTATCGTGTGGTTTTGATAATGTTTTAATTGTATAAACCCGTCATTTTTTCGGATGGTATCAATTCTCAACTAAAAAGTTTGAATTCAATAAACGTATTTTACAAAAACAAAATGATGAATTAACAGCATTAACATAAGCATTAATATAAGTCATTCAAACAATGTGGATAATATATTAATGAATATCGATCCCCAATGTATCACAGCGATCATTTTACAACATAAAGGCTTTTGACAGCAATTGTCAGTGCCGGATGATTTAATATTTATGATATAATTTTTCTCTATATCAACTTCTTATCTATGTAAATAAAGCGTACTTACTATTACAAAATTATCACAGATATGTCGTATTCTGGAATTAGAGTAGTATATATTTATTTCCTTTTTTAACAGCAAATTAATCACTGTTAACATGTGACATATTTATCAACTGAATCTTACTTGGCCCAAAACTATATTGTAAAATATTTCAAAAGATTTCAAATGGTTTTAATGTACAATTTCTCTCATTTTTTATTTTTAAAATCAACTACATCTTACACATAATAAGGAAAAATTAGGCAACATCATTAGAGGACTTTTACTTAAAACATTTAGAAATAGGTTTTATACACAAGATATTCTAATTTTCCGGATGAGATTTTGTAAAGTTTCATTGATTTCTGCGGATTTAAACTGTTAATATAATCATAGCATATTACGAAAATCTCAGCGATTAGAAAATATAAATGTTGGGAAAGTTATCAAAAATTACTTTAAGAATTATGTAAAAATTATAAATAGTGTAGTACTCTTTTTACACATCTATTAAATTTAGTATTGAATCGCCCCTCCCCTCCTCATGCCTCGAAAACAGGACATTACAAAAAATTTAATCACTAAATTGTCGAAGAGAAAACAGAAATAGCTATTTTATTGGGAATTATCTCTTGCTACAATTTATGTTAAAGAAAAAAGGAAATGGAACGGTTTTAGAATTGAAATTGTAACAAGTTTTGATATTTGCAATACGAGCTCCTAATTTTGATATCCTATTTGGATATGTCATTGAATATTTTCTTCAGATACCAAACGGCAAATACTTCATCAGTATTTAAAAAATATATTAAATTCTGCAATAGGGTCCGTTACGAGGCTAACGAAAAAGACAGGCTACCGCGGTGCATTCCACTTATCTTTTTTTACATACCGCTAGAGTGACGTGATGCTCTTTTCGTACACCTGCATTGGTGGATTCGAGCATCACGTGACTCCCGCGGTCTGTAAAAAAAGATACGCGTAAAGCACCCCGGTAACCTTTCTTTTTCGTTAGCCTCGGTCCGTTATATATTTTAGAAGAACGCAAAAAGTATTTGGCTGAATAATCAGAAATTTCGATTCGCATATTTAAAACATTTAGAAATGGATTTCAATTAAATAGTTTTATAACTAGAATAAGAAGAGTTATATTTACTAAAATTACTACATTATTACAAAAAATTTAAATTTGCACATCTGTATGTCCGGCACATGAGCCAGTGTCGATTTTTCATTGCGTTATCTATGTTCAGAGGGTTAATATCATACAGGATCGCACACTTTCACTTGTGAAGTAACTTCTTTGTTGCACACTGCAATCTATCAGATTTATGTTTACGTATGACATTTATATTAAAAATGTTCCATTTAATAATAAAAGGGAATTAATTTTCAACTTTCATATATGTCATTCTATAAATATAGATTACATGCTAATGATTATTGATCCCCAATTTCTCTCAATGATCATGCCAAAACAGAAAGGCATTTGACATCAATTTTGAATGCTGTGTTATTTAATATTTATGATAACATTTCTCTTTATATCAAATTTCTGACTATGTCAATCAAGTATACTTGCTATTATCAAATTATCGCAGAGATTTCTTATTATGAAATTCGATTGGAAGATATTTATTGATTTTTTAACAGAAAATTTATCACTCTGAATATGTGAAATATTTATCATTTTAATCATACTTTGTTGAACAAATATATTTTAAAGAATATCAAAAGGGTTTTCTTGTGTAATTTTCTGCATTGTTTTTGTTTAGAATGCACATATGATTAGTAAAAAAATAGGTAATATCCTGAGGGGATGAAAGCTATTATATGCGAAGTATAATGTAAAGCTAAAAATTTACAACACTTTTATAGCAAATCTCATTTTTATAATGCAAAATTATAAACATTATGAATAGGGATATTCTTATTACTCTCTGTAAACTACTCTGTGTCCTAATAAACATTTTCATTTACATAAACTATTCAGAGTTATAAAGATTTAAGACTTAATCAAAATTTAAATTATACACAACCTCTCAAACCTCCTTATTGAATTTTACGCTGAAACTTTGTAATATCATATTGAGAGATAAAAATTCTTTAAACATATTTAATTTTTTTTTTAATGATGCAATTTAAAACGTTACAAATTAGTATGTTGTGCCCACCACAATACTTTCTTCTATATAAATCAAATTATTTAAATAGTACAAGAAACAGTATCGATTTAGCATATAGGTTTCTTACACAGTATATTCCCCTTTTCAGGGTGCTAAAATCACCACCAGTGGCTGAGAGGTTCTGCTCTCAAAGCTGGTAGACGGTAGGTGCTGGGATCAAACCCCTGTCGCTCTCGTCGACCTAAACTCTTGGAGTTTTCCATGGTTTTCTTCGAACCTTGGCGTAAATACGGGTTAGGATCCCTTAGAAAGGCGACTGCGGACAGAACTTTTGGACCAATATCCATCATGTAGATAATCGGGCCATCATGGATGAACCAACCAACCATTCAGGATGCTAAGCATGAATTTTCATTAAATTATGTGCATTTAAACTGGTGGTATAAGAATCGCAGATTTCGAACAAATTGTCAAATTTTGCAGAAATTTTGCCCGTAAAGTAATCAGCTCCAGTTCGCATAAGGATAGAACATTTTTACAAACTGCTAACCTATTATACGCAGTAGTTCGCATATTAGAGCGCCCGCAAAATTTGTGCCTCATACATATAAAAATACAGACCCGTATACTCACAGACAGACATTTAACAGAAAAAGTCAACGCGTATTCAAGACCTTGTAAAACGTATAAATCCGTCGATAACCGGAAATGCCTTCATTTTTTATATACAGGGGGGAATGATAGAGATTAGTGTATGATTATCTATTAATTTTGAACAACCTTGAATAATAAAATGCATCGTCCCACACTAACTCTGCCAATAAACCTTTTGTATAAAAATATGTGTGTTACGAGTCGATTAGTAGTACTGTAATCTAATTGATGATATACTTAAATTTTACTTTGTGGGTAACTTTACTTAGAGATTATCTGTATCTACCAAAAATGGGCACTTAATTTTGACATCCGGTTTTGATATTTTGGGCATTTTATTTTCAGATACCAAATAGGAAATTACTTGGTTAGATGTTTATATTTTATTCAGGTTTAAAGTTTGGAAGTCCTAATTTTTAATTCTTAATTAATCGTCGCAAAGCAGATTGTAAAGCGGGTAGTTTTTTAAGAATAACACGAAAACCTTACGGCGAATTGAGCTGTAATTTTGGATTTCATTGTTTCAAGATTCTACAAAAGGATTTCTGATAAAATTTCTAAGTTAATCATATTTTTCTAGAACCTTTATATACTTTGACATTGATATTTGAAAAAAATATAAACTACCTATTGTTTATATGTGAAAAAAATCACTCCCTATCAGCTTCAAATGTGTGAATCTAAAATTGAAGATCTTTCTGCCGAATAGGTATTGAGTTATGGTTTAAAAACTACCCATTTCCAATCTGTTTCTCAATGCTTAAAAATGAATATAAAATTAGGAGTTCTAAATTTCTTTTAAACTGGCATAGTTTCTAAACTACTTGTCCTATTAACTTCTCATTTGGTATCCGATTGAAATATTTACAAAACATCCAAACATTAGCTATTAGTATTTGGAAAATTCAAGTTTGATAAGGTTTATATACGTAGACAACATTCTAAACAAAATTTAATTGTATTTTTATTTAGCAGACATTATCACTAATCAATTAGTAACAACAACGTATTTATGAATGACTTGTACACTGTAAAAAAAAAATCACAGCATTTTTACAGCAAAAAATGTTGGCAATATGGGTGCCAGCATATTTTGCTGTGAATTTACAGCAGTTTTGTTTTTTATGGATAAACAGCACTTTTGTAAATTCACAGCATTTTTGCGGTTAATTTTACAGCAGTTCAGTTTTTTTATTTTACAGCAGATTTGTTAGTTTTACAGCCGTTTTTGCTGTTAATTTTAATGCAATTTTAACAGAATCACTGTAAAACTTTTAGTATTTGTTGTTGATATTTTTACCCCCCCCCCCTTCTCCGTGTATTGTTTTTTTGTTTTCTTATTTTAATCTGAGACATATTTCAAAGACTTTGGGCACTAAGTATTACCTTTTTGTTTACTTATATCATCATTTTAATATCATTATTATATAATAGATTCTGTTATACATATATACGATACAAATTTCGGTTTTTGGTCAAGTATATCACCCACAAAAATTTTAGTCATTTGCCTATAGAGATAAAATGTTTTTTGAGTAAATCATAACAAAGGAAGATTTTACTTTATCTAGCTTTTAATTAATTATTCAGTATTTCTTTACAGGACTTTGTTTATCCGTTTGTTTGTATTTGAAAATACCCACTAATTTAAATCATGCATATATTTTTTTTCCTTCCAACAAATTTAGGGTTATTTTTTGTATATATTTAAATATTTTTGTTTATTCAATGTAGCCATTATTTCCTCCACCCCCCAACACGGACATGCAAAACTTTCTGATATTTAAACTATCATTCATATATAATTAATAACAAGACCTTATTGTACGCAACTTGCTGATATGGAAACATTATATGGATAAAAAACTTATTTTATGCTAAGATAATTTTATAAGTCTACATTTAATTCCATACATATCAGGTCTGATTGAAAAATGAACACGGGGAGAAAAAAAACACTTATGAGTTCAAGAAACGTAGAATAAAATAATAATAAAAAAAATCTGTTCACATAAAAACTTTAAAATTAAGCGTAAAAAATAAATAGATAATGGACAAAAACATTAAACGAGTTGCTGCAAATTACTGCTGCGACAGTAAACAAACAAGGAATATTTTAGGAATTGATAAAATAGTGCATCCAGATTACTCATAATAAATGATTTGAAAATTGAAAATAAATCACTGTTCGAAATATCGGCTAAATAGGTATATTAAATAAATAAAAATATTTAAATTACCGTCCAAAGTGAACCGAAAACTGTAGCTGGTAAAATATTTATAGGATTTAGAAAGTATATTCGAATGCCAACGTATGAACTGGAGTTTTGAAAAATATATAATAGCGTAATAAGGCATAGCTAAAAACAGGGATCTTGTTTAAAAAAAAAATGCTCGCATAAAGTTTCCCTGTGATTCTTAAATACAAATTATACGTAATCTTAACTAAGTTCTAGGAGAACATACTGAGGTAAAGTAAAAAACAACATAACTAAGCAAAATCCTCTATTTTTACGATTTAAAACAAAATATTTATTCTAGACAAATTACGTGAAAGTTCCTGCCGTGATATACACGTGGTTTAAAAGCAAAATTAGTATCGTATAAATATATAACAGAATTTATATGATATTATTAAAACAATAATATAAGAAAACAAAGATAAAACTTACTTTTACTCTTTAAAATATGTTTGTAATAATCCATTATCAGGTGTAATTGTTACAACTTTCTAGGCTCGCTCCTAATGGCGGTCATTTCTCGTAGAATCGAAACGTCACTTCATTATTCGACTGCACCTGCCGCTGACCTAAATGTGTTTATTCCCCTCGTTTGAGATAATGATAAACAACGCCAACAGATGTCGCTATCTATACAGCTGTAATCACTGTAAATTAACGAAAGTGCTGTGTTTGATTGCTAGGGGAAATATTAACAGCCTTTTTTGCAGTTTTTCCTTCCGTTTTTTTTTACAGTGTAGAATAATTGGTAAGGGGTGGTGCAGTTTTTTTACAGAAATGTATAATAATCTCAAAATATTTATTTTTCATTTTGGCAAAAAACATTAGTACTACTATATTTTCAATATTATGAATAAAATTTAGTATAATATTTGAAATGCCTTTAGAATTTAATATTTATAAATCGATCATATTGATTGGTAATTATACGAATTGACATCCTAACTGAGTAAAAAAATGTCCAGGAAGAGAGTTATTATTGAACTCTGACACATATGAAGCTCCTAGGAAGTGTGATTTTTTTCACATATAAACCATAGGTAGTTTATATGTGAAAAATTGCCATTTAAGACCACTGCCTTGTGGTCTTAAATGGCAGTACTCTGCCTTTTGAACTATCTTAACCGACAACCGGCCTATCAGACAATATTTTGTCAACAGTACCTGGTCTGTTATTAGAAGCAGCTCAACGGAATAAAGCACAGGTAATAGAATCCCATTAAACGATGGCTACGTACATACAAAGTATTATTTTGAACGCCATACTACTGACTATTAAAGATAGCATAAGGATTGACATTTTTCCAACTGAGTGAAAAAGTGTCCAGGCAGGGATATGAACCTAAAAACTATGGTTTTCATTACCAATGCACTGCGGTCCACTACGAGAGGGAACCGTGACTACCTCTGTAG
This sequence comes from Maratus michaelseni, assembly GCA_963931845.1. Lineage (NCBI taxonomy): Eukaryota > Metazoa > Arthropoda > Arachnida > Araneae > Salticidae > Maratus > Maratus michaelseni. Next base: position 300,738,511 of record OZ007593.1, on the reverse strand, counting down.
GTTTTCACACCCCTCGAGTTGTGGTAGAGCAAGGACGGGTTGGAACATCCCGACTTAAGGCCTAGGTCCTGGTTCCCCTTTTGGGTTTACAGCTCCGAAGCTGTTGGGGGGACGTCGGCCCGTCTCCAAGTGTCTCGCGGTGACTCCCTGTGGTTTCACCACGTATTGCAACGGCCTACGTCGTCGACACGTGGGTTCAAGGTTAGGGGGTCCGTAGGTGACCGTCCTCTGACCGGCCGAAGCACCGCAGGGACACAAACCTTCTGGTGGGATATAAGTCCCTCAGGACTTGGGTTCGGTGGTCGTCTGACGCGCAGGGCGCTCCCTCAGGGCTCCTGCGCAGCTTACTTTTACAAATGCACTGCATGTTGATCAACAGAATAAACCTCAGTTAACTGAACGCCATTCCACGATGGGTACGTAGATACACTTGAATATTTTAAACTCAATTATACAGAATGGTAAAGGTATCTTTCCAATTGAAATTTTCTCACCTGAGTGAAAAAGTTTCATACACTTTATATATTAAAAAAAATATCTCAAATCGACAGAAAAAAACTGTCAATTTTGGTGCCAGTGGAAAACCGTTTAATTTACTGTAAATATTTGTATATTTTCATTAAAACAGTTTTTTCTGTAAAAAAAATATAAATGTTTTTTGTAAAAATTACAAAATTCCCATTTGTTTAAAGACAAAAACTGTTTTTCTTTAAAATAGTATTTTTATGTAAAAAATACAATATTTTTCTGTCAAAATTACAGATCTTGTTACAGTGTAGGTGGCTTTCGAACTCAGAACCTGAGGTTTTAATTGTCAATGCTCTTTTTATTGAGCTACCTTGACCGACAACCGGCCGACACAATTCACCGAGACAACCTTTTGACAATAGATTCTCGTCTGTTATCTCAAACAGTTAAACAGAATATAACGCATCTAATCCATTAAACTATGGATACGTAGATAAACTTTATTATTTTTACACTTTATTTTTTATTATATTTGTGCTGACCGGTTGTCGGTTCAGGTAGTAGCTAAAAAAGCAAAGCATTGCCAATGCAAACCGTAGGTTCTTAGTCCAAACTGGTATCTTTTAACTTAGTTTTTAAAATGTCAATTTGTATGATTTCTTTACCAATCAGTAGGATTGAATTAAAAAAAAATAAACTGTATCTATGTATCCATAATCGTTTAATTTAGTTTTATTAACTGCTCGGTTTTTTTGCCGAGCTGTTTATGATTACAGCTTAAATACTATTGCCAAAAGATTTCTGAGTGAATTGTATCGGCCTGTTGTCGGTCAAGATAGCTCAAAATGCAAAGAATTGATAATTAATACCTCAAGTTCTGCGTCTGAGCCGGATACTTGTTCATTCAGTTTAAAAATAACAATTAGTATGATTTCTTTACCAATCAGAATGATAGAGTTAAAAAAAATAATGTGTACGTATGTATACATCGTTTAATGGAGTTTGATTATTATCTATGGTTTATTCTGCTGAGCTGTTTGAGATAACAGAGGAAATACTATTCTCAGTGAATTGTATCGGCTGGTTGTAGGTTCAGGTTGTTCAATAGGCAGAGCATTGAAATTTAAAGCACTGAGTTCGACACTGAGTTCGATTTTCACACAGTTGGATAAATGTCAATTCGCCTGACTTTAGAATATTCATTTTTGCATGCTTGTTATTTATTACTAATATTATTGCAACAGAAATATTCTGTGTTATAACGTTTATACATCAGGTATAGCTGTTTCCTTTAACTTTCGATATCTGTAAATTTAATTTGTTTTCTGACTGCCAGCATGGGAATACATTTATTCAAAAATTCTGTTATTATACCAAATTTCATCTACCTCGTTTTTTTTGTTGCAATAAAGTTAAACCAGAGGGCCCGTGCGAGAATTTCGCACTGAAATCTAATATTTTTTAGGTACTTCTCTATTATGCTGTCGACCACTTTTCATAACAAAAAAACTATCGCCAAATTGTAAGATTAAACGCTAAAAATGCAGTCCCATTTACTTGATGTCAGAAGCATTATACGTGTTTGTTAAATCATCAAGTGGTTTTTAATTCGACATTTGCGTGTATTTTTCATTATGTTTTACTGGTTTATTTGTTATTTCATTAATTAAAATAACAATTGTGTCCTTAAATTCTTATATTTTATTTATTTATTTTGATATTCCAATGGCAACGTTCTCCCCTTTATTTGGCGAAAGTTTTTTGTTATGAAAAGTGGTCGACGGGATAAAATAGAAGTACCATTTTTTATCAATATGTAATAGTTATTAGATGCAGGTTTAAACTTCTAAAGAAAAAGCAAGGATAAAAATATCTGTAAACAACATTTAGTTGTTAGTCAATCCAGAATATCATCTAATTTATTCCATCAAAATTAGAGTAAAAACTGATCCAAGATTGCTAAAGGCACGCGCGAGAAAAAAAAAATAATAACAATCGTATTTTAACTGCATTAGAGGATGACGTCATCCGTTTCGGGAAAAAACATGGGACATAGAAATATAAATCTAAACATTTCAATTTCGCTTTTTAATCATAAATATAAAATAAACCAGTGCAGTGTTTTTATAATAATTGCTGAGCATCATATAATGTGGTATTTTATTTTTTTGGCAACAATGTTTTGAGGAAAACCTTTCATTTCATTTAGGAAAACAATGAGGATTTAATTTTTAACTATCAGCAATTTTTAATCGAAAACATGTTTTAACGAAATGTTAAGTGTGCTATGTCAGAAGCGTTTTCAAAATCCTTTCATATGCTATCTCATTCGTCGTTCTGCGTTTCGTATTTTCAGAAAAAAAAGGGATGTTGACAGGAGAAATAAAATATATGATTAATTTATATCAATAAATGAAATTAAATAAAATATATAAATATAATATAAAGTGAAAATGTAGATAAATCTATACTAATATTCTAAAGTAATAAAGCTTGTTTGTTTGTTTGTTTGTAGGGGGTAATCTCTGGAACTACTGAAGCGATTTCAAAAGTGATGGTGGAAAATTGATGGTGACAATCCCTGCTGCAACATAGGATATATTTTATGTCGGTTCCACTACTCCCAGAGGGTGCAAGAGTGAAAAACGTTCTAAAATTACGATTTTTTTATACTGAACGTTTTAGCAACATGCAATTTAGCATGGTAGTTACTTATAAGATGTAAATGCCCTCTAAGAACCAATTCTAAAAAAAAAAATCGAAATTTAAAAGGGTGAGATGAGCGAAAAGCGTTCTAAAAACATTCTAAATTACAATTTCTATGGAATCTCTGGAACTACAAAACCATTATCAAAAGTGATGGTGGCAAATTGATGGTAAGAGTCCTTGTTGTAACATAGGATATATTTTATGTCTGTGACTCTACCACAAGGGGGTGCAGAGCGAAAAACGTTCCAAAATTTCGATTTTTTTATACTGAAGGAGCTAGAAAATTGAAATTTGGCATGGTAGTTACTTACAAGATGTAAATGCTCTCTAAGAACAAATTCTTAAAAAATTCGAAATTTAAAAGGGTGAGATGTACGTAAAGCGGTCTAAAAACATTCTAAATTACAATTTCTATGGAATCTCTGGAACTACAGAATCATTTCAAAAGTGATGGCAAATTGATGGTACCATTCCCTGCTGTAACATAGGCTATGTTGTATACCGGTGCCACTACCACAGGAGGGAGGGGTGCAATAGCGAAAACCGTCCTAAAATGTCTTTTTTTATATACTGAAGAAGCTATGAACATGAAATTTGACATCATAGTTACTTATAAGATGTAAATGCTCTCTAGGAACAAATTCTAAAAAAAAATCGAAATTTAAAAGGGTGAGATGAGCGAAAAGCGTTCTAAAAACATTCTAAATTACAATTTCTATGGAATCTCTGGAACTACAGAACCATTATCAAAAGTGATTTTGACAAATTGATGGTGACAGTATCTGTTCCAACATAGGCTACATTTTATGTCGATGCCACTACCCCCAGGGGGGTGCAGGAGCGAAAAACTTTCTAAATTTTCAATTTTTTTTTTATACTGAAGGAGCTAGAAACATGAAATCTGGCATGACAGTTACTTACAAGATGTAAATGCTCTCTAAGAACAAATTCTTAAAAAATCCGAAATTTAAAAGGGTGAGATGAACGTAAAGCGGTCTAAAAACATTCTAAATTGCAATTTCTGTGGAATCTCTGGAACTACAGAACCATTTCAAAAGTGATGGCAAATTGATGGTACCATTCCCTGCTGCAACATAGGCTATGTTGTATACAGGTGCCATTACCACAGGGGGAGGGGTGCAATAGCGAAAACCGTTCTAAAATTTCGATTTTTTTTTATACTGAAAAAGCTAGAAACATGAAATTTGACATCATAGTTACTTATAAGATGTAAATGATCTCTAAGAACAAATTCTAAAAAAATTCGAAATTTAAAAGGGTGATTTGAGCGAAAAGCGTTCAAAACCATTCTAAATTACAATTTCTATGGAATCTTTGGAACTACAGAACCATTTTCAAAAGTGATGGTAACAGTCCCTTCTGTAACATAGGCTATATTTTATATCGGTCGACATTAGTGTGGCTTAATTAGTTATTTCTGAATTATCTGTGGCAGTAAAATTTCCTCTAATGAAAATAGGCCAACGAATACCACTTGGCAGCTTTCAAGAATTACGCGAGCAAAGCCGCGGGTTTTCTAGTAAGGTAAAGCTAGGATAGTCTGCGCACAATTCAAAAGAATAACAATAAAAAATCTAAATATTAATTTTTTGCTAAACTATCCATGAATAATTTTTACTTCATTTGTTTTTTTATGCATTTCCAGTGCTGTTTTGTTGTTATGTTGTAATTTAATAGAACAGTTGTAATAAAACCAAGAAAGTTATTTTGCGCAATCTGTCCTTACAGGGTTGGTGTGATTGCGCACATGGGTAGGAGAGATTGTTACTAATAATAACTACAATTAAATTGTTAACAATAATAATTACACTTAAATGACATGGTTGTCAGGTTTTTGTGAACAAATTTTATTGTATTAGTAGTGAATATTTCAACCTAATGATTAAAGAATCAGAAAAAGAAAATAATTTTAAAAACGATTAAAAAATTTAATTAAAGGGGAAAAAAATAAAGAATCAGAAAAAGCAAGTCCAGATAAGATTACAAAATAACATTAAGTTACTTGATAACACATTTAACTTAAAATTAGTCCTTTTTAATTTTTAATTTTTTATACAAATTTACCAATAAGCTGCGTAATATCTCCTAGCATGGAAACTAATGGGATCAATGCGTCATCTCTCCTAAGTAGCAGATGCGCAAACTATCCAATTTTGGTAGGAGAGATTGCGCGGCCTTTTATATAAATATGGCCGCTACTAAAACGAACCGTTGATGTTCACATTGTTAGTCTAGATTAGTAGCTAATGAGAAATCGTTTCAGTTTTAAATATTTTGTACTACTGACATTGTATAGAAATTCTGATAAATAGCTATGAAAATTCAAGCACTTACTTTGGGAAAACAAAACAAAATAGCAATGCTTTATCTTAGATGCTCAAAACAATCCACGTGCACTTTCAAGTAGACACTCCACTACTGCTGTTGTACAAAAACCTGGAGTCGCTGCGCGCTCACTCTACTCCTTTCCCTCGAACCTCTATGTGCGCAATCTCTCCGACCGCGCCATCTCTCCTGGCTTTACTTTACTTAATAAATTCGACTTTGGTTGACTTTCAATTAATATCTTAATTTCAGGTTGACAAAAATGCATAATATTAATTTGAAACAATGCTTAAAATTTGACTTTTGTACTAATTTTTTTTCCGTCATGTTGTATGACTCGTTAAATAAAACTCATTGTCCAAGATCACGTTCAGATATTATTTAAATAGTGCATAATTATCTTCATATTGAAATAAGGACATTCATTTTTTTTAAATAATTCAGAATGTATTTCTTACGGAATAATACCTAATTTAGTTGTATTATGTGTGGTATTACGTAATCAATATTTTAAAATTGTGTAATTATAAAAAAAATTAAAAAATAAAAACTATAGTATAAATATAAAGCGTGATTTTGTGTTGGAAAATAAAAATTTTACTTTCTTAACAATTATAATTTCTATCACCGAAAGGTGACGGACTTAATTTTACTATTCAATATTCAGTTTATACATGTTCGCACTAAATAGCTGCAAATTTTAAGAGTAGATTTTTCCACTCAAATGGTGCACTGCATAGATTTATCTGCCTTAATCTTATTAAAGCATTTGTATTATGTAGATACAGGAGTGGGGTTAGATCATTCGCGGGTAGTTCGTGTTTTACTGTTGAACTGAAGTAAACATACAGCGGAAATTTGTTCAGTGTGAGATCTCTCTATCCATTTATGCCGATTTATTCAGATTAAGAGTCACGTGAGCGAATCAATAATTCAAGATTTTATCTTAACATGCTAGATGCTACATGATGTATCGGTTGTCGTATGTACTTTTTTTTCAATGAATACACAATACGACGCCGTAATCGATATTTGCAATTACAAGCGTTATTGTATTCAAAATCAGAATTTCTGAAAAACTTTCACAATTTTTTGCAATTTTTTTTTATTATTTTTGATCTTTTCCAAAAAAACCCCTTTTTACACTCTTTTATTTAATTAAGGCGGATTTTTTTTAATGTAAAGATGGTCTTTTTTAATCAATTTTTCACGCACTTCCTCATACACTAGAATTATAATAAACACGTTCGCATGTGTGTATCTGATGACAATACAAAATTATAATATTTTTATAGCTTAATTATAAATTAATACATTAATTGTAAAGCTTTTTTTCTTTAGTCCGCCACAAGTGATCAATCGCCAAATATTATCTGTAACTCGTACAATTGTATATGATTTGAAACGACAGATCATCTAATCAAGCGCCAACACACTTACACCCAAATATTGCAAATGGCTCTGAAACTTCAACAAAGAAACTTTGTATAGGCTAGAAAGTAGAAACAAATGATCAGAATAAACAGAGTACTTTTTTAAAATATGCCTTTCAATTAAGAGTTTACCATTAATTAATTTATGATTACACGTTGAGAAATCAATTTGAAAAAAAAATAAAAAATATAAAACATTTAAATAATATTTCATTTTTTCTTTCCCTTTACCATATCTTAAACAAGAATGAAAAATCATGCGTCAAGCATAGATTATGTAACACTTTCCAACGCTTCCAAAATAATTTTACAAATCATATAATAAGCTAAAAGATAACATCTAAGTAAACGATTTGGAAAACGCATAACATATTTAAAAACATAATTTCTGGAATTTCCAACATATACAATATTCGGAAAAATATCCGAATACTTTTATTTAGCATTGTATATGATCTATAGATTTGTATATATACTACATAGGATGCTAAATTTTAGTTCAGTTAGGAAACGCGTAGCACAGTTTAAAATTCTCCGTCTGGAGTTTCTGTCAATAAACGGAAATGTGTTCACGAACTTTTGTACTTCCCTGTATAGGATCTACAGAATTTATACACACCACGTAATAGACAAAAAGCGAGTTAAAATTAAAATCGCGTTCAGTAACTTAAAACGCACTTCCAGGAATTATTGTTAACAGACAGTAGATAATTCTTTTGTGTGTCCCTGTAAATGAACGATGTCTGCTATACACACAATATTCTGTAGTAAGCCTCTTGTAATGCACCTTAGTGATATATATAAATTTCAATGCGTCTAAAATACTGAAACAATATTTAATTAAACCGCAGACGATTTTTCCCCATAGACCGAATGTAACGGAATTCTTTTGAGTGTCCCTGTAAAGTAACTATAAGTGATACACACTTCAGTTGAAATAGGGAACGTGCTATAGTTGGCGATAATAACATATAAAAATTGCAGGGCAATCCGAGCATATTTACGGGAGTTAGAGCACGGACAGACGGCCAGACAAACCGAAGTCATAAACACTTTTCAACTAGGTTGGAAAGTGTTAAAAAGAAGCAGAGCAAAAATTATATATTTTTTTAATAAATTCACTTTTTTGTTTCTACCAAGCCTAAAAAAAACAGTTTGAAAAGTTCGGTGCCCACGCCAGACTAATTTATTCTAATGGCATTTTTTGTGAGAAATCACGAATTATATTCACAAAATGAGGCATGATATTCAATATAAACATTGCATGCCTATCAAACCGTTGTTTTTTTTAAGAAAAAATATTTTTACGTTTATGTTTATCTGTAATTGTAGGAATTCGTAATTAAATAAACCGACTACAGCTGCTCGATAATACTCGTAGATATTTTAAATAAAAAACGCACTAATTCAGATCATTTGATTCGCCTTAATATTAGCAAATAATATACATATGGATGGCCATTAACATATTTGTCGTATGATCATGAGTTGGAATAATGCTACTCAATAAGTTTTCTGCATGCGTAGCTGTAGTTGTAACAATCAAACGAGCTATGAAACAATACTTGAATATATTTTCTTTATGAAATGAGATTCCGTAACTGAATGTGTTTTTTTCAGCATTGTTAAAAGTATGCAACAGAATGTTCGGTTATTCGACCGTTTTTCTAAACAATGATTTCTTGACCGTATTATGAAGGTATTATGGTCGTATCATTGAACATACTTTGTCAGCATCAATTAAAATTACGATTAAGTAACAGTTATCAATTAAAACGGTTGAATGACTGGAAACTTTGCTGCAAATATTTAACAGTGAGCGATTGCCATTTTATTTAGTCTAGTACGTGATATGTAAAGAAAATAAATAATTTAATAATTTTCTAAGACGGTTGTTTCAGTTTCCTATATATAATTGCATAGGAACATTAATTTTTTTCTTTGGAGTTTCAAAACAGTGTTTAATCTTGGTTTACAAAAGGACTTTCCACAACTAAGATAATAGAAGAAAATTTCTCAGAAGAATGATTACTTAAGAGAGTCTCAATCTTATTTAGGCAAGAATGGATCATTCAGTGCAATTACAGAATTTTGTTTTGCGACAAAGAAATAATGATGAAGTCAGTCGAAAAACGTTCCGTATTTCAGTGTACTTTTTATTGTGTATTTAATACAATTCTATTCATAATATTAATTTAGAAGCAATGTCAGTATTAGATATAGAATACCAACGAAATCGGAGAGAAAATATAGTTGTTAACTCCTCTCTTGAGATTATAAGGAAAATACTGAGATTAAAAAAATGATTATTGGTTTCAAACATGAAAGCAAACTTTGTAGTTCATAATGTTTGTAAGAAGTTTATTTAACTATTTCATTTTTTATTTCTATAGAACTCAACGGTATGTATATGAATAAAATATTGTAAAGCAAATTTGATAACACGTCGACCAATGAACTGCGCGTTCTGGGGGGGGGGGATTCTGGAAAACTTTATTAAGTAGTTTACGATATCACCGCTTCGTGGCAGAACTTTACTAAATAGAAAATATTGTATATTCCATATATTTTCCGACTATTCCATAATACTTGAATTTCCTGTCTATATAATATGTATAATATTCCAGTGGACCTGTACAAGACTTTCGCACTGCAATATTTGAGATTATTTGCTAATTAGTTTTTCATTAATTTTAAATTGATTTCAATTTCAACGACAAAATCCATAACTTTTTCAATTTAATGAAACAAAGTTTTAAGCTCACATACTCTTTTAAAAAATGATTAATTTTATATTTGCCCATAAGAAAAAAAAAAAAAACAGTTTATTATTCATTTTAATGAAACAAAGTTTTAAGCTCACATACTCTTTTAAAAAATGATTAATTTTATATTTTACCATAAAAAAAAAAAAAAAAAAAAAAAAAAAAAAAAAAAAAAAAACAGTTTATTTAGAAAATGCATATTTTCACATATTTTTCTGAAAATTCACTGATAGCCTAATAAAATTAAATTCCTCGTTTGGAAGAATTTGTTACAATTTTTTCGTTAACTAATTTAGTTATAACCCTTCGTAAAAGGTAATAAAAGCAATAAAAGTGAGAATCAACTTCATCAAACTCATTGTTTTATCACTAAAACTAAGTAAAACATGGCTTAAATGTAAACTGCAGGAAATTGGATTCAGACTAAACTTCCTGAAACTATGTATTTTCCAGAATTCTCGAAGAAAAGAGAATTCATTACATATATATATATATATATATATATATATGTGTGTAGGATTTCAACGTTAATACTTCAATTGCTTTATGACGTCATGATCGTCATATTAACTGACACTTTAGTACTATTACTATTATACCTGTTTCAAATACACGAGCTATAAATATATTGGATCACAAGATCAACATTTTAATATCTTCAAAATTGGAAAAGAGCCAGTCATATAATTTTTATCATCGAAGGAGCGTCGAAGTGTGGATGAGTCAATTAGAGCACTTCTAAGCCTAATTGGACTATGTAACAATAAGAATATTGTATGTTTTATGTTAGAAGTGTAAGATATTTTTAAGAAATAACCAACGAAACGTTGTGGAATTGATTTCCTAGAGTGGCATTAAAGTTCTTGTTTTTGTTAATTTGAAGTCTAATTGTTCAATTAATTAAGTAAATTAACTTTTTACGTATCACCTTTCTACACACACATATATATATATATATGTCAAGTTTCTAAAGTTTGAATAAAGTAACATTACCAGGAAATTAGACAGCAATATAGATATTAACAATACAGAATGCCGTACGTTATAAGATCAAAGTAAAAAAAAACCTCGACAAAACCAACTGATATAAATTTCAAATTTGCATCAATGCAACTTGCACGAAAATATGCCATCTTTTTTTAAAAAATGTATTTGAGATTGTACACAAAATGAGTGTCTTATTAATTTAATAATTACGTTGTATGTAGACACCATGTTTATAGATTTGTAAAATATTCTGCCTAAAAGCTGATCATGTATTTTTACACATCACAAAGTTAAAATAGCATAAATCCATATCAAACTTTGTCTTTTTTTCAGCTTTTTTTCAATAAATGTTAATTTAAAATAATATTAGGTTAAATTTTATTAATTATCTCATAACTTCATTTACACTTTTAGACAAATAATACGGATAAACAAATGAATAAAAATAGTAAAAATTTACCATATACTTATTCAAGATTTTGTCAATTTTAAATAGTAACTAATTTATGACCTTCAATTTCAGTCATCCAAATTTTAGTTGCATTAATTCGTCAGTTTAACTGTCTAATGAAAGGGAAAAAATGAGATATATTAGAATAAAATTGGATACGTAGATATAATCAATCTTATTTACAATATCGTTTCTATTATATACTCGTATACTGATTAATTTCCCTTTTTTTTCATCTAAAAATAATAGATAAAAATTTTCACACAATAAATTATATGCAACAAGAAATAGATGATATAGTAATTTATTCTCGAAAGAATGAACAGTTTACTGTAACTTTATTTTTTTTAGATAAATGATATGAAGATTTCATTAATATAATATTATAAAAAAAAATATGTGCATTTTTAACACTGGCTCAGTTTGACAAATGTTTTAAGACATGTAATACTAAAAAAAGTTACAAAGAAACTTTTTACCAAAAGTGTGATTAGACGTTCAAAATAAATGATATACTTTACCTGAAAAAGATACTTCCTATAAATAAAAAAGTGTAATTTTGAATGCTTGTTTTTTCTTTTATTATTTCTTAGGCACTTAAGAAAGGGGCTACAGTTCAAAAACTTAACAAAAGTAATTTGCATTTTTCAAGATATCATTTGAATAAAAGGCCCTTTGAATAAATATTTTGTGCGTAAATACAAACTTCAGAAACAACGTTTTCTGAGCTAAATTATGTTAAAGGACATTTTCGAAGACAAATATTTGTTTACTTGTATTTAAACAAATGTGCGGTAACCTTTGCAAGAAAGTTAACAAATGTCCTTCGGCATTTTCAAAAACGCAATAACAATTTGAATGTTTGTTTTTTGTTTTTTGTTTTTTGTGTACCTTCACTTTGAAATACTTAAAGAGAATAGAATTGCTTTCATAAAAATGAAGCTAGTACTTTCTTAAAGTTTCATAAAAATTAAGTGAACGAAAAAATCTATTATTTTGTTTATATCTCTTAAAACTGAATATCGTAATATGTATGATGTGTAGATTTTTGTGTGTGTGACATTACGTATCCATAAACCAAAACGTATCGGGAAACATTAAAGTATAAAGAGTAAAGTTACATTAAGCAAAGTAAACTAGAATAAACAAGAGTAATGAAATTTATAAAACTCTATATTGCTATTTTGTGGACAAGTTTATTTTATAAACAAATTTTAAGTATAATCATATTTTCAAAAGATCTATAAATTTAAATAATTAAGATCAAATGCAGGGCAACAATGCTGTCAACCTATAAATAGATAGAACTATAGAAGATTTTAAAAGTTATAAGCTCACAAAATATTTATTTAAATAAACTTAAAAAAAATAATTATGCTTAATAGAGATGAACGGCATTTTCCTTATTAGAATGAATTTCTATTCTTTGATTCCTTTGTCCAAAGCTAGAAAAAGTAAAATACATTACTATATATTAGCGGCTGCTATTTGAACTGAGTCTTAATAATTTAGGAAATATTCAGTTACAAGTACCGAATACAATATTTTTATTAATAAATATTATGTGATATAAAATATAATATAAATGCATTTTAAAAGTACTTCGCACCAGCGCAGTAACTGAAATTTGACTATTATGAAAGCATGTTCTTTAGCGATAAATAAGTTTCAATTGTGTTCAAAAAGTTAGTTAAAAACATATAAAGATACGTGATATAAAGATAAATATAAAGTTAAATATAAAGATACGTGAAACATTATAATTTAAATAAAAATCAAAGAAAAAAGTGTAATGTGCAATGTGTCTAAATTCATTTTCATCGCCCCGTCAAAGAACTATAAATGTTGCACACCACATTTTCATTGATGAAAATGTATACAAAGCTTCGAAGGTCAGTAATAAATACAAATTATTTATTACTGACGCTATATTATAACATAATATATGTTATATTTATAACATAAAGCATTTCATATAATCACTGAATTCTTTTTTACACCCCTCTAAAACAACTGTCAATGCCGCCCACAATCTTCAAGAAAAATAATGCTGCATGTAACTGTAACAACATACTAAATTTATACGAGGGTAAGTCATTAAGTTAGTCACAAAATATAATTAAATATTAACTTACGATGATATTCACTTCAAAACTATTTTTATTTCTCAACATATTCTCCACCAATATTTATACACTTATAACACCGTTTATCAGCGCCGCAACACCAACTGCATAACATTATTTGGGTTGCTGTCTCAGCCACATTAAGAATTCAAGCTGAACACAGGAGACAATTCAAAAGTTTGCTGGTAACTTCTTCAAAATCCACCATACAGCTTCGACTTACCTCCAAGCGATTTTCGTCTGTTTAGTCCACTAAAAAACTGCCTTGGAAGACAGATGATGTTCACAAGTTATAAAAAGGTTCAACTTGAAGTCCTAATGTGGCTGAGACAGCAACCCAAAGAATGTTATGCAGCTGGTGTTGGGGCACTGATAAAACGGTGATATAAGTGCAAAAATATTGATGGAGAATATGTTGAGAAATAAAAATAGTTTTGAAGTGAATTTCATTTTAAGTTATTATTTAATTATATTTTGTGACTTACTTAATGACTTTCCCTCGTATTATTGTCATCATAACAAAACCCCCGCATTTAAGTGTTTCAAATACGTTTCATAAATTCGTTAAACAAAGTCGTTTCATAAAATCGTTACAATAGGATTTTATATATATAGTGTAGACATGAATTAACAAATGCTATTAAACAAAATATGTTATCTAAATTATTATTGACAACTAATCATAAACTTTAAAAAATATATATAAAATCAAACGTAGCTTTATAAAATTCGCCACAGAGATTTAATATTTTAACTTCTTTTAGTGAGAAATAATTTTAAAAAATGAATTTTTTATGTTTTGCATTAATTATTAATTAAAACTAAAATATCGTCTTAAAGCACCATGAAAATCCTTATGCGCCATGGTGTTTTAAGAAGATATTTTAGTTCTTATTGTTTCACACCAGTTTCAACTTATTTTATAAATTATAGTCGTCTTAAACTATTAAAACCGCAAAACACAAGATAAAATTTGTTTTACAAAATCTTTTACAATAAAATGTTTTTGCAATTAAAAAAAAAATCATATTCTAAAATTAAAATTACAAATAGTAAATAGACATAAGTTTTCAAAGATAACACACAGATATAATGCATCGGATATATTTTGTTAATTCAAATAAAATGTCTTGATGAAATATTTTGTGTTTAAATAATATACTTTAAAACACCAGATATTGTTACAGATTAAGTTTTGCTAAATATCATGCAAGATTTTATTTATACTTATTTCTTATAAAAATAATTCTTTTGTTTCACATACTATAAGAATATTTTTTAAATCAAATTCAAATATGAGTAATGGAAAAAGTGCGTAACGGCAGCGTTAAAGGAACATAATATAATTTTGTCCAACTTTTTTTTGTATGAAGCTCACGTTATTATTATCATTATTTCCTTGAAAATTTAAACAATTTTATTTCACTTAAAATATATTATTGCAATATTAATTGGAATTGCTGGAAAATACCTTAAATAACAGTTGCTTAAATTTGAAAAGAAAGAACATTAAAATATCGTTTCCTATAATGCTGTTCTAATAAAATTATTTCTACCATTATCTTTATAATGATATCCCAAAATTAGTAAATGTATTGTCTTATATTTTTCAGTGAATGTCAAATAATTTACAGCATATTAATTACGTCTAAATTTCATAAAATGTTCTTTCTACAAAGTTTATTAATCTTTTTTAAACACCATTACGTTGTAAATGACAGTTCATGATAAGAAGAGAAAAACTGATATTCTTGCATTAGTGCCTCGAAATTTGTGGTTGATTAGCTGATCAGTCATCCGTACGAATTTCATTATTTTTGTCGCGTAACTTTCCGTGATCAACGAATTGTTACATATAATGAAATATTAATATTATGAAGTAATAGGTTGATAAAAATGATTGATACTGCCGATTTAAACGAAAATAGCAAAATTAAATTAATTGAATTTTAGAAATATTTATAATAAAATGTATCTATATAAATATTTCAAAACTTTATAATATTTCCATCGTTTACTAACAATTGAGCAAAAATATGCGGTGAACATGATTTATATATTTATTTTTAACGAATCGTGTAAGCAAGTGCACCCATAATTATATAGGTGTGCCATCGGGGAAATAGTACTGGTTTTCACCTTGCCAAACGTGTAGCACATGTGCTGTACACTCATGATATTCGTGTACATTCACCACTATTGAAGACTGATGCGAAGGTTATCGCGATTCAGAATGACAACACCGGCAAATTCGAGAAATAATAATATAGTAATAATGACAAATTCGTAATGTAAAATACATCGCCGAGCGGGTTTTACGGATTTTTATAAAGCACCAGACGACGACGGGAGCGGTGTTTAACTTACACATTGATCAATAGTTGATACAACTGCAATTGAATATCTGATCACTGTGTGTACAGTTTCAAAAGCAACCAACGTTAAATGGCCAAATGCTTCGGAGTTTATTCTTTGTCATGACAGTTCACCGAAATACTATGTTTTCTCGTCGTGCGTTCAGCTAGCGACGCAAGTAGTCATCTCTGCGGTTATTATTATGAAGTTAGCTCATTTTCGATAAGACAAGGTAACTTTGCAAGGGAGCTCTTTACAAGATCTTCATAAATGTTAATGCTATGAACAAAGATCTAGGTTTTGTATGATATTAGTATCCCTGATATTTTGACTTTTGAGTGAATTGCTATCCAGGATGCCTTAACCCTTTAACGGACATTGGTTTCCATACGAAACCACAAAACTTTAATCACGAAATTCAACGTTGACAGCAGATTTTTATTAGAAATGTTTCCCATTTATAATTTATGTGAAATATCGCTTTTTTCATATATGCAAATAAATTTGTTCTTAATTTCCGGTGTCAATCCTTTATTTCAACATTTCAGCAATTCAAGTGATTTATCCGTTAAAGGGTTAAAGAATTTCTCTATCGTGGCATGTTCTATGTTCTCCTACAATTATTTAGCAAGTCATACAAATACGCTCTATAAGGTAAAAAAAATAATAACACTAAAGCTGTTTTTGTTTTTTAAAATTATCGTTGTAATTATTTTATATTGAATGTGCCGTATTTTATCACGATTAAATGATTAGAGATTGCAAACTAATACTGGTAATTTTCTTTCCCAGTCACTGAAGTTAAAAAAAATAATAATAAAATAACAGATTCTTTTCAACCGTTTATTATAAAATAATTTGTTCTTACTAATATTTTTATCCTGCTGTACTTAGATAAAAATATCAGAAAAAATATTATATATATTATATATATATATTATACTGTACATATTATAAGCATTTAAAAAATGCCTCTGACAAAAAAAAAAGGGAAACCTTATTTTATTTGAAGTTAATAGATTTATATCGGTTCCAAATTCTAAAAATGGAACAAAGGGTAACGTATGCGTGTGTAATCTGAAAACGTTTCTGAATAAGATAATTTATTTTCATGATTTTTAAAAATGCGCAAAAGACTTTTACTTATGAATAGAAAGCTTTGAAGCGTTGGCATTGCAATTGTATGAATACATTCTTGTGTTTATGCAAAATTCACAAGCACATCTTATTTAAAATCATTTACATACCTTTCTATATCAAATTATTATTATTATTATAGATTAATTTTAACACAATTATTCAAATTGGTAAAGAAATCATACGAGTTGTAATTTTCCAACTGGAAGAAAAATGTCCGGGCCAGGATTAGAACCTCGGATATCTTGGCTGAAGCCGCCACGCCCTACCAACTGAGCTATCACGGTCGACTCTGGAGGGCATAATTCATCCAGTTAACCTTATTGATCATAGCATCTGGTCTGATATTTTAATCAGCTCAACAGAATAGATCACAGGTAATGGAACTCCAGTAAACGCTGAATACGTGATTACACTAGATTAATTTTAACACAATTATTCAAATTGGTAAAGAAATCATACGAGTTGTAATTTTCCAACTGGTAGAAAAATGTCCGGGCCAGGATTCGAACCTGGGATATCGCGGCTGAAGCCGCCACGCTCTACTAACTGAGCTATCCCGGTCGACTCTGGAGGGCATAATTCATCCAGTTAACCTTATTGATCTAGCATCTGGTCTCATATTTTAATCAGCTCAAAAGAATAGATCCTGCGATCTAGTAATGGAACTTCAGTAAACGCTGGATACATGATTACACTAGATTAATTTTAACACAATTATTCAAATTGGTAAAGAAATCATACGAGTTGTAATTTTCCAACTGGACGAAAACTGGTTCGAATCCTGGCCCGGACATTTTTCGTCCAGTTGGAAAATTACAACTCGTATGATTTCTTTACCAATTTGAATAATTGTGTTAAAATTAATCTAGTGTAATCACGTATCCAGCGTTTACTGAAGTTCCATTACCTGCGATCTATTCTGTTGAGCTGATTAAAATATCAGACGAGATGCTATGATCAATAAGGTTAACTGGATGAATTATGCCCTCCAGAGTCGACCGGGATAACTCAGTTGGTAGAGCGTGGCGGCTTCAGCCAAGATATCTCAGGTTCTAGTCCTGACCCGGACATTTTTCATCCAGTTCGAAAATTACAACTTGTATTTTATTATTATTGTTTTCATATGAATATCTGGAGAAGATTTTTTATTTGCTTTAACAAATATAATAAAGTTTTGGTATCATACTATGTAAAAACATTGATAGTTATAAACAAGCGATTTTCACTGGCTAAAAATTTTCATAAGAATCTTTGTAATGTGCTTTTCGATTCTAGATTTTAATTTTCCTTTAGACAAAAATCTTCTTCGTATATTTTTACAGAAATTTAGTTTTAATATTTTCGATCGTGTTTGGCGGAAACGGATATTTGCATGTGTCAACATATAAAACTATTTTTGATTATTATTTTTTATATTTAACATATTTTATCTATTTTTTGCTAACCGATCAAAACATTTATTGATTTTGCTTAATGTGAAATTCGATGGATAGAAAAAAGAATAAATTAAACGTTATAAATTGATCTTCCTGTGCAAAAGGTTTTTTAGCATACTTTATATTTTCGATGGAATAACTTAAATATTTTTCTTTAAAAAAGATTGATAAAAGATTAAGAACTATCATTTTTATAGTTGCAATTTTTTATATTTAATTCAATTTCATATTTTATATATTTAAAATATCTCTTTTTATAAGATTTACTATTGAATAAATCATTAAATTGAATTCCACAAAAAAATCTTTAAATATGCGAAATTCATTGTTAAATTAATCTTAACGTATTTGTAGATTATCTTTTCTATTACATGCTTGTATCATTCAATGATAACATTTATCTAAAGCAATAAATAATTTAGGAAATGTAATAATGTGACTAAATGTAAATGACATAAGAGTAAAACCTTATTTAATATAAGATTTTTTTAGTTAAATCCATAATATTAAAATTTTAAAAACAAAACTTCAGAATTTATTAAGCAAGCAGAATTTTAAGGCAAAATAAAAAGGGATATATATTTTTATTTTTTGTAGTGATTATATATTAATTGTATATATATATATATATATATATATATATATAAAACCATTGTTGCCATGGGGAAATATAATTATTCAGAGTATCTGTTTTTTATGAGATCTTAGCACTTTAATTTATAGCTTCTACATCAAAAAATTCACACGATCTTCACCATGATCAGAGACATTAATAATATTTTAATTGAACAAATATAAATTTTAAAACTGAAAACCTAAAATGTCACTTCGAAGTAAACTTATTTTCTATTGGGCAGATGTCGTAGAAGAATACTGCTTTAATGGAATGACCATTAATATTTATATATTCTTTAGTTTTATGAAATTAAACATTTCTTTATACTCCATCAGCTAGATTCTCCGTCATGTTTCCAGTCACAGTAACTTTTTGTTTTACAAACGGCTATAAAGGCCTGATATACATTATATAGCACTAATATCAGTACAAGTTATGCCATACATTTCACCTCTTTTATTTACAGTTTTATCAAAGATGTTTATTATTTCTGGGAAGAAAATGACGAGCGTTTTATAGCATTAAATTATGTTGATGTCACTTTGTATTTGGAGAGTAAGAGGGACACTCCACTTTGAAATTACCTTGTTTATCAAAACAAGTCATAGATATTTATCAAAACAATACAAATATATATAATCTTGCTTGTTGCATTAGCAAATAAGCTGTCATTCAAAATATGAACATAAAATTTAATTTTAAATGCAAATAAAAAATTAATCCAATTAGTTAAATTACATATTTTACATGTAACGTCCCAATTTTCTAGAAAAAAAATTCGATTTAAAATAAATATTTCCTATACAGAATCTTTTTCAAAAGAGGTCATCAAAATTATAAATATCAGCATACACTTGAATAAATGTAATCAACCAGAATGAAACTTTATATTTAGATAAGAACATATAGAGTTGTAATAAAAATAATTTCAAGATGATCAATCTTATCTAGTGATTTTTAATGAATTTAGTATAGAAATATTTCGTAAAAATTCAAGAAAAGTAAATTACGAAAAACTACATATGTGCAATTCTGGATCAGGCCAACAGTTGTGAAGCCATTGCACCAATCGACATGTAATGACATTTAATACAAAGACCCAGTTGATGTATTATTTATGAAATCCTTGCATATATTCTACTATATTAAAATAACACACAAATGTTCCGGCTAATATGAAAGTAACGCACGAACATTCCAGCTGCTATATCAAAATAACACGATCTTTATGTTAAACAGCGACGATAATGATATATTCATTGGAACATACGTTCACTTCAAAATTCAAACAAATTCATAACTTTTTACTACCAAAACTCGTCATAAACATAATTAACATTTAGAGAATAGCAATAAGGCTGTTGAAAGATGACAATTCTAAAAAAATAACAGTGAAAATAAAGTTTAAACGTGGCATATGCCACACTGCCTTTAGCGTATATGAGTTGTACACTGTATGAAGGTAGTTTCCCTCTTCCAACGTTTTCACTGAAGACAAACAATATGATGCAAATATAAAAAAAAGTAGGCCAATTTTATTTTTCTACATAATCACAAAGAACATTGGCTTTTACATATCTCTTAATAAGGCTTAAAATCTGCTTTTAAAACAAATGAATTCCAGTGTGCAGTCCTGTGTACGAAAAAAATTGCTAACGGAATTCTTCATTCCTTGATCGATTTAAATTTTCTTTCTCAAGAAATTCAAATTTCGTTTTCAATAATGTAAACAATTGGACGTCGTTTTTTTGCCAGATAGGTAATCAGGGTGAATGGACAAGACGCCTCTTGTTAAGTGTGGCTGTGATACCCGGACCATACACATTTATGAGCCGGATAAGAATGTTAGATCCTGATAGATTACGCGACTATTCGTTTGACACAAAATTCATTTTTCCTCCTTTGTCCACCATAAAAAATGCACTTTCGCTCTCTATACTGCCTTGACACAGAATTACTCACTAATCACATTTTTCTGCTACCACTGCACTAGCGTCATTTGTTTCATTTCGGTCGTACATCATTAAATGTTGGAGCGATAACTTTCTCATAAACAGATTTCTTATTTTGTCAATTTATTTAAGATTTCTCGCACGAATAGCTTTGCATCGTATTTTTATATTCCCGGTAAGTATTTAAGTACAAAAATTTCGTTTTAATAATATTTATTTCTTAGATTATTAATAACCTTTTTCCTATACCCTGTAGGATCTTATAATTTAATAAGTTGGTCCCATGAAGATTATTCATCTAAAAAATATATAATTGAGTACAACTTATATGCTAATTTTTAAACACATTTGAGATTTGGACATTTAAGTGATTCCTCTCTCATTTTGAAATGTTCCGGTAATTTTAAAAGCTACATCATATGCAAAAATAATATATTTACTGAGGATTCTATTTTATCTGTGAAATGAAAGAAATTTTTGTTTAACTTTTATTGCTGTGAAATTAGTAATTAATATAATATAATATAATGTAGTGTGCTGAAATGACTATACCAGTATTGTGACCCTTATTTAAATAATATAAATAACTTCTACACTAATTTCTATTTTCAAAATGTGTTTGGTATAGGCGATTAAGCTTATTATTTACAATACATATTTTATATACTAAATACAAAACCATAATATAAAAAATGGATATTAGAGAAATTATACATGTTTTTTTGAGAATGTATTTGAGAGTTTTTTGAGAATATATATATATATATATATATATATATATATATATATATAATGCGAATATATATATATATTGACGAATTACATATCAGTATTGTTTTGTTCATATTAATACCATATTTTGTACTATAACCATAAAAAAAATACGTATAATAGAATGTTATTGTCGATTTACAACGATATAATAAATAAATAAATTTAGAAATCAGGAGTGTCTTATGTCGCCAATGCTACATGTGTATAAAAAATAAAACTTAAAAAAATGCGGTACTAACGTGTTATCCGGGCCAAATCAGATACAACAGCGCCAATCATGGTGCCAATTATACTATTTATAGTTACCTTAATGTTTTGACAATTTGATAGTTTATTTATTTATAATTTATTTTTTGTTATAGTTTATAATTTTTGTTATTTATTTATTGTTTTTATTTATTAAATTATACTATATTATTTATTTTATATTATTTATCATATTTAACAATGTTATGTATTAAATAATATTAAATTACTGTTTTGAACACGATTGGATATGATAAACAAGATTCTCAATTGGCAAACATTTGTCGCGATTTATCTCCTGGCTGGATAATACGTACCAAAATTGTACCAAAATTGTTTAATTTCTGTAAAGATAATGTTTTTAAATCTCCATTGTATGTGAAAGTTTGACTGCATTGTAAACAAATTTATTGTTATTATTTGGACGTATTAATTAGTAAGTTGAAATGTATTTCGGATTGCACTGGAAAACTTTATTTGGTATAATGCGGTTCGAAAACAATAAAGGCTTAATTTACATGTCCTTATCCTTGTAAAAGTAACACAGAAAAATATTATGATTGAATGTTGTTGAATTTTGATTATTACAAGTTATGAATAGTTCTATAAATATTTATTTTGAAACATTCATATTAAACGAGAAGATTAAATTTGAAAATATTATTATGAATCCATATTACCAGAATAAACAAAGAAAATTAGAAATTTGGCTTATATTCTGAAAACAATAGTTAAACAATTCGTACATATTACCTTAATATTCTGTAAATTTTGTAACGTTTAAAATTATATCAACAAATGATTATAAATATTTTTTGTAACAATATATATTTTACGCTCTAATGCGAGTGAAACTTTTAGTAAATTTAAATGAATAAATTTTCTCATTCTACATATTTTATATTGAAGAATATTTTAAGCGTAAGAAATTTTAATCTTACTGTTGAAGGATAAGTAAACATTTATGACAGACATATTGTCGCACTTCACACATTTTTTGACCATGTATAGAATAAATTTTTACGTGTAGTTGTTATGGAGTAGCTTAAAATACACTTCAGACTTTCATTAAAGGTAGTTTGTTACGAAGCTTTTCAACGAAAAATAGAAATAATAAATTTATTTATCATTATTTCTTGAAAAGTAGTTTGATAAAAAAATATTATACTTGCAGGTTCTTGATTTTTTTATACGTTAAGCAGCTGTAACGATCTTATATATTTGCCATCAATGACCTATTAAAAAATAGCCGTAAAATTTGCTATAAAATATTCGTAAAAGTTGCATTAACCTAATAAAGATTGCATTTAAAAATATATAAATAATGAATTATAATAAATATTTTATATATTTGTTATTGTTTTAAAATTTCAAAAGTTTTGTTCTTAATAACTGTATATTATTTTTTATACAAATTAAAAAATATATATTTTATAGTTTACATAATATTTTAAACAATTTGGAAACTGTAAAAAGTTCTTGCGTTAAAAAAAAATAACTTCTTTTTTTGTTTTAAATATTTCTCTATATATATTGTTACTTGGATATTATTTTTTAAATTTATACACATTAATGTTATCAAAATGTAATACTTAAATCGATTTATTAAGTATCTAAAAATCTTGCTTTATTCCAATGCTTTCAATATTTTCTAGTTATAAGATTTATCCCGTATTTGCAAAGAAAATTGCTCAGCTATCTATAAAGTTATTCAACTATTTTTATACAGATGTGTTCTGAGGGTTTATTTTTCTCATGATATTTAAAATATCATATATCTATTTAAGGTATTATGTGGGTGCTTTTATGAAAAATGTGAAATTTTTACGTAACGCATGAGTTCATAATTAAAACAGCGAATTAAACTATAAATTCAAATAAAGTTTTAATAGCATTTTAAAAAACTTTTCGACATTTATTAAATTTAAAGTTCAATTTTAGCAAAAATTAAAGTTTATACAAAATTTTCTATAACAAATTTAACGAATATATCTCACTTAAACTATTTTTTAAATTATTTTTTAGTAAACCACATACCTATATTAAGAAGCAAAATATTTGCAATACTTCTTAAATTTACTAACATATACTAAATTTTGTGTACACGACACATTACTTTTTAATTATATATTTAAAAAAAAAAAAATTAATTAATAAATACAATTATTACAAGCTATATTTTGCTTCATAGGATACCAATACATGAGTAGAAATTGTATTTCAATATCTTAGAAAAACTTTTAAGATATCAGATATTTCATGATTTCTTTAAGTGACTTCCAATTTCAGAAAATTCAGTTCCAGTTTACAATTTAGGCTTTGCCTTCTAATTATCGCTGAATCAAAAGTAGAGCCTTTTTAGAATACTAAATGTCTGAAATTAAATTTAAAATAATGAAAAATATTTTAAAATATTTACAAAAACAGCGATATGGGGGCTAGCATACATTAATGCGCACTGTTATGAAAAACTATTTTGCAATTGATTTAATATAATTATATTTGACATTTTAAAGAAAAATATTTTAATCATTTCTGCGTAATATTTATTACTGTTCCTCTATATAAGATTAAGTTACAAAATACAATACTAATAAAGATTCATCCTTTTTTTAATGTTTAACATAAAAGAATATAAGAGAGTTCGTTGCAATACGCAATGGAAGCTATAGAATATGTTAGTCTGGTAATTAAATCTAAAATGTGGATTACACAGAAAAGCTTTTTGTGAGTCTTTTCAGCAGATAATGTTTTCAGACTTTTATTAGTTTTATCAAGATTGTTTTATAATTATCCATATAAGATTATTATCTTAGTACGGATGTAACATTTCTGTTAAAAAATATTTTTTTCTCTGTCTGTAAAATATACTAATCCATACACTGTACAAAAGAAAAAAAATCTTTATCTAGGAAAGTAATATATCCACGACCGAAAATATTCAATAATTTCTTCCGAGTTACGAACGGTTCTGTAATGCATATTTTATATTTAGAGACCTCGGAGACGAATATATTTTCGAGATTTAAAGAAGCATTTATAAAAGCAGAGTTTCTTTTGTTACGACGGATTTTCGGAAACATTTCAGAGTAGTTTTTACTGTGTATTAATCAGTTTTTTCAATGCAGAATATAGGTTTTTTGGATGCTATTAAATATAAAGTGAACATTTTTATGATCAACAAACATGTTTTGCAGACAACATGTTAAATTAACAGAATTAAGATTAACATTAAATCCATAATGCATTTTATTACTCTTCCATGTATAAATTTAATTACGCGGCGGAAAATGTTTAATTGCGAATTATTAGCATCCTCAAAACGGATATTCCGGTTTCAGAAAGCTCTGATTAATACACTATAAAAACTACTGGGAAAACATTCCGTAAATCAGTGGCAGCAAATTAAATTTTGTTTTAAAATATTAGTGTTTAAATATGTAAAATATATTACAGGTTATTACTCGGAAGTGTACATTTTCGTTCCTGGTAAAATTATATTTTCATAAATAAAATAAAAAATGTCTAGTTTTACAGTAGTGTGGGCCGAAAATAACTTTTTTTTTGTAATTTGATTCACTATACCATGGAAAACTTGCCTCTAGGGTAGCTTAGTAAAATGCAACAACAAACTAAATAAAATTTTACTTCTGGAGGTAGCGCATCGGCCCTAAAATTTGAGAAAATATACGCTTTTTGTAATTTTCTTTTGTGGGGGTCGAAAATATTTTTTTTTTATTCGCTGTATCATGAAACACTTAACTCTAGGGTAGCTTAGAAATTTGCAACAAAAAAATAAATAAATTTTTACATCTAGCGATAGCGCATCGGCCCTAAATTTTGAGAATATACAATTTTTATCATTTTCTAATAAATGAAAATAAATCAAGTAACTTCTATAACAAGTAAATTTAGACATATTTTAGTATAACACAGTATAGAAAAGATAAATAAATGAATAAAATAATACATTATACAATCTATTAGTAGCGTATTACGTTTATAAAAACATTACAAAAAATTGACAAATTTCCATTGAAATAAAAAGTTATTTTTCTATTGTGTAAATATTCAGTTTGTAAAGACGTATAGTCCTTTACCTGTCTTTACTTTTTTTTGGTAGTTTTGAAATAAGACTTGCTTGGAAAACCAGGCACTAATGATGTTGAGATAAGTAAAGTTCTTATAAAACCATCTATAAAATTGGAGCCGACGACTTTTGTGACGCTTTGGTTAATCACCTTGGGTGGGAAAGCGTGACAAGTCACGTACATATAAATCTTCAAGACAACTGCTTGATTTTATAGCAGAACCCTGATTTTATAGCAGATTTTATAGCAGAATGATTATATAAGCAAAGGCCAACAGGTACAGCAGATCTGAGCTTAAAATTTGCCAGTCAATTTCTGGAATCTCACACTCAACACTGTAAACATTTACCACTGGGAGTTTCTGAGCTGTTTCTGAGCTGTTGCTTCACATTTACTGAGCTGTTGCTTCACATTTACTGAGCTGTTGCTTCACATTTACTGAGCTGTTTGCGAATCAGATTACGAAATGGTTTTGGCACAGTTGTTTCACCATCTAAAGTTTGAAACAAATGCCTGAATAGCAATTCATTAAAATTTAAGAGACTCACACCCCACTATAGTGGTCTTTTAACTTGTTCTTCAAATGTACGAGTAAGACCGGTTTTCCACGCCGTATTAGTAACGGATCCATCAGATCCAATTACCTCCAGTTTTTGAAGTGAAAATGCAGCTTCAGTGAAATAAGAAAGAATTCTACTGGCAATGTTATGAGCAGACCCAGAATAGGGCGAAACATGACCAATATACACAGATCAGCAGTACATGCTGGACATAAGTTCTGATATTAAATCAGGCAGCTGTTTTGAAGATTTATCTGTTCGTGAGCCTGGCACGCTTTCCCACAAAAGGTGGTTAAGAACGGTGAACAGAGTTATCCGATTGTATTTAAGTATTGAAAACCCAACAGGCGAACACAAGATCTCAGTTTCTTTTCTCCAGAAGTCATATATACCTGTATAGTTTCATATAAAAAAAGTAAATACATCACAAATGGACCAGAACGTGTATTTGAAGTTATAAAATCTTCAAGATTCCTCCCTGAAAACTTGCTAAAAGTCATTGACTCAGTAATGAAGAGAAACGCATTTTTTGATCATCCAGAAGACTTGTTTTTAAGTATGATAGAGATATAAAAGTATATAAGAGAGTTAGGTTTCAGTAAAACTATAAAGGCTAGAAACTTAGCTTCTAAAAGAAAGTCAATTAGGAATTTTCAACCAACCCAAAATCAATTTCTTAGTTACAGAATACATCGAAATGATTCACTGGAACACTACTACAATTTCACCACCAAATTTTTTTTGGAAGAATCACCGATCAAGAGATTTTGTCTAAGGTCCAATCAGGTAGAACAGAGGCTGAGTTGAAC
The DNA here is from genome assembly GCA_963931845.1 of Maratus michaelseni. Taxonomy (NCBI): domain Eukaryota; kingdom Metazoa; phylum Arthropoda; class Arachnida; order Araneae; family Salticidae; genus Maratus; species Maratus michaelseni. The sequence continues at coordinate 300,711,247 of OZ007593.1, read as the reverse complement.
TTTGACCAATTTCATGTCACACCCAAGCAGTAGAACGATGCGTGAAGCTCGTAACCGAGGAGTCACAAAAAGTCGCCGGCTCCAGTTCCGGAGATGGTGTTATAAGAACTACATTTATCTCAAGATCGCCAATACCTAATTTTTCTAGCAAGCCTTATTTCAAACTACCCAAAGAAAGTGAAAACAAGCAGAGACCTATATTTCATTACGAACTGAAATTTTGCACAACCAGAAAAATGATTTTTGGTTTCAATGGAAATTTGTTAATAAAAAAAATGTTTCTTTTAAACATAATACTCTACTAATAAAATGCAAAATGATTTTTCTTTTTCATTTATTTATCTTTCTTATACTTTGTTCTATTAAAATATGTCTATGTCTACTTGTTATAGAAGTTATTTGATTTATTTTCATTTATTTGAAAAATGATAAAAATCGTATATTTTCTCAAAATGTAGGGTCAATGCGCTATCTCCAGACGTGAAAATTTATTATTTTGTTTTTGCATTTTACTAATCTACGTTAGTGTAAAGTTTTTCGTGGTATAGCGAGTAAAAAAAACAACAACAAAAAATTCAGCCCATCTTACAAAAATGATAAAATTGTACATTTTCTCAAATTTTAGGGCATATGCGCTACCGCCAGACTTTAAAATTTATTTATTTTGTTTTTACATTTTGCTAATCTACCCTAGAGGCAGGTTTTCCGTGGTATAGTGAATCAAAAAACAAAAAAAAAGTTTTTTTTGGCCCACCCTATTTTACAGTCTATATATGTAGAAAAAAGAATATATTTTACTAATACGCTAGGAACATCTATGCTAGTCTGGTAATTAAATCTAAAGTATGGATTACACAGAAAATATTTTTCTGAGCCTTTTAAGCAGATAATGTTTTCAGACTTTCATTAGTTTTATAAAGATTGTTTTATAATTATCAATATAAGATTATTTTCTTAGTATGAATGTAACATTTCTGTTAAAAATTATTTTTTTCTGTGTTTGAAATATGCTAATGCATACACCGTAGAAAAGAAAAAAAAATTAATCTAGGGAATTAATATATCCACGACCTAAAATATTCAATAACTTCTTCCGAGTTACAAACGGTTCTGTAAAGATTTTTTTTTTAATTTAGAGACCTCGAAGACGAAAATATTTTCGAGATTTAAAGAAACATTTATAAAAGCAAAGTTCTGTTGTTTCCGCGGATTTTCGGAAACATTTCACAGTAGCTTTTACTATGTATTAATAAATATTTTATCCCGAAATATAGGTTTTTCAGATGCTATTAAATATGAAGTAAACATTTTTATGATCAACCAACATGTTAAATTCACAGAATTAACATTCACATTATATTAATAATATTTCATTACTCTTGTTTGCATAAATTTCAATACGCAGCGGGAAATGTTTAATTGCGATTTAATAGCAGGACTAAAAAATGATATCCCGATTTTTAGAAAATTTATTACTACACTATAAAAACTATCGGGAAACTTTCCTTAAATCAGTGGCAGCAAATGAATCTTTGTTTTTAAATATTACTCTTTAAATATAGAAAATATATTAGTTTCTGTTGTTTCTAAAATTTCAGAACGCGTTTCAGAATCATGGGTAATTCGGAAGAGGTTATTGTACATTTTCATTTGTGCTTATATTATATTTTCATAGGTTAATAAACTCTTGTCTATTTTTACAGTCATATATGTAGAAAAATAATGTATTTTAATAGTATGGTAGGAACATATAAATGCTAAATTGTACAACAATGATGTATTTTAAACGTGGAAATCTATATCTATCTGTATTAATATTATAAAGAAGAAAAGTTTGTGCGTGTGGTGTGCATGAGGGTTTGTGACTACCGAACCGATTTTTAAAATAGTGGTGTCAAAATGATAGTGTCAGTGTCTGCTTTGTTTTAGTTTGGTAATAATACCCCCAGGGAGGGAGGTACAAGGCCAAAACACTATCTAAAATTGCGATTTTTGTGATATTGTTGGGGATAGAAACTTGAAATTTGGCATGGCAGTTACTTATAACATGTTAATAGTCGCTATGAACGGTTTCTAAAACAATCGAAATTTAAAAGGGTGAAATCAGCTGAAAAGAAGCTAAAAGAGTTCTAAATTACTATTTATATCGAATTGTTCGGGATAGACACTTGAAATTTGACATGAATATTACTTTAAGACGCAAATGCTCGCACAGCACAGTTTTTAAAACTCTCGAAATTTAGAGTGGTGCAAGGTCAAAAATTGCAATTTCTGTGATACTGTCCGGGTTAGAAAATAGAAATTTTGCATGTTTGTTACTTATAATATGTTAATGCTCGTTAAGAAGGGTTCGTAAAAAAATTTAAATTTAAAATAGTGAAACGAATGGAAAACGTTCTAAAAATGTACTAGATTACGATTTATATGGAATTGCAAGATATAGAAACTTGAAACCTTACATGGCTGTTACTTTTAAGACGTAAGTGTTCAAACAGAACACTTTTTAAAAGAAAATCGAAATTTAAGATGGGGAGTTGTTTCAGAAGAAAAATTCTAAAATTGTAATTTATGTAATACTATTGGGGCTAGAAATTTGTAATTTGGCACGGTAGTTACTTATGAAAATTACTTGAGAGGTACTTATTAAAAGCACAGAACAGATTAAAGAAAAATGAAATTTAGAGTGGTGCATAAGAAAAAAAAGGAAATAAAATTACGATTTCTGTGATACTGCTGGGGTTATAAGTAGGACATGGTTGTTACTTAAATAGTCGTTAAGAAGTAGACCTAAGAAAATTTTTAATTAAAAAGGGTGAAGTGAGGGGAAATCGTTTAAAAATCGTTCTAAATTACGATTTATTTGAAATTGCTTGTGTATAAACTGCAAATTCGACATGCCTGTAACTCTTTACAATTTAAAAGCTATCACGGACATATATATATATATATATATATATATATATATATATATATATATATATATATATATATATTTAAGTTGAAATTTAAGAATAGCGCAGGAATTAAATACTTTCTAAAATTATGATTTTTGTGATGTTTTTAGGGCTAGAAACTTTAAATTTAGCATAGTGGTTACTTTTAAGAAGTAATTGCTTGAAAAAAAAAAAAAAAAAAAAAAACGTTTCTAAAGTATTCCCTAATTAAAAAATTGAAATGAGTGGAGAACATTCTAAAATAATTGTTATTTTGGAACTACTGAGCAGATTTTTAAGTATTCAGAGAGCAATATTGGTGGCATGCTCTGCTGATTACTGGGCTACTTATGTCTCTGTGCAAATGCCCTCAAGTGAGTCAAACTTTAGATTTAGCATAGAGTTAAGAAAAACATAAATACATTTTTCATTTATTTTATTTTGTTTTTTTAATCAGAAGAAATATCCATTATTCGTCATTCCCGTGTAGATTACAATTTTCTGAGGATTAATGAAAGTGCAAGTACCAGTAATACTATAACGAATTAAAATCCGAGTAATAAAGAAATATAATTGTCAATTAGGTAAGGATGTGCTCCATATTTAGTTTTTCGCCGCACAAAATTAATATACTTAACCAATGTTTTCCAACGTACTACTTAACGTCACTGTATTTTTTATGCTAATTGAAGTTATATTAATACTAAAACAAGAACGACAAATCATGCTCAAGCATAGATTATGTAACACTTTCCAACGCTTCCAAAAGAATTTTACAAATCATTACCGTTTAATAAGCTGAAAGATAACATCTAAGTAAACAATTTGGAAAACGCTTAACATATTTAAAGACGTGATTTCAGGAATTAACAACATATTCAATATTTGGAAAAAAAATCCGAATACTTTTATTCAGCCCTGTATATGATCTATCGATTTGTATACATACCACATAGGATGCTAAATTTTAGTTCAGTTAGGAAACGCGTAGCACAGTTTAAAATTCTCCTTCTGGAGTTTCTGTCAATAAACGGAAATGTGTTCGCGAACTTTTGTGCTGCCCTGTATAGGATCTACATAATTTATACTAAGTAATAGACAAAAAGTGAGATAAATTTAAAATCGTGTTCAGCAATTTAAAGCGCACTTCCAGGAATTATTGTTAACAGACAGTAAATAAGTCTTTTGTGTGTCCCTGTAAATGAACGATGACGGCTATACACCCAATATTCTGTAGTAAGCCTCTTGTAATGCACCTTAGTGATATATATAAATTTCAATGCGTTTAAAATAGTGAAACATTATTTAGTTAAACGGCAAACGATTTTTTTTCCATAGACGTAATGTAACGGAATTCTTTTAACTGTCCCTGTAAATTAACAGTGCTATGCACACCCTATTCCAAATTAAGCTTCTGTTTGAAATTGTGTAACATCATTAAAATAATCCGTAAATGATTTTTCCCCTTAGAACGTAATGTAACGGAATTCTTTTGAGTGTCCCTGTAAAAAAACTATGAGTGCTACACACTTCAGTTGAAATAGGGAACAGGCTATAGACAGCGACTATAACATATAAAAATTGCAGATCAATCCGAGCATATTTACGGGAGTTAGAGCACGGCCAGACGGCCAGATGGCCATACGGTAGAAGGCCAGACGGCCAGACAAACCGAAGTCATAAACATTTTTCAACTAGGTTGGAAAGTGTTAAAAACAGTTGTTTGTTTGTAGGTAAAGTAAAGATTCTGAGACAACTGAACTGATTTTAAAAATTCATTTACTGTGCGAAATATGATAAACAGACTGCAGAAGACTGGAAAGAGAACATTTTAGAAAACATGAAGGAATTTTACTTTTGACAATTTCTTAATTTTTGGTGGCTTAAAATATTTAAAAAATGCCTGTTAGTGTGGGATGGATTGCTGATAATACGATTGCGTAATACCAGGAGATAATAAAAAAGTGGAAATATAATTACTAATGTAATTATAAATAATAATGTAATATTTAAATTAATAAATAATTTAACCATATTCCTACAGTAAAAAAAAAATATCATATAAATTTTTAAAAAAATATTCGTTTTTTAAATTATAAATAAATATAAATTATATAGCAAAAATCATACGAAAAATGTGTGAATCACATTTTAACAGAATACTTATACTGTATTAAAATCATATACATTTATAAAAATATTAAACTCTATAACGCAAAAATTACTATATATGTTAAAATGAAAAAGTGAGGGAGAAGACATTAAATTTTCAAAAGTGTAATGCCAATAATATTATATCAAAAATGAGAAAAGAAAGTTAAAGAAAATTAAAATTAAAGAAATTAATGATAAAAAATCAAACACTAATTCTTACTTTGTATCAGATATGCAAAAAGTGTGTCATGTTTACATGCCTTAAACATCGTTACTTAATCCCTGGAGAATTTAATACCTTCAAAAATACGATTTTTCTACGTAAAGCAAAAAAATATAATAATATAAAGTTAAGAAGTGAATTTTATGATGTAAATATTTTCCCAAAGAAAGTATAATTATTTTTCATGTTAAAAAATTTTATTTCTGAGACTAGCTACATAATGCATATTCATATTTTAATGTAAGATTTTGGTTTTTTTTTAGTTTTTAGTTACATTTACGTTAAAGTAAATCATGATGAGCAGTTCTTCTTAGGCATAAATTTAATTTAATGCACATAAGTATTATATCAAAAACTTCACACAATTTTATACTTCATTATTTGGTTTTATATTATTACTTTAATAACACAAGAATTCTTTACAGTGTTATAAATTTTTTTTAAACTTTTAAAGGGATTATTTCATAACGATTATATTTAATTTTTCAAACAAAAATATATACTTTAAAGAAATAAACATAATTAAAATATTAAAAATATTATTTGTTGGTAAGAATAAAATTTTTGAAATGCAATCCTAATATGTTAAAGTTACCCACAATTGATGAATTTGTTTCGTGAAATATAAGATTAATGTATTTTTGAAAGCAACATTTATTCAGCTTAGTCATCGCAACATTGTGTACTCCCCAAATCTATTCATAGAATTGCTATTTTTAAAACACTTTAAAGGAATACGCTTAGATGTATTATATATGAAACCTGTATTAATTATTTCTATTAACATATCCATATACAAACTTGATATATAATAAAAGCAAAATTTCTTACATTAAATTTAAGGACATAACATTAAATTCATATAAGCTTGGATTCAAATTACACAAAAAAAGTCTTCGAAGAAAACAGGATAGAAATGTTTAAGGGAAAAAAAACAATTAGAAATAACATAGAATAATTGAAAGATCAATAATAGAAATGACTTAAAAACGTAAAACATTATGAAAGGCTTGATAATTAATCAGGTTTTTGCGTATTTAGACGTTATAATTTTAAATGATCCCACAAAGACTGGATTATGCATCAATATATCGGTCAAATATTGATGTTTTTTAAATATCGCAATAACGATATCAAAATTCTGACTTGGTCATATATCACAAAAACAATAATACTGTATTGAAATCACTGCAATTTCGAGCCAATAGGTCCTTCAATACATACTTTCTTCCTGTTATGTATTTATTCATTAGCCTGCTTCATCAAAACAGAAAATCTATCTCCGCTGATTATCTCTCTATCTTATCTCAAAGAAAGGAATATCCTAATATATTCCAATACATTCACGTGCTGTGTTTGTTACTATCTGTCCACATCCCCCTAAATACTAGGCCTACGCGTTGACAAAAATGGCGGCTGTCGCAGGCGGATTTCTTTTCAGCGTTTGTACGGTCCCTAGAAATTCAATACCAATAATATCTAAAAGTTTTGTTTGACTTATTTGATCTCAGAAAAACAAAGCTAAGAAAACTTTTAGAAATTATCGGTGTTGATATTCTAGGGACTGTAAAAACGCTGACAAAAAAAAATTTCCCTGCGATCGCCGCCATCTTTGTCAGCGCGCAAGCCTAGAATTCAGGGTGCGGTGACCTTTCTCTGCAAACCGCAAAGAAATAACTACTGAATAGCACTTATCGCCGGTTTCTTGTTCGGCTGTTGCTATTGGTCATGATATATTAAGGCATTTGATATATCATTTCCAATAAGACGAGTTTCAATATGCATTGGTTATTGTGTTGTTACTAATATTGCTTGCTAGAGCATAGATTCTCGGACTTGGGATGAATTTATATCTGCGCTTAAATTGAGTGTCGGGAATCGGATAGATTCGGATTATTTGGTTGTCTGGATCATAAAACAGTACTATTAATGCATTGACATTTTTATGATGAATTTCACTGGATTGTTGAAATTAACTGTGCTTATTCTAATGAGTTTTATTACGAAATTAAATTTTTGTACGGAGAAATGTATATCAGTTATTCAACGAACGAGATTTTTTTTTCAATGCGAGATACATTAAAAGGCTACTTTGCTCACGCAAAAGAAAAAAAAGAACGCTTACTAATGTTAATCCTATGGGACATTTAAAAAAAATATCTCTTTTGTATTTCAATATTTTTTAACAATTATTTGCATTGGATAGATGAGATTGATCTCCACAATCTCTGTTTTTTTACTTTTACTATGTTGTTTGCGGATTTCTTTTAATTGTTTTATGAGTCTACATTCATCTTCGGAAACGCTTTCGAAAATGAAAGTATACTCATAAGAAAACCTGTGAAAAAAATCGAAAAAAGTAAAAAACTCTGATTGCAGAGATCAACTTCAGCTATCCAATGCAAACAAATCGTTTAGAAATATCAAAATGTTAACAATATATTTTAAAAGAACTGTAACATAGTATTAGCATTAGCGAGCGGGTTTTTTCGGGTGAGTGGAGTAGTGCCTTAAAAAATTTAAATAACGTTAGATAAAAATTAATGCAAAAAATGTATAAAAAATTAAATTACATGGTTCCTGTGATTCCATTTTGTATTAAATCGCAAAATTCTAAATGTTCGCAATATTTGTAACCTTCCTTAAATTAATATTTTTAGCCCTCTTTAGCTAAGTTAAAAATAAGAAACGATAAGGATATTTGATAAAAGTTTTTCAGGATGGAGTAATTTGTTTATTCGAAGATAAAACGAAGGGTGTATGCCAAAGAGATCATGATGCACTGGTGGTTTGTCCCGGTCAGATACCATACGTACAGAATAAGCGAAATTAGTGTTAGTTTGACCAAACTCAATTTGAACCCAATAAAAATAAAAGATTGATAATATTAACCTACATTAACTACATTAATTAACATTCTATGAAAAGAAAATTTTATACATCTTTGGGGGACAATTTTAATTTTTGTTTATTAATTGAGTTTTTTAATCATACATATAACTATGTCATAGTGGTGAAAATGATACTTTTTAAAACAAACATTATTACAATAAAATGAGTAGAATAGGGAAATAATTTTTATCTTAAAGCAAAGCTTTATGAAAGTAATGGTGTAATTACAAATAGTCAGTGAATAGATGATTTCAAGAGAAATCCACCCTAAAGAATCCCACCCCTCTTCATAGATTTTTAATAGGGTTATGGTCTGGAGTATTACCGGGCCATTCCAAACACTGGAAAGCCCCACCAGTGGCTGAGAGGTTGTGCTCTCGAAGCTGGTAGACGGGAGGTGCTGGGTTCGATCCCAATCGCGCCCGTCGGCCTAATCGTTCGGAGTTTTCGTGGTTTTCTTCGAGCCGTGGATTTATCCTTGCGTAAATACGGATTGGGTTCCCTTAGAAAGACCCCCACGAAGGGCACTCCCCCCGGGCCTATATCCCTAGTGTAGATAATTGGCCGTCAATAATCAACCCAACCCAACCCAAACACTGGAAAATGATTATTTGTAAACCACCTTTTCCAAAATTTAGCTACATTGCATAGAGCTGAATCCTGTTGAAATGATTCACTATTTTTGAAAAGATCATGTGCGGAAAGCTTCCGTTGATTTTGAAGTATATCTTTTATGTATTTTTTGGAAATCATATTATAATTAATCACAAACTCTGACCACACCTTTTAGTGTCATACGACCCCACATTATAACACTGACTAGATGCTTGACGATGTGTACAATGCACGTTTGATGCAAATTTTCCCTGATTCCTCTCCTTACGTATTTTTTCGCCATCATTACCTAATGCGGACATTTTGGTCTCGTTAGACAAAATAACACTGTACAAATATACCGCTGTCACATTAACATACGTTTTTGCCCAGTTGAATTCTTTAAACATTTGTTGTAGAGATGTAAATGGTTCTATTCCTGGAATTCTGAAATTTAAATCAATACCGTGTAGCCTTGACGTAGAGTCCTTGCACTCAACATCACATTGGCTTGTGCCATTTCAACTTACATACATTCAAACGATTTTCTTTTGTGACCAATGCACAACCCTTTAATTCTTCTATAATCACTTACTGTTGAACACCTTTTTCTGCCTTTACTAGTTTTGTTTTATATTTGGAAAGTCGAACAGAATATCTCTCCTGTCGAACAGAATATCGAACCTCAATATCTTTGAAAGAGGCACAGTGACTGCTGTGAGGTATAGAGATGAACCTGGCTTGGTTCGCCTTTTGAGAGGTGAGTTGGCTCTGATTTCATTATAATGGACGACAACGCCCGGCCACATAGAGCTCATCTGATTGTCGATTTTCTGGAAACTAAAAATATTCGCGGGTGGTTATTTTATTTGCATTATATCAACCTATTTATCAACCCAAATTTCATTAAAATCTGTCCAGTAGTTCTGGAGATAATCGTCAAAATCTGAAAATTCTCTTAATTTTGTACACCAGCTCATTTTCAGTTAGTAATAATAGGAATGATGTTAGGAATTTCTAAATTACAGTGCAGATTTTGAAATTTCATGAAAAAGTAGTGCCAATTGTAAGTGCAACGTACCAAGCATTTCGCAACATCGCACAATAATCAGTTTAAAAATCCAATGCTGCGATAGGCTAATAGAAAAAGCAGATAATTTTGATTTTTTTTTGTTTAATTGAAGGATTAGGACTACATTCTTCATAAAATTACAAGCGCAAATGAGAAATGTTTAAAACAAAATTAACTGGACAGTATCTTTAACAAAACATCACAGGAATGACAAATCATCATAAAGAAATAATTCATATATATATGATTTATACATAACCGTCAAATATAGCACAAAAATGCTGTGGCTATGGTATAGAGCAACAGTTTCAGGAAGATTGTCATTAATCATTGTGTGTGGTAATCACTAGAGTTGTGGTAAATTGATGTCCACTTATAACCCTCAGTACATCGTGAAGAAGTTCAGAATAAAGGAACTTGGTTTTTGGGTAATACAGTGTTTATATTAGTGTCACTAGAATAAGTAAATTATATATTATCAGTACATTATGTAGGCAATGATTGCTCTTAACCTTTCAATATGCCAAAAAATTCTAATTAAATCAGAGTTTTAAGGCTGTCTAAGGTATCCCAAGAAATTTTAGTCTCTAGACCTACTCTAAAATAAAAAAAAGTTGTTAGCTCTTAAATATATACAACTGAGTAAAAATATAACTAAAGAACAGTTCTCAATCTCTTAGTTCTCACAGTATAGTGACTAATATTACTGCAAGAATATTATGTTTTAAATTTGGCGTTAAATAAATTTATATTGGCTAAGGGAAATATTGAAACTGTTCTTTTCATAATGGGAACGACAAGTCTATTTTCTATTATCGTCAGTGGAATATATGACTGCTTGATTTTCAATAGTGAAATGCAGAGTCACTACTCAACAGAAAACAAGTTCAGATTTTTTTAGAAAATATAAAAGGCATTTCAGAAAAATATATGTATAACACAATATAACTATATTTTAATGTATTCGATATGTATTGTAGTATTCATGAATAAATTTTCAAATAATGCTCTTCTAGTTTATTTATTTCCCACTATTAGGTTCAGCAGACTATATGCATCAATGTAATACATATTAACGAGATTGTGAAAGACCTGTATGCGATACAAAATAAAAAATGAGATCATTTATGGAATAATCATCTCAATATGTGTCTGTCTGTTTCTTGGCGTTGACAAATAAATATATATCACACGCAGAGGTCTGTAAATTTGATTTTGGTCGGATAGACTAAGACAGTTTGAAATAAATCTGACCCTCCGCTTTGGTATTTGTTTGGTATTTTGTTTTATTAGAATATTTTGTTATTCTTTCTTGAACGGCAAATTTCATGTGTTTCCTCGTTTTTCAAAGTTCGCCCGCAAATTTGAGCCACACATAAAAACCATCTAAATTCAATTTTTTTGCCTGATATAGTAAATTGCATCCTCTTTTTTTATAAATTTGATCTGGAACTTTCACAGCGAAATTGGAATTTTTCGCGATTTTCTTTAAAAAGGTATTTACTAATGAGATTTGCATTTTATCAATCGATATCTATTTGATACGTTATTCATACGATCATATATTTTATACCCCTGTTTAAAGCACACTCTCGGAAAAAGCCAATCGAAAAATATGAATTAGTTTTATTAAAATTAATTATTAAAGATTGTAAAACCATCGTTTTTTTTATTTAAAACGCAGAGACAAATGTCAAAAAAAAAGTTCTTGTGGTTTTCTTTACTGTCAATAATCGTTAGTATGACAACGCACTTGACCTCGTAATCGAGAGCTTTTTCTGTCCGACGCTTGGAAAAAAGCAAGTTTAGATTTTGTGATGCATATTAATTGTGTAAAAGTGCAATTATCTCACTGGAAATTTTACATTACCAAATCCCATCCGGAGCTGCAGAAATCCTTCCCGGAAATTGAGGTCATACAGTGAGTATATGTTCGAGTCTATGAGTGATAGAGTGAATATATGTCAGATTTCAACATTTTCTTTTGTATAATTATGTTATTATCCGGGGTCCATTCAACATCGAGTCAGTCAACTAGTTTAATTAAAAAACTAACATATGCAAGCAAGGTGTGGTTTATTTTAAGAATAAATCAAATTATGTATGCTAAATGTGCAGCGATGGATAAAAAGCAATTTACAATGTATTCAGCATGTGTTTGATATACGTATAGCGGAAAAGTTTAATATACGTATAGTTTACTTAATTTTCTACTAAAAACTTTTATCTTACTTACATTTGCATAATCACTTTACTACACCCCGAAGCCCCATATTTACGACTGTAGCTGTCATTGTGCTGAAAATAATGGGGGGGGGGGCAATTATGTTAGTGGACATCCTGAATAACCTTAGTTGTGATATTAAGTGATTTTTAAGTCATGTAAATAGAAGTACATAAAGAGTATACAAACTTGTTTAAATAAAAGGAAACTTTACTCTAGCGTACACCAAAACCTTCCCAGCAATTCTAGTCAGCTGAGATATTTCCAATCAATGAGATTTTCTCCAAATTCTGTCAACCCTTTGTGTCAATTTACTTATACAGAGGACCTTAAAAGACGAGTTTATTTATTGATACTATCTATCAACACATCATTAAATATGAATTGTTCATGGAATTCGCAACAGAGGGCGATGCGATGTGGAATTAATTTTTCATACGAAAGTTTTATTTATAATTTCAGTAGTTTCACATCGTTATTGCTAAAATGGACTTCGTAAATAATGGAGGAAATTATGAGGAAAAATTTTAACAGTATTGTGAATTATATATTAATCAAATTTAAAACTATAATTAGGAACACTGTTAAACTGAAATTCCAACGGGGGTCTTGTAAAACACTAGAATTATGTGGTTTACGATACTTGGCGAAAAAGCAAGCTATTCTATTTTTTATTTAAAGTTATTCTATGAAAAATAAGTTCAATATATATAAATTATTTTTTACACATACTCAATCTTCGTACCCAATAAAAGGAGACATAAACCTGAAATTATGAAAGGCTTATCTCACTTCTTAAGCCGATATGTTTACTTACTTATTGTTACTGTAAATATTAACATTAAAAGCTTTATGAAATTTCCGGTAGTATGAAACGTTTATTTTAAGTTCGTATATATCTTTATTTAATAAATATTTAAAATAGAGATGAAAAGACGTGTTGTAATTTCACTTCTATTAGATAGGTAAACCAAATAAATACAATTCAAAATCAATTTGAAATATTTGTTTAAGCTTTCAATTACAACATTCAAAACAAGCACATTATCTTATCGTTTACTTTACTTTCTGTATCAAAATTAATGTAAATACAGATATTATTAATAATAAAAATTCCTTCAAAGCAGCAGCCTCAAGAACATAAGGCTAAACAACATCTTTTGTAAAACAAATGCATTTGAAAGTCATTCCAAGGGATTAACTTTCTGCAACGCAAACAAACCTTAGATGAATTTTGCTTCCGAAGCCCAATGTATATTTTGTTAAAGTTTAACTCAAGTATTTCTTGAAGACTGAGTTTATATATTACATTTTGCAAAATGCAAATGATTAGATATATAACCAGAGAATTACTTAAACAACATTATTGAATTTTAAGATAACGTACAGAGAAAAAATTGTTTAGAATACATATAAAAAGAATATTAACTATTTTTCCTTACTTTCAATTTTCATCATCAGAAATAATTTTTGTTCCTTTTAAAAATCATATACTTAACTATAAAAATCACAAACGATTCATTGTTCTATGAATAATACTTGTTTCACTTTTTAAAATTAAATCTGTTGTACATATACAGTTTTTAACCTTTTCATATTATTAATTATGTGTAGAGTACATTACTCATTAATAGAAACATTTCAAATGGTGTTAATGTTAATGGAAAAAATATGATAGTCCAATTTTGTGAAATTTGAGATGAAGGTGAATAACGTGAGCGGGGTTGTTCTTCTGCAAACTCTGATCGAGGCAAAAATGTATGTAATTCTTTAAAAAATGCAGTTAAAGGTAGCTATAAAAATCGTAGAATAATGATAGTTCTTTGAAAAAGCATTGCTGAGGATTGGTATAGAGAGGAAAAAAAGACAAAACTGCAAGAAAACAGGGAACGGCGAAAAAAATGTATCAAAAGTCTTGGATGTTTACATCATATAAAACTTTAATAAATAAAACAGTTGTAAAATACACACACATTGCTAAATGATGTATTACTTTAAAAATATATATAATTACATTTAAAACAAATATCTCCAGTTTCGACCTACTTTTGAGGCCATCTCCCGGATACAAATCAATCACAAGATGTTTCTGATTGCACTGTCGTTGCAAAATCCAAAACCCCAAAACTTGACCAATCAGCTTCAGCTGAACTAAACTGTATACCAGGGTTCCAACGCCATCTATTTACTTAAACTCTTTCTATTTGCTAAATTGAAGGAATAATACGAGAAATACAAGTGGACAGAGAAACCAGAAAAAAAAACTATTGAAATAACAACAAACCACCGCCATATTTTTAAACTGAAAAAACCCGCTACTTAAATATTTAACAATTCTAAACAAATTCTACAAATACTGTACGATACACAGGGCCTAATTACCGACGGGGCACACTTCCATCAGTAAAATTTAGTAAAAATTTTCGTGTTATTAAAACGTCTTGCTCATGCAAAATTACTGCCATGAATAACGAAAATATTTCTGTTCTTTTTTACTGGTGGAAGTGTGCCCCGTTGGTAATCAGGCCCTGACGATACATATTGTACGGAAGAGTGAGAAGGGGTGTGTAACGTTATTGTATCGTTCAGTATTTCAATATTTTTTTAATTCTTGAAGTGTCCTGAATATTCAAACCCGGATTAATTACGCACTAATGCCGTACAAAAGTTGGCATTATAAGACAGATGTAGACCCACTAATAAATATAACACATGCATGCAAGATAATTTATTTTGAAAAGAAAAACCAATTTATGTATGCTTAACACTTTGCCGTCCAGCGACACCATAGTGGTGTAGTACGTAAAGTAACTTAATTTTATTCCTTAAATGGCACCAGAATTTTGGAATGAAAAATTCCCTTTTATCAAGTACATGAAGAAAAGATTTTACTTATTTTTGAATAAATTTGTTTCTAAATTCTGGTGTCAATTATTCATTTCAACATTTTACGAATAGAAGTATTTTTACGAGACATGCGGACGGCAAAGTGTTAATATGTCCACTATCGGAATCACACAAGGAAGAAAGAAGAAGAAAAGACAAACATGCAAGCTATCGATGGCGGGGACACATTAAGCATACTAAATATGATTTTCTTATTGAAATAAACATAAATATTCCTTTTTTCTATTACTAAATGTGCATCTACCTAATAATCTGCAATGAAAAAACATTTAAAGGTGAACTATATTATGCAATGAAAATGGAATGTAGCATTGAATATAAACTAACAACTGAATAACTGAACAAACTGAATATTTTTTTTTTTTTTTGTTCAAACATATTTCGAGATATAATTTAATATGTCCGAATAATCGTATGGTAAATGTCCGGTTTAAGGGGTGCTGCGAAAACAAAATAGATAAAAGGGGAAATAAATGCAGGATGATGATTATTCATTTTGAAAGATTCGTTTACTTCCAGTTATATTTATAGTGAATTACTTTATATATTTATATTTATAGTGAATCACTTCCGGCTTAATATCATTGGTTGCTCGTGTGTAATGCGTTTTCGGTGTGTTGTTGTTTTCATTTGGGTTTCTCGACTCAATTCCATGTCTTTGGGGGGATACAATAATGTTTAATTTATATTTTACTGACACTGAGGATGTGAGTTCAAGTTGCTCACGAAACGTACGTCTGTCCATTGCACTATAGTTTGATATTGTGTGTTAAACGTTGGTGTTTTTAAGATCATTTATTGTTGAAGATTTAACATTTTTGAATAAAGTTTTTATAAGTACTATCTATTTTGTGTCAAGAAATGGGAAAAAGACAAAATTCGAAATATTTAAGCTAGAATATTTTTATGTCTTGTCGTATACTTTAAAAATACTTAGTAAAAATGTAACTATATAATTTATTTTCAAAAGAGAAAAAATGCAATAAGGAATAATTAAACGTAAAATGATATGACTTATTTTTTATTAAGTATAATGGCGCTTACGAAAAATAAGTGTATAAAATAATTTACATTACATATTTTTGAGAAATTGCATATTTCATTGAATTTTATGCATTCATTTTTTAAATAAACAAGAGTTTTCTCTTTAAATTAATATTCCACATATGTAAGTCAAATTTTAGTCATTCTGCTAAAATAGTGGAATAAATAGCTTACATTATTCCCGTCGCCCTTTCTTAAAGCATAACTTAGAATTTCTTATCATTGAAACACTGCAATCAAAAAACAGTATTCTGAATTGAAATCAATATCGTGGAAATATATTTTACGCACAAATCCGATAAAGCGACGTGTGTGATCATATTTCGTGTTTGAAAACAATAACTACCAGAAAAATATAAAAATGGGCTATTGTCATTTGTTTAGTTTATGCTGGTGTCAACAGATCTTTAAAATACAAAAAGAAATAATGTCAATAAATCTCGGTAGTCTTTTGTTATATTCATTCCAAATGACATAAATATTACACAATGTATATATATATATATATATATATATATTATAGTAGAAAGAAATATTTTTGTTGAATTGTATAAAACTTCTTGTCTTACAAAACAGACGTGTAATTTAGGTTTGAATGTTAGGGAATATTTTTTCCTCACAAAACACGTATATAAAAAAAATGTATGCATGTGTATAAAATCCCTTTCATATATATATATTTTTTTATGAATTATGCTCTGTAAAAAAGGGTAGGGAATTTTTTTTTCTTTTCATTCATATCAACAGAAATAAGCGCCTTATAAATAATGAAATGACAGATGAAAAATTCATTTTTCTTTGATTTTTTATATTGTTTGAAATTTCTAGCTATTTTCCTTTATCCAGTTTTACCAGTCGGCTACTTTTTTAAAATTTAGATTGTATGATTGCAACAATTTTCTGGAATTGTATAAATCGCTATTTTTTTTGCTAGATTTAATCTGTCAATAAATAAGTAAAACATTATTATTTCAAAAAAGTGTAGCGATTAAGCAATCGAAATTAGAAAAGGTAGCGGACTGGCAAAACCGTCAGCTTATGCTGTTCAGTTCATCGTGAATCATTGTATTATGTGTGCCTTATTTGATTAAAACGCACAGAATGTGTTTGCCACTGGCACCTTAAAGTAATTATATATTTACACTTATCCAGTTGGCTAACAGTATTAAATTGTAGTCGGAATATATTGACTATAAAAGAAAATCAGTGAAATGTATTTATTCGTTTTCTTCAGATGCATAAAACGTTTTTCATATGATCTTTTTTTCTAAATAAGAAACATGGGCAAAATGTAGGTATATGTTTCGTTTGTAGTGCCTTCAAAGAATCTTATTTGAATATACGAATGAAAAGGAAATTATTTTAAATGCTTTTATTATAGTAATAAAGCAAGATCGAAAGAAAAATTATTCTAATAGATTAAAAAGATTGATTGAAAAGATTTCAAAAAGATTAAATATACAAGGGTAGTTTGTTAAGTTCTTGGCTTGACATAGAGATGGAACAAGTATAACCAAATGACAATGATGTTTGTAAAGTATGATCCTTTATATGGCATGCTGCCGAGTTTCAGACGCGTGAGTTTATTGGTTATTGCTGGGCGATAAAGTAAAGTAAACATGTTTTGATATTTTCTAAAAATGGAAAAAAATTAATTTCGAGCTGGCATAAAATACTTTGTTATAAACGGTTTAATCTCCACGAACATACAAAAAGAGTTACATTCCACCTTAAATGATTCTTGTCCTTCATATTCGACGATAAAAAAAATTGGCTGCTGAATTTAAACATGGTATGAAATCAATACACTATGATGAATGCTCATGACGCCCAAAAACCGCTACGACCGACGAAATCGTCTTGCAAATTCACAATGCCTTATTGTATGATCGTCAATTGAAGATACGCGAACTTGCTTATATTGGAAACATCTCGATAGACCGTGTCCCTTACATTTTACACGATATTTTGGATATCAAAAAGCCTTCTGCCCGATGCGTGCCGCGTTTTTTGTACGTCGACCAAAAATGACAAAGAATGAACATTTCTCAAGAGTCTTCTGAAATGTATTGTGTTGCAAATTGAAAATTAAAATGAAATATTGTCAAAAATCTTTTATTTTCTTTGTCAGGCCGAGGACTTTTCGAACCACCCTCGGGCAGTGCTGCTGTAAAGAATTCGCACACAAGAGTGTGTCTTAAGTTGCAAGGGGACTACATTGAAAAATGATATGAAAGTATGTCAAAAATCTTGTGCTTTCACTGGCAAGCCGAGAACTTGTCAAACCAACCTAGTAGACCCACGCAAAAAAAAGTGCATATGTTAGAAAAAATACCTTTGTTTGGTACATTTAAATCTTACAATAATATCTCTACAGAACTATAAAGTTCGGAATTTGCAAGTATATTTTAAAATCATTATATAAATGAAAACTGTATAATATTAGCGAACGTAAGTGAATATCTGTGAAAATCAGAAAACTCAATGAATATTGTTATTATCGTATGACATTCAGAAGACTTTTAAGTCTCCGTAATAGAATCAGAAAAATTGTAAGAAAATTATTATGTTATGCCATTTCTTCTTATTTTGCGCATTTCTTGAAATCTGTGCATAAGCACATTTTATATGGATATTTAAAAAAACAGTATAAATGCAAATACTACAAATTAAACTTTCATTACTTACTCATTACTAATGTAGAAATGAAGAATAATTGAATGAAAAAATAAAATATGATTTTTAGAGCAGATAAAATTTTGATGAATGGATAAAATAATTTAATACAAAACGACTTATCTTTATCGTGAAACATACTTTACTAATGTTTAAACTTTTGAGGATATGCTTGTTTATTGAAAAGTAATAAGTTATCCTGTTTGATAATATATTTTGTGATAGAGTAAGAAAAATGTCAACTGTGTAAAACAAAATAGAGAATCAGTTAGAAAGTATAATTTTAAATTTTCCTAGTTGTATAAAACAGTATATGATTATGACACAGCCTAAAAATTTTGAATAAATTAAAATTTTCTATCTAATAAAATATTGATTTTTTTTCTAGCTGATTTTCAGTAATTTTTATTTTAAAAAATGGTGAATATAAAATTTGTTTTTATTAATGTCCTTAATAGAAATTTTAATGTATTTATGTAAGGTGTTTTTTTTAGAAGCGTTTCTGTGTCTTAATTTTTGTACTGTGAAACTAATAATTCTAAACTGTAAAACTTACCAAAATTTTCATTAAATGGTTAAATTATGAAAAAAAACGTTTGTTTTTTTGTATTTTACCTTTATAATGATACTTTTCACAAAAGGTAGGTCTTCAAATAAAATAGTATATCCAGTAAAATTTTCAAAGAAAACGTGTATTTTGCATGCACATTTTGTGCAAAATATACTTGATCGAAAAAAACAATTTAGAAATTTTCCGTGCCTTCATTTAAAAGCACTTAAAATATTTTTATAATTTAATTTTCAACTAAACTAAAGGTTTAAGTAATAAATTACATAAGAAATAAATGGCGATGAAATTCGCTTAAAATAAAATAATGATACAAAGTTGGTTTATTATTTACTTTCTAGGACGTTTTTGAATTAAAACTACTCCAAATTTAAATGCATATTTAAAGTTTTCATTATTTTTTCACATTCAAAATTTGCTTAAGATTTTATGTTTATGTTTTAATAAGGAACGTAATCGTATGTTTTTATAAGGAACGTGCTTAAATCGTAATACGTGTTAAAGAAGGAATAATGGTATTAAGTAAATTAAAAACTGTTGTAGATTCTTAAAATCTGTAAGAAATAGACGTTTAATTT
The DNA here is from genome assembly GCA_963931845.1 of Maratus michaelseni. Classification (NCBI taxonomy): domain Eukaryota; kingdom Metazoa; phylum Arthropoda; class Arachnida; order Araneae; family Salticidae; genus Maratus; species Maratus michaelseni. Next base: position 300,691,382 of record OZ007593.1, on the reverse strand, counting down.
TTTTTTGTAACAAGAACGAAAAATTATGCTTCAAGCATAGATTATAAAACACTTTACAAAACTTTTAGGAAACAAAACTTCACCATTTAATAAGATGAATTATGGTGTCTAAATAAACAATTACAACTAGGTGGGGATACGTGATAAAGTCTCTACTAGTCTCGCCCAACAACGCACTTGAGACATCATCCACCACACACCACGGCAGAGTTTACAAAGGGTTACAATGCTACATAATTCTTCTGGGCAAGCATAGGAGATATAGAATAGTTTAAGTAATTCAGCAACACATAAACAATATATAATAGAGCTATATAACATGATATTTATCATAAGCGTTTACAAATTAACGCCTGATAGAAAAGGCAAGTTAGTAAAAATATTTAACTTTGCGGTTTGCTGGAATATACATTTTGATACCGGAAAAATCTTTTACAAAAATACAAGCTGAATTGCAAAAATGTGTAGCTGTTCTAAATTAATAAATATCAATCTTTGCGTTTTGATGAAATATAAATTTTGATAATGGAAATATGTTTACAAAAATACAAATTTGGATAAAATCATAAGACATTTGAAAACCCAATTTCAGCAATTACCATCAATAGTCGGAAACATAACTGAATTCTTTTGTGCAGCCCGGTATATGATCTATATGTTCCTTTATATGCTACATAAACTTTAGTTCAGTTAGGAGACGCATAGCACAGTTGAAAATCCCCCTTCAGAAATTTCCATTAATAAACGGAAACGTATCAGAGATCTTTTGTGTAGACGATTCTGTATGTTTTATAGAATTTAAACACAAATGAATATGCAAAAACATAATTATATGTAAAAATACACTTCCAGCAATTATTGTTCATGTACAGTACCGTAACCTACTTCTTTTGTGTCCCTGTAAATGAACGAACGCTGCTATGGACATCATATTCTATATTAAGCATCTTATAATGCACCAATATATATGAATTTCTATATGATTGAAACAGCGTAACATGATATTTTAATGAAATTGCAAAATTAAATTTATTTGCAGTGTATTTTATCACTGCAAACGATTCCCCCTCCCCCTAGACCGTAAAGGAATGGTACATTTGAGGGTCCCTGTAAACGAATTATAAACGCAACACACTTACTTTTCAATATTACACATTCCAGAGTAAACCTCAATCACCTATATCATTTGCATGACAATCCGATTATATTTAGACGGATTAGAGTACGGACAAGCAGGCAGGCAGACGGACAGAAAACCTAATTCATAAACACTTTTCAACTTTGTTGGAAAGTGTTAAAAAATCTTCTGAGTTCTCATCTTATTTAACATAGCTCATTTAAATGGAAAAAAGCCCCAAATAGTGAATTATATGATTTCATCATATAAATTATACGGCGTAGGTTAAAATACTGAAGTTTAGCATAAGAAAATTAATGAGAGGCATACATTTTAATTTATTACACTTTACTGTATATTTATAATCCTACTATCCACTTGTATACATTCCCCTTTGTTTTTTGGGTACTATGACGCAAAATAATCATTTACATAAATTTTACTCACGATTTTGGAAAGCGTGGCACAAAACATAAATCAATTTATGGAAATAAATACATTTCAATGAATAATATAGGCTTAGTGAAAGTAAAATATTAAACAGTGTATTGAAAAATTAAAAGTATTGTTTGTATGTACAAATATGTGATTTACATATTTATTTATTTATTAATGAAGTTTTAATTTGATGGAGTTTAAATTGAATAGTAGCCTGAAACAAATGCTGAACTATTTTTTATTTTATAACTGCAAACGGGTGTTAATCATTTGTAATCTGGCTGTACGCAATAGAGATAGATAAAAGAAACATGCTTTTTTATATTAAAAGCTATAAAAAATCACTGAAATGAGATACAGGTTTCGGGCAAACTGCATTAAAAAATATGTAGTTTTCCATATGCGATGGTGTAAAAATGTAAATTGTGGGATGTTGGAAGTTAAGAAATTTCCGAAAAAATGTGAAATAGATTGGCCAGGTCATTGTCACCGTCTCTATGACGCCAGTTTCACTCACGGACCGGGTTTTCCTTTACAACATAGATATGAGGCAACTTCTATCCAATTATGTGATAATTTTCTGTAAGCTTGACGACGGTAGGATTCTATTACGTCATAAACAAAAAAAATGATAAAATGTCTGTAAATTTTTTAAATTTAAAGATATTTAAATGTGCTTATATTTGTAAATGGTGACATTTATTTAGATTTTATCATATTAAATTTTAAAGTGTCACGTTTTCAGAACTGCGTTTGTTTAAAAATAAGTTGAAGATATATTTTATACTCAAGGCAACATATTTCTAGACGCTGCGTATATATCATAGACGCATAAATATCCATGTTGGATTTGTCTCTTTTTTATTTTTAATTAAAAACGTTTACTATTTATTTCGAAGAACCTTAACATTTTTCAAGGTGTATCAAGTGCTCCAAGGTACACAGTTTTTGAAACTTTTGTATAAAGTATTTAATTTAATTACCAGTCGGAAATATTAATAACCCATTTATGTATTGCAAGATTTCCAATATGATGAAAAACTGTAAAAATTTTGAAAAAAAAATATAGATCATTAAAGATACCGAAGCAGGAGTCTGATATTTTAAGCTGGTGCTAAACTGCTTTTTATTTGATCACAAGGTACATGCAGCGCTGATGTTATGACGTGAATCCTAAATCAAGTTACCTCATGTTAATTGTGTTTTAAATACAATGCATTTTTATTAATTATATGATTTAAAACGCATTATAATCAGATACATAAAAAATCGTGATCCATTGGTTTTCTTACAATAAAAAAATTACAAAGTGATACACATCTAACAATCAACATCTTATGGGACAAAAACAAAAACGCCATGCTAAACGCATAGAAAAAAAAAAGAAATACATATAAAACTGTAAAATTCTGAATGAAATTGAATATTTATTTTGTAAGCTTGAAAAACACATAAAATGCCTAAAGTGAATCATGAAAAAAAAAAGTCAAAGAATATTATACAATTCAATTCTTGAAAAAGGATTCGCCGTGACTTATATTACTGAGTTCTTTTTATCGAACTCTCAAACATAAGAAACACTCTAAATATTTTATTTGAAGACAGACAAGGACTTTGCTTTGAAATTTTATGGTATTATGAACTCATGTTTCAAAATAGAATCTCGATTTATAAAAGCTGAAGGAAACAAAAACTTTTTTAAAAAGATAACTACGAGTTCTTAAAAAATATATTGTTTGTGTTTTTTCAAAGTATAATATATTATATTTGTTTGCTTAAAGAATTAAAGAAGAATTCGAAAATTTTGAGGTAAAATTCTGTCATTTATAGAAACAGGAAATACATACCTGGGTAAGTAATGACTCATACTACAGTATAACCGCTAATCATAAAATTATTTTCATAACTTTATAGTTAATGTATTTGAAAAATATTGCTAGAAAAAACATGTATGCGTAACAAAATTATACATATGCGTACATTCATTTTTAAATGAACAAAACTTTTGAAAGCCTATCAGTTAGATGACACTGTTGTAACATATATCTTTTTCGTCCATAAATTTATTAGACTCTGCTGCCAATCATGACATGCATTTAGAAAAACACTTATGTCAATTTATGAAAGATTTATTATGCAATAATTTATTATACTATTTATTATGAGTATACAGTGATTTATTATATTTATTTTTTAGAATTTTCTATATATTAAAGATGTACTTTATGCTCAATAAAAGGGCACAGTTGAAAAATCATAGTACTAATTAAAATATTTGAAATATGAAAAAATATATCTATGTTACCGTGAAAGACCGAAATTGGAGAATGTCGACTTTCACCGGTGAATATCGACAAACACCAAATACGTCGGTGAAAGATCGAATATTTCAATACATTTTTGTACATTCGGACCCTCACCGGTGTATGTCGACAATCACAGGTATGCTCTGATGGAGTTCGAAAAGAGAGGAGCTTGAATCTCTTTCTCCCTTGCGGTAGCTAGCGTGAAGGTGTGACGTCACGATCCGTACATTCAGGCCCGGAGAGAAGTGTTACTGACCTGCGCGCGCAGCACAATCATAGAGAAGGCCCTGAGCCGACAAAGAGGCGACTGGCTGTTTCCTGCCAAATCCTTTGTTCTGGTGGAGTCAGTCAGCTTTGTCAGTCTTATGCAAGGTTTGATGGTGAGAGCAACGTTTTCTTAATTTATTTAGCGATACCTAAATTTATGCAGAATGGATACTGTAGTGAATCGTGATCTTTTTCTTGAAAAGTTAAATGCATTAATTGCGGGTAAACGACAAAACAATTGTTTTTATTTTTCTCAAGAAAAGTACTCTAAAATACTTTCTGAAGTGGTTTCTGCTAAAACTAAGTGCAACACACCTTTGGATTACAGACGATTAAAACGTTTTGACGTTTTAAAAATTAATGATGAAGAGAAGTTAATTGTACCATTTAAACCAGGAGAAACGAATATACAGTATTATGTTACCAATGAGGAATTGTTCAGTATACTATATGAAACTCACACCAGAATAGGCCACGGAGGAGAAACACGTATGCTTAAAGAGTTGCAAAATAAATACAAAAATATTACATATGAAGTTGTAATGTTGTATTTAAATTTATGCAAACAGTGTCAAATGAAACACAGTGCACCTAAGAAAGGTATTGTTGTGAAACTAATGATCAGTTCTGAGTTAAACTCAAGATGTCAAGTTGATCTGATAGATCTGCAGTCAAACAGAGATGGCGAATATAAGTTCATAATGGTGTATCAAGATCATTTAACTAAGTTTGTCCAGCTACGACCTTTGAAAACTAAGAGGGACGAAGAAATAGCGTATCACGTTCTTCCAATATTTTTAACATTTGATGCTCCAGCAATATTGCAATCAGATAATGGTAGAGAATTCAGTAATCAAGTCATATCCGAAATATGCGCTATGTGGAAAGATGTTAAGATAGTTCATGGGAAGCCTCGTCACAGTCAAACACAAGGCTCAGTTGAAAGGGCCAATCAGGATATACAGAATATGCTAACTGCATGGATGAACGATAACGATACAAATAAATGGCCAGAAGGTTTACCCTTTGTTCATTTTGCCAAGAACACTACATACCACGAAGGAATACGCCAAAGTCCTTATGAAGCCATGTTTGGCATTAAAGCGAAAAGAGGCATAGCATCGACTTTTTTGCCTAGCGAACAAATCGCAAACATCGAAACCGAAGAACAACTTGAAGAAATTGCAAATACTTTTGAAACTGAAGAACAACTTGAAGAAATTGCCAATACCTTTAAAACCGAAGAACAGCTTGAAGAAACTGGTAATACGTCGAAAAAAATTTGAGCGGTGGTCATACCGAATACCATATTCCAAAGGAAAATATTGAAGAGGACTTGCAATCTACCACGTCTTCACATCAAGTTCTGACTGAAAAACACGAGTTAATTTCTATAAAAAGAGCGGCCGCGAAAGAGAATCTTCTACTGCAAGCCACAAAAATGTCACGAACCTCACAAAAACAATTTCCTCCTGCTCAAATTGGTGATACTGTACGAATACAAGTCCCTGATGTCGACCGTGGTCGTACAGATAACCGAAATGTGTTAGCGGTTGTTGTTGGAATAGAAGACTCCAACTTCTATAAACTTGCAAATGAAAATGGTACCCTCAAGCAGCTTTACACACATAATCATTTTCTAATTTGTAAAGAAAAGTTACTTTCTATAGATGAGATTTATTTTAAAGAAATTTCGCTGAGAAAAGCAGCTGCAGCTAATTCTAGAAGCGGTGGGCAAGGCTATACACGCTGTCATTGCAAAAGGAAGTCTTTCACAAATAAATGCAGTTGTAAAAGCAAGGGCCTCTTGTGCAATTCAAAGTGTCATAATAGTTTAAGTTGTTGCAATAAATAAGATTTGAATCCCATAATTTAGTAAGTTTTTTATTACTATTATTTTATTTTCTCATTTAGAACGTACTGTATAATTAAGTAAGTTTTTAACTTTATTATTTTCCTTTCTGATTTTGAATGTACTGTATAATTAAGTTTTTAACTTCTATTATTTTCCTGTCTCATTTTGAATGTACTGTGTGTTTTAAGTTCTTAGTCATTCCTCTCAGAAAGAGAGGCGAAACATTTATCGCGAATGAATTACGAACAAAAAAAATATTTAAATCTCGGACATGTTCAACATTCACCATTAGTGCATGGTGAATGTCGACATTTACCGGTGTAAGTCAGAAATAAGGGTATTTAGCAAATATTTTGGACATACACCAAGCGAATATGTGTTTGTTGACATTCACCGGTGAAAGTCGACATTCTCCAGATTTCGGTGTTTCACCGTAACATATATGTAATATTTAAATAACTTTGAAATATTTCATATTAGAATAATTTAATTATAATAATCATTCCATGATGTACTAGAATTAGTTTTTTTTTACCACAGCTATACAAAAAACATATTTAATTTAATAAATGGGAAATAAATCATATATCCAGGCTAATGTATGCATTTTAAAAATACAAATTAAGTTTTAATGATTACGAATCTTTGTTTTCTCTGAGTGCTTATTCCCAAACAACAGAGGTCTCTGACAGCAATTGGCAATATCTATTTTTTTAAATCATAATAACGTTTCTCTTTATATCAAACATTCTAACTATGTCAAACGCATAGGTACTTCTCCATTATCCCGTCGACCGCTTTCCTTTAAATATATATATATATATATATATATATATATATATATATATATATATCGCCAAATTATAACACTAATGAAAATAAAAGAATAACAGAATGTTGACATTAAAATATAAAAATAAATAAATAAAAATAAATAAATAAATAACAAGAACGAGAAATCATGTGTCAATCATAGATTATGTAGCACTTTCCAACGCTTCCAAAATAATTTTACAAAACATACCGTTTAATAAGTTAAAAGATAACATCTAAGTAAACAATTTGGAAAACGCATAACATATTTAAAAACATAATTTCAGGAATTTCCAACCGATACAATATTCGGAAAAATATCCGAATACTTTTATTCAGCACTGTATAGGATCTATAGATTTGTATATATACTATATAGGATGCTAAATTTTAGTTTAGTTAGGAAACGCGTAGCACAGTTTAAAATTATCCTTCTGGAGTTTCTGTCAATAAACGGAAATGTGTTCGCGAACTTTTGTGCTGCCCTGTATAGGATCTACAGAATATATACACACCACGTAATAGACAAAAAGCGAGTTAAAATTAAAATCGCGTTCAGTAACTTAAAACGCACTTCCAGGAATTATTGTTAACAGACAGTAGATAATTCTTTTGTATGTCCCTGTAAATGAACGATGACTGCTATACACACACTATTCTGTAGTAAGGCTCTTGTAATGCACCTTAGTAATATATATAAATTTCAATGCTTTTAAAATAGTGAAACATTATTTAAATAAACCGCAGACGATTTTTCTCCATAGACGTAATGTAACGGAATTCTTTTGACTGTCCCTGTAAAGTAACTATAAATGCTATGCACACCCTATTCCATATTAAGCTTCTTCTAATGCACCTTAGTGATATATATAAATTTCAATGCGTTTAAAATAGTGAAACATTATTTAAATAAACCGCAAATGATTTTTCCCCATAGACCGCAATGTAACGGAATTATTTTGAGTATCCCTGTAAAAAAACTATAAGTGTTACACACTTCCGTTGAAATATTGAACATGCTATAGATAACAACAATAACATATAAAAATTGCAGAGCAATCCGAGCATATTTACGGGAGTTAGAGCACGGACAGACGGCAGAGGGCCATACGGCAGACGGCAGACGGCAGACGGCAGACGGCAGACGTCCATACGGCAGACGACCAGACAAACCGAAGTCATAAGCACTTTTCAACTAGGTTGGAAAGTGCTAAAAATCGGAGAAGCCCGTTTGAATAAAGCATCAGCTTTAAGCAAAAAATATAGAATATATTAATGAAAATAGAAAAAAGATCTTGGATATTTAATTATATACATTACTTTTCTTAATTAGCCCTCTAAGCTGGTGGATGAATGTTTGTGATGTCAGTTACAGTCAGATATATATATATATATATATATATATATATCTGTTTTGTGGTTTAAAAATCATACAAAGGTTTTAAAATCTTACCTGATTTAGTTGGCATGCGAAGTATTTTAACAATAAAATATTCAATGTAACAAGTACAGCTAAAATTTTAAAATGAAGTATCATTGTTTGAGTTTGGCGTACCTACCAATATTTACTATGTATGGGGTAGGATTTCCGCTTTATATGCGTTCATGGGCCCAATGCAATATATCGCCATACTTATTTCTTTCAAGGTCTTCGAAGACAATATAAAACGTTAATAAAAAAAAAAAAACAACATACTATCGGTGAAAAAAGTTTAATTTTGACAGTATATGTTTCATAGCATTTCTATTAAATGTAAAAATAACAAGAACGAAAAATCATGCGTCAAGCATAGATTATGTAACACTTTCCAACGCTTCCAAAATAATTTTACAAATCATTACCGTTTAATAAGCTGAAAGATAACATCTGAGTAAACAATTTGGAAAACGAATAACATATTTAAAACCGTAATTTCAGGAATTTCCAACATATACAATATTCGGAAAATTATCCGAATACTTTGATTCAGCTCTGTATATGATCTATAGATTTGTATATATACTACATAGGATGCTAAATTTTAGTTTAGTTAGGAAACGCGTAGCACAGTTTAAATTCTCCTTCTGGAGTTTCTGTCAATAAACGAAAATGTGTTCGCGAACTTTTATGCTGCCCTGTATATGATCTACAGAATTTATACACACCCAGTAATAGACAAAAAGTGAGTTAAATTTAAACTCGCGTTCAGCAACTTAAAACGCACTTCCAGGAATTATTGTTAACAGACAGTAGAGAATTCTTTTGTATGTCCCTGTAAATGAACGCTAAGTGCTAAACACACAATATTCTGTAGTAAGCTTCTTGTAATGCAAATTACTGATATATATAAATTTCAATGCGTTTAAAATAGTGAAACATTATTTAATTAAACCGCAAACAATTTTTCTCCATAGACGTAATGTAAAGGAATTATCTTGACTGTCCCTATAAAGTAACTATGAGTACTATGCACACCATATTCCATATTAACCTTCTTGTAATGCACCTTCGTGGTATATATCAATTACAATGTGTTTGAAATTGTGTAACATCATTAAAATAACCCGCAAACGATTTTCCCCATAGTAATGTAACGGACTTTTTTAGTGTCCCTGTAAAAAAACTATAAGTGGTACAGATTTAAGTCGAAATAAGAACATGTTATAGATAACGACAATAACATTTATAAATTGCAAGGCAATCCGAGCTTATTTACAGGAGTTAGAGCACGGACAGACGGCAGACATACGTGATTTTTTCATACGTGAATTTTTTGTGAGATGTAAACACATAAAAACTCTTTGTGATAGTGATTGAACTGATCGCTGCATGAATGCGATTTCATTATATAGTATTTTGGTTTTAAAAGTTTATTCATTTATTTCATCTATATTAATAAAAGAAAGGTGTTTGTCTGTCTGAGTTCTGTGTGTGTGCGCGCGAGATGACAAGCGAAATCTACCGCACGTAAAAGTCTGAAAATTTGGGCGCGGATAGTCCAAGGCAGGTCCTGAAGACCTGAGGCTCAGCTTTGTCATATTTTGAGACTCGAGGCTTCTGGGGCCCTTTTAGGTTTTTGCATCTAAACTTTTAATAACGTGCCCTATTTTTATACAATATTTCCAGTAAATTCTGATTTTTTTATTTTTCTGTTCCAAGCTTTTTTAAAAGTCCCAGTCTTTCAACAAGTACTCCGGTAGTCTAAATCAGTTGTTTGAGAAAAGGCAGTGTCATCACCCCTCACCCTCCCCACCCATCAGCGTTTTTCTGTTAACTGTGGTCCGTTTCCATAACCCAGAAACTGTGTTTCGGATTTCCACCAAACTGATTCCGAACATTATAATTAACGTAATAAAGACCCTCTATGACATTTTTAAAAGTTTCTGAGTTTATACCACTCTTTTCGAATAGCAATATCAGAATTTATTTTTTCATTTCAAAATATCTCGAATTCTACGAGTCCAATCGCAACGTGGTTTGACTCAATCGACTCAATAGCGATAGCGATTACATTTTTTAGTTCCAAGTTTCACCACCAGGGCAACTTCCGTAAATCGGGTTCTATGGGACCGATTATGACGGGGTTTGGCTCATTCGATTGGATTTCTATAGATTTACAGATTTCGGTTATATTCGTAAAGAACAGATTGCGCCCCTGGCGGTGGAAGGTGTAACTAAAGGATTTTGCAGTTAAATCGGGTTCTAAGGTTCACATAAAGACGCGGTTTGGCTCATTCGACTCGATATCGATAGCGCTTACATATTTTAGTTCCAAGTTTCACCACCATGGGAGCTTCCGTAAATCGGGTCTATGGGACCGATTACGACGGGGTTCGGCTCATTCGACTGGATTTTGATAGCTTTACAGGTTTCGGTTATGTTCGTAAAGAACAGATTTTGTCCCCTGGCAGTGGAAGGTGTAACTAAAGGATTTTGCAGTTAAATCGGATTCTAAGGTTCACATAAAGACGCGGTTTGGCTCATTCGACTCGATATCGATAACGCTTACATATTTTAGTTCCAAGTTTCACCACCAGGGGACACTATCCTATCTCTGGTTCTATGGGCTGGAAGCACCCAGCCGGAGCTTCAAACCATTAGGTTTATGGCTTTTCATGCCCCCGCTGGAAAATCCCCAAGAACCATCTAGCACAACCCAGCCTCACAAACAGGTCCGAATCAACGGGTGATTATTTATACATTTCAAAAATACACAATCCTTTTCTAAAAAAAGGTAAGACATACATTTCTTTACATCAAAAAATCTTAAAATAACTAAACCTAAAATAATAATAATAATAATAATAAAATAACTAACCTGGAAGCAAATCAAGAAATTACGACATTTGAAGTTACAATGCCGATATAACATAAAGTAAACTAATTAAAACTATTTAAATAAATTATAATAACAGTGAAAGCTGTTGATGAATCACAATTACATAGCATCTATTTCCAAATCCAAGAAATCCATGAAACTAAAACAATCAAATATTTTCTCCAATCAGATAGCAGCACTTTTCAAGTCCAATTAGTCCATGAAATTTAAACAGTCAAATAATTCATGTATACACCCCTAAAGTCAAAATTTGTATCTAATAAAAGAAAACATGCCATTCAGAATATTGTAGTTCTCTGCCAGTTTTTTATAGTTGTTAACATTAAACAAAGATTTAGCTGCAAAATCCTTTAGTTACACGTTCCACCGCCAGGGGACGCAATCTGTTCTTTACGAAAATAACCGAAATTTGTGAAGCTCTCGAAATCCAGTCGAATGAGTCAAACCCCGTCGTAATCGGTCCCATAGAACCCGATTTATGGAAGCTCCCCCTGGTGGTGATACTTGGAAGTAAAATATGTAAGCGCTATCGATATCGAATCGAATGAGCCAAACCGCATCTTGATGTGAACCTTAGAACCCGAGTTAGCTACAAAATACTTTTGTTACACCTTCCACCGCAAGGGGCAAGGCAATCTGTGCCTTACGAACATAACCGACATCTGTAAAGCTATCGAAATCAGGTCGAATGAGCCAAACCCCGTCGTAATCGGTCCCATAGAACCCGATTTACGGTTGCTCCCCTGGTGGAGAAACTTGGAACTAAAATATGTAAGAGATATCGATATCGAGTCGAATGAGTCAAACCGCGTTGACATTGGACTCGTAGAATTCGAGATATTTTGAAATGAAAAAATAAATTCTGATATTGTTATTTGAAAAGAGTGGTATAAACTCAGAAATTTTTTAAAATGTTATACAGTGTCCTTATTACGTTAATTATAATGTTTGGAATCAGCTTGGTGGAAATCCGGAACACAGTTTCTGAGTTATGGAAACGGACCATAGTTAAGAGAAAAACGATGAAGGGGGGTGGGGAGGGGGGGGGGGGTGATGAAACTGCCTTTTTCCAAACAACTGATTTAGACTACCGGAGTACTTGTTGAAAGACTGGGACTTTTAGAAAAGCTTGGAACAGAAAAATACAAAAATCAGAATTTACTGGAAATATTGGATAAAAATGGGGTACGTTATTAAAAAATTAGATGCAAAAACTTAAAATGGCCAGAGGGGGCTCGGGTCTTAAAATATGAAAAATATGAACCTCAGGTCTTCAGGACCTGCCTTGGACCATCCGCACTCAAACTTTCAGACTTCTACGTGCGGTAGATTTCACTTGTCATCTTAATAATTAAAGCAATATTGATCTAATTGATCTAATTCATTAAACTTTCATGTTCTTAGTAGGGAAATTCAAGAAAAAATCACGTATGAAAAAAAGTTCCTCCATAATCACCTTTAAAATTTTAGTTATAATTCTGTATATCTAAAAAACTAATTATCATTAAATAATTTTACTCAAATATCCATATGTTTCTCAAAATAGCCTTCAAAGATATTTTCGCTGCGATGAATTGAGCCTGCGACGAATTGAGCCTGCGACGAATTGAGCCCGCAACGAATTGACGCCGCGACGAATTGTGTGCAAGGAATTGTTCCGCGACGAATTGTGCGCGATGAATTGACACGAAACACACACACAATATTCTGTAGTAAGCCTCTTGTAATGCATCTTAGTGATATATATAAATTTCAATGCGTTTAAAATAGTGAAAGATTATTTAATTAAACCACAAACGATTTTTCTCCATAGACGTAATGTAACGGAATTCTTTTGACTGTCCCTGTAAAGTAACTATAAGTGCTATGCACACCCTATTCCATATTAAGCTTATTGTAATGCACCTGAGTGATCTATATCTATTACAATGTGTTTGAAATTGTGTAACATTATTAAAATAAACCGCAAATGATTTTTCCCCATAGACTGTAATGTAACGGAATTCTTTTGAGTGTCCCTGTAAAAAAAAAAATATAAGTGCTACACACTTCAGTTGAAATAGGAAACATGCTATAGACAACGACAATAACATATAATCGCGCGGCCAAAATATAAACAGGCCAATCCGATCCTATTTACAGGAGTTAGAGCGCGGAGAATTGGCCAGACGGTTATACGGCAGACAAACCGAAGTCATAAACACGTTTCAACTAGCAACTAGTTTCAACTGTTGGAAAGTGTTAAAAAGTAAAGAAAAAAATGCCTATAAGTCATTAAAATGTAGAATTATCTACATCGTTACTTGTGTCTTGCGTTTGTATTAAAAAAGAAAAGTATTCTTAATTTATAGACTATCTCACTCTGCCTGAAACCAATTGAAGCACTTTAACCCCTTCACGACGAGCGTCACGTGTCACATATACGTTACGCATAAGGTTTTTGAATGCAGGTCCAAAAAATTTAAACACATAAATGTTTAATGTTAACACAAAATTTAAACATTAAAGCACATCCATAATGTTGCTTTAATGAATGCAAGCATTCATTAAAGCAGCTCTGAATGAAATATAAAAACATATATTGAATTCAAAATTATATATATTGCTCCAGAATAACAGAGAATCCTTTACTAATTATATATGAAGAAGCATATTACCGCAATCATAACAAGGGATATTTTGTGAAAATCATTATTTTCACCAGGAGCCACTCTTTTTTTACCATGCAATATAAATCCTAAATGTAATAAAAGAAAGTCCTGTTCTCAGTTTTCAAAGGGATTTTTTTTTAATTGTTGTACAACCTTTTTTTTTTTTTTTTTTTTTTTTTTGATAAGTTCAAACTTATACTACAAAACATAACTTGTTTATCTGATTAACGAGATTTTGTATAAGACTTTTTGCTTCGATTAAGTAAATCCAATATGTACTTAATCCGAGCAATTTGAAGCGAAGAACAAGGTGTCATTGTGTAAATGGGCTTTTACAAAAAAGTTTTAAGTGAATTCAGAATGAAACAAAAGCGTTTTTGCCTTGATAGCTTTTTCATAATAATTTTAAGGAAATGGCTAAAAAATTATTTTATTGGAAAAATTATTAAAACGTGTATTGGTTAATATGCATTGAATCCATGGAAACATGTAACTTTCTTCGTCGCAGCTTTAGAAAAAAAAATGTACGAGCACTAGGCGCATACACTGTAAAAAAAAAAAAAAAAGGTCAATCTACAAATTTTAGTTTTTCTCATTGATCCTTCCAATTACTAAACACTTTTTTGTATTCTTATTCAGTTACAAGAAAATCTGTAAGAATTACTAGAAAACAGCTAGCAACGACTCCAGTATAGAATATCGGTTACTAAAATATTCTGTGAAATACAAATTTACGATCAAAATTTAGTAACATCAGAATTTTTTTTTACAGTGTACCTTGCTTGTGCCTACACTGTAATCAGGTCTTACTCTCTGTAATTAACGAAATAAACAGATTGGCTCATTAAATATACTTTACAAGCCTGGGTAACTGCTAGAAAGTTTAGCAGTATTAACATTTGATTGTCCACAACTATCCCGAATCTCTTGTTTATATGAAGGGGGGGGGGGGGGGGTAGAAAAATAGTTAGCTAGTGCATTGCCAACAATTTAAAAAATATATATACTGTTCGTTAGGATTTTGTTAATATCATGATTCGAACGTTTATTGATATAGGGAGGAGGAAACTAAAATTACCGAAGGGCACTTTAAATACTTCATTTTCTAATGATTTGAATCTTTGAGAGATTTCCTTTAATTTGTTGACACACAGTAGAAGTCGATTAAAATATTATAACTTAGTCATCGGGTTTCCATCCATCCCGATAAGAAGGATAAAATTCTGATTTTCAAAACGATATCCTATTTAGTTTCCTGTGTGACTGTGTGATGACACTTACTTAAATATAATCAATATTTTCTAAAGAACACTACTCCAATACATAAGATTTTCTAAAGAACACTACTCCAATACATAAGATTTTCTAAAGAACACTACTCCAATACATAAGATTTTCTCTGTTTATGATATCTAATGCTTATCAATACTGCTTTAAAACTGCACATTTTCAAAATAAAAAACAATACTCTCGAAATTTCAGCACGTCAATTTTTATTGGGGGGCATAAACTTATCTAGGCCTGGACACATGTGACGCATATGCATAAATCCATTTCAGACTAGAAATTTTACAAATTGCACTGACATAATATATGTATGTTTAATTTCAACACAAAAAATATACACTTCAATTTTTTCATTTTCTCGCATTTTCATTGCTTAAAACTTATAAAACTGTCAACAATTCTCCCCAGATTAAATTAACAAGATATTATTTTTTAAATGAATATAATAACCAAAGCCTAAGTTGATATTGTGACACAATGCTTCTTAAATATATTTTGATTACGTTTTTTAAGCTCTGCTTTTTCCGCCATCAGCGGCAGTGTTAAAAAAATAATAATATATGCTAAAGAAATGTTAAAAAAGTTAAATTAGGTCGCTGTAGGTGTGAATTTTCTTCGGTAATTGAAAAGTTTTTTTATTTTATTTGAGTATAGATATGCGTTTTAAGTTGCAGCAGCTGAAGCCGAAAAAACATGAAATATAATAGGATTATGCTAATTGGTAACAATTATAATTCCTTCAATATACGTATGTCTGACTAATAAATATATATAAGTTACGGTCAATATGATTTAACTGGTCATTATTAATAATAACCGGACTAATCACATTGGCCGTACCATATATATATATATATATATATACACTGTAAAAAATGACCAATGTTTTTATGAAAATATGCTATAACCACAAGCGAAAATATAATATAATCTTCAGAGTTATCCGAGATTTTAAATAGCATGTTACATTGTCTTTTGAATTCCCAGAAACGAATACATTATCAAAATTTAAAGAAAAATTTATAAAAACAAATTATTTTTAGCTGCCCGAATTTTTCAGAAACGTTTCCGAAGGGATTTTATAGTGTATTAATTAGTGTCCTCAGCCTGGAATACCTGTTTTTCGAATGCGATCAATTCTGAAGTAAACATTTTCATGCTAAAAAAAAATGTTTAACAGACAATCATGCAAAATTAACAGCGTTAACAATAACATTAAAATTAAGATTATTTCTTTACTCTTTCATTTATAAATTAACTTATGCGGCTGAAAACATGTACTTGAGAATGGATAACATTCGAAAAACAGATATTCCAGCCTGAGGACACTAATTAATACACTTGCCTTCGGAAACGTTTCTGAAAAATTCGGGCAGCTAAAAATAATTTGCTTTCATAAATTATTCTTTAACTTTTGAAAATGTATTCGTTTCTGGGGATTCAAAAGACAATGTAACATGCTAGTTGAAATGTCGGATAACTCAGAAGATTATATAATATTTTCGTTCGTGGTTATAGCATATTTTCATAAAATAAGAAACATTGGCCATTTTTTACAGTGTATATAAACTCGGTTTATGGCGTCAGGTGCCGAACATCCGAAAAAATCTACAAGAAACCACTTCATTTCTTCCAGTCAAGGGTCCATTCCTCCTCCACACCTCTATGTTTCATTTCGTTTTTTATACCTCCCATCCAGTTCTTTCGTTGTCTTCCTCATTTCCTTTTTTGAATTTTTCTATAATGCAATGCGATTTGGGGTAGTCTCTCATCACTCGTTCTTTTAACATGAGAATACTAAATTAATTGCTTCTTTTGGAGCTCGTCTAACATGGTTTCCTTTATTTTCACCATTTCTTTGATTCTTTGATTTCTTATTATTTCTATTCTTGATATCCTACATGATCTTCTTAGGGCATCCATTCCCACTGCCGCTAATTTCTTTCTCTCTGTCTCTATAATTCTCCATCCCTCTGCTCCATATAACAATACGCTCTTTATTTACTGCATGCCATTAGCAGAATTTGGAGCATTTTGCTATCAACAAATATTGTGTTTTGCCGGTGTAAAGTGTCTATTGTTATTTGCAGGTTATTATTAGGTAACGTGTCGAATGTCTCATTGGTTAAAATACGCTAGCTGGCGTGCAGACAGATTACGGAAAATTCATGACGGACAAGTTAAAGACTGAATGTCAGCTTATGGTAACTGTTTATATGCTAAAGAATTTGAATCATTACCTTGATGGTAAACATTTACATACTAAATATATGACGGATTTTCTAGTGACGTTTACTTTTATTTTTATTTGTCATATGTTTTTCATTTTGTCACAAATTTACGTATTTCAAAATGTTTTATAAAGATTTTTCGTTTTCATAAATCACTCCAATTTCACCTCTGAAAACTTTCAAGTTTTATTATCAAATTTTCTAAAATATATTTACTAACATAATCAAATTAAAAAATATTGTTTGACGCAAAATTTAAAAAAAAAATCCTATATAAGACGGCATTAAAAAATTAAAAATGTTTGAAGAGCATCAGCATTGTTGACTGCTATAAAATGATATAAGGAGTAGGTTGGTGGTTACGCATATGTACCACATTATCGGAATTTATTTTTAATAATGTCATTAGTTCTTCCTAAAGACTTACGTGAATGAAGTCATTGGTAAGAACAAGTACTAAATAGATAAATTTTTCATTCTAATTAACAAGTAGTAAGCTCTAAGCTCATATACATACTTCCTTTTTTAATAAAACAGTGAATGTTTGTTTTCAATAAGGAAAAAAGAAACTTTGCACACTTACAGAGGACAAAATAATTGCATCATTTTTTCAATTTTCTGTGAGATTTTCCAAGCAGAATCTATACTGTATTAAAAAATATTTTCTCCTTTGGGAGCAATTGTTATAAATTTCTCGTTATCTAACAGGGTTATAACTTTCTGTAATTGACAATAAACACAAGAACAGGATGAATCAATTTCATCATTTTCAATGATTTCGTGCTAAGACTAAAGAAAACACGATAAAATATAAACTCCAGAAAATTTATTTCAGATTATTCTGCTTTCTCGATCTATATATTTTCCGGCATGCTCGAATAAAATATAATTTATTTCAGCTATTACTGCCAAGAATGATGACGATAAGTTTTTCTATACATTTGTACATTTTTTTCTATTCAGTAATTGTCGTAGTATAGATGACAAAACGAACTAAATACATAGGTACAATACAGTATTATGTAATTTAGTTCATATAAAAAAAGGCAGGAAAATGTTATAAGATTCAACCAACTATAATAACATTGAAAGAACATACATATTAAACATTAATTTATTTAATTGTAAATTTCTATGAAAGTATCCTTTATTTACTACAGTAGGAAAATCAATAAAATGTATGTAAGATAAAATACTGTTTTGAAAAGTAGATAATATAAAAGAATATTACAAATATATGATTAGAACACCTGGAAAGATTTTTGTAGGTATATTTGGAAATGTTAACAATATACTGGTTCTTTCTAAAGGGCCTCCATAGAATATAATAGAAGATCTTAGAATAAAGAAATCGAATATAATATAGAATATAAGGCTCCATAGAATACTTAATGTCCATTTTCAATTACACTGAATATTTATTCACTATATTAGAAAAAATGAAAAATCACGCGTTAAGCATAGATTATGAAACACTTAAATAACATCCAGAATACTGTAACTAATCTTCACACTTTAATAATGTGAAAGATGATGTCTAAGTAAACAATTTAAGAATCCAACAGGACATTTGAAAATGGAATTTCAGCAATTACTATCAACAGTCGGAAAAATACCCGAACTATTTTGTACATCCATGTATATGATTTATGGATTTGTATACATACACTACATAGCTGGAATTTAGTTCAGTAAAGATAAATAAAGCGCAATTGAAAATTATTTCAGTGCAGCCCTGTATATGATCTGTAGAATTTATTGACACCAATTAATATAGAAAATATTAAAAAATATAATAAATTATAACACCTTGTAATAATATATTTATTTTCAAGAGCTAAAAGGTGTAAACTAATATACAGAAAAATAATGTTTATTAGATTGTTGATATGTTTCGGCTCACTTCGAGCCATCATATGAAAAAAAAAAGTTAAATTAAAAAAAAAAAAAAAAAAAAAAAACACGTAAAACAATTGAAAACGCTCATCCAGCAGATCTTATTCATAGATAGTGTTGTAACCGAATTATTTTGGTTGCCCCTGTAAATGAACAATGAATGACATTTCTACCATATTCTGTATTAAGCATCTTGTAGTGCACCTACGTAACATGTATGATTTTCAATATGTTTGAAATTGTGTAACTTTAAATACACCACAAACCATTTTTCACCATAGACTGTAATTTTAAGGGATTCTTTTGAATGTTCCAGTAAACGAACTATAACGAGCTATTTAATGTTGAAGTACGTCAAAATAGTACCTTTATAAAGTTTTATAGGAACAAAAACTGTACATAGCAATTTAACAATCTTTTCAGGGACATACTTGACAAGCATGTGGTATGCCGTTTGAATTTTTTCTATTTGACTAATTTTTAATTTTCAATTTATTTATTTTATTTTATTTTATTTTATTTTATTTTATTTTATTTTATTTTATTTTATTTTATTTTATTTTATTTTATTTTATTTATTTATTTATTTATTTGTCAATTTTCATTATTTCAAAAAATATTTATTTCATTTTTAGAAAAGGTCGTTTTTTTATTATTATTTGCGAAATTATAAAACAGTGCAAATAATAAGATATCCTTCTAATTAAAAAAAAGGTAATTTAACTTAACTATTAAAAACAAAAAGAACACTTAAAAATAATAATTAAACGATCACTTGTTAAAAGGAAGAAATGGGGAAAATTACGTTATAAAAACGCATTTTTAAGTGAATATTGAAAAGAGAAATATACCAATTAAATATTAATTAAATACTAATTACATACTACTTTAAAATACTATTTAAATAATACACCTTAAAAGCAATAAATGGGGAAATTTATGTCATAATTAAAATACCCAAATAATAATATTGCAAAAGAGTTTCATTTTAAAAGTATTTTTACACGAGAGACTTATTTCATGTTTAGAAAAGTCATCTTACCTGTTGTTGCCAATTTTAAAATAGCGCAATTAAAATTTGCTTTCAATTTAAAAAAATGTATTTTCACGTGAATATTAAAATAGAAAGGTAAATTAGGTGAAAATTACGCCATATTTAAAAAAAAAACACTTTTTAAACGTCATATTTTAAATAATATCCTCATAGGGTTTTTCTAAAATTCTCGGAGGCAACGATATTGTCAACGATATTGTTTACTTAGCATTTTTATACAAGCAGATTTTTAAATGTTTAATTCATCTTATATAATCAATCCAAAAAATGCCGTTAGCTGTTGCGAAAGCAGTTGCTTCGGCGTTAATGTCCCCCAGTCAAAATAAATGATTGGAAACTTTATTACAGAAAATCGGTCTGGTCGTCTAATTATAATTTAATTTTCGGTAATCTTTTAAAATCAGAGCAAATTGTCCTGTCTGCGGTTTCTGAACGGGGATTGGCTAGCGTAGCTCGCCGGTGACGAATCCTCCTAGTATAATTAAATAATGTTTACTCATAAAAGTGGAACCAATTCATTGTTTGTATTCAAGCTTACTTATTCTGATTTTTTATTCCATTAAAAATCATTCTGCCTATAATCTGAGCATTTTTTGTTCATTTCAAGGCTTTAAGGAATAGAAGATATCCAAAAAAATGTATATATTTTTTAAATATTCAATATGTATACTTTAAATATATGATTTGACAGTATTTTTGGGCTAGTATTTAACCTACAGAATTTTTTTTTACATTTCTAAGAGACCACATACATTCAAAATTGAAATGAAACAAATATATTTATTTAAAAAAAAAAACACCCAACATCTATGCGATGCCTTGTAAGTTTTATAAAATTTATCCCTTTGAATCAGAATAATTTCAGCAATAGGCATTAACAATTATTCAAATTCTTTAACTGTGAAATTTGTATGAAAAAAAGAAAATAATGAAGTATACTTCGGAGTCAATTAAAACATATATATTTAAATTATATCTTATTTACTTTAAAAACAATGGCATTTTTATATACTGTCTGATTACTGGTTTTACTACAAAAACATCGCATCGCCATGTGCTACGATAAACTCTTTCGTTAAATGTATCTACATAAACAGACAGAATTTATGTACTCATGTATTAGTTTTCATAAAAATATTATTCTTTTACTAAATTCGACGAGAACTTCATTCATGGTTAAATGTTAAAAAAAAAAAAAAAAAAAAAAAAAGTTTGTTAAATTAGGCGTTCAAAGTAAACAGTATTATGCTTAATCTTCAAAAACAAATTCGTATAACAAAATAAAGTAATAGTGATTTTCGTTAAATATTTAAATATTCGTGAAATATTTTCTCAAGCGTTAAAGTAAGTAAGTTAATATAAGTTTTCACAAGTTTTCATAATTTAAATAAAACATATTGCATTTTTAAATATTTCATTTAAATAAAAAGCTCTAAGAATGACTATATTTCGTAATGAATATATCGGAATTGCATAAAAGATAATTTGAAAACAAATTATTCTGAGCTTTAGCTAAGTTAAAGAACAATTTTGAAGACACATATTTGTTTACTTGAAATAAAACAAAACAATGCTAAATTTTTGCAAGAAAGGCAGAAAAATTTCAGAGGTATCTTCAAAAAAGTCATAACAAATCCAACGTCTATTTATTTCTATGTATTTTTACTTCAAAACCCTTAACGTTCATAATAGAATTGTCTCATAAAATGAAATTAATTTTTTCATGTAAACTCACATCCTTATCGGTTTTAAAGAGAAGTTGTGAAAATGAAATAAAATATAACGTTTAGTTTATATTTTTATTACATCTCTAAACCAAAGTGCAATTTAAATCATTAAATTTTAAACAAGTGCAGCATTTCAAAAATGTTTTTTGTAGACTAAAACTTTTAAATGTGACATGTAAAATAATACCACTTTTTCAAATACTAAGGCATAGCATATTAATTATGATTCGCATTCATGCAGTTATATCGTTTTCGAAGATTGTTCAAAAAATATAAAAGCCATCAAGCTGTAAATGAAATTCTACGACAAGAAAGAGGGCAACGTGTATTCTTACACCAGTGCCTTCAACTTTTGCGTTTGATTACCCGATCAGTCAGCCGTAAAACTTATTATTATTTTGTTTTTTGTTGTTGTTGCTGAATTTTCCGTGCGCATCCTATTGTTACGCAAAATAAAACATTTTAAAATATTTAGACGAGTTGAATGTTTGATGCTGTCATTTTAACGTACTGTTATTAAACTTATATAGAAAAATTAAATAAATTTTATTTTGAATTATTTTGATAAATTGTAACAATTTAAATATTTTTATATTATCTACATACTTTTCAAAAATACAAGACAAGAATTTAGGATAGTTTTTTTATATATATCTATTTATTTATTATTAGTTACGCTATCAAATACATACAGAAGTGAAGCCCAATAATATGTACTCATCTAAAATGAAGAAATAAAATATTAATCAATAAAATATCACATGTCATGACATTTAGGCTTGCAATTGCAGTAAAATAAACATTAGTGACCTCTTTTATTAACTGTTATGTAATAAATAACAGACAATTAATGTTATTTAAAAACAAAAATATATTTCATTATTTTCATTATTAAAGTAAGTATTAGTCATAAGCTCCATTTCTTCAAAATAGTAAAATATTATCAATTTATTTTAAAAATAATTCGTGAACTAGTTGGACGGAAGATTATTTTAATGTACTAATCGTTGATATAACTTTTTAAACGTTATTGTAAATATTTATTTTGACTCTAGCTTATAAATTGGAATGCTACGCAGAGTGACTTTGTAATATTTTCCATATATTCTAGAAAATGAGATCATTGCATAATTATGATATTAAACTAATAATATTTTGAAAACAACAGTATCGTTTATAAATGTTTTTCAGAAATTCGATACATGCGAATATCGTATACAAACTGGTGTTTGATTCGCAAAAGAAAAAAAAAAAAAAATACAGCTTATTGTGAATTTACTCTTCGTTATTATTATTTTTTTTTTACATCCATAACTAGATTAGACAATTCTGCAAATCACTGCATGTGATTACATGCTTGTAAAGGTTTCAGCCTGGCTTATTTTATGCAGTAAAAGATAATGAAAAAACATCAATATTTATCAAAAACATAGTATTATTAATAGTAAAACTGGTTTGAAGTATCACTCTTTTATATAATTGTTTTAAATTGTGCTCATGCAAGGTACTCTACTTGCAGCGTAGTAACCGCATGTGTTTCATTTGCAATATATAAGGTATTTCATTTTTTAAGAAAAAAAATATATTTTCACATTTAAAAACAATTATTATATTAACTTTTTTAAATGTGTTATTATAAGTAAAGAAATCATATTTATAGTGTAGTTTAAATTGAAAATACGAAAATAAAAATAAATATAAAAGTTAATTGTTCAGAATTTTGTCAATAGATAGCAGTGCCGGCATTACACAAGTACATAGATTGGGAATATTTTCAATTAACTTACACATTAAAAAACAAAACATTAGAAAAACTAACTGTAGGGGATATTAATTTTTTATTAAGTACTTGTTTTTATACAATATTAACTCTGTTTTTACTAACATTGTTTACGAATATGACGCTTTTACTCAACACACTTCATTTGCAATCTTCGGTTTGTGGGAATAATAAACAGATAATTTATAATAATCCTAAATTCAGTTCACAATGACATGGGGATTAATTTGGGTTACGCCAAAGTCGTTGTATATAAACATTGCATCTAAAACTTATATTTAATGTTATATTTTATGTACAAAAGCTAATAAAGACACAAATCAATTTTCCTTTACTAACTTTTACAAAAATATGATGAAAAATTAATTTTAAAAGTTAGATTATGTTCCTTGAATTGATAATAGTGCTGATATAAATCTGGAATTCGCCGGTTTAGGAAAAGTTTATGTTTTATTTATGTGTTCCATTAGATCTGTAGAAAGTCCCAATAAATCCCGGATTGTTGGTCTAATTGAAACCACATTTAATTATTTTTATTTATTTGAATATCTTGAAAAATAGGCAAATTTAGGAGCAACATGTCCCACAGAATACGGCATGTCAAATTTAAAATGTCTAGCTTCGAAAGTTTAAGATTATATAGACTACTGTCCAATAGTTTCATTCTTTTAAATACGGAATATTTTAACTAACGTTCTTAATGAGAATTTATGTCTGAAAATCCCTTAGCAAATGAA
Organism: Maratus michaelseni; assembly: GCA_963931845.1. Lineage (NCBI taxonomy): Eukaryota > Metazoa > Arthropoda > Arachnida > Araneae > Salticidae > Maratus > Maratus michaelseni. The sequence continues at coordinate 300,666,904 of OZ007593.1, read as the reverse complement.
ATGCCATGCTTTTAGTCTCAACTGATTCAAAGAAATCCGAATTTTGCACAGTTTTGGTTCTTCCACTCCTATGAGGTCAGTTTGTACAGAGATAAAAAAGAGCATATTTTCATGTAAAGATCACATCATTATTATCCTGAGAGAAGATATGAAATCGTTTATGTACAAAACAATTGTGACTTTAAAACATATTCTAATTATTTCCCCCTTTTAATTTTCGAATAGGTTAGAACGCGTTCTGCGATAGATTTTACATGCTAAAAGTAAAACCCATGTCAAATTTCAAGTGTTTATCAATTTCCTAACAACTTAAATAAATCATAATTTAGAACATGTGTTTTATGTTCCTGTGTGCCAGTGTTATTCTAAAAGAAATTTTGGCTTTGGTTCAATGGATCCAAAGTAATTGTGATTTTAGAAAGTTTTCTGGTCATTTCACAATTTTAAATTCTGATTTTTAAAAAACCTGTAATGTGCGAGCATTTGCAAGTTAAAAGTAATCCCAGGGTCGAATAAAAAGTTTCTATCCCTATTAATTCTAAACAAAACATAATTTAGAATCGTAAAAAAACACTTTTTGATTATTTCAACTTCTTAAATTTCGAAATTTTTAGAAACGTTGTTAGCAAAAATTTACATCCCAAATGAAACCACCATGCAAAATTTTAATTTTCTAGACCCAACATTGTCACAGAAAACGCAATTTTAGAACATTTTTTTTTCTTTTAAGATTTTATTTATTTTTGGAAATTGTTCGGTTGTGGTGTAGTTATGACTTCCTATTATTTGCACGAAGGATATAGGCCCGAGGGGATTGACATCCTTGGCGATTCTTCTAAGAGTACCTAATCGGTATTTACGCAAGGATATCCAAGGTCCGAAAAAAAAAACTCCAAACGAATAGGATGGCGCGCCAATTTCGTTTGTACCTTTCTCCTCCCGTTTACCAGATTTGATAGCAGAACTTCAAGCCCACTGGTGGAGCCAGAATCTGTTCGGTTGTGACCACGTACGTCTTAAAAAATTAATGTGTCTTAAAAAATTAAATGTCTAAATTCAAATTTTTTTTCTATAATTTAAAAAACAAAATCACGTTTTCTTCTCTTTTGAACCTTTTAAATTTACAATTTTTTAAAAACCTTCCTTAGCGAGCATTTACTTATTAACCACCATACCAAATTTTCAGCCCCAACAATATCACAGAATTCGTAAATTTAGAAAATTTGTGTGGTCCTGTACCCATTTCAATTTCGTTCTTTTAAGAAACTATTTTGTACGAGTACTTAGAACTTAAAAGTAACAGCCATGAAAAATTTTAAGTTTCTATCCCTTGTAATTCATATAATTCTTAAAAAACTTAAATTAACTGCACACATTTTCTGCATATAATTATATTAACGAAATATTTCAGACGTAAAGAAATGAAAATTAGATGAAAAAAATTAATGGAAATTTTAATGAACATAATTTGATAGGCATTTTTTTAAATTATAACATTATATCCGTTTTTGAAAGAAAAATAATAAATAACATATTTATAATTTTCCATAAATTATATTCCACATTCGTTCAGCAAACTTAATATCAATAAAGTAATTATGAAGTCCTTGAATCTGAATAAAATATGATTATAACAGGAAAAAACAACCGACAAAAGAGTTAAGTACAAAAAAAAAATAAAATAAAAAATAAACAAATAAATAAATAAATAACCTTTTTCGAAAGATCAATAGAAAAAAATCTGGAAAGTAAAGCTGGTTAAAACTAAATAGTAACCGTACGTGGATGTATATTGTACCCTAAGTTATTATGTTAAAAGAAAATGCACTCATAAAACAGTAATGTAAACAAATTCTGAGTTATATTAACTTTATGAATTAGCTTTTATTCAAGCAAAGTTTTTAACGTATTGTAGAATATTTTGACAAGCAACTAATTTTGTCGTTTTGCATTTGAAAGCTTTAAAAACTAGCTTAGATCCATAACTAAATTTGGTTTTCGAAATATTTAACAAATATTGCCTAATACACTATTAGATACTTTATGAATCTGATTAATTACTTAGACATTTTTGTATGTTTTAACGACACCACATATGCGCAGTAATCAACAGGTTATTAAAGGGTGAAAGGGGGGATTTGCAATACATAATAAAATGGTAGAAGAAACGCATGGTAAACTAACGAATTTGATAATATCAAATTTTAAAAGTTATGTGATTTCATAAATAAATGATATTAACATTTATTTAATTAGACATAATAAAATAATTATCCTTATTTTCTGGAAAATATAAATTGAAAATTTCAAAGTAAATTAAGCTAGAAATTAAACAATTTCTGTAACATAAAAATAAAATACGAGTTTTAACACGAAATGTATTTTGGCGTTCAAATAAACTACTTTTATACTATCTCTTTAAAATATTTATTTTGAATGCACAAAGATATTTCGATTGTTTATTTATTTGTATCTTACATTTATCTATAGTGATAAGTTTTCATAAATTAACTAAAACAATTTAATTTTTTGAAGATTCCAGTTGAATAAAATGTTCTAAGAATAAATATTTTGTTGCGTAAAGAAAAATTTTAAAGCAAACTTTTCTGAGATTTAATTGTGTTAAAACACATGTTGAAAGACAAATGTTTGTTTACATGAATTTAAAGAAAACTATGCTAAACTTTTGTCAGAAGGAAAGAAAATTTCCTTCGGCATTTTCAAGAAGTCATAAGAATTGGAACATTCATTTATTTTATGTACATACCCTTAAAAACACTTAGCGGGAATGCACTCATAATGGAATTGCATTTCCTAAAAATCAGTTTTTAAAAAGTCACTATATTAAGTTAGCGTCATATGAATACAGTGACAGAGTTTCTGTGTTCAATGTTATTTTTCGCATATGTAATGACATTTGAAAAGACATTTTTCATTTGATATTATATCCCAAAAAAAACAAAAAAGATTATAAACTTGGAACTGTACAGTAGTAAACAGTACTACAAAAATTAAAAGAATTGTTTTGTGGGAAAGTACCAAAAGGGAAAAAGTGAAATAATAAGTTGTTTTCTAAAATATTATGACATTAGATATATTAAGATGAAAAGAATATACATAATGCCGGTTTCTAAAAATATTTTTAAGATTAAATCAAATCACTCTTAAAAATAAAATTTACTTTCAATTGCATTGCTTCCATTTCAAAATTCTCAAGAAAAACGATTTTATAATTTAAAATGCAAAACTGATTTTAGTTCTAATTTATGTTTACATTGTCATTAATTTTGGCAATTACTTAGCTTTCTTACATCTAAATAAGATTTTTTTTTTTTTATAATAATAATAAAAAAAAAATTCTTTTGTGTATATGCGATGTTGCATCACTCGAACAATGTAAATTATTAGCTTTTTTTAGACGGGTGTATGGATATTAGATTATCATAGCATTCTTTCTAAATTTCATATTTATGATTCAAAATTAAAAAAAAAATTAAACACGTGTTCTGTGATCAAGAGTAGAAAAAAAATGCCATGTTTTACAATGATAGTTAATATAAATGCTATAATATACATAAAATTTAAAACACTGAAGGTTCTGTAATTCTCCTATTTTCGTAAACTTTTATGTTAAATTATGTCCATTAGACTAGTGGCAAGTCCCATTAGACCACGGATTATTATTCTAACGGAAATATATATATATATATATATATATATATATATATATATATATATATATATATATATATATATTGAAAAATTAATGCCGTTTCATTTTAACTAATTAATCTATGACTAGTATAGTTTATTTATTAATGGAAAACTATGTAAAAACCAACTGTCAAAAAATAAATATATATATTGTATTTTTTAAAATTACAATTTCTACTGTATAAAATGTACAAAAAAAAAAAAAAAAGTCCCAATAGCCCTCATTCCTCCCTAAACCAAACGTCATTAAACCGGTTTATAATACTAAAAAATCGATGTTCATCTGTTTAAATTCGATGGTAATTCTAAAGTACAATTTATTAAAATTGAATATATATATTTACAGTTATAATGTCTATTGGTTACACAAGGGTGTAAAAAGTGCAATACACCCGTTACTTTACAATTTTCACAACAATGAAGTAATTCATTTGCCATAATTATTGAAAATTTATAAAAAATACAAAACAAATCAAATTCAAAATTGCGCATGTTTTTATGACACCTTCAGATACATCAGAATGAATGACGATAGTTTCATCGCACAATTTTCTATATTTTCGCAGGAATAGTTGTGAAATAAAAACACGCACTCAGATTTAATATACTATATTCAAATATAAGAGAGTTGGTATTCTTTCTTTTAATAAGAGAAACGTTTCAAATTTTAGTAACTTTTTTTTTATATTATTTATTTCATAAACTTATAATATACATTCAATAATGTATAAAGATTTTTTAAATACCTAGAAGCAAAAATAGTTAATAAACCATAAATAAATTATGTTTCTCGGCTGATTTACGTTAGTCTAAATATGTCATTAATATAATATGTAAATGATTTTTGATCTCCGATTTCTCCGACTGCTCATTTCAAAGCACTAAAACTTTCTGAGAGTTATTGTGAATGTCTGATTATTTAATATTTATGATACAAAATCTTCCTGTATGGAAACTTTAACCTTTGTCATTCATGTGTATTTAGATTCATCAAATTATCGCAAATATTTCGTATTGTGAAATTCGAATTACAAATATTATTGATACAAAAATATGTCTGTGAAATACATGCCCGAAAAAATATTATTTTAAGATGATCAAAATTGTTTATATTAAAAGTGTTTTAAATTTTGTTTTATAAATGCAATATAGTTTTGATATAATAAGGAACGTTTATCCATTTTATGTATTGTACCTACTGAAACAAACAGCCTTTAGATACTTTGTCTTCCGGAAAGTTCAGGGGTTCCAAAGAGAAAGCCTGTTTCGTCTAGTTATTTATCTACTGTTGATAAGGGGTGACCTTAAATGACCCATATATGTAAAATAGGTTTTTTTTTCTTCTGGCGCTGCATAATTTTCGCTTTAGTTGTGGCAAAATTTGTGTTTCGGTACAGTGCTAAAAATGGAGTATAAATAATTTAATTTTCGTTATTATGCTGTTTTATTTCTAGAAAGTTAAAAATGCTAGTCAGACTACTCGTGGAATTTGTGCTGTGTTGCTCTGTAACAAACTGTTGTTTCAAACAATTTAGTTGGAAGGTGGTTTGAGAAGTTTAAGCGCGGAAATTCTTGACTCGAAGATTATACCAATTTTGGACGACTATCATGTGTAAAGGAAGACATCTTAAAAGAAGCTATCTTAAAAGTAGCTGTCACTGAAAATCCATTTTACACATTTCAGGAGCCATCACACAGGCTAAATATTCCGAAAAATACAGTGCACGATCATTTGATACACTATATGGCCAATGATGACCGGTCACATGCAATTTTAGACATTTTGTTAAATATCTGGAAAGATACATGAGGAATTATACTGAAACTTCAGGAGTGTAAACAACATGATAGACGTCATATATTTCCGAAAAGATTTTTTTCCGAAACCCCATAAGGGGCCGTCAACAAATTGAAGAAAAACGAATATCTTTTGGATAACCCTGTAAAAACTAATATTGCAAATACGTTGAAACGGTAGCACATGCTTAGGAGGCTTCTTTTAATAAACTATGCTCATTTTTATGAGGATGTAACGTATACTCGTGGAGAAATTAAAGTTTTTATAAAAACAATCTCAAATTTCACCAAGTTGTTTGCTTATAATATTCAGAGTTCTTAATATAAAAGAATGTTCTTTTCAGGAACTATAACACACAACATTCTATATAATACCCTGCAATCAGAATTACAAAATAATAAATATTGGATAAAACATGAGCAGGTTTACTAAATATTGATTCACTGCGCATGCGCGAATTCAATCAAATTATACTGTGCATAATATATTAGTTAAATGTATAGACCGACTTTTGTGAAAGTCTCAAAAACATAGCTTGAAAATTCTGATAGCAATCGTTGATAGAATATGCTCGAAATTCGCTGTTCCCAAACGGAAGCAAAAATATGACGGGTTTTTGTAAAAGATTATTTTGCGTCATATTATCCACTTGCATACCTTTTCCTTCGTTTGGATACTATGAAGCAATATAATCATTTACATAAATTTTACTTATGATTTTGGATAGCGTGGCACAAAAGATAAATCAATTTATTGAAATAAATACATTTCAATACATACTATAGACTCAGTGAAAGTAATATATTTAACAGTGTATTGAAAGATTAAAAGTATTGTTTGTATGTGTAAATATGCTTTAGAAGACAAACCAAAAATAATTTAAATTGTATTTTAAAACAGTCCTATTAAATTCACGTCAATGTGTCACTCAAATTTTGGTATCATTTCTTTTAAAAACCCATATTTTGAATTCACGAGAGATGTGAATGAAAAAGCATCAGCGAATAAATTTTATATATTTTTTTCATGTTAAGATAATAATTGAACCTGTAAATATAAATAAAACTAAAAGGAAAATGATGATTAAAAAAACTAATAATAACATAGCGTCACGCAAATTTGATATCATTGCTTTTAAGACCCATATTTAAAATTCTTAGAGCCAAAAGAAAGTGCTGCGTGACAAGTTTTTACCCGTTAAGGGTTTTTGTATTGATAACATACACACTTAATTTTCGAAGCTGAACATTTCGGGTAATAAATGCACTGATTATTAAAATCTTACATAGATTAAGTCTAGGATAAAAGCTACTACTGAATAAATATGTTTTTCATTTTACTAAGCACAATTATAAGCTCATATGGAAAATTCCTTTTTTTTTAATAAAATGTTATTACCTCATTTATTTCAACATGAAAAAAGCCCCCATTCCTTATGTAGTCCAGTATAAATGCCTCATTTTTTAATGTTCATACAAAGAACAAGCTATATCATAATAAAAAAGATTTCCTCCTTTGGTAGCAATTGTTATAAATTTCTCGTTACCTAATGGGATTATAACTTTCCGCAAAAGGCAATAAAAACAAGAAAAGGAAGAATCAATTCCCTCCTTTTCATTATTTTAACACTAAAAATAAGGAAAACACGATCGAAATATAAACCACTGGAAATTTGTTTCAGATTAAGCTTCCTATGCTCGAAGAAGAAAGACTTTTATATATTGAAGAGGCTAACGTTGAGAATAAAGACGATAAGTTTTTACTTTTGTACATTTTGTTTTTTATGCAGTAGTTTGAAATAAACCCGCCACGTCGAAACGCGTGTGTGTGTAAAGGGGGAAAGGGGTTATGATGTTCCCCGTATTGTCAAGAAAGAATGTGACGCATTCGATTCATAAACATATCATTCTACATATTTATACAAGACTTTTAGTGGTTATTTTATAAGGACGTAAATCTAGAAAAAAATTATAAATAATATTTACACAAAATGCTACGCTAAGTAGGAATATTTAAAAAATAAACGTTTAGTTAATTAAATAGAAAATAATTTTTTTCTTAATGTAAATAAAACTTACGTTCATAAAACGAAACTAGTACGTTTATAAAAATCAAATTTTCATTAAAAAAAGTACTAACTTTCTGTAAAATTATTTAAGCATTAAATTCAGATTTAAAAATTAGTAAAATAGTTTTTTTAGATACTTAGTAATACGGACTAATCATCCAGTTCCTAAGTAGTTCTGTTTTCATAAATCATAGGAGATGTTTCCATTTCCTGCCTAATGGCGCGCCCGCTAGACACCAGGAAACTTACACGAATAGCGTAGTAGATAAAAAGTTACGTCATGTGCATCTACTAAAATGCATTAAGTAAAATCATAAGACAGTAAATTGTACCATGTTTTTAAAAATTTGTTTATTTGTGAATTTGTGTCATATTGAAGTGCCGTTTCACAAAGTTAAACAATATTCGTAGTAAAAATAATAAAACAATTTAAAAACAAATGTAGGGTATGGGTTTATTTAAGCTAACTGTAAATATAATGTAAGGAAATGTTCTAAAATTAAAATTACTTCAATTATATTGCAAAAATACACAGTTTAATCAAAAAATTACCGGTAGAAACTTAAATTAACTGCACGCATCTTCTACTTATAATTAAATTAAAAAATATATATCTCAAATGTAAACACAAGAAAAATATTTTAAAACAGAAACAATAATGGGAATTTTATTCAACTTAATCTTTTAGGCCCATTTGTGAAAATAATAACCCTATATCTGTTTTTAAAAGACAAATAAAATATTACATATTTATAATTATCAATAAATTACATATCAGATTCACTCAGCTAACTTAATATCTGTAAAAGTTTCATGAAGTAATTGCACCTGCAAAAAGTATGATATAACTAGAAAAACAATGAGTAAATATAAGAATAATAAAATCTGTAAAAAATAACCTATTTCAAAAGGACAATAAAAGAAAAAACTGGAAAGAAAACCTGGTTTAAGGATAATAAAAGAATGCGCGGATATGTTTTGTACAGTAATGTATTATTTTAAAAGAAAATGTACTCATAAAACTGCAATCTAAACAAATTCTGAGTCATATTAACTTTATTAATGAGCTTGTAGTCATACCGCGTTTTTAGCGAATTTTGACAACCAGCTGATTTTGTCTTTTTACATTTGATAACTTTAAGAACTAGCATAGATTTATAAGTAAGTATTACCTAATGCACTATTACATACTTTAAGAATCCAATTATATACATAGATTTTTTTTCTATGTTTAATGACACATCATACACACAATATTCAACTGTTAGAACTTTTACACTCACGTAATAAAATAAAAGAAGAAACTGATGATAAAGAAAACCACTTCCAACATTAAAATTCGTCGATAGATTGTTTGATAAATACATGATATTAAATGCAAGTGGTTATAAAAATAATGAAAACACATGTGAATAAAAGTGACATTTAAGAATGCTCTTCGTAAGCATTAAAATATAATTATAGGTACCAGTTTTTTTTTAAAATATAAACAGTATATATCATGGTAGTATGAGGTAGCTCTCATGAAGTTGTATACGTCTTGAATTTTTGTCCAACATAAAAAATGTCAGACCCACAAAGTCTTTCAAGGAGGTCAAATTGTAGGACCCCGACTCGCTGGAGCAACTGTGACTCAAACCTCCCAGCCTATAGGCGTGTCTAGACGTACGGTGTCTAATGTCATGACAGAGTACACACAGCGCAGCAGGACAAGCTCGGCAAAGTAAAATAGTGGATGGAAGGAGAACCTGAGTGAAAGAGAAAACAACTGCAGTCAAAATGATCTCAGAGCTCAATCAGCATCAGGCAGTAATTACAATTTGGAGGCAACTTCATAAACAAAACATTTACGACAGATCTACAATTCCCAAGCAACTTGTCATGTCATCTGCAGTGGTGCTACAACCTCAAAACCTGGTCGATTGATAAGTGGAAGACAGTTATATGGTCATACGGCTGATCTTACGCAAATTTCCCCCACAGAAGGACGGGTGCACGATTGGAGGACACCTACACAAGCATATGATCGTGATTGTCTCCTTCCAACTGTTAAGCATGGAGGTGGATCTGTCATGGTATGAGCAGCAGTGTCGTCGTTTTTTTTTTGGACGAATCGTAACTGTGAAAGGGAGGATCACTGAGGAGAGGTATAGAAAACGTTTTAGCTGACCAAGTTCATCCTATGATGCAAACATTTTTTTCCCTGCAGGATGATAATGCTCCTATTCATGCAGCGGGAGTTGTCCAATCATGGTTTGATGAACACGAGGATGAAGTGTAACATCGACCTTGGCCCGCACAGTCCCCATATCTCAATGTAATCTAAACGCTATTACCTATTTTAGAACGTTCAATCCGGAATCGATATCCATCGTCGGTATCTCTCCCAGACATTTCACAATATCTCCACGAATAATGAGGCGGTCCTACACCATATCAGTAAAGGATTACTGATACATATAATGTGTTTCTGTTATTTTAATAACTACCTGTAAATGGAATTAAAATTTTTAAAATTATATGTAATCAAAATAACATATATATTTTATAAAAGATAATTGAATTACAGATCTTCAAGGTAATTTAATCTAGAAATTAAACAAATTCTGTAATAATAACAATAGTAATAATAATAAATAAATAAATAAATAAATAAAGAGATTTTTAACACCAGGTGAAATTTGACGTAAAAAGAAAATATTATTAGACTTTCTTTTGAAAAAATTTTAATATGAATACATAAAGAAATTTTAATTATTTAATATTTTTTATCATACATTTAACTCTAGGGTTAAATTTCCATAACTTAACTAAAACAATTTACATTCATTGGATATTTCAGTGGGATAAAATATGCTAAGAATAAATATTTCGATGCATACAGAAGCGTTTTAAAACAACGTTTTCTAATATTTAATTGTGTTAAAACACATTTTCGAAGACAAATTTTTGTTTACTTGAATTTAAACAAAACTATGTTAAACTTTTGTTTGAGGGAAAGAAAGTTTCCTTCGGCATTTTCAAAAAGTCATAAGAATTGGAACGTTCATTTATTTTTATGTACATTCTCTTCAAAACATTTAGCGGGAATACATTCATAACTGAATTTGTTTTCATAAAAATCAGTATTTTAAAAAGTTAGTATATTGAGTTAGAGTCATAAAAATAAAGTGACAGAGTTTCTGTAAAATTAATTTTGTAATATGTATAATACTTGAAAAGAAATGTTTAATTTATATTATATCTCCAAAAAACGAAACAATATATATATATATATATTTAAACTTGAAATTGTAAAAGAGAAAAGAATACAAAAAAAATATATAGTTTTGTTTTGTGGACAAATATGATAAAATAAAATATGCAAAATTCTGTAATGACCCGAATAAACCTTGGATTCCATACCATCTCGTAAGATGGGTACGCACACATTGTCTCTGAATTGGAGTCCGTTCTTCTTTTGTGTACCTGGGCAGCTTTCTGATGTCGAGGGAAGATCATCGTGTCGATACATAGGGGAAAAAGAGACGATGAGAGACTGTTTTTAGTAGTTTGATTTAGTTAGGAGGACAATTAAAATGAAAGAAGAGATTGGTGGGAATTTTGATAAGGAAGGTAATTCTAATGAAAAAAATAATGAAAATCTTGAACATGATTTATTAGATAGGATGTGACGAAAATGTGACAGAGAAAAGCAATAATATAGGAAACTTATCCAACAGAGGCAATGAGTCTAACTCTGAGAAGAAGAGATAGTAAAAAAAAAAAAAAAAAAAAGAAGATAATTGTGCGACTTGATTCAGAAGGTTTAGGTGAAAAATACTTGATTGTACAGACTGAGAGAGTGAAGAAGGATACAAAAGGAATTGCATATGGCCAATATGAATCAAAGGATGAAAATTTTCCCAAAAGAAAATCCAGAATCATTTGCTTTGTGGTCAAGAAAGGTACCGGTAGAAATAGAGGCTGTACTGATGTTAAATAATGATACAAAATGGTTGACAAGAGAAAAGCACAGGGAAAATCAAGAAAATATATGTTGAAAAATCATAAAAAAAAAGAAAAATCCTTGCAATGAAGATACCCAACGCACGCACCCATAATCTGATTAATATATATTAAATCTTGCGCATTTTATATGCATTTATTAAAATGGTGTTAATTGGGTAGAAAAAAGGGGAAAAATGCATATTTTGTATATTTAATATTTGCAAGATATGAATATAGTATTTTATAATGTTGAGTTTTATGTGTTAAGAATGAAAGGGAGAAAAAAAATATTTTGTTAATTGTAATAATATTTGTGTAAAATTACATTGGTTTTAATATATATATATAGCGACTGGAAACGGACTCTGTACCGCAAAACTTAGCAGATTCTTTAATGAGGCTCTTGATGATAAACCTCAACTACCGAAAAATAGATTTTGATGAGCTAAATAATTTTTACTGTGAGAACGAGAACAGAAGGAGTCGAGATTCAGACTTAGTCAGACAGACTCGGAGATGCTGTGAAATCTCCGCGGTCAGCCGGACGAGCTGAGCTGAGTAATATTTTATCGGCAAACGGCCTAGACGAGCTAAAACGCATTGATATAATATATATATATATATATATATATATATAATATTCTGGGAAGATTTGTATATGTTTAAAATTTTTATATTGAATTAGTGTAGATTATGTATAATCTAAACAATATATCTATATTGTTACTGGTATATTGTGAAGTGCTACTTGCCGCGTTGTCCAAAATTTGCTATAAATTTGCGAAATTTAAGAAAGTTTAAGTAGGGTGGTATAGTGAGGAAATGTGAGAAAAAAGAGATATATGCCTATGACAAATTTAGGAAGTTATTCTTGAATATTATGAATTTGAAAAAAAAAAAGCTATTATTATGTTGATTGGAACTTCTCATAAAACTTTTACTGCCCGACGCATGACCAAGTTAAACAAGTCCAAAATCTGGAGGGTGAGACGAGTCTGTAACGATTCCAATAAATCCTGGATTCCATACCATCTTGTAAGGTACGGAACTTGTTTCTGAATTGGAGTGGATTCTTCTTATGTTTAGCTTTTCGGCGGTCTCGTATCGCAGGAACAGCATCGTGTCGATACGCGGGGGAAAATAAAAGATGATGAGAAATTGTTTTTTGTAGCGGACATGTTTTTGACAAGTGAGCTGGTGTTTATGGAGCAGGTTGGTTTAAATATATGTGAGTGATGTTTTCTTGTAGATGTAGTTGAAGTGAATAAATTATAAGATTTCCAACATCGTTTTCTGTGCTGGTTTTAAGTTACAGATGGAATAACTGGGAATGTAATTGCGACGTTACAATAACTTATTGTTAAATATCTTCAGATAATGCAGGTTTCTCAAAACACTTTTTAGATCGAACAAAATATACATTAAAAAATCTAATTTAATTATTTTATTTTCAATTCAAATATCTAAAGAAAAACAATTTTGTAATTTAAAATGCAAATTTGCATTTTTTTCTCTAAATTATATTTTCAATGTTATTAATTTTGTTAATTAATATATCGAGAATAGATCTTTAATTTTAAATATTACAATTTTTTAATAATGTAAACTTTTGTGTAGATTCAATTTTGCATCAATCGTACAATATGAATTATTAGCTCTTTTAAATACACATCTGGATTTCTGAAATATTATGTATTTGATTATTATTGCATTCATTATAAATGTCATATTTCTTATTCACATTTACAGAATTAAAACGATGCTATGTCATAAAAAGTAGAAACAAAACACAAGGTTTTATCATGACTGTTAACATTCTTGAATTATTTTGAGACTTTATTTAAATTAAATTATATTCAGTTTCAGAACTTATCATTATAGTTATATGTTTAATTAAATAAATAGTAGCATTCCAACAGTTAATAAATCGCTGTTTAGGAAATGAATTTTTTTACATATATTTATAACGTATTTTTAATTAAACATTTCTATTCACATTTTTAATTATAAAAAATATTTTTTAATGGTTTTCTCTGTCTGCTTGTATTTATTACGAATTTCCCTTATCATATTAATTATAGATATGCATTTTTTGAAGAACTTATTATATTTTCTGCTAAAACCTGTATATGCAACTAAACGTATTTTACAGGAACACACTTATAACAAATGAAAAACTGTAATGAAATTGTCTTTCGGGCGTTTAATTTTATTTCATATTATTTACAGCTCATTCATTTACGATCCAAATTCATAAAATTATCTTTTTACAAAGATTCTTATTCAAATATTGAACGATCATTACGTCGTAAATGACAAATAGTGACAAGAAAAAAAAAAAAAACTCATTTTCTTGCATTAATGCCTCCAAATGTACGCTTGATTACCTGATCAGTCAACCATACAAATCTCATTATTTTTGTCGCTGAATTTTCAATGGTTATCAAATTGTTACGGATAGTAAAATGTTATTAAAAATTTGGCAGTCTTATTTGATTTAAAATGTTCTTTTAAACGTTTCTATAAATATTTAAATTTATTTAATTCAAAAATATGTTTATTTTTTAGTTTATTTGCATAAATATTCCATTAACTTATATCAAATGCTTGGTTTTCTAAAACTGAAGTGTCAAATTTAATACATTTATTTTTTTATAATTATTTTTTATGAAACTAGTTAACAAATATATTTATATTTGAAGTTATTTGAATTATATTCACGTAATATGGATTATAAAAAGATTACATATAAATACTCATATTTATCATGACACATTTATAAACATAATCGCATTCTGTAAAATACGATGTCTTTCGTGTATACTTCTAAAATAATGACAGATATTTTATGAACCTCGTGAACAAATGTAGATAAATTTCAAGTCGTTTACTCTATATTCATCTAACAGGCCCAATAAAACTATTATATAAAAAATATTTATTACTACAAATTTGTAAATCTAATCGCAGCACGTAAAACACAACGTCTCTCTTTAACACGTATTAAAAAGCGGATATTTTATAAATCAACTAAGGAAATGCTCATCAATTTTAAGTGGTTTAATGCATATTATTCTAACAGGAAATACAACAAGTGGGTAAGTGTGATCGAAGATCGCACAAAGGGTTTCGTTTAAAATTCCTTTCAAAACACTTTATCGTTTCTTTATAATAAATCCAAATACATTTCATTTGCCAAAAAAAAAAAAAGAAAGAAAGAAAGAAAATTATAATTTAAGAAATTACAATAACCATTGGGGAAATATTCCGAAAGCTAAAAAAAAAAAAAAAACCGTAATTTTGTGTTATAGCGGCCCCCACAATTATGATTATGCCGATGTTTCAGTTATGATTTCGCCAAGATCATCGCAAAGCTTATATATGCATCCTATATACGCATATATATATATATTCCAAACACTCCTATATGTGCCATATACGTCATTATACACATATTATTTGCGTCTTATGTGCCGTATATACATCATATACACATGTCGTATATATACATCATATATGCATCATATATGAATCATATATGACTATAACTTGGAAACATACGTCAAGAAATGTTATATATATATCATATATTATTATAATGTCATACGTGCTTTATAATTTCGCGATATATCTTGGTCGCTTGGTGATTCATGCTTGGTGTTGCCGCTATAACAAGAAAATACCAAATTTACAATATATTAATGAAAACAGAAGCAAAAGTATTTCATCCTTGGTAGCTGCTGTAACATGAAAGTACCAAATTTCTACTTTATTTTACATATCTGATAAATTGCATCTATCCTTTTTGTAACTTTAACATTTTTGTAACGATTTTATGCATTTTTATTGTCTATTCAAAGATAAGTTCTTCTAAAGTTACAGAATTTCGTTAAAAACGGTTAAAATAGTAAAATGCGAACATTTGGGCCATTTATCACATTTGAACCAACCGTAAACGACAATGCATTTTGTTCTTTGCGTAGCCTTTATATGAATTTATTTATATTCCACAAATTTACATTAGTCTACTAAATATAGTTCAGCAAGAATATGCGTAAAACAATTAGAAACTGCCCTTAAGCAATTTACTCCCATAGTCTGTAATACTTACGAATTCCCTTGTGTAGCCATGTATATAATCAACGGAATTCATACTCACCACGTAATATTAAAAAACTTAGTTAACCTTAAAAACTCAAACCAAAATTGAAAACGCATTTATCACACATAGACTGTAATTATCGTACGTATAATGTAATCGATAACTTTTGATTGTCCGTATAAATACAATGCACACCATGTTTTTAAATCAGCAATTTATAGTAATGCATATAAATTTCATTTTGTTTCAAATAGTGAAACATCATTGAGTTATACTGCAACCGATTTTTCCCCGTAGACCAATGTGCAACAGAATTGTTTTATTTGACCCTGTAAATAAACGACAAACGCAATGCACACCATACTTTAAAGCGAACAATTTATAGTGCACCTCAGTAATGCATATAATTTTCAGTATGATTGAAATCGTGAAACATCAATAAATTACACTGCAAACGATGTTTTCTTTTAGAACAATCTGTAACTAAATTATTTTTGTTTCACCCTGTAAATGAATAATAAATGCTTTGCACAACATATTCTACAAAAAGCATGTTTTAATGCGATTCATAATTATATATCAATTTTACCATGTTTCAAATGGCGTAGCATCACAAAAAGCACTTGAAACGATTATTTCCCATTGACTGTAATGTAACGGAATACTTCTGACTGTCCCTGTAAAAAAAACTATAAGTGGTACACACTTAAGTTGAAATAGGGAACATGCTATAGATAACGATAATAACATATACAAAATTTCAGTACAATCCGAGCATACTCCGAGTTAGAGCACGGACAGACGGATAGACAAACCGAAGTCATAAACACTTTTCAACTAGGTTGGAAAGTGTTAAAAAGCGAAATAGAGTAACGTTAGTGCGAGTTTCTTTTTCTTTTTTTTTCTTTTTTTTTAATGCGCCAGAAAACATTTTTCATGCGCAACTTCAAGTCCAAGTATTAGTAGTATGTAAATTTTATGTATACATATTTGTGCATATACATAAATTAGAATAACAATTTACTTAAAAGATAGTTCTAAATCTCTCTAAATATATTAAGTTTTCATTTGAAGAATTTTTTTTTATTTTATGATATGAAATAAAGTATAGGTTTAATAGCATCCATACAAAATAATTTATAAAGTGAAACGATATTAATTAAGTCTTGCCTTAAATTTTTCAATAATTTTATGAATATAGGTTTCATTTTTAATTACTTACAATTTTTTCCAAACCTATTTACAGCCATCGATTTCAAATATTGCCCATAGCATTTGTTATAATACCGATAACTTGTGTGACGAGATATGAAAACATTTTCTATTCTCTTTTCAGTTTTAGTCATACTTGGAAGGAAAAGATACTAAGACACTGTATCCGATATGCTCTTATATCTCCAACGCATGCTCTTAAAATATTCTGATCAGAAAATGTTTCGCGGAAAATATTTAAGATATGAAAACATTTTCTACTATCGTTTCAATTTCAACATATTTTATTGTATTTATGGCTAACCGATGTCAAATTTATCGATAATCTTTTACTGAATTTTCGATAGAGCAAAAAAGATAAATTATTCGATAAAAATTTATCTCTACATGGACACATTTTTCTTACAATTTCTAATATTTTGAACGATTTTCTTAAAAAAAAAAAAGCTGATAAGAAAACGTGTGCTTGTAAGAATATTTATAAAAGCTTTTATATTTTATCCTGATAAATGGTATGGAAAGTACAATATTTAGATTGATATTCTTAAAGATAATATTTAAAATAGTAAATCACAATTTTCAAATTTATTGATTAATAATTTATTGCACAGAGCATCCCCTCGCAGTTACTTTTAGTTGAGGTTCAATCTTATCCAATCATTTTTAAAACATACGAATTAGAAAAATACCTATTTTCCTTAGAACGTATTTGTGTGACGAAACATGAAAATATATTTTCGTTTTCTTTTCATTTTAACATATTTTATCGTATTTTTGTCTAACAGAATTTTGACTGACATTCTTTTACAGAATATATATATATATATATATATATATATATATATATATATATATATATAACAAATTTATGCTAAACATGTATATTCAACTCGTCGTGTTTTCCATAGAGTTTTTTATTTTCCACATATATTTTTAAAAATATTCTGATATGAAGCACCCCTGTGAAAAGATGTAGAACTACTTAACATATTTTTATCTTATTACTATGAAAAGTATGAAATCCAATTCAGTACTTTAAAATATATTAAAAATAACATTTAAAATCTATGCATGTATATAAAATTGGAGGATCTGTCTGAGAGTTTCAGAAAATAGCTATTTCCAATTTTATTCGACCATTTAATTGATGTATACTAAAAAAATAACATTATTTTTTGACCGTCTTTCTTAAATATGCTACAAAATGGTTGCTTAATAAACACTAAGCTTATCAGGGTCGTATCGAGACTATTACTGACTACAATTTGAAAATTGTCACATTTGAATATCTAATTTGATTTTTGAGAAATCCGGAAAAACCAGGAAAGTTAATCAATAAACAAATCTTTCAATATTCAAAAACTCGAGAGATTATTGATTAGTCTCCAAGAATCTTACGGTGATTGAAAAGTCTATTTAACATTTATAAATGATAATAATTACATTTTTAGCCCATGACTTATTCATTTAAATTACGCTAAAATAAATTTATAACTATAAGGACCCAATAAACCGTAATTAGATTCAAAGCCAAGTCTCATCATGAAAACATTTATCAACATGATTTTACTTGACTTTTGATAGAGAATAAAATATAAATAAAATGATAAAAACAATAATATCCATCTGAACTCATTTTCTGTAGAAATTTATATATTTTCGACGAATTTTTTAAAAATATTTTTTACAAAATATTTTTCTGTAAAAAGATTGGAAAAAAATTTAACATATTTATTTCGTATAATTGTTATGAAATGTATAAAATTATTTCGATATCTTAAAAAATATTTTAAAGATTAAGTTTAAAATAGTAACATAAAATTTTAGAATAATAATAATCGAAATTTTCTTAATAATAAACTACATATAACCCCCTCCTGTTGACCGCAATTTTGACACAGATTTATGAATAAATGTTTCTCTTTTATTTTAAGCGGAATATTCTGCAAACATTTTTGTACCAGTCGAATACTAATCAATATTCTTCTCCATTGAGTTCAATATTTGTGTTACCTGATATGAAAATATTTTCGATTATCTTTTCAGTTTTAACATTATCGCATCGCTAACCGATAGCAATGTTTATAAAAAAAATATTGAATATCAAAATGGATAAATAATATGACAAATTCCATCGAGATTTTCCTTAGAAATTTTTGATAAGTTTTGATAAATGTGTGTAAAATTTTTACATTTTACACACATTTTCTTAAAATGTTCTGATATGAAAAGGATTTCCTGCAAAAAAATGTTTAGAACTTAACATCTTTCATCTTTATAAATCCTATGAAATCTACAAAATTTATTTATTAGATAATTTAAAGGATAGTTTAAAGATTACAGTTACAATGTTCAAATTTACTGCTTGATAAATTTTATACATAATATCTTATTTCGTAATCTTGAAAAAGATTCATGAATGCAAGCTTTATTTTTGTTTAGGCACAGTTTTCAGCAAGTATTTTATAGAAATCAAAATCAAATATTATAAATCGTGTTTGGTAGAATCATATAATTTGTAGGAAGAGATATGAAAACATTTCCAATCATCGTTTAGGGTTTAACACATTTTATCATATCTATGTCTAAAAGATAGTAAATGTTATCGATAATCTTTTACTGGATTTTCAATGGAAAAAGTTACATTAAATGATAAAAATGATTCTCAATTGAGTCAAATTTTCCATACACGCTCTTATTTCTCCCACGCATTTTGTTAAAATGGTCTGATATGAAAACCTATTTTTGTAAAAATAATTATAAGAACTTACCGTCTTTCATATAATTGCCATGAAAATTATGAATTTTAAATCGATACCTTAAAATATATTTCAATAATTACGCTTAAAATTGTAAACTAAAATTTTCGAATTTACTGCTTGATAACACATTACACATAAACCCCTCCCCCGCAAGTTTGACAAATATTTATGACTACCAGACTATTTTATTTTACAGTGCGTCCCAAAAGTTTATAGACAACAGGACTTTCTTACATCACAAGTGAAAAAGAGGAGTAACAATTTCAAAACAATTTATAAATATAAATAATATCAAGACAATAATAATACTATATAAAAATAATATTACACAATCATATACTTTTTGAGAAAAATTCTAACTTAAATTTTACTGTACCAAAAGTTATAGACAACTAATTTTTTCCCTTTAGCGTTCAAATTTTAAGCTGTTTTTTTTTTTCTAATAACTTAATAAACTCGATTAGGCATACTGAAAACAAGAGTTTGGAGAAATTCTGGCTTTACAGAAAACCATCTTCGATCAATTTGCAGCTTTAGATCTTGAAGCATTGGAAATTGATACAAATGAGCATATACGTCTCTAGCTAATATTAACCATAGGTCCTCTATTGGGTTCAGGTCAGGATTTATGGCTGATCAGTCCATAACATTTACTTTGTTTTGTCTAAACCATTGCATTGTATAGTTTGACACGTGAATGGAGTAATTGTGTTGCTGGTATATCCCTTTGTTCACACTTACCTACTTTATAGATGGAAGTAACTGGACAATATTCGGGACATTGATGACCTTTCAAAAAAGCAATATCGACTGTACCATTATAAAAAATTGCCCCCACACAATAAGTGAAGCGCCTCATTGTTGTCTGCTGAAAAACGTCCATGGTTCTTTGCGACTATCGTCCCGGTAATATGCCCAATCATCGTAGCCATTTAAATTAAATTTATTTTCATCATTGAAAAGAACACTCAACCATTCATTTGGCTAATTTATGTGATTTCGGGTACACTGAACCCGAGCGTCTTTACGCCGTTTTGTAAACTTTGGTGAACGAAGTATTTTGCTATAATCAAGAAATGTATTCGCCTGCAGTCATAGATGAACCGTGGATTTTGATACTGAAACACTTACTTCTACAGACAGGTTCTGGGTTTAAACTAATCTGAAAATTTCTCTGTCTTGTCGTTTGGTTGTTTTCTTTGGTCGTCCAGAAAAGGATTTTGTTTAAAAATTGTCAACTTTTGACAGAATTCGGTAAATACCAACCATACTGCACTCGATTTTTCTTGCATTGTCCACAACTTTCGATCCATGAACCTTTAAATGATAGATTTGCAAAATTTTCTTTTTGGAAAACATTGCGAAGCATCTTCGTAAACAGTTCGAAACGGAAAGACAGTTTGGATTTATCTTACAAAAGTAAGATCAGAAGTACTTGACCTTGGAATATGCCAATTTTTTATATCAGTACTTAAATCAGCTTTTAAGACCAGTTGTCTGTATGTTTTTGGGACAGCATGTTTTTGTTTTTATTTTTTATATTAAATCTATGACTGTTAAAAGTTTTTTGAGTATTTTATTATTTTTGTATCATCATTACAGATTTTAATAATTTATTTCGTCTTTCTTACTCGTTTAGTTATCTTTGAAATAAAAATAAATTATTGTCTATAAAGTTTTGGGACGTACTTTAGGTGTAATATGATTTTTTTCCAAGCATTTTTATAGCAGTAAAATTCAAATATTCTACATTATGTATCATGTTTGGTAGAAGCTTATAATATGTGTAACGATATATTAAAATGCATTTGGATGATTTTGCAGTTTTAACCTAATTTGTCGTACCAAAGGCTAAGTAGTAATGATTTAGTTCGCCTTTCTTTTCCAGAATAATCGATAAAAAGAAATGGATAAGTGAAATGATAAAAATTGGCATCCACATGGACGGAATTTTCTAAGAAGTTTTTATATTTTTCATGTTTCGAAAAATATTGTGAGAAGAGAAAGGTTTTTCTGCAAAATAAATTATATGATCTTCATGTATTTATTTCGACAAATTTCTGTTCATAGTACAGAATTTACATTTATATTTCATAAGATAATTACATTTAAAATAAAATTTCAAATTTACTGCTTGATAAATCGTTAAACATAATTCACCCTTGCAAAAAATATTAAAACTTGTTTTACATTGTTAAAGTAAATATTGGACTTCTATGAAGCTCATTAGATAATTTGAGTTATAAATAATGACATATATCTGAAATCTTCCATAATTTAGATAAGGTATTATTATCATTAACAAAAGGAATTTATTTTACCTACTCATACCTACTCATAAACAATGATTAAACACAGTGAAAAAAATCTTAAAGATAAAAAAATAAATACAATATTGAAAAGGAAATAAATCTTACCCATAATAAACTTATTAAAACTTGAAATAGAGGCATAATGTGCTAAATCCATCTGGATTGAAAAAATATATTGGTGCAATTCATGAACCAGATAAATAAGCATCACTAGACAGAAGGAATGAATTGCAAAAAATCTTTACATGTTGCCAAAAAAAATGTATATATATATATATATACAGGGTGTCCATAATTAAACGACCCTACTTTAAAGTTGTCTACAGCCAAAAATATTGGTCAGAAAGTTGTGAAATTTTGCGAAGGACATAATGAAGGAATGGGAATTTGTTTAAGCGAAAAAAAAATTTAGTTCAAAATTTCGCCGCCAGAGGGCGTTTTTTAATGAATAATACATTTAGCATACATTTACGATTGATTACATACTTTATGGCAACAAAACATGTTCAACATGACAGCTGTCATTTTCAGCTACCATCTGAAATCGTAAGATAGCATGTTCCTTAGTTGACAGCAGTGTTTTCTGGGAAATGCTAAAAACATGTCGCGAAAAAAATTTGTTCAACATGTTTTGTTGAAATAAAATTTGTAACCTATCGTAAATCTATGCTAAATGTGTAATTCATTAAAAAAACGCCCTCTGGCGGCGAAATGTTGAACTAAGTTTTTTTTCGGGTAAACAAATTCCCATTCCTTCATTAAGTCCTTCACAAAATTTCACAATTTTCTGACCAATAGTTTCGTCTGTAGACAACTTTAAAGTAGGGTCGTTTAATTATGGACACTCTGTATATATATATATATATATATATATATATATATATATATATATATATTTAACCAATATATTTTTTTTTCAAAACTATCATCGAGCGCTAGTGACCAAGATAAAATTTCCCTGAGTTTGCTGCCGTTATGATTGCTTCACCGTATTGTTGATCTAGTTCATAGAACGCAGACGACAGTAAAACATTGTTTTTTTTTCTGGAGTTTAAAATCTCGATCGCTGCGAATACCTGCAAATAACTATTATGTTCCCTGTACCGAAGGTACTATTTACTAAAAATCTATGAATATTTATTGTTTAAAAAACATTTTTCTGAAAACTTTTTTTTTGGTGCATTTTAAAATCACAATAGCCGGGTTCGAGATGCACTTACGCAAATACCTCCAAAAATACCTACGTTGAGACGGTACTTTCGTCATACTGAGGGTATATTTCATAAAAAGAAATAATGAATATTTACAATTTCAAAAATTATATTCTGGAGGTCGTGTTCCTTTATGTTCTGGAGGTCGTCCGTTCAAAATGTTATCTACCTACCCTACAGGTAATACAATAATTGTAAAAAACACCCATGCATAAACAGTGAATTTTTTGCAGGCCCTAGGAACGACGAGCGGGTTTGCTATTAATTTAATAAGAGTACATGAAAAAATTGTAATGGAAAATTTAACACATGATATATTCTTTAATATACATACTTTAAATTAATTATGAAATATCTATATGTGTTGTTATAGGAGATGCGTATAGGCATGTGCTTTTCATTTTTTTAAAGTAACAAGATGATATAATAACAACAAAACATAATAATAACAACAAAATATACAAGATTATTGCACAATGCTGTTTCACCTCAATTAAATGATGAACTATATAATCTACAGTCAAAAACTAGCTGTAGTACAACGGTGATGCGCTATACATTGAGGTATCTGACAGAGCCATGTATAACAGCAACATATGGTTAGCATTTTTAGCTCGAAAATACAAGAAAAATGCCAATAAAAAGTTGTACAGTCTCCTTGATTTGGTATGAACTCATGACGTATGCAAAAATTAGTTTATAAGAAGTCCTAAAATGTAATATATTTAATCAAATTACTGAATTTAATACGCTAATATTTGTATGCCGATGTATGGTATTTATAAACAGATGCATATTTACTAACAAGGATGGTCTCCATAAGCGCATACTCAGAAATAGTTGAAAAAAAAATACAGAATGTTCTTTTCATGAGGATATATACGTCTATAAAAAAATTTCTGCGAACCTCGATATAACGTCCGTAAAAAAATATGCAAAATTCGTTTATTTGGCGATTTATCACCGGTTGGCGACGAAATGAAATTAATTCTTTCAGGGGCAAAGTACTTATGTTTTTAAAATGTTGAAATCATTGAGTCACACCGAGATTTAACAACAAATTTATTTCCAAATAAGTAAAAGACTTTCTTCACGTATATTATAAAAGTAAAATTTGATTCCAAAATTCCGGTGTCATTGTGGCATTTGGGAATTATAATTAAGTGGGATATATTATATACCACCGCCCTTCAAGGGGTTAAAAGAATACGCTTTTATGACAAATATTCTTTAAGGAAAAACATTTTCATACTGAACTTGTTTATGCATGTTTAACTTACATAATAAATAAATTTTTATAACTACAATTTCGTGTACACATTTTTATGTATATATAATGGAATTTAACGATTGTATTTACGATTTAAAATAAAATTTAAATTGATTAAAATTGTTTCAAGTTCAAAAATAAGCCCGAGTCTGTACATTGTCAATTCAAGAAAGTTTTTGTTGCTATGAAAACAACGACTTCTTCGATATAGAAAAGTATAACAAATCCGTTTGTCATCGGGCTTTTCCTTATAAATACATTTAAAAATTGCTTGTACAACCATTGAAGCCATTTAAATTAGAAAAAATTGTGGACTGGATGATAAAACAATAGGCAAAATTTTATTTAATCGGTAATAAATAGAGGAAAAAAACGTGAGTGATTTATTTAATCTGATTTTTAAAATATTTTTAATTAATATTAATGCAAAAGTACAGATAGTTGAAAATGTTGAACGCAAAATGCAAACTATTCTGAACAAGATGGTATGGAATCATGAGCCATAGAATTAACCCATTCGTATAATTTTTTAAGCTTATGACAATTTTACGCTTTCAAATTTTACAAAAATCTCATAGACAGGTCTCATAACAAGAATTTCTTCAAGCTCTTCGCTTACTTTAATATGCCTTTCAGATTTATATATTTTTAAAATTTCGATTGCTAACTAAAAGTGAAAATAAACATACAGATTCATTAATTCAATAATACACAAAATTTAAATGTCCGCTTCGCTATAGCATAGAATAGATCTTTGCAGCTTCCAAAACATAGAACATATTTTTTCAGTGGTAAAAATAAATAACTGCAACAACAAGCATCTTGTATATATTATACACAAAATAATAAATATTTCACCTTTTAAGTTTAAATTCATTAAATATTGCGTATCCGAATAATCATTTTACAAGCAATTTAAAATGCATTAAAATCGTTTCCATTTGGCGAAGGAAAAATGTTGCTAGCCAAATAGTGTGTTTTTGCGCCAAATAGTCGATAGTATTTTATTTTTTTGCAGATTTTCTACTGGGATTCCGCAGCTGAATTTCACTGTTCCTTTATTACATACATGTGTAGCATCATTAGCATTTTTTTTTTCAAAATTTTCTGAGTATGCGCTTTAAGGAGACCTTCCTTGTAAGAAGACATTTGCGCAAAGTATAGAATATTTTTATAAGGGTTATATTGTTAAATTTTGAAATTTTTATATTAGCAAAATACAATTTTTCTTTTAAAACATAAATATGCTATAAATAAACACGTTTCGGGTTCTGTGTAAGAACGAGATTCTGAAGTATAATTCGATATCAAAGATATTTTTTTTCTTTTTGTTCTGTTTTGTAATCGCAATCTGTGATTCCAATTTAATTCTGGACTTGCTTAAAAACCCTGAGGAAAAAACAGTTTTTCTCATTATGATCTGAAAGAAAATATGAAATAAAAGAAGAAACATGCCTTCAAAAATTGTGAATCCGTAATGTATGCTTTTTAGGAGGAAAAAAAAGAATTTGGTCAATGGTTTTAACTTTTCGACTTTTTAAGAGTTCATAAGTCTTCTTAAAAGTATATATGAATATGTTAATCTCAGATATTATAAAAAAGCAAAAAAATGTAAAATCTTCTAAAGCAATATCCGCCATAGTAAGTACAAAAGGTTTGCCTGTGTCTGGTGGAGATTATGTTGTTTCAGAGGTATTCTGTCTTAAAATATTTTGTCTTCAGTTATGTGCGTTTTACAATCACTATAACTTTCAGATATGTGACTAAAACTATGAAATGAACTAAATACGGTTATTTTATGGAAATACGCGATTTAAAGTTTGATAGAAGTTTTGGATCATGTTTTACAAAATGCGAAGTATTTTTAATGTATAAGGGTTCTCCAATGTAAATCTGATTGCATGACACAAACTATGTGCAAAATGCAAGTTTCAAGCTATATAAAATACAGATTTTCTAAAAGAAACTTCAAACAAATATATTGTAATTGATTTCTCTGAATCCGCTGATTTGTTAAATTGGATCTTCGGTTAACTTATGTTCAACAATTATTGTCCGAAAGATTTCATTTTATTAGATTTATGTTCAAAGAGTTTTCGATATTAATATTCATATCTAAATTTAACTTTTGTTTAATATGGTATCATATAGAGAAAAATGTACTCTTAAAATGTTGCCATGATGAAGTCAAACAATTTTACATGAAATTTTGAAAAAAAAAATTGGTTAACATGTCTTGCATACAAGACATTAATATATATATATATATATATATATATATATATATGTAGTGTTTCCTGGTGTTTTAAGGTAAAAACTAACGATAACATTTCTTGTACGAAGATATATTTAGTTTGTAAATAGAACTCAAAACATGTATCTAATTAAAGAAAAAAAACTTTTCAATTCTATCTCACAGCTGAAGCTGCATCACAATGAGCTTCTTATATCGTAGTAATAGGTTGGTAGTAACTTTACAAAACACAATTATTAAATAATAAATCTATGAGGACGAACTACACGGTGAACCTCCATTACGTGAATCAAAAATATAAACTTGCTTGCTGGTTTCTTAGATGTGACAGCAATGCCCCCTTGCGTACAACTCTTCGAACAGTTCTTTAAAAATATCAGTTGATCTTCCTTCCTGAATATTTACTATATTCAAAACTTGAAAGTTTTCCATTTCGATAAATGCAGTCTAAATAAATAACTGAAACGTCCCTTGAGAATGGCCTGAATTATGATGTCTGTCTATGGAGCTATGAATAAAGAGGATAAGACATAAAGTGTAGTATCTACCAGTTGCGAGTAAAGTAAAATAACGTTGTATTTACTTTATTCCGGCTGTTTTTTTTACTGCCAAGGCAAAATTCCACAAGTAAATTTTTACGAATTTTCGCTTTATTTAATTGCCTTATCCATTCAAAATTTCTGTCGGTATAAAAATCTCTTGCACTGGCATTGACAGAAGGATTGTTTATGCTGTCGCAACATGACGGATTCGAAAGGGCAACCTTCCACCAGTTAAAACGAATAGATATTTGTGAGATATTTTTGACAGAAATTCTGCATGAATAAGGCGTTTAAGAGCCTACGCTAGTCACGTAAAGGAACGCTCAAGCTAATGTTAAGTTTATAGGAAGGTTCATAGCAGATTTTTCGCCCGCATTTTAATATTTTTAAATGATTTATTTTTATTTTTTTATTTTTTTATTTTTTTGCATAGGATAACTGATGTCGATCTCTAATGTTGTTAGTTTTTACTTTTTTGATTTTGGCTACAGTTTTTTATATAAGTGAATATTTTCAATTTTGGAACCGGTTGGAACCGCTTCTGAAAGTGAAAGTACCCTTACATTAAAAAACTGTTCCAAAATCGAAAAGTTAAAAAAACTAACAACGTTAGAGATCGACCTCAGCTATCCTAAGCAAAAACATCATTTAAAAATGTTAAAATGCGAGCGAGAATTCTGCCAAAAACCTTCCCATTTACATAACATTAGCTTGCGTTTTTTCGCATGACTGATGTAGGATCTTAAACAAGGGGAAAATTATTATGAAAATTCTTTTTCTCATGCAAAATCGGTTACAGTTAAAGCTTCAATAATATGTCGATTTTTATTTATTCAGAGTTCCATATTGTATGATATCTGCATGTTATTTCATCGCTTTAAAACTTCTGACATTTTTAATTTCATATTTTTTAAATGATTGTCTTTATGGAAAATTAATTAATTTAAATTGATTTGGAAATTTATTTAAATTCTTTTAAAATTTATCAAAATCATTATGTTAAAATATATATGTATATAATATACTTGAAAAAAAAAAGCTTTTTAAGACACAGTAAAATATATATTGTATTTAAAAGAAAATATAGGAAATACTTTAAATCATTAAATCATTTCAACAAATTTTTTACAATAATAAAAGCTTAATATTCTTTAATAATATGATACTTTAAGACCGCAAAATGAAAAGTACATCAAAAAGGAGGATAAAAAATGCAAAAGCTTAATGTCAATCATATTCTATCCAAAACTGCAGAAGCAGTATTGGAAAATTAAAAATTTAGTAATTAGTGATTCCAAAATCCACCGTCAGTTTTACATAGTATAAAATATAAATACGGAGTGTGAACCTTTCATGTAATAATCAAAGTAATATAATATGCAAAGCTTTAATTTTTAAAAATTTCCTGTTTTTCGAGACAAAGTAAAGAGACTTTAATACAAAATTAAAAATAAACTTTCTGAGGCATTTTTTTTCAAGGAAACATTAATTATTTTTCATGACATACATTTTCCTTTCATAGTCTTCAGCTACATAAATCATATTCAAAGTTTAATTATTTTTTTATTTATTTTTCTTTATATACACGTATACGTTTAGGTAGATTAAAAGAGCATTTTTACTTCAGCATATGTTTGGCTTAGGGCACAAAGTATACCGCTCAGAAACATGACAATATTTTAAGCTTCTTTATTTAGCTTTATACACTTAATACATTGCGATAATTGAACTTTGCATGTTTGTAGATTTTTTTTTTTCATTTTTAAAGTGCATATTATCTAACGAGTAATGTTTCAATATTAAAAGTGAAGTAAAAATAATTTAAAAATATAAAACAAAGTATTAGTAATTATTTAAATGACTGAAATCATTTAATGGATATAATCACATTGATTGAATGATTGAAATCAGAGAATGATTGTAATCACATTGACTGATTGATTGAAATCAGAGAATTATTTTAATCTGATTGATTGATTGATTGAAATCACACCCTAATGTATGTTAAAATGTAATACACACAGAATATAAAAATATGTAAAATAATAAAATAAAAAATAAAATAAACTGCTCAAAACAATTAAAGGATATTTGAAGTTTTATATAAAATAAAGATATAAACGAAATTTTTTTTGCCGAAAATAGAAGAAGAGAATCACAAATGCAAATTTTTCTGGTTTTCAAACTGTGGAGTATGCAAATTTTGAGTTCGACGTCAAAAACGTCGCTTCAGCGGCAGCGAATGAAATTTGACTTTCAACTGGATAAAAGAGAATGAAGACAAGGATGATCGGCATTCAGTGATTGCTTTGTTTCGATGAGTACGATGTCTCAGCGAAGTCATTTGACAGATTCAGAAGCTTGGAGAATTGTTGGTAGGTTAGAAGGGGGCCAAACTCAAGCCGCAGTATCGCAAGCCTTTGGAGTGTCACAAAGTGTCATTTCCAGGATCTGGAACCGTTTTTTGGAGAGTGGATGTGCAGGCCGAAGACCAGGACAAGGTCGTAGACGGGCAACAACGCCCAATGAAGATCGGTATTTAGTGTTAACAGCTCGGAGACACCGAAACATGAATGCTACTCTTCTCCAACAACACCTTCGCTCGGCTACAGGCACCACGATTTCAACTCAGACTGTCCGAAACCGGCTCCATGCTGTAGGTCTGTATGCTCGCCGACCGATGGTATGTCTTAGATTAACATCAAGGCATCGTCGCGACCGCAGGGAGTGGGCAACCGAGCATGTCAACTGGAGGAGAAATGAATGGAGCAATATTCTGTTTTCTGACGAGTCCCGTTTTTTTGTGCATCCGGATAATAGGCGTATTTTCATCTGGAGGGACCGTGGCAGTAGGGATAATCCTGCGTTCGTGCACGAAAGTGTCAGATTTGACGGTGGAGAAGTGTTGGTGTATGGTGGCATCTCCATTGACGGGCGCACTGACCTCTACATCATTCGAGATGGAGCTCTGACTGGTCGCCGATATAGGGATGAGATCCTCAGACCTATTGTATTCCCTTACGCTGCAGCAATCGAATTAACTTCATTTTAATGGACGATAACTGCAGGCCACATCGTGCAAACCTGGTGGAGGATTTCCTTTTCGAGGAAGGAATCGTTCGAAAGGAATGGCCAGACATGAATCCCAGACATGTTCTCCAGACATGAATCCAATCGAGCACGTTTGGGACGCTCTAGGAAGACGAGTTTCTGGCCGCCAACAACGTCCACAAACTCTACAAGAACTGGAAAGAGCTCTTCTGGAAGAGTGGGGCAGAATACCCCAACTCGTCATTAATAGCCTCATTGAGTCCATGCCTCAAAGGTGTTCAACGTTGCTGGCCGCCCGTGGAAACCATACCCCCTACTGAAAATGATTTTCTTTGAAGAAAACACCTTTTCTTATTCTTTTTTTTCTCAAATGCACAAATTGTGTTTTTTCCTTTTGTACACAAATGCGCAATAAAATGCATTTTTTTCTGCCAAACATGTGTAATTTATTCTCATATAACCTACTATGTCTGTCGACCATGTATCAATCAGCTAAAAAGTTTCCCAGATACAAAATCCACCTAAAACTGCAATATCCTTTAATTGTTTTGAGCAGTGTATTTCAAATATATGAGAAAAAAGGGACTTCCGAGATAAAAATGAAGGATATGTTATAGCTAAAATTTGAAGTAATTTCTTTTTCTTCCATTAATATTTATTTATTTTTTATCATACTCCTAATTTTAAATACTGTAACACCATTAAGGATTCACAGAAATGATATAAATCTGACAACAAACACAAAATGGGGTGTTTTTTTTTTTTTTTTTTTTTTTTTTTTTTTTTAATGATTCAAATTTGAGAATAATCACGCATGTGTACGTTCGCAAAGCCTTCTGAATTGATGATTTAACTGTATAAATAGAGATGTGTAGCGGGGCCATGTAAAAAGTGTATGGTTGTATGCCGGTGGTAAACGTTTAATGCGAAGTCACCTTCCGTCGACGATGATAGAGGGCGCCATATAATAAAATTACAGAATTTTAATGGTGTTGAATATTCTCGTCTTTCGGTAAGGGTTTTCCTTATAGTGCAATAGTAGCTCGTATGGTGCGACGCAGATCGAGAAGCATTGAGCTTATAGGAACCAAACGAGTCAGAAATCTTTCAGTGGAAACATAAATGTTACGTCAGCACGGATGATTGAATTTATGAATAGCCTTAACGAAGGCTTGATATCAGACCCGATGCTATGATCATTAAGGTGAACTGGGTGAATTAGTTCAGCGATTTTCGTCCTGGATTGTTCATTTGGTAGAGCACTGGAAGCCAAGGGATCCCTTGTTCAAATCCTAGCCTGGACATTTTCGCACAATTTGAAAGATTAGATCTCATATGATTTCTTTTACAATTCGTTACAATTCTTTACAATTCGACTGTGTCAAAATTAATCTAAGTGTAATCACATTTCCAGCATTTACTGGAGATCCCATCATCTGTGACTTATTCTGCTGTGCTGATTCAGATATGAGACCAGATGCTATGATCATTAATGTCAACGAGGTGAATTTGTTCAACCATATTCGTCCGGGATCCATTGGAAGAGCAATAGCAGCTTCAGCGAAGTGATCTCGGGTTCGAATCCTGGCCTGGACTTTTTCGTTTAGTTGGGAAGATTACATCTCATTCTTGTATACTTTATAATAATGCTTTAACTAATATTTTTTTTATTCATCTTTTCTACATTTTCTCATACCTATTTAAATCTAAAATTTAATACTCGTATTTACCTTAATCATCGATACATAAAAAGAACTTACACGAGTAACATTAAAATTTTGACATCGGGGCAGAATGATAAGACATAAAGGTATTGCTTAGCTATTTTACTTTAGAACTTTGAACATTTTTATTTCTGCAGATAAATTTTTAAAACATTTTCAATTTCACTAGCATAGGATAAATTTTACACAATGGAAAATTAATCTAATGTGTGAACATAATCTTTAAAGTAGGGCTAAATCAATAATAACGTTTGAAATTAGCATATGCAGATAAAGAACGAATTCGTGCCAATATTTATAGAATAGAATTTCGGTTTATAGAATTCCGTAAAGGTGAAAATTATTGCCTGTAATATAAACACACCAAAATATCTTTGTTAAATGTAGCCACAGAAAAAAAGTTATGAAAAATGATAATAAGTGATAATCGAATAGAATACCAAAAGTAGAAAGTGTCATAAAAATTAATAAAATCCAGAAATTCCTTAATGATTGTGGACATTGCATTATTTCTAGAACCGTAACTGGCGATGAAAATTACATACAATTATTTGACGTCCCAGCATGACAAGTATATTACGAAAGGGTCTTAAATTATCAATGTCGAAATGACAAGGAAAATTTAATAAAGTAATGTTGTTTCCTTTAGAATTCCAGGACAGGTAAAAACCTTGAATCCAGAGCAGCCACACTCAAACTTTTTTTCTCGGTGATATTAGGCGGGAATTAACACACTTATATAATCTCTCTATAATAAAAAAAAAACACCACCACCACCGCCTCTTAGAATAAATTGTTTGTACCTTGAGGTCTTTCTGGGGTAATATTGAGAAAACTATAGCATGAAAATTGGTATTTTAAAGGAGAAATGTTCGATAAACACGCTGAAACAGTTATTAAATCGAAGAATTATTTTTTGAGACATTTAATATTAAAGTTGATCAAATTAGTTCTTTTAAGTAGTTTTATAAGAACAAACACTATACATAGGAATTTAATAATATTTTGAAAGGATATAGATGATGAGCTTGCGATGTGCAGAGTGCATTTTTTTTTTTTTTTTTTTCATTTGACGAATCTTTTGAGTTTTTTTTTTTTTTTTTTTTTTTTTTTTTTTACAATTTTCTATTCTAAATTTCATCATTTTAAATTAGATTTATTTCATATTTAGAAAAACTCCATTATTTAAAACTTTGCCAATTTGTAAGATAGCGCATATAATAATATTCCATTTTAATTAAAAAATGTATTTACACATGACTATGGAAACAAATAAAACTTTAAAGTAACAATTAAATGATCACGCGTTACAATAATTAAATGGAGAAAATTACGTCATGAAAATATATTTGCGCGTGAATATTAAAAAGGGAAATAAAACTTGAAATCAATAATTAAATTATTACGCGTTCAAAGTATTAAATAGGAAAACTTATGCCATATTTAAAATTTTCAATAACAATATTTCCAAACAGTTTCAATTTAAAAATATATGTATACGAGAGATTCATTTATTTCGACAAAAACATTTACCTATTATTGCAAAATTTAAACAGCGTAAATAATAATATTTCCCTTCAATTCAAAACTAGACTTTTACGATGAAAAATAGGAAGAAAATTTTGGTGAAAATTATGTCATATTGAAAGCAATACATTTGAAATGTCTTACTTAAAACAATTTTTGGTACTTCTCCATTAACGAGTTGACCATTTTCCATTAAAAAAACTATCGCCAAACTACTCACTAAACTATAACCCTCCCGCCTCCCCCCCCCCCAAAAAAAAACCAATAAAATTTATAATACATAAACGAACAGAAAAAACAAAGGAGTCTTAATTATTTATATATTTACAATATTTTTCTTAATTATCCCTTTTGGTTGCTGAATAAGTGATTATGACGTCAGATGAAATGGATCTGTTGTGCGTAACTAAGCATAGCAACATTTTCTCAACACTTTTTCTCTTTTAATGTCATGGCGCTGCTATTTAATGTCGTAACTATTATTTAAATTAATGAATTAACTAATAAATTGGTAAAATATCATTAAAAATACGGATAAACGTGGAATTAAAAATCACTCGATGACATAACAAACAAGTGTAACGCATCTGATGTCAATTGATTTTCACGCTACGGTCATACACTTTTGCGTTAAATCCTATATTTTAATGACAGTTTTTTTTTCTTTTATAAAAAGTGGTAGATGGGATAATGGGGAAGTATCCAATTTTCTTATAGCATCGTTATAAAATTCCCCGATGCAACGACTTTTTTATTTAGCCATTTTACACAAATTTATTTTGAAATGTTTATTTCATTTTATTTAATCAATCACGAAAATAGTTGTTAGTTGTTTTGAAAGCAGTTTATTCGGCATTAAAATCCCCCCGTCAAAGGAAAATGAATGGAAACCCGATTACAGCATATCTCTACTGGTCGTTTAATTATAATTCCATCTTCCATAATCGTTTTAGTGTTGATCAAATTATTCTGCTTTTAAATTTTGTGGTGTCAGAACGAGGCTTGGCGAGCGTAGCTCGTAGAGGGCAGAGCCCCGTAGTAATGGAAAATAAAAGGTTATTGAAAATAGTAAGATACAAAATGCGTATAACAAAGCACTGTAAAAAAGCTCATATTATCAGTAGAGATGAAGTTTTGTCCCACAAGAAGCATTACCAACAATTTGACATCACGCAGTGTATCATTTGCAAACAATATACTTCGTGGTAAGTTTTTATTGCAAATGTTGTAAAAAAATATGTCTCGAAGATTTTTGTTTGAACATAGTGTTGTTAAAAGCTATAGGTGCCAGTTTTTCTTGCAACAAACGTTCAACCCCTATAAACAGTATTAGATATATGATAAATACAAAGCTTAAAAATAATAACAATGCAGAATTTGAAAGTTGTAAATATAAAAAAATATATATGATTTTCTGTGATAAATCTGTCTTTTGCTCCACCCAAAAATATATATATATATATATTATCTTTCTAAACGAAAAAAAAATATTATCTAAATTTAATTAATTTGAAATAATCTTTGATTGATTTGATGAAGATGTAGCACAAATAGAAAATAACTTTCGACTAAGCAAAGGACATTTAAGATATTTCAACACAATTTTAAATTAATTAAAAATAACAGTATACAGATTTTTTCTTCTTATGAAAATATACAGAACTGAATTGAAGGTTTTAAATACCTTTTATGCATATTTCAATTAATATTATAAATGTGGATGAATGATTTTGTGTTTTTAGTAATAAAGCATCGCGACATGCGGTCCGTGAGATTCTGGTTCAGTATGACTGATCTAGAGGGAGATACCAACAGTTACATCTATTGTCTAAATTTCTAAGTGTCTTTTAGAAATTTTTAAATATGTGAATTTTTGGAAACTTGTGCTTCGCAATGGAAATATATTTTTTAATCAGCAAGATTGGCAATAGCATCTCTTGAACAGAAACATTTGAAAGGGATAGAATATCCATCATATTCCACTGATATGGGTATTGGCGACTTCTAGCTACATTAAATTTAAAAATATCTACGTGGATGTCATTTTAAATGGAAATATTTCACATATTTCTATCCGTTTAAAGAAATGGCATAAAATTTTTATTAATTGGAAAGTGCATTGATGTTGGAAGGTACAACTTTGAACACTTCTAGGATTTGTTAAGTTTATTTTGTGTCATTTAACCATATGCATAACTATATGCAAAACATATCCTTGGAGTTACTTTTGTTGAAAATATTGAAAAACCGACCACGATTTTATTTTTCTTCGGAAATACTTGTATTCAAAAAGCGGACCATTCAGATCCCTGAATATGTCAAAAGTCTTATTGCGGCATTCGTATTAATTGATAGTACATATAGTATGCAAATGTTTTAACCTACGAAACAGCAATTATAGTATTATTCAAGAAATATCATTAAAATAATATGCCTTAATCTAAATGCATTTATTTTGGAATAGTGCTCTATATCCAATGTAACAAACCCCACAATAAATTGTTCGTTATCTGGAATGTGATTTTAAAATAAATGAAAATGAAATGCCTGTATTTAACGGCAGATCATTTATTAACCAATAAACATTTATTTCTATGAAAAAAATATATTTATCACACTTATCACGTTTAAAGTTTCCTTCAGTTATTTTAAGATATATACGATTTTAAATCGAAAGATCAATTTAAGTTAAAGCATTAATGTGCTTCAAGTTACGACAAAACTGTTTCTTTAAAACCGATTCAACTAGAAATGATTACGTAAATGAGTTCAAAACTCTTCATGCGAAAATGTCAAAGACTATTAGTTAGTGCATTTAAGAACTAACGGTTCAAAAATAGCTGGATATTTACCGAATATTCTCCAAGAAATTATTATGTAAAATGCCCAGTAAAAGTTATTATGTAGAGAAGTACTCAATTCGGCTTTTAAGTCCAGATGCTAGATCATAAAATAAATTACGACTAATTTATAAAATTGTCGGGCATAAAAGTATACTTAAAGGAATTGAACATCTTATTTCTACTTTTAACAGAAAACAGTTTCTTGTGGTAATGTTAAAGTATGGAAAATCGTGTGCTATTAAAACAACTGAATGCACCTGAACTTTAAAAATGTAAAAAAAAAAAAAATACCGATGCAGGATTAAAGTAATGCAATAATAACGTAACGTTTTAATAAATGTTTGTGAAACGTTTTTAAAACGCTTAAATGTGGGGTCTGTAGAACACTGACAGTAATACAATTTTAGTATGTTGTTATGATTACTAACTGCGAAATTTGTATAGAAGATGGTGCGTACAGCATATACAGTTATTTCACAGATACACACAAAAGATTTCAATTACATTATCGTATATGTGTAGTAACCTCTTAAAAGGCACTTTAGTATCCTTACATTACTTGAAACTCTACAAAATATATATGTGTTGTTGAGGCTCATTACACAATGTTCTGCGCTGAAAATAAAGCATGTAAAAATTACAGCTATTTGCAAGGATTCAGATGCATTACAATTTATTGCTAATTTTTATTGAATGATATTTTTATTGATTTTTATTTAAGTTTTTATTTAAGTTAGCTTTTTTATTTAAGTTATGAGGCGCCTTATGTATATCTATATGTAACTATGTCTTCATTTAACTATCCGTATGCAACATAAGAAAAATCTTCAGAATAAGCATCTGCTAAGTTTATATAATGTAATTTAAATGCAATTTAATAATAATGTAATTTAATAATAAACAATTTCACGGGATAGATATTTTACTCTGATTCCACCACTTGTGAGAAATTGAGAAATGAACTAAAATTTTAAAATGGATTTATTTTAATGTTATTAAATATGCTGATCATACTTTATGTTACATTTAGATAGAACAGATTCAACTCAACTTTATTTATTAATGATAACACTCACTAGGAAAAAATAGTTTAATTGTGGTGTCATTTATTTATGAGATAGATTAAATTAATCTTTTCCATTGGAATTACATTAGAGTATCCCAGGTTTATATTTTCCGGGTTCGTATATAATAAAAACTCCAATTTTTCTGCAGAAAAAAAAGTTATATTTGAAGTCGCAGGCAGAGAGATATAGGTGAAAGAGCCCACGGAGGGTTGTCTTACCAAGGCTATGGTCACAACCAGAAGAGAACGTATAAAAAATATCTAATCGCCAGACATTAACATTTTTGGCTTTAAAAATAATATTTGGCATTACAATGTAAGAAGACTAAAGTATAAAATATTAATATAATTGACAGGAAAAACCCATAATTAAATAAAGAAAATAAAATTAATTTGTGATTTTCAAGAATGTTGCGAAACGGCGCAACATAATATGAAACTGCAATTATTTATAGAAAAATCACATAAATTTTTAATATAAATGCACCGTTGTTTATAATAACATTTTAATATTAATCATATTTATTTATTGCCAAATTAAGCTGAAAAAGTATTGCGATTGTTTATTAGTAAGAGACTCAGGGTTAAAGGAATAAAGGGGGGAAAAGGAATTACATATGGATTATTTTTGAGTGATAAAAATATAATTACAGAATTTAGATTTAAAAGTAATAAATAAAGTTTGTAATTTAACTGTTTGGCAATAAATTCATCTTTCATTCAACTGTTTGGCTATGAATTCATCATTCATAATTCATCTAACTATCATGTAGAAATTATTTTTATTTAATTTATATAACGGCAAATGAATAAGTTTTCTAGGACATGCTTGAAATGAAAAGAGTTATTTAGTGATAAGAAATGAATTCGCATCTCTCAACACATAAATTAATGTTGAGATTTTATGAAATTAAAGATAGAGAATTTAGATTTTTAATATAGATAGGGAAATAAAAATATGGAAATGTTTTAAAATTAAGAGTGTTTTTTTTTTAATTTAAATAAATAAAATGTAAGAAATCATGTATGTATGACAGATTGCTGTCATATACAGTATGCCCACTAAATTCCCTTGCCACCCTCTTAACTTCGGAACGGCTGCTGCTATATTCATAAAAGTGGTGTCTAGGTATAGTAAAGTAGCCATGCGCCACTCAATGAAATCGCCTATGGCACCACCTGGTGGGGTGCTGCGGATTTAGCATTCCTATCTCGAAAACGGAAAGAGATAGAGACAAAAAGTGATTTACAAAGTTGTAGAGCATCATCGATTTTGGATTAAAAGACACTTTGTGGACATTAATGCGAAGAATAGAACGGTTAAAAAGCGCATTTGTTTTTCGTTATTTCCTACACTGTGACGTGACAAAACGATCTTAGAAAGAAAAAAACAACTAGTTATAATAATATACCTTTATTTTAGGTGTTCAAACTTCTCATCGTCAGATGCAATGCATATTTGGATTTTTGTTTGAATTTCACGTTGCACACGTTGGAGCATAAATGGTGATACGTTGGAACAAGTGTCCGTAATGCGTCGTTTAAGGTCCTGCAATATTTGTGGAGGGGTCGCATACACCTGCTGTTCCATAACTGTTTTTTTTCTTTCTTTATAAGATCGTTTTGTCACGTCACAGTCTAGGAAATCACGAAAAAAATAAATGCGCGTTTGAACCGTTCTATTTTTTGCATTAATGTCCACAAGGTGTTTTTGAAGTAAATCGATGATTCTCAACAACTTTGTAAATCACTTTTTTTCTCTATCTCTTTCCGTTTTCGAGATAGGAATGCTAACTAAGCAGCAGTCCACCAGGTGGCGCCGTAGGCGGTTTCACTGAGTAACGTATGGCTACTTTACTATACCTAGACACCACGTTTATGAATATAGCAGCAGCCGTTCCGAAAATAAGAGGGTGGCAAGGGACTTTAGTGCGCATACTGAATAATATCCATACAAACCTAAAACAAAAAAAAAAAAAATGTCCGATGTCTCTTCTGAAATACACGTATAAAGGCAGCACATCAACTATATATAAATGAGAAAAATATTTTGCTTTTAACATAGGATGTATTAATAGCATTTTCACTGCATACTGTACTATTTTATAAAATGGAAATTTATATTTATTATATTTTTGCAGATAATTATTATATTAGACATTATACATAGGGAAACAATATATAAAAACTTATTTAGAGAAATACTGTAGTTCTGTTCTGGTGAATATTTATATATCAACTGTATCCCATACAATTCTAGATGTAAAACAAATCATGTCTCAATTTCATAAACATGCATATATGCATGACAGGGATAGATCTCTTACATTTGTTACCAAAAATATTTATATATCTATATATCTACTTATAATAAAATCCGAAGGCAAGAAAGTGTCTCTAAACATTCTTGTCTGCGAATCGACCGTAGTTAAACGCCATGTTAGGCGTAATGAAAAACCTATACTCGAAATCATGCCTGTTCAGCATATCTACCCTATATATATAAAATCCTAATGAAACGAATTTGTGAAACGATTTTATGAAACGAATTTATGAAACGATTTTATGAAACGACTGATTAAACGACTGATTATGTTCCTTCGCTATTTTTAATAAAATATTAAACGTTTGATGGTGAAATAAATACCAATTGTCCATAAAAATCCGCGGATATCAAAACTGGTAATATAATTTTGAAATTGGAATTAGTTTTCGAGATATTAATTTTTTTCTAATTTTAATGATATTTCTGTAATGATGGCAACTAATTGCTCAGTTTTTTTGTGACAAAAAAGGGAAAAAAATTTAAAAAGGATCCCGATAGGGATTATTGATTTCTTTTTATTCGTCATTTTCAAATTGAAATTGAATTTATCTTTTATTTCAATCGATAATGAAGACAAGATTGTGATTAAATTATGTTTTTCATGAAAATTTGAAAAAAAAATCACATTTCTATCGTCAGGATTCAATCGTCTGTCAGCATTTAATTTAATTTATAAACTGAATATATTTTGAATAAATTCGTCCAAATGACGTCATTTATGTAAACGCAAAAGAAAGGAGGGGGAAGGAATTAATAGTAATTATTATTTATTGATATCATTCTGTTATTTTTTTGTAAAATTTAATTAAACGATTTTATAAAATCACTAATTCGGATATTTGAAACGAATATATAAAATAATAATTGCCCAACTGAACGGAAGTAGAATAAAATATCCTGCTTGATTTTTTTCGACAAGCTTTTTAAAAAAGCGTCAAGGCCCCTATAATAGAAAAGCACAAAAAGTTCATTGGGTTTGTTTTCATAACTTTCGGCAACAAATCTACGTATATTAACGAATCTATCCCTTTTTGAAGCTCGAATTACGCCAAATCTAAAAGCAAAGGATCCTATGCTGGAAAAGTACCCGATTTTCTTATGGGCAATATTCAAGTGACATAACATGGTGTAAAATTATCGCGGATCGCAAATTTGTTTAAATATCTCATCAATTGATGCCTAATAAATGCAAGCATGCATGTACAAAATATTTAATTAATTTTGTATGATAAATAATTATTAGAATACAGGGTCATTCATAATTCCCTCCGGGGTTTCGAAACGTTATAGTAAAAAAACGAAGACGAATATGAAAAAAAGAAACATATGAAATTATTCCGAAACTATTCAAGTTTTACTTACATACATTACAGGTGTTCTATGTGTGAACCCTTGGTCACACGGCATACATCCATGCGATAGTCCAGTTCCTGCCATACTCCGTTTCTTTAAATCTGAATCAGTGGTGTCAGTTCAACGGGCCTTTCGTAATAAATACCGAAAACAGGGACCAACTGACAAAACAATTCATGTGTGGTACCGGAAATTTAAAGAAACGGAGTATGGCAGGAACTGGACTATCGCATGGATGTATGCCGTGTGACAAAGGGTTCACACATAGAACACCTGTAATGTATGTAAGTAAAACTTGAATAGTTTCGGAATAATTTCATATGTTTCTTTTTTTCATATTCGTCTTCGTTTTTTTACTATAACGTTTCGAAACCCCGGAGGGAATTATGAATGACCCTGTATTCGTATATACATATTAATTAAAATAAATAATTTACATATTTAAAATAACATGAAAATATGCATGATGGGGCACTAAAATAGAAAGAAAATTAAAACCTGTTACTGAAAATGTCTATAACATAGTACTTTTCAATACCGTGGTTCTTAATGTCATTCACAAGCAGATGGAATTTTTCTCATCCTTAAACGCAAAGGAAGAATAGAATACAGATCGTTGTTATAAAAGTCCGAGAGGTAGCCACAATTTAAACCTAACCATTTTATACAAGCTGGTTTTCAAGTTGTAATTAATTTTACTTATCAATCCCGAAAACAGTCGTCAGTTGTCGCAACAGCTGTGTACGAGGCCATGATAATAGAAAAATTCCCCATTAAAACGTTAAAAGCATGGCAACCCAATTACAGATTTACCAATATTTTTAAAATAAAGCACGCTGTCATGTTTTCAGAAGCCTCGAAGTCTGAGCGGGGGTTGGCGAGCGTAGCTCGCAGGGGGTAGGCCCCCTAGTTTTCCTATAAAACATGTATGTCATATCCTATTATAATGTTCTTAGTTAAAATCCAGATTAAAAATCGGAATCCCAGATATAAACAAACGAACACTGTTGCCATTCAGAATATCAAGTTTAAATTAATCACAAATGAAGAACTCTTTGAAAGCTTCATTAAAAAAATTCAGTTTAACTTACGATTCTACCTTTGAAATATTTGTAAAAACATATTAAAGCTTTTAAATATTTTAATTTTGTTTAAAAACTTAAAAAACTATTTCATATAAAACATGTATATCAACATTTCTGGAGGAACAGGGGTTTCAGAAGGAAAAAAAATCATAACTTCGTCAATTGCTAAGGTATGAAATCAGCTTAAATTTATAGTAAATCACCTTAAAATTATCTACAACTTTTATATTGACAAGTTTTTTATAGGACCAACACTTACGGGAAAAAAAAAATAAAAACAAAAAATTCCCTGCTGGTTCCGCCTACAGGCTGAGGTGAAAATAGAAAAAAAAAACATAACTTCTTAATTTTTATACATATCGAATCCATTTAAAGTCATTAATACTTCTAGGAAGAGGGCCAAAAATTTATGTAAAACAGATTTTTGATTTAATTAAAAATGTCCCCAAGGGGAGGGGGGATAAATGTTTCAGAAGAAAAAATTCATAACTTCGTCAATTCCCAAGATATCAAATCCGCTTACATTTATTATAAATCTTCTTAATATTATATACAACTTTTTTATAGAACCAACTTTTACGGTAAAAAAAAAAAAAAAAAAAAAAAAAAATTAAATTAAATTAAATTAAATTAAAAAAATTAAATTAAAAAGTTAAAAACAAAAAAATCCCTTCGGGCTCCACCTACAGGCAGAGGTATATTTCGAAGTGGGTGGTCCAAACTGCCACATCATGCAAATAGGTCTTTCTTCTGCAATTCCCAATAAAAATGCGCCACACGGTCTGAGACTTCGAAATCTACCTGTGCGTGTAGGCAGAGCCGTCAGGGAATTTTTTCTTATAAAACATAATTAAAATATAAGGAATACATAGTACAGCGTAATTTTAATTTAATTTTGCTTATGTAATCAAACAATCAGTTATGTGGTGAGTCAAGCTGATTAAAAACTCATTGATAACACTTTTTTGCAAAAACTTTCGCACATGAACAACTTTTAAAATTTAATTTGAATATATATATATATATATCCTCAACATTTTTATCTGTAAAAAATCCTTTGTCATTTTTAAAGAGTACTTTTTCTACAATATAAAATATTCATGTTTGTTTGTAGGAAGTCTTATGAAAATGGAACGCAGATAAACAATCCGTCATTTTTGAAGGCGTTATATGCTAGTGTATATACAGGGTGTCCACGTATAATCTGACAGACCTTTATTTTCGCAACCGTTGGTCCTAGATGCATACTTCCAATTACAAAAAAAAATGGTTTAAATAAGGTAAAGAATTATTTTTAAAGCTATTTGGGTTAATATATATATATATATTTAAAAATTACGAAATTTAAATTTTTATACGGTCCCCCGGTCCTATTTATTAGTGATATTTAGTAAAAAATTGCTGTGACACTAACAAGTAAGATTAAAAAAATCTCATTCATCTACGATTAAAACTGACCGAATTATAAAACTTTGAAATGCATGACTTATATCACTTTCCACTTTTGCATCTCAAAACAGATGATTTCGGCCATGCTTTCAGGGGTCGTATAGAAAGTAATAGCTGTTTAAAGTTGGAGTATATTTTTTGTTGCGAAATAGGGGTCATTCTCAAATGTAGTAGAAATATAAATAATCGTCAGATATATCAAAAAAAATAGTTGACAGCAAAATTAACACTGCAATTTATATGTTAATATAAATGTGAAATCTATAATCATTCTGACATATTAATGCAAAATATACAATCTGTACTGAACATATAAGAGGATAAAAATAACAGAATTTTTGTTAAATAAAAGGATGTAAAACAACAGCCTCAATAAGATTTTAAAATGCTGTTAAATTAAACTGTCTTTCAAATTTTGAGTTGTGCCATGTTTTTTAGATTTTGAAAATTGATTCTAATGTATTTTTTAGCGCTGAATCCGAAAATGACATTCATTTTAAACCATCAGGTCAGGATTTTTCTTAAATCGAAAATTTCAATGTTAAAAAGCTCAAAGTTAAAATTTATCCCCTCTCCCCTCAAAACCTCATCGGACCCCTGAGCTATTTAGTTGTAAAAAACGCAGTATAAGCCAAAAAATTTAAATAAATTATTGAATTAAATAAAATTAAACTGAATAAAAAAGTCTTACATCTATTTTATAGTATCAGATTTTTCGCTATTTTTTAACCTTGAAATTTACGATTTGCGAAAAATCTTGTCATGATGGATAAAAGTGAAGGCAATTTTTTTATTCAGCGTTAAAAAATACAGAAAACGAAATTATAAAAGTTAAAAAACACAACCATCGCAGGTTTA
Source organism: Maratus michaelseni (assembly GCA_963931845.1). Taxonomy (NCBI): domain Eukaryota; kingdom Metazoa; phylum Arthropoda; class Arachnida; order Araneae; family Salticidae; genus Maratus; species Maratus michaelseni. The sequence continues at coordinate 300,622,387 of OZ007593.1, read as the reverse complement.
TGTTATCTAATCTAAAACTTTTTCTTAAACTTGTTGACGGTAATCTATCCGATTTTTTTTGTGTTATCCTCTAATATGAGTATTATTAAGATGGTAAGCGTCGAAAATCATAATAATACACTGCTCAAAACAATTAAAGGATATTTGAAGTTTTATATAAAATAAAGATATAAACGAAATTTTTTTTGTCGAAAATAGAAGAAGAGAATCACAAATGCAAATTTTTCTGGTTTTCAAACTGTGGAGTATGCAAATTTTGAGTTCGACGTCAAAAACCTCGCTTCAGCGGCAGCGAATGAAATTTGGCTTTCAACTGGATAAAAGAGAATGAAGACAAGGATGATCGGCATTCAGTGATTGCTTTGTTTCGATGAGTACGATGTCTCAGCGAAGTCATTTGACAGATTCAGAAGCTTGGAGAATTGTTGGTAGGTTAGAAGGGGGCCAAACTCAAGCCGAAGTAGCGCAAGCCATTGGAGTGTCACAAAGTGTCATTTCCAGGATCTGGAACCGTTTTTTGGAGAGTGGATGTGCAGGCCGAAGACCAGGGCAAGGTCGTAGACGGGCAACAACGCCCAATGAAGATCGGTATTTAGCGTTAACAGCTCGGAGACACCGAAACATGAACGCTGCTCTTCTCCAACAACACCTTCGCTCGGCTACAGGCACCACGATTTCAACTCAGACTGTCCGAAACCGGCTCCATGCTGTAGGTCTGTATGCTCGCCGACCGATCTTATGTGTTAGATTAACATCAAGGCATCGTCGCAACCGCAGGGAGTAGGCAACCGAGCATGTCAACTGGAGGAGAAATGAATGGAGCAATATTCTGTTTTCTGACGAGTCCCGTTTTTCTGTGCATCCGGATAATAGGCGTATTTTCATCTGGAGGGACCGTGGCAGTAAGAATAATCCTGCGTTCGTGCACGAAAGTGTCAGATTTGGCGGTGGAGGAGTGTTGGTGTATGGTGGCATCTCCATTGACGGGCGCACTGACCTCTACATCATTCGAGATGGAGCTCTGACTGGTCGCCGATATAGGGATGAGATCCTCAGACCTATTGTAGTCCCTTACGCTGCAGCAATCGGAGATAACTTCATTTTAATGGACGATAACTGCAGGCCACATCGTGCAAACCTGGTGTAGGATTTCCTTTTCGAGGAAGGAATCGTTCGAATGGAATGGCCAGCGTGTTCTCCAGACATGAATCCAATCGAGCACGTATGGGACGCTCTAGGAAGATGAGTTTCTGGCCGCCAACAACCCCCACAAACTCTCCAAGAACTGGAAAGAGCTCTTCTGGAAGAGTGGGGCAGAATACCCCAACTCGTCATTAATAGCCTCATTGAGTCCATGCCTCAAAGGTGTTCAACGTTGCTGGCCGCCCGTGGAAACCATACCCCCTACTGAAAATGATTTTCTTTGAAGAAAACACCTTTTCTTATTCTTTTTTTCTCATATGCACAAATTGTGTTTTTTTCCTTTTGTTCACAAATGCGCAATAAAATGCATTTTTTTCTGCCAAACATGTGTAATTTATTCTCATATAACCTACTATGTCTGTCGACCATGTATCAATCAGATAAAAAGTTTCCCAGATACAAAATCCACCTAAAACTGCAATATCCTTTAATTGTTTTGAGCAGTGTATTACATTGTTATCCTATTTAAGTCACTATGTAAAATTTAACTTAGATCGGACATTTGAAAGTGAGTTAAAGTTCGAGTACAAATTTTAAACTGGAAAGATGATCGTTGCAAGTTAAATAAAACCTTATGAAAATAATATAATTTTTGTTAAAATAAATCATAGCCTCAAATCCTTACAAAATAAAACATATATTAAAATACAATTATTTTAACTAATCTGAAACTGAACTAATAAAATTTCAGTCAATCGTAATAGTTGTACGATTTCTTTCAAAGCGAAGATACCTTGAAATAAGTTTAAGTACTTTATATACGACCCCTGAAAGCACGGCCGAAATCATCTGTTTTGAGATGCAAAAAAGTGGTATATGTCATGCATTTCAAAGTTTCATAATTGGGTCAATTTTAATGTTAGATGAGTGGGACTTTTTTTTATCTTACTTGTTAGTCTCACAGTAAATTTTTACAAAATATCACTTATAGGACCGGGAGATTGTATAAAAATTTAAATTTCGTAATTTTTTAATAAATGTTTTTCTTGACCAAAATCGCTTTAAAAATAATTCTTTACCTTATTTAAACCCTTTTGGTAATTGGAAGTATGCATCTAGGACCAACGGTTGCGAAAATAAAGATCGGTCAGGTTATATGTGGAATATAGATATATATATAAGCTCAAAACAATATTTGTGGATTTTGTTTTTGAAAATTTTGCACACTATAGATGTAATTACCGGACACCCATACATCAAAATACTTGAATATGATTTTTAATTACAAGCAAATTATTTAAAATTGCTCTAACAGTTGGATATGTTCCAACGTAATTATATACTTAGACATAAACAACACCGAGTAGGTAATTTTTGGTATTTTTGTGACTTTTTTTGTGGTTTGTTTTTGTATTTTTGTGCATGGTGTAAAATGTCTGATACACAAAAGCTATTTCAAGTATTTTTATATATCAGAGGTGTAAACTACTCTAAATGGCTTAAGCAAATGCAAACGAAATTAAATTATTTATATAAAATCAGAGTGGTTTTTTATAGTGTCAATTTGCAAAGTAATGTGTTTTAACACTGAAAAATAACTAATGTCTTGTGTCATATTTTTTTTTTTTTTTTTTTTTTTTTTTTTTTTTTTTTCACGACGATAATGAATTGTATGAAATTTGTTAATTAAGTACAATATGTATATAGTTTTTTAATTATTAGTCATGAATTATAAGTGAATGCATTAGAGGAGTACTGCTAAAATGTAAAGTATGCATAAATGCGAATAAATGCCCTAGAAAGTACATGCGTACAGTTTGAATGCAAACATCAATTTGACTTCTTCTGAAGATATAACTAATAAAATACCATCAAATGTTGCAATGTTATTATGACTCTGAGTAAATACCTCTGAAAGCAATTAAGGTACAAAACTAAACTGTTAGCAAATATAGAAAAAAAGTTTACGCCTTGACCATATATATATATACAGGGTGATTCATAAAAGATGGGCAGAACTTTAAGGGGTTATAGTACACTTAAAGACAAATAATATTAAATAGGAGACTAAGGGTCCCAGACGTATTCCCAAGGAGATAGGGGGCATTAAAGTTTAGGGTCCGAAATTTCAAATGATTATAAAACATGGAAAAATTGGTCGATTCGTTTGCGGTTTTTGCAAAAAATTTTCTTTATGCCAGTATTTTCTTGAAATAAAATTTTAAAGTTCAATTTCAAAAAATGCCGATAGGGGGCGCTTTAGACTTTGGAGTAACAAACAACTATTTTTTAACGTTATTTTTTGTATTTCTTTAAATGATTTCGAAAGCTTAGACTTAAACTTAAATTTTGATCTAAAAATCTGAGTCCTAACGAGTAGTTAAGTAGCGTAAACTGAAATTTGAAATTTGAAACCCTTCTCCCCCCAGAACAAAAATCAGTTATTCCCGATCTTTGTGTCGTAGATTAGGCTCTAACTACTGCCGCGTTTTGCTAAAATTATTCTTTATGTCAGTATTTTCTTGAAAATAAATTTTAAAGAAAATTTTCAAAAAATTCCGATAGAGGGCGCTTTAGACTTTGGAGTAAAGAACAACTATTTTATACCGTTATTTTTTGTGTCTCATTAAATGCTTTCTAAAGCTTAGACTTAAACTTAAATTTTCAGCTCAAAATCTGAATCGCTGAGCGTGGTTCAGTAGCGAGGGGAGGGGGTTCAAATTTCAACTTCTGAACATAGTTCAGTTTGCACTACTTATCCATGCCCAACGATTCTGTGCTGTGTTACGAGGCAAAAATACAACTTTCGTCAAGGACTGCATAGTCGGAATTCACTCATAAAGGCACTGGCACAGTTGGAAACGTCGCTCATGCAAACGTTAAAGCTCCATTCCTGACGCTAGTCACCGGGTGAAGAAGGAAACAGAAAGTATGCAAATGTCAAATGGGGAAGAAGAAGAACACGTATGCAAAATTTCGACACGATTCAGGCATAAAAACCACTGAACGGTGAGTCAAGTGTAAGTCGCTGTAGTAATGAATCGGAAGATGGTGCCCTTCACGAATAAGGAAAAGGCTGAGATGCATTTAATTTACGGAGCGGCAGATGGAAATGGTGCAGAGGCACAACGAATGTACGGAGAGCGATTTCCTAACAGGCGGTTGCCTAACCGCAAAACTTTCGAGCGCTTGCACAGACAGTTGTGTGAGACGGGATCATTTCTCGCTTCCCGGTCGAATGCAGGTCGTGCAAAAAAGGACGAATCAGTAGTTGTTGCAGAAGCCATTCTGGATGTAATAGCGGCGCAGCCAAGTACAAGTACACGAACAGTAGCTAGCCAGGTGGATACCTCACAGTCCACGACTTGGAGGGTACTGAAGGATGAACATTTGCTCCCGTTTCATGTGCAACGAGTCCAGAAACTGTCTCCAGGGGATTATCCAAATCGTATTGAATTCGCCCGCTGGTTTCTGCAGCAGAACGCGCTAAATCCACATTTTGGACGAACTGTGCTTTTCACCGATGAATGTACCTTCACACGTGAAGGTACATTTAACACACACAATGCACATGTATGGGCGGATGTCAATCCACATGCTACGTATCCACATGCTCATCAGAGACGCTTTTCCATCAATGTTTGGGCAGGAATCCTCGGAGACCACCTAATCGGACCGTACCTTCTTCCTGAACGCCTCAACGGTAAAACATACCTCACATTTCTGCAACATGTGCTGCCAGACCTGTTAAACGTTGTTCCTCCACGCATCCGGCGGGCCATGTGGTTCCAGCACGATGGAGCGCCAGCCCATTACGTACGAGACGTCCGCAACTATCTGGACATCACATTTCCGAACAGATGGATTGGTCGAGGTGGTCCTGTTGCTTGGCCTGCTCGCTCGCCAGATCTTTCACCCCTCGATTTCTTTTTTTGGGGACGATTGAAGGCTCTTATGTATGAGACACCCATTGAATCCCCCGAGGAACTGGTCGCCATACTTTCCGCCGCTGTAGGGGAAGTGCTCGAAAAGCCTGATGTTTTCGCGAATGTTCGCCGTTCCATTCGTCGCCGTTGTTCTGCGTGCATAACCTCTGGTGGTCACAATTTTGAACATTTATTGTGATTACATGTTAATAAATATGCTTTGGTAACATAATCCTAATTTGTGTCTTTTTACCTCGTATCACAGCACACAATATGTGGACATGGTAAACTGAACTGTGCTCAGGAGTAGAAATTTCAAACCCCTCTCCCCAGAAACTTAACCACGTCTAACGATTCAGATTTTGGGCTGAAAATTTAAGTCTAAGCTTTAGAAAGCATTTAATGAGACACAAAAAATAACGGTATAAAATAGTTGTTCGTTACTCCAAAGTCTAAAGCGCCCTCTATCGGAATTTTTTGAAAATTTTCTTTAAAATTTATTTTCAAGAAAATACTGACATAAAGAATAATTTTAGCAAAACGCGGCAGTAGTTAGAGCCTAATCTACGACACAAAGATCGGGAATAACTGATTTTTGTTCTGGGGGGAGAAGGGTTTCAAATTTCAAATTTCAGTTTACGCTACTTAACTACTCGTTAGGACTCAGATTTTTAGATCAAAATTTAAGTTTAAGTCTAAGCTTTCGAAATCATTTAAAGAAATACAAAAAATAACATTAAAAAATAGTTGTTTGTTACTCCAAAGTCTAAAGCGCCCCCTATCGGCATTTTTTGAAATTGAACTTTAAAATTTTATTTCAAGAAAATACTGGCATAAAGAAAATTTTTTGCAAAAACCGCAAACGAATCGACCAATTTTTCCATGTTTTATAATCATTTGAAATTTCGGACCCTAAACTTTAATGCCCCCTATCTCCTTGGGAATACGTCTGGGACCCTTAGTCTCCTATTTAATATTATTTGTCTTTAAGTGTACTATAACCCCTTAAAGTTCTGCCCATCTTTTATGAATCACCCTGTATATATTGAAAGGGAAGTATATCGTGTATATTGATTTTAAATAAAGTGTAAATATTGTGCAAGCAAATACGAGTGTAAATGGAGTGTGATAGTCATTTCATGTGGAAAGTAATTAATTAACCAACTGCAATTAAATTAACATGACTGAACACGGAAGTTTTTGCTTTGCGTTAATTATTTGTCTGAAAAAGAAACATGTATGGTAAAGAAAAAAAAGACCAGTGCCATGAAAAAAAATCTGACGTACAAAAATATTTTGAAATATTTAGTACGCAAATTAAAGATATTAGAAAATGTAACAAGTCTGTGTGCGTCTGCAGCACGATATATCAGCATAAATCATGATATTTTAATGAAGCACGGTGCATTGACAAATAAATATGAGTACATTCTTATCTACCCTATATATATACTGTCGCAAAAAATACTTTCCATGGATATATTTATCTACCCTATATATATAAAATCCTAATGAATTTGTGAAACGATTTTATGAAACGAATTTATGAAACGATTTTATGAAACGACTGATTAAACAACTGATTATGTTTCAGGGCTATTTTTAATAAAATATTAAACGCTTGATGGTGAAATTAATACCAATTGTTCATAAAAATCCGCGGATGTCAAAACTGGTAATAGAATTTTGAAATTGGAATTAGTTTTCGAGATATTAATTTTTTTCTAATTTTAATGACATTTCTGTAATGATGGCAACTAATTACTCAGTTTTTTTGTGACAAAAAAGGGAAAAAAATCGAAAAGGATCCCGATAGGGATTATTGATTTCTTTTTATTCGTCATTTTCAAATTGAAATTGAATTTATCTTTTATTTCAATCGATAATGAAGACAAGATTGCGATTAAATTATGTTTTTCATGAAAATTTGAAAAAAAAAATCACATTTCTATCGTCAGGATTCAATCGTCTCTGTCAGCATTTAATTTAATTTATAAACTGAAAATATTTTGAATACATTCGTCCAAATGACGTCATTTATGTTTATACAATTTATTTAATATAAAGAAGCCATTTATATATTTTTATGTACAAAAAGAGGTAAATTGAAAGACAATTATAAATAAATTGTATACATATAAATACATGTATAAACAAGCATAAAAATTCGGTGCTTTTCCAGTATATGGGGCCTTGACGAAACAGAGAAAATAGCCTTGGCGGAAAAGGAAAATTTGGCAACATACTTTCTGTCAACCTATTCACTTTGTCATTTCGTATACAGAAGCATTTTTTCAATATTTATACAATTTGTTTAGCGTAAAATGTCATTTATCCTATTTTATATGTAATCAGAAGTAATTTGTATAGAAAAAACAATATTATACATATAATTAAAATACGCATATAAACAAAAAAAATCGTCGAGTTTGTTTCCATGGCTCTTTATGTCATTTGGCACCAAATCTCACTTTCTGATGCCCGAATTACGCCAAGCTTTTTAAAAAAGCGTCAAGAGTATAATAGAAATCAGATAGCTCAAAAAGCGTATAATAGAAAAGCACCAAAAGTTCACTGGGTTTGTTTTCATAACTTTTGGTAACAAATATATGTATATTAACGAATCTATTCGTTTTTTAAATTCGAATTACGCCAAACCTAAAAGCAAAGGATCCTATACTGGAAAAGTACCAGATTTTCTTATGGACAATATTCAAGTGACATAACATGGTGTAAAATTATCGCGGATAGCAAATTTGTTTAAATATCTCATGCCGAATAAATGCAGGCATACATGCACAAAATATTTAATTAATTTTGTATGATAAATAATTATTAGAAAATTCGTATATACATATTAATTAAAATAAATAATTTACATATTTAAAATAACATGAAAATATGCATGATGGTGCACTAATATGGAGAGAATATTAAAACCTGTTACTGAAAATGTCTATAACATAGTACTTTTCAATACCGTGGTTCTTAATGTGATTCACAAGCAGATGGAATTTTTCTCATCCTTAAACGCAATGGAAGAATAGAATACAGATCGTTTTTATAAAAGTCCGAGAGGTAGCCACAATTTAAACCTAACCATTATATACAAGCTGGTTTTTCAAGGTGTAATTGATTTCACTTATCAATCCCGAAAACAATCGTCAATTGTCGCAACAGCTGTGTATGAGGCCATGATAATAAAAAAATGCCCCATTAAAACGTTAAAAGCATGGCAACCCAATTACAGATTTACCAATATTTTTAAAACAAAGCACGCTGTCATGTTTTTAGAGGCCTCGAAGTCTGAGCGGGGGTTGGCGAGCGTAGCTCGCAGCGGGTAAGCCCCCTAGTTGAATCATAATATTATAAAATAATATAATTAACTTCAAGGCTTGATTCAGTAATGCAATATTCATAATTGTATTGTAGAGAAATTTACCTTCGTGTAAAAATATACAATTTTATCTAAAAGGCACTGGAGTAAATGTTTTATATATATTTTTTTAATTGTTTATGTAACTGAAATTATATGTGGATTTTAACATGTTTAACATGGTAACTAAATTTAAACAAAATTGATTATTTATGTTTTGCTATATGGCAGTCGTTCTCAAATCAAAAGTAATTACGTCAGATTCAACACAAATTTACGTGCATTTATTGCGTTATCTGGCTGGAAACAGTCCATGAAAATTTTGAATTTAAAATCATTTCTAATGTAAACAAATTACCAAAAACTACTAAATTATAAATGTGAAAAAACATAAAAATGAACAAATCATTAATTATTATATAAAAAAAGCTATTACACAGAGCAAACAAACACAAAATCTATGCATTTTGAAATTGTTTGTTTGTACAATTGCACGCATTTAAACTTCTAAAAAAAATTTTAATAACAAGTATTTAAAACACTTTTGTGATAAATAACAGCGTATTTCTAATAACGGAAGAAGTGCGGACAAGTGTCCAACGTAGGAGTCAGTTGAAGTTTCGGGAAGGAACAAAAACCGCAGGTTAATTTCTCCTGATATGTATATAAAATATAAATAAATCTTCTTTATAAATGTGTAAAACGTTCACTTAAATTAAAGTTTTGATGTAATTCTTTAGAAAAATTTAAAATTTGTATTATAAGCAAAAAATTAAAATAAACGAAGCGTATATTTTAAATGCATGAGTCTCACCATTTATTTCAATCTTTTAAAATTAAGAAGGGCAATTCATAACGCTTTGCAGCTTCTAACAATGGTACGTCACACAAATGAGAACGACGTTTCAAAATACAATTTTCATTCGTGAGTATCATTTATTTCGTGAACAGTTTAAATAATTGCTGAAGATTTTCAGAAATAAATTTAATTACGTTTTGTTTTAATTTTACAAAAGGAACATTATTTAAAAAAATCAATATAATTCATATTGTAGGAAATGTTTAAACTCGTAAAACACTTTATTGCCATATTTACATGTGAACAAATATCTTTAAATGACTAAATTGCTTTTGTTTTCCTTTTTATTAGTTTTGTATAATATATAGACATTCAGAAAATTAACAGAAAATAATGTGTAACTGCATTTTTAAAACACATATAAATGGCTTTACAACATGTTATACAGAAGAACTTTTGTGGAAACGATTTTATAATAAAATTTTTGTTTACTGTTTCAGATATTTTTTTTATTTGTCTTTTTTTCTTAGAAAAACCAGCGGCTGAGTTATTTGTTTGATTTGAATGGGAAAATTGCTCCGACAGTTTACAGATGACTGAAAGATTATGTTTCAGCTTCTCCCAGAAGGATTTATTCACATAAAAAACTTGTAAAAGGCTAAAACAGTCGTAGTTATAATATTTAAAAGATTAAAACTATTAATATATATATTTGCATAAATCAAACAAAGTTTAGCTTAATGTTTAAACGATATAAAATATACAAAACCTTCTTTAAGACATTTTGAATGTCAATTGCGCTCAACAAAATGAAGTCTCTTATCATGAGAGAAATTCCACCCAATCCAAATTCAATCGAATTGAAACTGAAAATCAGAAAATGTAAAAAAATGATTCATAAATATTTAAAGTATAAAGATTTTTTTAATCAGATTGTTCACAAACTTTTGTCGAGACGTACAGCTGAAAAAAAGACTAATTGAATCAGTGATTGTTGAAAGGAACTAAGTCGTACTTTTCAAATTTCCCAAGTCATGATCTTAGTCTCCTTCAACAATCAACTTGTAAACTCCTTCCTCCCAAACATGCATAGATAGTAACCAGGATGAGTTATTTTTTTCACAAAATGGTCAAAAAACATGAAAGAACGTTAAAACCATCTTAATATGAGAAATGTCAAAATGTGGACTTAGTTCCTTTCAAAAATCACCGATTCAATGGTAGAAAACTAGAAACACATAGAAGTTGAAACAGGAAATTCGTTTTAACACAGGATGAAACATCGCTTTATTTAAGTGACTTTGAAAAAAAAAATGGAAAACTTTTTTATCAAGATATATAGAAAAGACCACCAAAAGTAGGGGCGGGGGAAATGTAAAGTAAAGCTCCTAAAATAATTCGTGATCTCTTCTGAATTTTTTTATGAAAGAATATAATGCTCAATCTAGTATCAAGTGAGGCTATAGTAAATTCACTCCATTTTAGCACAATATTTTATTTCCCAATTGCGTACAAGATATGACAAATTTATACCGCAAAATCATCAATAAATTTGAGCCTCCTAGTCGAAATGTTAGCCAAATGGAAAAGTTATTTATTGAGATAAATATTAAAATAATTAAACAATATTTTATCTCAAAGTAACTTTTTCTTTGGCGATGAAACACTAACACATACTACGCTATCTGGTAACGACAACTTGGTCCTTTATAGAAACGTATATTGTGTGAAATATTGGGAAATATACGCGAATGATGACAAAATCACCAAGCATACCCAGTATATTCAGGCGATAAAATGATATTAATTTAATATCGTTTTGATTGCAGATAATGTTAATTAGTAAAAATAATAAGACGCAATATTTTTTAACTTCCATATGTATTAAGTGTAATTAGAGGCAGATTAATCTTACAGATTCGTCAAAAATATTTGTATGTGATAAAACAATAGCAATTTTCATTATTAAATGCATTTAATCATTCTGTTTATTCCAAAACAGTATAATTTAATTACCATTACATTAAAAATTAAATTAGTAACTCAAATGCATATAAATACCCATTTTTGCTGGATAATTTAAATAAAATGTTATACTAAAATTATTTTTTCCTTTTTCGAGTAAATTAAAATAAAGAACCTACTATTTTAATCAAAACAATATTAAATTTATTCTGATTAAATATCTTAATTTGATTACTATCTATTACGTTCGGCGGAAATATTTTATTACTTTATCCTTTGAAATTTAAATAAATATTTTATCATCATACACATTAATCTATTTCATTAGCCTTTTAAATTCTATAATCTCCTGAGTAAAAAATGATTACATGAATTCGATGAAATTATCAGAAATATATCTATTTATATAAAGTGAAATTTATTTAAATAAAGATTACATTTAAATATTATATTGCATCTGAAAATGGAGAAAAAATTTAAAAAAATAATTTTGATTTATTAAAAGCAATGATTTTCGTTTTGTAATTAAAATTAATCTTTTAAAATTAAAATTAAATAAAAACTGAAATGTTTAAAACGAATTCGCAACGAAGACAATATAAATGATAGTACGTAAATGTTTCTGTCATTTATATTTAATAATATATATATATATATATATATATATATATATATATATATATATATAATTTAAAATATTCAAAGTAATATAATATTGTAAGAAGAAGAAAAATGAAATGATTGATAATTGTATAAATATTTCTTTTATCGATATTTTTACAAAATATAAAACAATTTAAAATAACTATATAAATATATTGTGTGATTTCATTATTTTTATACTGCACTGTTAAAAATTTGCAGAAAACTGTCCAGTCATTTGACCGTTTTTATAAAAAATGGTTACCTAACTGTAATTTAACTCTATTCCGACCATAATATGGTCAATAATATGCTCAGAATAGAGTTAAAAATATATTTTTCATAGCATTTTTTTTATAGAACACGGTTAAATAACCGTATTCTATAAAAAAGGTCAAATGACTGGACAGTTTGCTGCAAATTTTTAACAGTGTAGCTGATCCGCTCGGCGTTGACCGCTCCCGTCAATAAAATAGTACGAAACGCTACAACACTCTAAAAATAGCTGCACGAATTCCAGATAAACTTTATTCAAATCGGGCTAAAAGACTAAAACAGGATTTACTTTATGAATTTCGAAAAATCACCGTGAAACAGGAAAATAGTCTAAAAATCGCCAAAATAATTCTCGAAAAATTAAAAAATCGGTTTACAAATTCCGAATAAACTGTATTGAAAAAAGGACAAAATACAGAATTTAAAATATTGTGCTAAAAGTTTATAAGCTGATTATTTTTACCAATGTGGAACAATCCCCTCCCCCCCACCCAGAAAAAAAAAATCCGTATGAAATTTAGGCTCAGATTTTTTATTTTTTGATAATAGGACAATATATTAATTTTAAAAATACTATCAACAACGCAAAATGGCGAGTTTCTATGGTGCCGAAATTTTTGCCTACGAAACTCCGGCCCTTCCCGGCATTTTCAAGCAGACGAAAAACAGAACGTTTTTTTTTCTTTTTTTCTGCATTTTGAAATCGGAATTGAATTCCAGGAATTACAATAAATAAAAAAGGAAAAAAAAAAAAAAAATAAAAAATAAAATAAATAAAAATTAAAAATTAAAAATTAAAAGTAAAACAAAGAAATTGCCGTACCTCTCGTATGCTGTAACGCTATCTTTCGTTTTAAAAAAAATGTGTTAATATTTTCTGGTATTAGTTTTTTTTTCTAGAGTTCGAATACTGTTTTCAAGTTATCCTAATTTTCTTATTTTTAGGTGCGTTCGTAGTTATATAAATACGTAGAATCTATAGTCGTCGTCAGGTCCGTTCGTCTATGCACAAAAACTACCCAACAGAACGGTTTGATATTTAATATATATAATCGTTGCAGAATTTTATCGAGTCATTTCAAATTTTATAAAAATCGAATCAAAACTTAAAAGGATATTAATAAAAATATTTATTAAATAATTTGAATTTAAAAAAAATCGGTACTTCCTTGTTATAGCAGTTTCCGAGGAATAATCGTCAAGCGACCGAGATGTATCGTCAAATTATCTGACATGTATGATGGTGAAGTCTTATATGACGTATATGACATTTTATAAACTGTATGACAAAGTTATAGTCAAATTCCTCATTCTATTAAGTTCTATCATACGTAATTAATTCAATGATATCCCATGATAGGTAATGATTCAAGATTGTCTTGGAAATTATGCCAGATTATGATGGAGTCAAATTATTTCTGTATTACTGAATTAAAAAAACAAATTTTTACACATAAATTGTTTAATTAAAGCAATCATATAATCTATCGACATTTTTTTGGATAGATGTTTCTGGAGAAACAGATATTAAATGGAAAAAAAGTATAAAAATAGATTTCAAGTTCTCAATTTTTTAAAGCTGGACGTATTCGAATTCTCAGTATTCGAATTTTCAGTATATGTCAACAAAACATAAAATGTTGCCATCTTAAAATGTACTTATTTTATTACGGAAATTGTAAATACCATAAGAAGAGATGATATAATTCATTTCACTGAAATAGTATGAATGCACCTCACTTGTCACGTTTGACGTAGAAATTTCCAACTTGTTTCAATTAAATCAGCAAAAACTTCAGCGGGGCCCTCTTAGTTCGCTTGGAAAAATTTTCTTTGAAAAATACAAAATCATGCAAATTTGAGGTTCATTTTCAAGTCAAGGCTACGAACCCTGATGACGAATTGCTAACAACTCTAGGTTCATTTGGATATATTTTCTTTTAAATACAGAGCTATTCAAAGTGAAATCCGAAATCAAAATTCCATATATTCAAAAATAAATGACACAAAATGGTAAGTAATACATAAATACAAAGTAAAAATATGGAAGTTTTATTTTGCGAACAATAGATGTGTTCGTGTGTGCTCTTAGTGAAGCTATTTCACGAAAGCTGTTTTAGAAGCTTTTCAGTGTCGTCCGTGGAGCAGAAACCTGTTTGTGTCTTGTCGTTTGCGCGATAACGATCTGCAATCACTTTTCACTGTGAATTTAGTAAAATGTACCGAATTAATCCACCTACTGCTAAGAGTATTCGAAGGTGGTATCATCAGTTTAAGAGGAGTGACTGTAAAGGAAAATATGCAGGGCGACCAGGCATATCTGCGGAAAATGTTGTAGGAATGAAAGATACTTTTCTAACGAAGCCCAAAGAAATCGACTGTTTGCGCCAGTCTTGAACCGGCCATTCCTACATGACACTTTACAACGTGTTTAACAGACATTTACATACCGTCTTGACATTATACGTGTAACTAAAGGAAGTTATATCGAATACTTGTAAAAAAAAAACTTCAATATTTGTCCTTTGTAGCCATACATTACTTATCATTCTGTGTCGTTACTTTACGAGAATATAGCATTTTGAAATCGGATGATTAATTTTGAATAACCCTGTATAGTGTATATATAAAATTTCACTGTATTTAGTCATTCCGGAATACAAATTAGTAAACATAATTTTAAAATAGAATTTTTTTAAATGTTTATTAAAATTAAGATTTCTACGAAAAAAAAGTTTATTGAAAATATCAAGATATTTTTTGAAATGAAAACTTGCCTAAATCCTGTATTTCGGATATTAAAAATCGAAAACACATTTCAGATGTATCTCATGTATTTTTAAATAAAAAAGTTTTATATATGTGTGTCTGTACGCAATAACTGGGGAAATTTATTGCACGCAGAAGTCGGAAAATGTAGATAAGTATAAATTAAGGCAGCTCACAATCCTCCTGAGATTTATATATTTTTACTTTTTCATAATTAGCCGTGATCTTAAATAACGAACTTTAATTAACAAGCTTCCATTCTCCCGAAGATTGCATATGCACAAGATCGAGAAAAACGTATTGTTTCATGCCATAGCACTCAGATGAAAGGGAGACGTTCTGCTTTATCTAGAATTTCAAGGAAAACCACTTGGCTAAGAAGAAAGAAAAATAGTGCACCAGCTATTATCGGATACCTGCATGTTACCTATGGTACGTTTCAATAAAAAATATATCAATATATATGTATATATATATATATATATATATATATATATATATATGTAGAAAGGTGATACGTAAAAATATAATTTATTTAATTAATTGAACAATTAGATTTCAAAATAACAAAAGCAAGAACTTTAATACCATTCTAGGAAATCAATTTCACAACGCTTCGTTGGTTATTTCTTTAAAATATCTTACACTTCTCACATAAAACATACAATATACTTATTGTTACATAGTCCAATTAGGCCTAGCAGTGCTCTAATTGACTCGTCCACATTTCAACGTTTCTTCGATGCTAAAAATATATGACTGACCTTTTCCAATTTTTGCATGTATTAAAATGTTGATCTCGTGATCCAAAATATTTAAAGCTCGTGTATTTGAAACAGGGATAATATTAATAGTACTAAAGCGTCAGTTAATATGACGATCATAACGTCATAAAGCAATTGAAGTATTAACGTTGAAATCCTACACACACACACACACACACACACACACACATATATATATATATATATATATTATTTTTTTATTTATGTTGTAAGTAGATGTATTTTTCATATTTTTATTTTTTCGCAATTTATTTTTTTCTATTCTCAATTAAACCATAGTATTGCATTTATTGTTACAAATGGTAAAATGTCTACACGGTCTATGAGCGGCGTCTATCATTAGACTGCGACTAGGCACGGGGCTAATTGTTATCGGAAGACTCAGACTGCACCAGACCCGACAGATACGAGCCTTCCAGTTTACATAAAAAATATAAATGCCTGTCAAACAATTTCTTCATCATGGAAAGTAGCGTTTCGTTTTCTTTTAAGTCCATATTCATTAAAGATCACAAATCAAGTGTTTTGAATAGAAGAGCAAATACTTATTATGCCAGTATTATCTATTAAATATAGTTTCCAATTTATATTAAAGATATAAATAAAAAATAAAAAATATATTTATAAAAAAAAAATCAACAGATTTTTTTTTAAATTCGATTAAATTATTAAAATTAGAAAAAAGATTTTTTCTAGTCGAACAGAAATTAATTGAAACTTTATTATTGGCTTTAATTTCATAAAAATGTATTTATAGGGAATCTTATTATTTCCATTTGTGAAATGGCAAAACATTATTTTTTAATGAATAAAAACAAATACTTTGTGCTATAAAAAATATAATCATTTGATATAAAGTTCACGATAAAATTTAGTATAATATTTTTTTTTATTAATATTAAAATTGTTAATGCTTTGTAATAGAAGAGAAATGCATTCTACAAAATTCAAAATTATTGTTAAATCAAGGCAAAGGTAAGATCATCTGGATAACATTATGCTGTCAATCTAGTTCACTGGATAAATGAATCAAGAACTCATCCATTAAACTAGATCAGTTAATTCAATTATAAAAATCTGAGAGGAAAAAGAAATATTTCAAAATCGGAAATATATTACTTCATTTTAGCTCTGAAGATATTAATGGAATATTTTATGACTTGTTAATCTTTCTTCTAGTGTACTGATAAAAGACGAACTTATATCCGAATCGAATTAAAATGTATATATATAAATATATGTGTACTCTCTCTAATTGTTACTTTGATTTTCTGACGGAAATATCCATGTAACTGTATTTTTTCCATATGAAGATTTAAACATACAGTATGATTTTAAATGCAGATAATAATCATTTACAAATAAAACTATTCTAAAATGTAAATATTTTTTTTTAATGCTCGTACGAGAAAATGTATTTAAAAAGAAATCTATTTGAAGATATTCAATTCAGATATCAACTTATCAAGTCTCCTTGAAAATGCTACACCATAAAGATATCACTTTCCTCACATGGAATTCTCACGAAAAGTGCAATTTGCTCGAATGTAAACTGATTAGTATTTTAATACACACTCACAAATAAGGTAGAAATTACGACATCAATACACTTAAAATTTATATAAATATTTGTGTTACGTAAAATAACAACTGAAAGAAATACGTAGACTTATATGTTTAACATTATTTTTCTTATAGGCAAATCTGTAATTCTTATGAGAAAACTATTAAAAAACAGTTACAACTATTTAGAAAACATAGTTATAATATTGTTTAAAGAATAAAGAAAATTTAATTTAATCTATTGAGTGAAAGTTGAAGAAGAATTATTCGGTTTATGCAGTCGGTATACGCTGTCGGTTTATCTGGATATAATATCACGCTCGACGTTGATCGATGAAAATTATCATATTCTCACACGCACTTTACGAACTTCTCGCCGATATCTAATCAGATAACTGGTAACGTTCGCCATTTTTGCACGAACACCTGACTACTAACTCCCTGCGATCTAGTCAGTTGATTGTGTTTATATACATGATACAATTTAAATATTTGCTGAAAAGCACGTCAACTGCTCTACTATCAGTTTATTCTATTCTTATCTTTTTATTTATTATTTTTATTTTTTTACCTATGTATGATGTTTCTACAATGACCGATTCCAGAGCAAACGCTGCTAACGGACCAGCTGACGATAAATCTTTTATTTTGCAGTATAATATTTTTCTCAGTTAAAAATATAGCTGCGCTAAAATGAATAGCGCAAATTTTACACATTTTACAGGCTATGAATATTTTTGTTCTTCTCATAATCAATTAAGTCGTGATTTTTTTTTCATTCTTCGATAAATTGTCTGTACTGCCCCGTAATTTGTTATATATATATATATATATATATATATATATATATATATATGTTCTATAAAAATTTATTTCCTTCGTATCCTTCCATTTTATTCGCATTAATATTTTAAAATTAATCTAACTTCTGTCATAGTCAGTATTTCCTTAATTCTTAATAATATCTATTCCTATTTAAAGTCCTTTTAAAAGTAAATATCCGTATATTAATAATTATTTTGTTCCAAATCTTAATCTAAAATTTAAGATCATTCGTAACTTTTATCAGTTCCCCAATCTATAAAATTCTGAGACGCGTTCTCATTTCGAATGTTTTTTAAAAGCCATTTTCTTTTTATTATTATTATTATTATTGCTCTGAATTTTTCGCGCGCTTGGGATTTTAACTTCTAAATTGGTCCGCACCCAAGTAAGGGGATTCTTTAATGTTTTAACCTCGCCCTCTAGCCTCATTCGTTGGGCTGGAGCTAGCTTCTCACTCATTGGGTTGAGCGCTCGTGACGTAATTCTGTGTATGTTTCCGCGGAGAGATCAAAACTGGCCCGCACCGGTCGGAGCGGCAGATTTTTGACGTTTTCGGAAGCTAAACAAGTATGTGTCTGGTATTTGTATGACCGTAGATTATTCAACTGGCCCAATAACATCTTAATTCAATGAAGTGAAGCAACGTTAGCCCTAGGGCTATAAGTTTTAGACCCTTTGGGAATCGTTTATATGTTGTTCGTCTTCAAATAAAATTATTTGTCTGGAGATTGGCTGTATTTACTGGAGAAATTCTGTGATCTCATTTCATTGCCTTACTACTTCGCCATACTCGCTAAATTCGACTGCAACATGCTATATCATTGAAGGACTGCCATCTTTTCATCGAATAGTATTCATCGTAATATCTCAACCTCGTCAAAATGCTACATATATATATATATATATATATATATATATATATATATATATATATATATATATATATATATATATATATATATATATATATATATATATATATATATATAATTTCTTTTTCAGTCAGTTTAACCAAAATATAAATTAGTTGTATGTTTCAGGAACATCCCTTTTTCGGGTTTTTTGTTTTCTTAGTGCTCCACTGTTGAAACAAGTATTGTGCAATATTTACAATGTTTACAATCACTGACAAGATGACAAGATGACCTATCATTTTAATTGCAGTCCAACAAGGATTGTTTTTTCCTGAGTACGTGGCGAAAAAACAGACATCACAAAAATATACTTCCAAAAGTGTTTTAAACACTAATACAGAGAAACGCAAATTTATTAACATAACATAAACATATACCATATTTGTGACACAGGCCATCGGAATATTAAAATATTTAGTGAGAAATACGTGTAGAGTCGACAGAGCTTACGAAACGGAATTCCCCTGTACTAATCATCAAGCAACCTTTTCTGTTTACAGTTATGAATATGAAAATTGTGAAACATTGTGATTTTTTTAAAAACAATTTCAACAGTTTGTGGTTTTCAAGACACCCGTTTTTATGTAACCCAGTTTGCCCAAACGCAAAATTTAAATACACTAAATCTAAATCTATCAATTAAAATTATCTGTAACGTTCCTATCTAGTTATTCGTAAGTAGAACGTGAGTATTCACAAATCACTTGCTTATGCTTGTCTTGAAATATGACACTTTTAGCGACACAAACTGTGTAAGAAGACACTTCGAAATTTATTGACTCAATTAGTATTATTCCAGTTTATTTGTATACAATAGCACAATTGCTTTTACATTGTGAATCAGGACATTAAACAGTTTCTATGCTGCATCATCAGTAATTTGTTAAAGTGTTATTGCTGCAAAAGTTTTATTTTCCCTTAAAGTACTAGCTTTCAAATGCACCGTTTTCCAGTAAAAGAAATATTTGTCTCGTGTACTGGTAGATTCATCTCGACTTTAAAATACATCTTTTTATCGTCCTGAAGAAAACATTTATGTGCGTAGTAATTATTACATTTATCCTTTGATTTATCACAGTATGTCTTCTTACCGAAATATTTGCAACTACTGTTTTTGACTAAAATGCGTTGTTTTATCGCTTACATAACACACATTTCAAGTTTCAGAAGTTACAGATCACTTGTTTCATCTATGCACTAATATTAAATAGCGAAATTTAACTATGCATAACCTACATCTTCAAGTTTATACAATTTTGAAGCCAAAAGTAGAAAACCTCAATTACCCTTAATAAATTGTAGTAATATAGTACCGTAACATGTATACTTTATACACTAAGATACTAATGCTTCCATGAATAAATAGAGTCAATCTGCTTCTCTAGTTGTTAGGGCACGGGATACTAGACAAGAGGTTCCAGCTTCAAATCACAATCAGGCATGAATGTTTGTAGTGGGTCGGATTTCATTTTAAACTGGTAACGATCTGTTTGGACTTTGTGTGCAAAAATTTACTGTATTGCACGTAATTTTCCAATCAATTAACCAACATGAACAATTAGCAGTATTACATATAGTGCTATTGTTATTTTTTAATAAAAATAATTTATTCAAGAATCTTAAATGATTATGATATTCTGTGTTCTGAAAGGTGAACATGAAAAAGATTTATTGTTTTTCGATTTTAATTTTATATTGGAAGCAGATAGACTCATTGAATATTTTTAGGTATCGAATTCAGATATTTGCCTGCAAGTTCGGAAAAATAAACTCTTTTTTTTCAGTTATGAACACATTTTATATTACATATCTTCGTTTAAACTTTATGCCAGATAAGTATTGATGTTCAATAAAACTAGAGAGTTTTTTTCTGGTATAATTTGATTTCCGGTAAAAGTATTACTTTGTTAGGAACCTAAATTCATTACTATCGGAAACACCTTTTTTGATAAAAGATTTTTTAGATTTTTTTAATGGAAGGTATATTTTATAATAAATCGGTTGCATTTGCATATTATTGATAATATCTATATTAGCGTTTTTTTAATTGCTTTTAAAAAAGATTTTTTTTTAATTATGAGTTTTTTTATCTGTGAAAAAAGGTTTGTTGTATTTGTTTTTAATTTGGCAATATATTTTGCGTTGCAGGTAACATTCAAATTTATGTTTAATTTAATAATAAAAAATCCAATATATAAAATGTGAGATTCGAACATAGTGAGATATAGTACACAGTGAAACAGTGAAAGTTTTATAAGGATGTTTGTTTTTGTACTGCTTGATGGCAGGCTCTTTAATGGTACTTTGCTTTGAGTAATTGACAAACACATTTCAAGTGTAGCTGTTTTTGTAGAAAATTACGCACAGAATGTAATTTTTCAGATCTGAAATTTACTAATTAAACTTACAGATCTCATATCTCCAGTCTAAATGCATACAGTATATGAGTTTTACAGTCGCACGTACTATTTCTTGACTGAAAACATCGGACGTAACTGGAATAAAGCCGAAGTTAAAAGTATTTATCTACATTACCCGTGTCCCTAATTTTTTGCGCATTAGTCTATCGATACTTTTTTGACACTAAAAGTAAAAAAAAAAAAATTACAAATATATTAGGTAAATTATTTTAATGAAAAATTA
The DNA here is from genome assembly GCA_963931845.1 of Maratus michaelseni. Taxonomy (NCBI): domain Eukaryota; kingdom Metazoa; phylum Arthropoda; class Arachnida; order Araneae; family Salticidae; genus Maratus; species Maratus michaelseni. The sequence continues at coordinate 300,600,761 of OZ007593.1, read as the reverse complement.
TACATTTCTATTACATATTAAAATTGAACAAAAAATAAGATACGACACAGATTTTGTGGCCAATGAAATCCATTGTTTGCATATTATTGATGATATCTATATTAGCGTTTTTTCAATTGCTTTAAAAAAAGATTTTTTTTAAAGCGACATATGGCATCAGTGTGGACAATGGAATCCATTTCCTCGCAAATTTGTTACGCCCTACATTATCCGTGTCACTAATTTTTCGCGCATTAGTCTATCGATATTTTTTGACACTAAAATATATATATATATATATATATTTCAAATATTTTAGGTAAATCATTTTTAATGAAAAATTATACATTTCTATTACATATTAAAATTTAACAAAAAATAAGAAACGACACAGACTTTGTGGCCAATGAAATCCATTTCCTCGCAAATTTGTTATGTCCCTAATGTTTTGCGCATGTTCGAATCAGAAGAAATGAGTAAGTCTTACCACTTCGTTGATGCTCCTTTGGCAGTGTAAACAGCTTTCACTCTTCTTGGCATAATTGAAACAAATCGTTGGCACTCAGATATTGAAATTTTGTCAATTTTTTAAGAAGAATTCTTTTCAACTGCTGATTGTCTCTTGGTTTCCTTTTTTGAAATTCCTTCTTAAAGTACCGCCACAAATCCTCGATAGAATTGATGTCCGGTGAATTTGCAACACAATCTCGCGTAGGAATTACCATTTTTCTGAAGCCAAACTTTTTTTGTCCTAGCTGTATGCGGTTTGGCTAAGTCTTGTTGAAAACAATAACCCAATTGAAGGCAACAGCTGATTCTGCAAAATGCCCCGATAACGTTGTGTATTGATAACACCGACATGTGGCATCATTTGACCGACACCAGAATAATTAAAATATTCCCAAATTTTAACACATAGCGTAAACGCATTATTATTTGACGCATTTCGGTTTTAAAGCTTCATTTTCTTGCGGTACGAACCGACGACCGATATTTACATATGAAATGTAAAGGGGAAATCACCCGACCATATAACATTTTTGCCATTGCTTAACTGGCCATTTTAAGTGATTCACAACCCACAGAAAACGTTTCCGATTTAAGCAGGGGTTAACATCGGATTACGTTTGCTAATGTAAGAAAACCCATTTTATGCAATCTTTTTTAGGCAGTTTACGAGTCACTGTTCGCCCTATGCTGACTTGCCATAGGGATGCGGTTTCAATCATCGTTCCTGGTCTGCTGTTCATTACCACTCGACGCAACACTCGATCTTCTTCTGCCGTTGTTGTTGATGGACCACTGGTACTGTTTCTTGGCTGTATATCTCCTATTGCAACCAACGTTTTCAAAACATAACGCACTGTTGATTTAGGAATAATCAAATCCTAGCCTATTTGCCTCTTTAGGCACCCACTATTTCGTTTTTTTTTTAATTATATTTATATGCAAACCTAACGTCAATCTTTTACCACCCATTTCCTTCTTATTACTTGGTTTCAAACCACTTTTCTTTTAAACAATAAATGTCATGAGTCCCGGATGCAATAATGTGCATAGTTGGAAACGACCAACCAATCGCAATTGTAGAAAACTTTCCTTAAATGCTCATGTGGAAAACAGTATGGCTCTTTATTTTTAAGAGGGGAAATGTTTAACTTAACCAAATCTAAGTGTGCAACTTCTTTTATTTTTTTAATTAGTGAAATACATTTTAGACGACTGACATTTCAAAAAATTTATTGTTTATTTAGACAAAATTGAATTTGCGTTTACTTTCTTTGAAAAGCTTCACTTTTAAACTGGTGCGCAAAACATTGGGATCACGTCAATAAATCGTATTGGAATATTGTAGGACATAGGGTGGTACACAGTGAAACAATTCAAAGCTGTTTAGCATTTCAGTTATATTTAATGTGTTAAGAAAAATATGTTTGTAACGATGTTTGTGTTTGTACTGCTTGATGGTAGGCTGTTTAATGGTACTTTGTTTCGAGTAATTGCCAAACACACTTCAAGCATAGATTTTTTTTGTAGAAAATAACGTAAAGAAGTATTTTTTCAGATCTGAAATTTACTAATTAAACTCTATTACAGATATCTTATCTTCAGTCTAAATGTATATAGTATATGGGTTTTACAGTCATACATACTATTTCTCCACTGAAAACCGCGGATGTAACATTAATATCAATGAAAGAAGAAGTATTTATCCATTATTTATGTTTTCAATAAATCATATTGGAACATAGTGGGACATAGGCTGGTACACAGTGAAACAACTCAAAACAGTTTAGCATTTCACTTTTTTTTAATCTGTTATGATTAATATGAGTAATATGCATAATGGGCCGGGCCAAAAAAAATGAATTTTGAATTATGGAATTCTAATAGTGCGGAAAAGTTGAATTATCCCGTCAATAGTAAGCGTACAAAATTTCAGTTCCATTGGTTTATATCTTTTGCCTCCTCAAGACAGCCAAATTTTCAAAAAACGGCCATTTTTTTATTAAAAATTATAAAAATTAGGAAAAAAGATAATCGTTTTCTAATGGCGGGCAAATTGTCTACCACTCCATCATAATTAATTATAAAAAAAAAGACCAGATCGGTTAATAACTTTTCCCTCCTCAAGACGGTCAATATTTCGAAAAACTGCCTAAAACGGCAATTTTTTACTAAAATTAATAAAAATTTGGAAAAGGACAATTTATTTCTAAAAACGGTCAAATGGACTACCATTGTACAATTTATTTCTATAAACGGTCAAATGGACTACCATTGTATCATAATTAACTGTAAAAATAATCAGATCGGTTAATAACTTTACCCTCTTCAAGACGGCCAAAGTTTCGAAAAAACTGCCAAAACAGCCATTTTTTACTAAAATTATTAAAAAGTAGGTTATTAACTGATTGTGTTATATTTTTTTACAGTTAATTATTATGCAATGGTAGACCATTTGGTCGTTTCTTGAAAACAATTGTCCTTTTTCACATTTTGTTTAAATTTTTTATTTAAAAAAATGGACGTGTTTGGCAGTTTTTAGCTCACAGGATCAAAGCCTGAGAGCTTATGTGCCCGCCCGTTCTGTATGTATGTATGTATGTATGTATGTACGTATGTACGTACGTAACGCGATAACTCTTGACAGAAATAACCGTTTTGCTTCCAATTTTGTTTATAGGTTCCCTGTGATAAGGCGCTTCCCTGATTAGTTTTGGGGATTGACTGTTTAACTATAAAGGGGGGAACGTGAGGGCTAACCCCCCCCCTTAATTAAGATAAATGTTTTTTTCATGCAGAATTGTCCAATTTTCTTCAAATTTTGTATATAGGTTCATTGTGATAAGGTTCTTTCCTGATTAGTTTTGGGGGTTCATAGGTTAAGTATAAAGGGGCTAACGGGGGGGGAATCCCCCCTCCCCTTAATTTAGATAAATGAATTTTTCATGCAGAGTTATCCGATTTTCTTCTACTTTTGTTTATAGGTTCCTTGTGATAAGGCACTTCCCTGATTAGTTTTGGGGATTGATTGGTTAACTATAAAGGGGGGGAATGGGGGGCTAACCCCCCTTAATTTGGATAAAAGGTTTTTTCATGCAGAATTATCCAATTTTCTTCAAATTTTGTATATAGGTTCATTGTGATAAGGTTCTTTCCTGATTAGTTTTGGGGGTTCATAGGTTAAGTATAAAGGGGGTAACAGGGGGGTTAATCCTCCCCCCTTATTTTAGACAAATTATTTTTTTCATGCAGAGTTATCCGATTTTCTTCAAATTTTGTATATAGGTTCATTGTGATAAGGTTCTTTTCTGATTAGTTTTGGGGGTTCATAGGTTAAGTATAAAGGGGGTAACGGGGGGGGGTTAATCCTCCCCCCTTATTTTAGATAAATGATTTTTTTCATGCAGAGTTATCCGATTTTCTTCAAACTTTCTATATGGGCTCATTGTGGTAAGGGGCTTCCCTGATTAGTTTTGGGGGTTCATTGGTGAAGTGTAAAGGAGGGAAACGGGGGCTACCCCGCCCCCCTTAATTTTGATAAATGGGTTTTTCATGCAGAATTATCCAATTTACTCCAAAATTTGTATATAGGCTCATTGTGGTAAGGCACTTCCCTGATTAGTTTTGGGGATTCACTGGTAAAGTATAGGGGACTAACCCCCCTTGATATAGATAAATGGGTTTTTTAAGCAGAATTATCCGATTTTCTTCAAATTTTATATATATGTTCATTGTGATAAGGCGCTTCTCTGATTAGTTTTGGGGGTTCTTTGGTTAAGTATAAAGGGGGGACGGGGGGCTACCCCCCCTTAATTTAGATAAATGGATTTTTCATGCAGAATTATCCGATTTTTTCAAATTTTATTGTGGTAAGGCGCTTCTCTGATTAGTTTTATGGGTTCATTGGTTAATTATAAGAAGAAGAAACGGGGGATGGTTCCCCCCTCTTAATATATTGTCGATTTCTTCATTTTTCGAGGGCTTATTTCAAATTCTTTGAAATAAGAATATAATTTACAGTTAGTGTGAATAGCCTGTGAGCTCAATGCCGTCAGTTTAACTGGGCAGTTTTCTTTTATTGAAATTTTGACCGTCTTGAGGAGGAAAAGTTGTTAACCGATCTGGCTAATTTTTTTACATCTAATTATGATTGATAGAACTTTTGGCCGTTTTTAGAAAACAATTGTCCTTTTTCTTTTTTTTTTTCTTAATTTTAATAATAATTGGCCGTTTTAGGCATTTTTTGAAATTTTGGCCATCTTTAGGAGGAAAAAGTTAGAAATCGATCTGTTTATTTTTTGAAAGAGTTGATTATGATGGACAGGTAGACCAATTGCCCGCTATTAGAAAACTATTGTCCTATTTCCTATTTTTAATATTTTCGGTAAAAAATGGCCGTTTTTCGAAATTTGGCCGTCTTTAGGAGGCAAATGATATTATGCAACTTTCTCGCACTATTAGAATTGCATAATCCAAAATACGATTTTTTTGGTACGGCCTAATACATATGATTCTTAATTTATATTACTATACATTAAAATGCTTTTATGCTCGTCAGATATAGGTGTCCATAAATAGAAGGCATGTTTCTCAACTTACCACCATATAGCAACCACAAATTCCAGTCTCTACATTTATCAGTTTATAAAATATTTAAGATGTTCTACAATGCAGCCGTTGATACGTGGATGCCCAGAACTCTAGTCACAACCATGTCATATACCATATTCCTAAGAAACACATAAAATATCATTACGTTATAATCGTGCACCCGATGTGGTACACAATGGAACGAGTTATAACGATATTTTAAAGTGATCTCCTTACTGTTTCTATTCACGTGTATTAATCATATATTCTAATACGAGCAAATCTTGTGTGTGGTTATATATATATATATATATATATATATATGCCAATTTTATCTTAAAAACGGCTCTAACGATTTTGACGAAATTTCGTGTCCTACCGTTTTGGGGCACCAGAAAAACATTGGGCTAGGTCACATGTTCGAGAAAATTAGATTAGTGGGTCATTTTGGGTCATTTTGGGTCATGGTCTAGCTAATTGTATCTAAAAAACGGTTCAAACGATTTTGACGAAATTTTGTATCCGACCATTTTCGGGCACGAGAAGACTATTGGGCTGGATCACATGTTCGAGAACTTTCGATTAGTGGTTCATTTTTGGGTCAACGCGGGTCAAATTAATTTTATCTAAAAAACGGCTTTAACGATTTTGATTAAATTTTGTGTCCTACGAGTTTCGAGCACAATAAAATCATTGGGCTGGGTCCCATGTCCGAGAAAATTCGATTAGTGGGTCATTTCTGGGTCATTGTGGGTCAAGATCTAAAAAGCGGGTCAATTTACACTAAATTTTGCATCCAATGGTTTTCGGGCACGAGAAGACTGTTGGGCTAGGTCACATGTTCGAGAAAATTCAATTAGTGGGTCATTTTGGGTCATTTTGGGTCATGGTCAAGCTAATTGTATCTAAAAAACGGTTCAACCGATTTTGACGAAATTTTGTATCCGTCTATTTTCGGACACGAGAAGACTATTTGGCTGGGTCACATGTTCGAGAACTTTCGATTAGTGAGTCATTTTTGGGTCAAAGCGGGTCAAATTAATTTTATCTAAAAAACGGCTCGAACGATTTTGATTAAATTTTGTATCCTACGAGTTTCGGGCACGCGAAAATCATTGGGCTAGGTCACATTTTCGAGAAAATTCGATTAGTGGGTCATTTCTGGGTCATTGTGGGTCAAGATCTAAAAATCGGCTCAATTTACACTAAATTTTGCATCCAATGGTTTTCGATCACGAGAAGACTGTTGGGCTAGGTCACATATTCGAGAAAATTCAATTTTGGGTCATTTTGGTCATGGGTCATTATGGGTCAAGCTATTTTATCTTAAAAACGGTTCAGAGGATTTGAAATAAATTTAGCACCCTACAGGTTTATGGAATAAGAAGACTATTAGGCTAGGTCACATGTTCGAGAAATTTCGATTAGTGGGTCATTTTGGTCATGGGTCATTATGGGTCTAGCTATTTTATCTTAAAAACGGCTCAGACTATTTACACTAAATTTTGCATGCTATGGTTTTCGGGCACGAAAAGACTGTTGGGCTAAGTCACATGTTCGTGAAAATTTAATTAGTGGGTCATTTTGGTCATGGGTCATGATATTTGAACTCAAATTTAATTTTGACCGAGCATAGCTCGCTCTTCCCTGCTCGTATATTCTAATACGAGCAAATCTTGTGTGTGGTTATATATATATATATATATATATATATATATGCAAATTTTATCTTGAAAACGGCTCTAACGATTTTGACGAAATTTTGTATCCTACCGTTTTTGGGCACCAGAAAAACATTGGGATAGGTCACATGTTCGAGAAAATTCGATTAGTGGGACATTTTGGGTCATTTTGGGTCATGGTCTAGCTAATTGTATCTAAAAAACAGTTCAAACGATTTTGACGAAATTTTGTATCCGGCCATTTTCGGGCACGAGAAGACTATTGGGCTGGGTCACATGTTCGAGAACTTTTGATTAGTGGGTCATTTCTGGGTCATTGTGGGTCAAGATCTAAAAAGCGGCTCAACTTACACTAAATTTTGCATCCAATGGTTTTCGGGCACGAGAAGACTGTTGGGCTAGGTCACATGTTCGAGAAAATTCAATTAGGGGGTCATTTTGGGTCATTTTGGGTCATGGTCAAGCTAATTGTATCTAAAAAACGGTTCAAACGAATTTGACGAAGTTTTGTATCCGATTATTTTCGGGCACGAGAAGACTATTAGGCTGAGTCACAGGTTCGAGAACTTTCGATTAGTGGATCACTTCTGGGTCATTCTGGGTCAAAATCTAAAAAGCGGCTCAATTTACATTAAATTTTGTATCCAATGGTTTTCGAGCACGAGAAGACTGTTGGGCTAGGTCACATGTTCGAAAAAATTCAATTAGTGGGTCATTTTGGTCATCTGTCATTATGGGTCAAGCTATTTTATCTTAAAAACGGTTCAGAGGATTTGAAATAAATTTAGCACCCTACAGGTTTAGGGAACAAAAAGACTATTAGCATAGGTCACATGTTCGAGAAATTTCGATTAGTGGGTCATTTTGGTCATGGGTCATTATGGGTCGAGCTATTTTATCTTAAAAATGGCTCAGACTATTTACACTAAATTTTGCATCCTATGGTTTTCGGGCACGAGAAGACTGTTGGGCTAAGTCACATGTTCGAGAAAATTCAATTAGTGGGTTATTTTGGTCATGGGTCATGATATTTGAACTCAAATTTAATTTTGACCGAGCATAGCTCGGTCTTCCCTGCTCGTAAATAAAATATGGAATGTGCTCCCATTAATAAGCATTTTTAAATATGCTCTGGCTGAAATTATTCTATCGTCTATAGATATATTTTACTTAACTTTAATTAACTAACTTTAAAAAATTCTGCGCCACTGTGTACGGTCCTCAACTATGTAATGTCAAACATAATTTAATGTTCAAAGGGAGAAGTGTGAAATGTACAGAAAAATTTATAACTCAATTATGGATTTTACCTCCAAATTAATAATGCAACAAAATAAATAAGTGAACTGTCTTTATAATACAAGCATGTCTGAGGCGTTTAAGAATTTAACATTTTTTAGGAGACTAAGAACAATCCAATATATTTAAGAACTAAAAATGCATAAAAAATATGTATCAGAAATCGGAATGATGTAAACGTATTACATTGTCTACACCTTATATCGATTTTTCGATTACTGGTTTCATTGTGTGAATGTGCGTGTGCGTCACTGCATATATATTCCTTCCATTTAAGGAAAACGTAGTAATGAAATAATTTTTTTTCTTTTTTTTCACATATTGTGTTTTTTCATAAAAAATGTAAAAGATTATTTTCTTAAAATGTATAATTTGTTTATTTTCAATTATACGCAAAAATATGCATCCAATTATAATTTGAAAGTAAACATATTATTTTTAAATGCATATATATTGAATGAAGTATTTCATCTAATGGTTTATTCTCTGATTAACGTCTGCATAGTTTACGTCAGTTAACATATATTCCTATTATTTTTTAAGAAAATATAATTTGATAATAAAACAAAATTTCTTTCGTAATAAATATTGTATGTAAGTTCCACAAAATGGTAATCTTTCCTTTTCTTTTTTCTATAATCACCTCGACCAACGGTCGCTTCTAGTATCATTTTCTAAAAATATGATACTGTACGCGTTGATATATTGTCTCAATACATTTTTATTTAATTATAAAAAACTGTTAAAGAATGAACAACATTCTAGATTAATTTTAACACAATTATTCAAATTGGTAAAGAAATCATACGAGTTGTAATTTTCCAAATAGACGAAAAATGTTCCGGGATAGCTTAATTGGTAGAGCATGGCAGCTTCAGCCAAGAGAACCCAGGTTCGAATCCTGACCCGGACATTTTTCGACTAGTTGGAAAATTACAACTCGAATGAACATCATTGTTTATTTATTGAGCCTATGTTTTTTCTGAAGATATTAAGAAATGAGCAACGTTCGTAAGAAAATAATAACTTCTGATTCCAGCACGTCCTCTTCAGTTTTCGAAAAAATGGAATAATGCTCCACTTTTCACAAAAACAACTGTATTATTAAAAATAATATACATATATATATATATATATATATAATTTATGAACATTGAAGAAAAATAATTTTAATTTCTTTTATTCGTTTTTAATTCAAAAGTATTTTTTTTTCTGCTTTCTACGTTTATGTTAAGGTTTTTAGCTCTAAAATAGTATTTTCTGCACAAAATTTAAAAACTATTTTAATTACAAAACATTTGATAAAATATCTTTCGCATATTCCATTGAACATAAATTTCGTTGTGTTATAATGAACAATATTTTTTTTATTTCAGTTTTCAAGACACTTTAATTATAATAAGTTTTCTAGCATGTACTATTTTTATTTGTGTAGTACATTCTACATAACGTTGTTTTAATATTTTGAATACAGTTCGGGTATATAATATGTTTAAAAACTTTTCCAAAAAACAAATAACGCTCTTTCTTTAGTTTAATGTGTTTCAACATATTTTCTAACAATCGCATATTTTAAATTGTGGAAAGATCAGGAGACTTCCTGTTTTTAAACTGTGCGTCGCAATACTGTATTTCCAACTTGAATTTTTTAATAATAATATGTAGTTTTCATCAGCATACTATAAATAAATATTTATATATGTCCAGATTTTCGTGAGTGGAAACGTGACATGCTAAACATCTGGTCGAACAATGGTTCTGTGATTCTAGTCAAATACTGTTCTGAATAAAGACTCTCGCGACATGGCAACTGTGAGATCCGCAGACCAGCGATCTTATAGCAATAAATCCACGGTAATTAACAGTACAAATACGTTGTCTGTAAGGTAGTCGTAGTATAAACCGAGTAATTTTATGTGTAAATAATGACGATAAAACCGAAGGAATTCCACCACTAATAGAAAACTCAGTAAATGTCAACACAAACGTATGCATTTAACGAAAGGCAAGTTCAGAGAACAGACGCAAGTTTCTCCACGCAACTCAAAATCAATATCGTACGGACTTCATATTATATCTACATATCAAAAACTTTATGATAAAAATATCATGAACATCAACATGTTTCTTACATAACAAAATATATGAGTTATTACTTAGTACTCAGTGTATAACGAACTGAGTAAAAAATGGCCAAACCAGAGATCGAACCCTGAACCTTTTGGTATTACGCACAAATGTTCTACCATTTCGAGCTATCCAGACGGCATCTAGTCTACCAGTTCCTGCTGTATTATTTTCTTATGCCTTATGTATTGGCACAGCTGCGACTTTGCAGCACACATTTCAGTGGCATGCATGAGGCGAAATTAAACCTTGTGTAGTAAGTAATAATTCATATCCTTTGTTATATAATTAATCTCCAGAGTAATTTCTGCTCTGTTGAAAATTTATTTGTATATTCACCGATGCTAGGTTTAATTTCGTAATTTCATCTCTGCTGAAAATGTAATTAGCGTACATAAGTTTTTCTTAATACATCAAAACATTCCAACAGTCACTTGATGTCATGCACTTTCAGAATACAAGGGAAATTTGAAAAAGTAGTCTCTGAGCTCATGCACTACCTTATAATGCAACTAAATAGCTATGAAAACATCAAGAGCTGCTGAAGTCCATCCTACTTAAATATTTATTCATCTTGATAAAAACTGAAACACAAATTCACACATCCAACACCATTTTCAAAAGCCATTCTCAAAAGCAACATTCATCATTTGATTAACGTTACCACCACTGGAAATAATACACCTCACTCAACTAACAAGAAAACTTTTGTTACATTTTACTTCTCTTCTGTTTACGGTAAAAAAAAAAAAAAAAAAAATATATATATATATATATATATATATATATATATATAACACCTTCTTTGCGTGAGGTTTGGAACTATATCCACTTGCAAACAAAAATCCAGATACACACAAATATTTCATTAATGGAAAAAGCTAGAATTTTGGAATGAAGTGTCAACCTATAGTAAAACAATTCTGCGCTATTACATGAGTGTGACTGTTGCGCCCTAGTTAAGAAATTTGGATATTAGCGACCCGATCAAAAAAATATGACGGAGAGAGAAAACAATGTCAATTACAAAAGTGTAGTATTATTTTGTGATTTGGCAATTATGCGCACAGGAGAGTTATAACGCCTTACTACGTTATGAGATGGGATGGGTTTATTTGATTAAGGCTAATTATAAACGTCACATTCTCGTGCTGTGTAATTACCAAGACACAAAATTATAATAACTAAAGATATAGAGACAAGGAATGATTTGTGAATTAAAATTCCATAGTTAATAATATAGATAAACTTGATTTTACACGATCTCAGAGTTTTTTACGGTAAAAGAATCTAGATAATTGGATACTTTTTATAGATTTTTTTTTTTTTTTTTTTTTTTTTTTTTTTTGATGGGATAAATATTTTTGGACTGATTTTATCCAAGGATCTAGAATAAAGTGGATATTACCAGAAAAAGTGGGTGTTACAATTTCGAAAAAGTTGATGTAATTCTTAATATGTAAAATACCACTATTTTAAAAATTGCATTCATATTCTAAAATTAAATATTCCGCCGAGTCTAATGATTGTAACCTTTGGTGGGGTTTTATCGAAAATTGTGTAGGAACAAAGGCAGGCCTATCTATTAATAGTGACTGTACATGTATGGATACTTTCCAATCTCCGAATATTCTGCCATAATATTTGGTTTAAATTTAACTAGGATAAAAACATTTCGATCCAGAAAATGTATTTAATACATGTTTAGTTGTATAATTGTATGTGTATGCATGGAAATTAAATGATGTTATTTTTAGAATAATTTTCTTGTTCGAAACGCGTTTATCTGGGTTCAAATTAGCCCATATGTTATGGAAGAATACTGGAAGATTGGTCGTTACATGTATGTATATTCTGATGTATAGCCCCGTATAAAATTTTAACAGATTATCCATCTTACGTAAAATACACCAATATGCGTGAAATGACATAAATTGAAGTCCCTGTTCTATATTCATTCACCTTTCTTATTTATGAGGTTGAGGATAAACATGGAATAAGCTTAGGTAGCTAGATAAACTGAATCTGCTATTTTTTTTTTTTTTTTTTTTTTTTTTTTTTTTTTTTTTTTTAGTTCGTGAAGAAAAATATTTATCAATTCACAAGTATTTTGAAAATGTGAAGCTAAGCATTAATATAAACATATTAAAAAACATACAGTAACCAGAAAATCACAATAATAAGTTCATTATATTTCATGCCATTTTTAATTTTCGTGTAAACTTATTCTGGTTTCTTCGTTTTAAAAAAATTGCTGAAGCTACTAATTATAGAATTAGTTAAACAGCACAATAATTTTTATTTAGCTTTTAAAAAATTTAAACTGAATAATTTAGATATTCTTCGGTTGTGCCTTCCATCTGTTTATTTTGAAAAAAAAAATTCATCTGACATTTTTTCAAAATTTATATTTTTAAGTATTTTATTCGAAACCCTAAATGGATTCCGATGTTTATGTAGAGTCTAAACACTTTCGATATATATTAATATAAGCACATTTTCCACACACAGTAAAAATCACAGTAGAAATCACAGTAAAATATTTCTGTATTCATCCTTTTTTTCAGGATTATTTTTGAGTATACATTGCGAAATTTGATAGTTATTTGCTAAGCTCTTACGGATAATAATCTGCAATCTGATTATTTATTTACTAGGATTATTTTTACATACTATCGCTTACAGAAATGGTACCATTGGCTGTTTTTGTGCCTATCATTATTTCCAAAGAATATATTCTGTGTTTTAGATTCCTCTTGCACATTGAATGTAGTTTTATAAATTGAAAATAGTTGTGCATAAAATTTTTGCCAGTGGCACACCAGTAAGAAAAATAGTTGTGAAGTGAAATATTTAAGGCTTTATTTTTATTTTATTATTTATTTATTTATTTATTTTTTACAATAAGTATATAAAATTTGTATTATTCTTTTATTCTTTGAAATATAAATAAAATAAATAAATCATAAATAAACCAATAATAAACGAAATACGCTTTATCTTTATGTGCAAGTAAATGATAAATGTCATTTATGTAAACATTAAAGCAGTTTTCTTTGCTCCATAACACATATATTATTTATTTTATTTTAATTCTAAGATAAATTACAAATAATAGTAATACATGGAAATTAAATTTAATAAATTAGATGAGATATATAAATCTGCGACTTACTTTAAAAAATTAAATGATATATTATTAAAATTTTATGTGCACAAAAAAGTTTTTATAAATAAATGAAAGATCTAAAGTTTACTTAATTCTTTTAATCTCAATAAAAATAAGAAGCATTTTGTGAATAAGTTGATTTGATTAAAAATATTTAAGTGATGTTTCGGTTCAAAGAATTTTCAGGTAAGTCTATACGCGCATTTATTAGTCTGCCATATTGAGAAATCTCGACGCCAGTTTGACTCTTAGAAAGGAAATTATCGATTCAGGGGATTGCAGCTAAATTCAATTTTTCTTTAGTTGCGGAAAAGTTTACTTTTTCTTTAAATAATAACATTACATTAAACGTATAAAAATGGTATTTTTCTTTTTACGGAAATTGCATTTGAAGTAAAAATGAAAAGAATTTCAAAGAATATTTTGAAACTGGTAATATAATTATGTTTACAAATTTCATAAGTTATTTAATAAAGAGAAAATGATCGATCATCAAATTATATTTTTAACTAATATATCTGGAGACTGTTATCGAAAAATTATACTAAATAAGTAAAAATACATGGGGATATATCGTGCTATCATTATATATATATATATATATATATATATATATATATATATTAATATTGTACTATCATTACGTATCTCAATATGTAAAATGCTAAGGTACGTGGCGGCGTAAAAGGGGTTATTTGGCTTTTGGTAATGGCAACGAGTGGTTTGTTTTCACTATTTTTGAATATTACGAAAAGTATTTGAGGTATCGATATAAAACTCACAACACAAATGTAAAAAAAAAAAAAGAATCTGCATCCGAAAATTAAATTTTTGTTAAAATTAACAGGTAATTTTTTTTACATTTTTGCAAAGAAAAAAAGAAAAAAAGTGCGAAGTCAAACCAAAAATGCGCCCTTTTTTTTCTAGTTCAAAAGTTACCTGTATTTGTTATTATTAAAGGTCATTAGTTGTTGCGCGTGCGCAGCACGCCTGCTATTCTGTGCCGTAGGTAGCGGGGACCCGTGCCAGATCTTTGCTTAGAATAGATTGCGCTCTGTGGCGGTAGAAGGTGGAGCTAAAAGATTTTGCGGCGTCACTATTGCTATACGCTGCCGCGGAGTCACGTTCCGGAGGTACGTATGTTTAGAAGAGAATAAGCCCCCTTACGGTGGAATGTAGAGCTAAAGTATGTTTTAATCAGTCGAGATTCGTTTTCAAAAATTGACAAGCGTAGCGGGCGTAACCTGCTAGTAAGTGTCGTGGACGGCAAGAAACGAAACCCTCCGCATCGTCCCGCAGCAGTGGGGTGGCCCGGAATGCAAGCATTCTAGAGCACCCGTCCACTACAGGACATGACCAATCCGCTTTGCTACTCAAGAAATACGGACGCTGCAGCGAAAAGCAGCCATTCAGAGTTCCCTGCTGATAGAATGAAACCCACTCGTTAGTACGAGACGCTATCATTTAATAGTAGATTCAGGCTACTTGTAGCTAAATTTGGAAGTTATCGACCCAATCTGGATAACTAATGCAGACAGCGAAACGATGCCAAATACAAAAATGTAGTGCATTTTCTATTCTGTATGAAAAGACGTCTTACATGTGAAAATAAATTTATGGGAAGCTGGGAAATGTTATTTTTTTATAACCAATCACCGGTTTAAACACCTCACTAATCACTACTAGAAGTGTGGCATTATAAGGAAAACTATACTTTCTAGTAAAACTAACACATGTAATTAATGTAATTTTTTTTTTAATTTTATGTGAAGTATGGTCAATGCATCCACCATCGACAGAAATACGAATACATGTATTTACATACATAACTGTAAATAATGAATAATTCGAAATTCTTATTAAAATAAATTGTACTTTTCTTGCATCTGACAGTTTTATTAGAAAATATATACATCTGCTTTATAATGCCATACTTCTACCAGTGATTAGTACCATTTTTAATCCGATATATTATTATTATAAAATTAATATTTCAAAGGTATAAAGTTATTTTTTCATTTAAAACGTCATTCTATGCTAAAGCGAGATTTTGCTCTTATGATTCAAAGTTGTATTTCATGTTTGTAGACTTTCCTTTCTAACGAAATTCCCATCTATCCTTTTAATCCTATTATTAATTCTAACCCTTCCTAAAATAATTTAATGCTCTTCACTGATGGCTCACGCACTAAAACCGGAGATGGCGCAGTTTTCTGAGCTATAGAAGGAAGTGCTTTGACCTATTGTGTGCATGCAGACTAAGTGAAAAAAAATTTAATTTATCAAGCATAACCGTTCGCAAATTTTAAGGTTCTGGAATGGATTTCTCAATTAAATTTCAATTCACCTATTCTCATTTAAATCGATAGTATCTCCAGTCTTCAGGGAATTTATGAATTTAGATCACCTAACCCCTGAATAATCGAAATTAAACCCCTGCTAAAATTCTGCGTCCTACCTATCATTTAGAACATGTTAGAGCTCATTACGGGAAATTTTCCTTTTTACACGCTAAAACAGTTGAGAATTCTTCTCAATTAATTTTAAAAAAGTAAATTTTTATCCGAAGTCATTTTAAAAAAATAATTCAAAATAATTACTAAATTTACCTCTGTTGGTTCATCCTGTGCTGTGGGCTTTTACTCTCTCTTAGAATTTCATGATTTATGTCTATATGCATTCCACCAAATATCGTACCACGTTTCGCATATATCATAGGCAAGTGGTTGACCATGGTATATCTATATTTTATCTTTTTTATCTTATTTCCACTCACTTATTTTTCACCCCTTCCATTGTCGCGTTTGCAGACGCGTTCTGCCCGCCTGTATACGGTATTTGTTTTTCAGACTGCAAAGAAGGGACATCTATGCTATACAGCTAAGATTTCATATCTGAGTAGCTTTTCCTAGGCAGTCAAGTAATGCTCTCGCTTACAGCGCAACAAAACATTATATATTTTAGGTATTCATAAGACTGACAACGGTCACATGTTTCTAGAATCGCTCTCGTTTAAAGCGCAACACATGATTATATATTGTAAATGTTTACGAGCGTGGCGACGATCGCAAGATGAATATTTCTTATAATTTAAAATCCTACTTTATACCTACTTTATATTCCATGGTGACATTATATAACATGGTGTATAGTTTATGGCGATTAGTTTCAAAAATTATAACTTAGATAGACAGAAAACTGGTATATATATATATATATATATATATATATATAGGGTGTTCCAAATGTCGACCGAAAATTAAGAGGGGGATAGAAGCCATCAAGAGGATCAAAACTTATTATAGATCATAGGATCGCAAACCACGTTGAGTGGGAGAAAATTGCAAAAAATAGCTGTGAAGGATGTGACGTCGAGTGGAACAAAAAGGGCCAATAATAAGTAGAAAAAATATTATATGAAGTCAATCATGATTACAATACATTGCAGTTCAACGTCAGAGAGTAGACGACGATACATTTTTATAGAAATCGTTTGGAGTTGCGACCACGAAAGTCATTGCACAGTCGAAAACGTCGGGCAAAAATATCTCATCGTCTCCTCTCTGACTTTGAACTGTAATGCACTGTAATCATGCTTTTCGTCAAATATTTTTTTTTCTATTTATTATTGGCCGTTTTTTCCTACGACGTCATACCCGTCATACATATTTTTGCGATCTTCTCACATTAAACGTGGTTTGCGACCCCATTTTCTATGCTAAATTTTCATGCTCTAGTTGCCTTCTATCACCTCTCTTAATGTGTCTGTCCAATTTTGTAGCACTCTGTATATATTAAAATATACAAGTAATAAATTAAAATTCAAGTATAATATGTACAAAAATTAGACACACAGAGTCACATATCTATCTATCTATACATATATATATATATATTAGGGCGTATCGAAAAAATCCAAATTTCTTAGATCTTTTTGCGGTAGTGCGGAAAAGTTGTGAACTCCCTTTATTAAAAAGTGTGCAGAATCTTAAAACTGCGGGTAGATATCTTCTGTCGCCTCGTTGGGCCGAAAATTCCAAAAATTGGACTGAAAATGATTAAAATACAAAAAATAATAAATAATCACAGATTTTGCTCATCGGTTTGGGGTAGTACTTACAAGTTACTATTTTCTAACAACAACAACCATAGAAAATTGTAGAATTATAGATTAATATCTTCTGTCACCTCATTGGCATCGAATTTAGGAAATTTTGATGCATTTTGGTAGTTTTCTGCATAACTGTTTACTGCTTGCACAATGCACAATCGAGACAGACTGGGTTTGGCGCTCTGCCAAAATAGCGGAACACCCCTATTTTCCCGCCGAGAAACAACAACAAAAGTCATAAAAAATTTTAGAATTTTACGTTAATATCTTCTACCGCTTCATCTACACCAAATTTTGGAAAATAAAGTCAACAATTTAAATAAATACACTTCACACTTACCTCATTTTAATGCGCACACAAAGTTTATTTTACCTTTCGAACATACAAAGGACAAAAGCTTTACTGCTTGTAATAATTTTTGGTCTCAAATTTTTACATGTGTTTTCTGGATTCTAGTTTCGCTCTAATAAATCTATCCCTGTTCTGCGGCCCAACTGTTTTTCCGGATGCTGAAGTGACTAGTTTCACAATCCGCTCAACCGCTTGTGTGTAAAGCAAATTTAATAAAGTCCCAGCAATACATTGGGATACTGTCCTGTATCATCTTCAGAAATTCTTCAGAACTGATCGCTCTGAGAACAGGAGGCGATATCACATAACAAGCTTGCCAGTCAATGAGATCTTCAAAGTCTGTAGCTCCAAAGTTAACAGCAGTAATACCGAATTTGCGGACACAATTTCCGTCTGGACTAATTTCTCTTGCCTTGATAATCCATCGAGCGGCAAGGGTCCTAATATGGCACCCGTCATCAGTTAACATGGACAAAAGCATGTTTTCTGGAGCCGCAAAGAAAGCGTTGTGAGAAATAACTGGGTCGATTACGTCACAATACTTTGGCAATTACCGAGATGAGCTGATGAAATGCCACAGCTGTCTAGCACCATCCTTTAAGGAACGACGAATCTTAATTCGGAACCATGAGAGTGCATAGACTCTTAGAATGAATACAGCCAAAGTTAGCAACTAATTTGATGGGTCTGATGTAGATATATATAACCTCAGTATTCGATTGGAAGTTGTTAGCCAGCGGGACAAATTCAACATTCCTGGTTTCCGGATAGCTAGATCTGAACAACAAATGCCAGAACTAATGGCGGTACAAATGTCTAATAAGTATTTCTGATCTGAACTGAGGGTGATAGGATCAATGTCTGGCAACTTGCATTCAATGCTATTAAAAGCAACAATTGAAAGCTATTCCAATCCTTTGAGGTTTCGTCCAATGCCTCCGGTGTACGATGATGGGGCCAGATGACTTGCCGTCTATGGACTCAAATAGGTGTCGTAATGGCAACTCGTTGAAATGAAGTAAGCAGATAATTCATTGAACTGGCCTCTGAAGTTTCAATTCAAACCTGCGAATGACGTCATTAGACACTCATGTGTTCACTACAGTGCCGTCACACCCGATACCAAAAAGGTTGCTAAAATCATCCAATAAAGCACTTGTTACGTATTCGTAAATGCTATTAGATATATCAAGACTAGATTCGCTTTCAGGTGTAACATGTCCCATGTACGTAGAACCAGGCTCCGATACAATACAGCAATGCGCTTCTACAGTGGTTCTTTGGAACTGCTTGTCCTCGAGTGTTTCTGTCGTCTTATCGAAATAAAGGCCAGATAAAGTGGAACGATTTTCATTTGATTTTGAGACCAATTTTTTGTAAATTATCGATTTCTCGCTCCATATTTTATTTTTGTCTGTCACGAGCCTGGTATCTGATTCCGATATTAAATCCAAATCTTGCATAACACTCGATGCAATAGCAGCCGTGTTTCTGTTGGAGACATAATACCTTTTACTGGCAAGAACTGTGTTGTCCAGTTCTAAATGCATTTGAACACTCCTTGTGGGCTGCTGAAGAGACGTTGTGTAAGATGCATGTTTGGTGCCCAACTTGTCTTCATTATTTTGACAGACCGCCAAACACAGTCTGTCTCGATTGTGTATTGTGCAAGCAGTAAACAGTTATGCAGAAAACTACCAAAATGCGTCAAAATTTCCAAAATTAGATGCCGATGAGGCTTCAGAAGATATTAATCTATAATTCTATAATTTTCTATGGTTGTTGTTGTTACAAAATAGGAACTTGTAAGCACTATCCCAAACCGATGAGCGAAATCTGTGATTATTTATTAATTTTTGTATTTTAATCATTTTTAGTCCAATTTTTGGAAATTTCGGCCCACTGAGGCGACAGAAGATATCAACCCACAGTTTTAAGATTTCGCACACTTTTTAATAAAGGGAGTTCACAACTTTTCCCCACTACCGCAAAACGATGTAAGAAATTTGGACTTTTTCGTTAAGCCCTAATATATATATGTTATATAAAAAATGTATTTCCTTCGCAAATCCTTCGCATTTATTTCGCATTAGTCCTTTAAATTAATCTAACTTCTGACATAGTCAGTATTTCCTTAATTCATAATAATATTTATTCCTATTTAATGTTCTTTTAAAAAAGTAAATACCCGTATATTAATAATTATCTTATTCCAAATCTTAATCTAAAATTTTAAGTTCATTCGTAACTTTTATCAGCTCTCCAATCTATAAAATTCCGAGAGACGCTTTCTCATTTCGAATGTTTTAAAAAAGCAATTTTCTTTTTTTTATTATTATTCCATGCTCGGTTTCGCGCGCTGGGTAATTTTCACTTCAAAATTGATAAGCGGCCAGGAGAGGAACTCTTTCATGTTCGAGCTTCTCCCTCTCGCCTCATTAGCTGGGCTGGAGCTCGCCTCTCACTCATTTGTTTGTGCGCACGTGACGTCGTATTTCTGAATGTCTACGCTCAGTGAACAAAACTCGCTCGCACGCTTCGGAGAGAAGATTTTTGACGTGTTTGGAAGTGTAAACAAATATGTATCTGGTGTTGTAGTCTCGTAGAATTTTCATACAGCTCTTTCACATCTATTAAACGAGGTAGTGAGCCATCGTGAAGCCTGAGGGCTATAAGTTTATACCTGTGGGAACTGTTACTGCATCGCTCTCATTCTAAATAAACGATTTGTCTGGAAATTGGCTGGTATTTATTGAAGAAACTCTTGTGGAATCTCATTATTGCCTCACCACCTCGCCATGATTATTGATATCGACTGCAACATTCTATATCTTTAACGGACTGCTATTTTCTTGTGGAGTATTACATCTAGTGGTGTCTCATCTTCGTCAAAACGCAACATATATATATATATGTGTGTGTGTGTTTGTGTGTGTGTGTGTGTGTGTGTGTGTGTGTGTGTGCGTGTTTGCGTGCATGTGTGTATGTGTAGAGGATTTGAATTTATCTTACTTGTGACATATCAGAAACGGCTGTCTGGTTTTTACTTATTGTCAATATCTTGAACGCATGAAATGCAAATGCAAAATTGATGAATCACGAACAGTGATGATTTTATCACTTTCAAAATCAGACGTGCTCAGTCCTATATTTTCCATGATTCATGATGAACGCTTAACCGAAACGGTTAAGAAAGCAATTGGCTGTGTAAGGCCTAATCGGAACATTCTTCAGATATTGTGTAAATTACGATTTCTAATTATTTATCTCGATATATTTGAAAGGCTAATTATAGCAGATTGAAAAATTACGTACCTTCAAGTATTAAATCTCAGTTGGTATTATTTCACCATCTTGTAATTATTTAAATTTTATTAATAAAATTGTATTTCACATATCACCATAATATATATATATATATATATATATATGTAACAATTTAAATAATTTTTCGCAGTTGACCTCATTAAAACTACAATTCTGTGTAAATCCCATTATTCTAAATTATTTTCTCGCTCCAGTATTTCGATTGTCAAAATTACATCTAGCGAAATATATAGTTTATTCCAAGTTCATTCTCTTAAAAAATGGCGCTGATAGAATGCTCTATTAAATTTACGCACTTTTATTTTCTTTAAATAAAAAACATCCTAGAATTTAATTCTTCAAAAAAATACCCATCTCCCAGCTAAAAATATTTTACTCTTTTGAAATAACAACCTATGAATTTCTTTTCTTTATTTTTTATTTTTCTACGATTCCTGACAAAATATTACTTTTCAAATTCTGAAAGATTTTAATCTCAATGTAAAAATTATTTTGGCATATTGCCATACTTGATAAAACATATGTACTCCTTTTCTCTTTGCTTTTATTTATTCGAAGGAATTAGATTTCGAGATTGTTCTAGAACATTTTTGGCGCGCTTTTGCCAGCTTCGGTAAGTTCACTTCGATATTAATTCGCCGATGAAATTAAGCCGTGAGCGTTGATTGGCCTAGAGGCTTTTTAGATAGAATGTATTCTGGCGCGCTCGGAAAATGATATACGGATTTTTTCCCGCGTTTAAAGCAGACGGTTCCGGGATTTGGTGGTGTATGCAACCTCGTCATGTACTTCCTAATCTTCGAATGTTCTCCTTGGCCGCCGATTGATTTAAAAAAGAATACCTGCCTATACTAACTAACGTGTCTCTTTAATATAAAAACTTAAATCATCAAGTCTTCTTCACGGTCTTAAAAATCAGCATGGATAGATTTAGCTACGTGGAAGTAAAGCATAATTCTTTTTAATTTTTCGAATAAAATGTGAAGTGGAACGAACTGCCTTTTCTATTGAGTTTATACGTACACAATGAAGTAAGTCTCGGTGCTCGACTGCAAATTTCCTCGGAGAAACCTTTGCCTTGAGTATGACACGACAAAAAGTATGGTGATGAAAGTCGAATCACCACGGTATTACTACATTTTTTTAGTCGACAGGATGTTGACAGTATTCTTACATTAGACGAACAGGATTTTGAGACATTTTTGGAGTCTAGCAAATATGCTAGAAGTTGTGCTTTTGTTCAAACATTTTGCCGGTGCGTGTAGACAGCAACTGTCGCGACGGATGGAACGATGTTTTGGTATGATGTAATCAAGCTTGAAATATGTGTGTATAGCGGATTTGAAGTGTGTTATCATCGAATTAAATGGAACTTTGAAAGACTTATTTTATGAGTTGCGGCCAAGTAAATAAAAAAAAAAACAAGACACGGCAGTGTAAGTTATTTTTTCATGATTGATATTTTATTTTGTGACTTTATGATATTTGAATATTTTTATGTGTTTTTATTTTATTGTTTATGATTATTTAAAATTCTATTGTTATTTAAATGATACTTAGATCGGGGCTTTGTATAGATAATAGAGTACCTTCTAATATTTATATTGGTAAAAGTAATAAGAATATGGATGAAATTAAGATGATTGCATTTGACCCTGATTCGGGAATGGGGATTCAGCAGTGGCTAGAATATTTCAACCAAATTTGTAGAAGAGAAAATAAGAATGAGAGATGGAAATTTAACCATATATCTCAATATCTTAAGGGTGAAGCTCTTAAAGTGTATGTAAATGATTGTTTAAATTGTAATGATTATGAACAAATTGTAAATATTTTAATAGAGAGATTTATTGACTTAAAATGCCCAAAATTTTCTGACTTTACTACACTTAAACTGGATAAATTGAGTGATTTAGAAGATTATTTTAGAAAAATGTAGAGATAGGTAGACAGTTAAAATTATGTGAAACTATTCTGTTACAGGGATTGACTGACGGATTACGACCAGAATATCAAAATTCCATCAACGTAAACCACCCTGAAAATACTACTGACTGGTATAAGATTGTGAAACAATTTGTTGAGGTTTCTCCATCGTTCAATACCCGACAACCAATCAATCAACCATATCGTCAGCCAAATTTTTCTGCTCCCCGTTTCCCAATGCAATCTTTTCGGCAAAATTATCAGCCTTTCCGACCATCTAGGCAAGAATATGCTCCTCGGAATTGGCTGCCAGCACGACAATTTAATCAGAGATTTCCTAATTATAGGAATCCTGTACAAAACAATCATTTTCAAAACCTTTATCCAAGCAGACCATGCAGAATTTGCACCAATAAGGGGGTCAGAAATGCTTACCATTGGGAAAGAGAGTGTGTTTTTATAAGTAATACTACTCCCTCTGATACTCAAAATGCTTCTTCTTTTGATTGTAATCCTGGTAATGAATGACAACTAATAGTGTATGGGTACACCCCTAGTTATAATTTACCTTGTATTGTGGATAGTGGTTCCACAATTGCCATTTTACCATTGAAATTTGTAAGAAAACTTAATGCTAAAATTGAGAAAATACCTACTACTATTATTGGTCAGGCAAAAGGGTTTATGGAAATTAATCAGAAGAGTAGAGTGCTCATCAGGGTTGGGAAAATTAGTAAATGGGTAGATTTTCTAGTATGTAATATCGATCTAAATTATGCAATATTGGGGTTAAGAGAATGTTCAAAATTTGATTTAACAATTAATTGTAAACATTGTATTGTCAAACAAGGGAAAAGAATTGTAAATAGAGGTGTAGCCATACAAAATGAGAAAGCTTTACATTTTCATATTGTTGATGTTAATAAAGTACAAGTGAATAATGAAAGTATAAAATAAGAAAATGAGTATGATCATTATAACAAGTTTAATTTTTATCAAGTAAATAACAATTTTGAAAGTAATGAAGAGCATAATGATTTGGATTTTTATCATGATGAACAACTAAATTTTGAGAACTGTAGTAATAGTATAATTATGCAGTTAAATAAGGAAAGTAATGACTATGAAGTGCAACCAGATTATAGAAGGCTCATGACTCCTCAAATTTCTCGCGAAATTAATAATTCTAATTGTGAACTAATGGGGGAGATAAATTTGATTCAAAATGGGGATTTAAGGGAATTAATTCAAAATCACATGGATATTTTTGCTAAACATAAATATGATGTGGGTAGAATTAATATTGAACCGCAACGCGTTTATCTTAAATCTGACCGAACAAAATCTTTGAGGCCTTATAGAACTTCACCAGCTGAGGAAAAAGAAATTCAAAATCAAATTCAAGATTTGTTAGAAGCAGGATTAATTAAAGAGAGCAATAGTCCTTATTCGGCTCCTGTCACTTTGGCTATGAAAAGAGAGGAAGGCAAAAAGACTAGATTACGTATTGATTATCGAAAATTAAATGCAATAGTAAAAAATAATGCCGAACCATTACCTCGTATCGATGGGATCTTGGATAAATTGAGTGGTGCTCAGTATTTTTCAACTTTGGACTTAGCCTCCGGCTACTGGCACATACCCATACATCCCGCAGATACTGAGAAATTAGCTTTTGCTACTAGCTCTGGGTTATTCGAATGGTTAGTCCTCCCATTCGGGATAAAAACGGGACCCCCGATTTTCAATAGAACTATTAGAAGAATCCTAAATAAATACAAAATAGATTGTGCTTGCCACTATTTCGATGATATTATAATTTTCTCCTCCTCTCTAAAATAACATCTTGATCATTTAAATCAAATATTCAAAATTTGTCAATTAGAGAATATTAAACTCAAATTATCCAAATGTAAATTAGCTCAGACTAAGGTTAACTTTTTAGGATATGAAATTTATGATGGGATTATAACTCCTGCAAATGCAAATATTGAAACTATAAAGAAATTAAAACCCCCGACAAATATTAAACAATTGCAAAGTTTCCTAGGATCAATAAATGTTTATCATAAATTTATAGATAAATATGCTCAAATTCGACGACCTCTTAATAAATTACTTAGAAAAGATACAATATGGAATTGGACTCCAGAATGTCAAGATTCTTTCAATAAATTGAAAGATGCTTTAATCCAAAAACCTATTCTTAAAACTTATGATGCAAAATTACCACTTCATATGTTTGTTGACGCCTCACAGATGGCAGTAGGTGCAGTGCTTAAACAACCAGATAAAGAGGGGTTTCTGCATCCAATTGCTTACCATTCAAGGAATTTGAAGAGTTATGAACAGAATTATTTCATTACAGAGTTAGAGTGTTTAGCAATTATTGACACTCTTGATAAATTTTATCATTACTTTCATGGAGTCAGATTTACCATCCATACTGACCATGCATCTCTAGTTTGGTTAAAAAATGTTAAGAATCCTAGAGGAAGATTATTTAGGTGGTCTTTAAAATTAAGCATGTTTGAGTATGAAATTAAGTATGAAAAAGGGTCAACAAATGTCGAAGCTGACATGTTGTCCAGAAACCCTGTAACTTTTTTCAACCAACATATTAATTTATTGTTAGATAAAGATGAAATAATAGAGATGCAGAATAAGGAAAATGTAAATGATAGGAAATATCGATCAGAGAATGGAATAATCATACTTAAAAAACATGGATTTCGAAAAGTGGTAGTACCAATGGCTTTAAGAAAAAAATTATTACATATTGCACATGAGAATTGTGGACATTTGGGTATACAAAAAATGCAAAATTTAATTTCTCCGAACTATTATTGGCCTAATATGACAAAAGATATAACCCAGTATGTAAAACATTGCGACACTTGTCAAAAAAATAAAAAACCCAAAACAAAAAGATTTGGCTTATTACAAGCTCTACCAGCCACAGATCAACCTTTTGAGTGCCTCTCTATTGATACTGTGGGTGGATTTAATTATTATAACTCAACAAAGAAATTTTTACACATAATAATAGATCATGCCACAAGATATGTCTGGGCTTTTCCATCTAAAAATGTTACATCAACCACATATATTAATTGCTTAAAACAAATTTTCAATAGTCAGGTTGCCCAAACAATACTCCGTGATCGGCACAAGGCATTCCGGTCACCTCAATTCAAAAAATTTCTCAAGACACATAACATTAAACAAAGATTTACCACTTCACATCATCCACAAACGAATGGGAAGGTTGAAAGGGTTAACCAGACAATAGTCACTAGATTAAAATGTAAAGTAAACTCAATCTCATCTAAAATTCCATGGACTCGGTTATTAGAGCAAGTCATTCAAGAATACAATAATACGCCTCATTCCATAACTAATTTCCCACCAGCATATCTATTTTATGGCAAATTACCTTATAACTGTCCTTTCAATCAAAATTATTATCCACCTGTTCAAGAAGCACTAAAAATTGCTAAAAAGCGTACTAAAGAATTTCATTTCAAAAATAAAAGGTTATATGATAGAAAATTTGTTGAGTGTCCTTTAAAAGTAAATGATTTTGTAATTTATGAAGAATTTAATTATCCCAATACTAGGAAGTTGGAACCCACTTTTTCAGGTCCATACAAAATCATAAACAAACTTTCAGAGGTGACATATGAAATAGACAGATTTAATTATGAAACTAAAGCCAATTCAGTAATTGTACATGTGTCTAAATTAAGACCATATTATTTTCCAGATGACTTCAAATTATTTCATGAAAATACACAAAAACCAACACAAACAACTTCACATTCAGGTTCACAAAATCCAACTAAAGTAAAAACAATAGATTAAACTCAAATTCTCTTAAATATCTTTTATTACCATAATTTCAACATTATCAGGTATGTTCTTGGTTGCGCAACGAGAACGTACTACTTGCGTAATTCAATTAACTTTAAATGTAAACAATAACTTCTCAACATGACTAGGTGTTTTCTAGCCTGATCAACTAGTTTTGGTACTTATTTTTGTTGAGTCTATTAAACGAAATTAAATATTCTATATAATTACAGTTTTTAGTAAATATTAATTATATTTTCGCAGTAGCTATATTTATTTTGTTAAATACAATAAAAGTCTTGAATTATTCTTGAATGCTGATATTCTGTATTAGTCTAAAGTTGATATTGTGATACTGTATTGAAATATTTTGAAGAGAGTAGTTGAAAAATAAGTATTAGAATAGTGTAAATATAATAGTTTATATTCCAATTCTCTGTCTTCTATCTATCTAACAATTATTATTATTATTATTATTGCTTATTACTTAAAAAGTGTAAAAAGAAGTAGATGATTCTACACTTAAATTTTGGTAATTAGCTATACCCGATTATGTCATAGATTTTAGTAGTTAAAAGAAAATTTTCAGAAAGGGATATTATTGTTCACAATTGTTGGTTGAGTGAATCCTATCTAAATATTTGGACATCTAAATTATTTAGTATTGGACAAATAATATATTGTTAATTTTTTTTGCACAATTCGGCTAGCAAAAATTTATTTCCTTATCTTTCAAGTAAGGAAACAAACATATTTTGCTATGTATTTTTTTCTCCTCAACCAATAAATTTATATGGAATGTAATATTTACTGTCATATATTGCTAGAGTAATTATTGAAGTTTGTTGATATTATGTATTATTTAAAGAGATTTATTAATGTTATTATTTATTAAGAAATATATTAGAAAAATGTTGAGATATTATTTAGTAAGACAAAAAGAATTTAAAAAAAAAAAAAAAAAAAAAAAAAAAAAATGTTGACAAATTGATTAAAGCTGCTTAAAATGAATTGTAGTTATAGAATGTTAGAGTTTGGTACCAAGGCTGTGATATATCAAAGTAGTATGTATACCATGAAGTGCAATATGGACATTTATTATTTTTATTATTTCAAACAATTTACTGATTGTGACAAAAGATAGCTATCGCATGGAATAAATTAGCTCTGATCTTTAGCGTGACCACAAAAAGAGTGGCACCACAGATTAGAGTGGGGTCAATCCCAAAACCACAATGGAGAAAGACTGAAATTTAGTCAGAACTGTTTAAGACTATTGAAGCTTTAGTATTCAGCTATTCAGTATCAATGTAATTAAGTTTTTCAATAGTATTCTGCAGAATACAGTTTTTTTTCAATTGGCAATATTCTTCAGTTTTTCAATGTAATTAATTTCCAGTTTTATTATTTATTATTTATTATATTGAATTCTTTATATATTGTGTTATTAATATGATTTATTATGTTAGTCATTTCTTTGTTTATCTTGATGTATTCTCATTTATTTACACTTGCAAAAAGTAAGTGTGGCTGTAAAACTTATGTATTTTAGGGTTATGCTTTACTCTAAAAAATATTTAGTTTTTATTCTTCCAAAATTTAAGGCAATTGCTTTGTTTGTGAGTCTTGGTGATTTAAATTTTAAATTTAAATTTTGTAGATTTTTTTTTTAATTTAGGAAAATTCTCAATTTTTTTTGTTGTTTTGTCACTTATCTGAACTAGTGTTAGGGAACTGCTATTCAGATAAGCTTGTTTTTTTTTTGGGGGGGGGGGATATTGTAACAATTTAAATAATTTTTCGCCGTTGACCTCATTAAAACTACAATTCTGTGTAAATCTCATTATTCTAAATTATTTTCTCGCTCCAGTATTTCGATTGTCAAAATTACATCTAGCGAAATATATAGTTTATTCCAAATTCATTCTCTTAAAAAATGGCGCTGATAGAATGCTCTATTAAATTTACGCACTTTTATTTTCTTTAAATAAAAAGCATCCTAGAATTTAATTCTTCAAAAAAATACCCATCTCCCAGCTAAAAATATTTTACTCTTTTGAAATAACAACATATGAATTTCTTTTCTTTATTTTTTATTTCCCTACGATTCCTGACAAAATATTACTTTTCAAATTCTGAAAGATTTTAATCTCAATGTAAAAATTATTTTGGCATATTGCCATACTTGATAAAACATATGTACTCCTTTTCTCTTTGCTTTTATTTATTCGAAGGAATTAGATTTCGAGATTGTTCTAGAACATTTTTTGGCGCGCTTTTGCCAGCTTCGGTAAGTTCACTTCGATATTAATTCGCCGAAGAAATTAAGCCGTGAGCGTTGATTGACCTAGAGGCTTTTTAGATAGAATGTATTCTGGCGCGCTCGGAAAATGATATACGGATTTTTTCCCGCGTTTAGAGCAGAAGGTTCCGGGATTTGGTGGTGTATGCAGCCTCGTCGTGTACTTCCTAATCTTCGAATGTTCTCCTTGGCCGCCGATTGATTTAAAAAAAGAATACCTGCCTATACTAACTAACGTGTCTCTTTAATATAAAAACTTAAATCATCAAGTCTTCTACACGGTCTTAAAAATCAGCATGGATATATTTAGCTACGTGGAAGTAAAGAATAATTCTTTTTAATTTTTCGAATAAAATGTGAACTGGAACGAACTGCCTCTTCTATTGAGTTTATACGTACACAATGAAGTAAGTCTCGGTGCTCGACTGCAAATTTCCTCGGAGAAACCTTTGCCTTGAGAATGACACGACAAAAAGTATGGTGATGAAAGTCGAATCGCCACGGTATTACTATATATATATATATATATATATATATATATATATATATATATATATATATATATATATAACTTTCAGTAAAATTTAACCATTGAAACATAAGAAACTGACCATATACATTATATTTATATATATATATATATTACGTACATGGAAGTATGTACACATACCTCTTATAAATGAGTATTAAAACTTACTAGTTATAAATGAAAACAAATAATAAATTTCCTTTATTTAAAGACATTTTTTGTTGAACGATTCACATACATCTCATCTTAAATCAAATACGCATTATTTTTGTAAGTTTAAAAATTATTATTATGTTACTACATAAATAAAACGAAGAAAAGTTCAGTTTAATTTTGTAAATAACATCGTTCTAAATTTAATACGTTGAACAAAATTGTAAACAGATATATTACAGATAAACAGATATTCTTTATATATAAACAGATATTCTTTATGAATTAAATGTCATGTTCTATTAAATTTTTAACTTGATATTTCAGAGACGATTGTAAAAAAAAAGGAAATAAATGTTAAATAAAGTAACGTATTTTTCAAAACATTTATACGATTATAAGTTACCGAGATGTATAAAATAATGTTTTAAAAATGAAAACATTTAAGGTTTAAAATAAATTACATTTTTATGGAAATAATTTACTGAAATTATGATTCAGTATTAGATATATAATTAGATATAAGATATATATTTTTTCGAAAATGAGGAATAATTATATGATAAAAAATTATACAAATCCACTTAAAATATCTAAATCACAATTCTTTACAAAGACATAAATCAAGATTTTCTGATTGTAGAGAAAATGCTCAGCGTAAAATATTTAATAACTTTAATGTTGTTAAAATATAATTTAGATTGTAACGCAGAATATAAAATTATATTTTTTTTCTTTTATATAGCTACTGAAAATGTCTCATTGCTTAATGTTGAATATAAAATGTTGTTAAAAAATTAAAACAAAATAAAATATAGAGTTTTTTGTCAAATGTCGCATTATA
This sequence comes from Maratus michaelseni, assembly GCA_963931845.1. NCBI lineage: Eukaryota > Metazoa > Arthropoda > Arachnida > Araneae > Salticidae > Maratus > Maratus michaelseni. Next base: position 300,570,012 of record OZ007593.1, on the reverse strand, counting down.
TACATTCGTTCAATATCTCATTCATACGAATAATGAAAAATACAATCACATATTTGTTCATGTGGTTAAAAAGGATAAGGAACATTCAGTCTTTATAAAAAAAATCTCGAAAAGTGATGATACATAAAATATCACATCCCGTGATATTATTACATCACAAAATTTACCAACAAACGGTAATTTGACCAGTACCAAATGAAAATAATTTGATTTGAACCAAAAATGTTTTTATAAAATAAGTAAAATATAAATCACACAGAAATAAGTTCAGTAAAAAAATGTTGTATTTAATGACAAGAAAGCATACGGACATTTCGTTTGACATTTCGAAGGTTGTCGTTTAATGGTAGTTGCGAGCAGAAGGTTTTGCGCTGCTCTTTATTTTTACGGTGTTTTTGGATATGTGTTTAAAGTTCTTTTCATTATACTTTGTGATTATCTAAAGTTTTTGAAAACAGCTTGGGCTGCTTTCTACCTTTTTTTAGAGTGGCGCAATTGCAAATAAACTGGTTTGATGAGCTCTTTCCTATCAGACTTGGAAACCAGTTTACTCTAAATCGTGATGTAGTCAATCCTAGAATGACTGGCATCGTCAGTTCCAAAGTTGAAGTATCCCTACGCACTAACCACGAAAATACACTTAACTCTTTAAATCCCAAGCTTTAAAAAACTGAATGACCTTAGAATCCCAACAAAATAACCCAAAATCCCTCGATTTTTTCGTTCCTCCCTTTTTCAGTAGGTAAGTAGTGGAAATGTCTCTACCGCCTTATTCCTTTATTCAAATTCCGACAGGTGTTAGAGCCCTCTGTTTATCATTGCTCCAGTTACGGAAAAAAAATCTCGATTTTCTTTCTGTACTGTCCAGAAATGCCAACACATTACCCCATCCATCACTGAGGGAGACCACCCCTTTGACAGCACCCCAACCAATTTAAGGGTAAGGCAAATCATTTCAGCTATCCTGGGCTACTGTGGGTTTCAGAGCAATGGGCTATTTTCTGCTATTGTGGGATTCAAACGGTTAATCCTGCAACCCCCTCGAAATAGTAACTTACATTGGAAATCTTTAAAAGAATATATGTCTTGGTCTCGATTGCATTTCTACTAATATGTTAATGTACCTTTCTTTAAATTTCATATTTTTCTTTACTATCGTTATAAATACTGGGCTTAAGTTCCGCATATCTAATGAATGCTGAAAGAAGGAGTTGATTGTACCATTCCCACAACCTCGGCAAGACAGACATGCCACTTCCAGCTTCAGACATATTTCTCTTCTTTCATGTATTTCGAATGTTTATAAAAACATACTCCCATCCGTCTGAAAGAGCTCATCACTGTCAATTAGATTATTATTCCCGAGCAGTTTGGGTTCCGACCTAATCTCTCGACGCAGCACCAGCTTTGGAGTGTGACTGAACTGGTTAATGAAGGTTTCCTTAACAGACAAAAAACTGGTGTTGTATTCATATACATCTCTAAAGCCTTCGTTAAATTATGGCATGATGCTCACATTTATAAACTAATTATACACAAAGCAATTCCCCAACTTATTTTCTTCCTCTGGAACTATTTAAAAAATCGATTTTTTCCTGTTTGAATAAATAATTTTATTTCTTCTTCCCGCAAGATCGAGGCAGGCGTTCCACAGGGCAGAATTTTATGGATCTTGCTCTTCAACATATACAGGGTGAATATAAACTCTTGGTCAAAACTTTGAGGGGTGATAGTACACATCAAGACCAACAATATTAAATTGGAAACTAAGGGTCCCAAACGTCTTCCGAAGAAGTTAGGCGCCATTAAAGTTTAGGGTCCAAAATTTCAAATGATTATAAAAGCGGAAAAATTGGTCGATTCATTTGCGGTTTTCGCTAAAACTAGTCTTTATGTTAGTATTTTCTTTAAAATAAATTTTAAAGATAAAGTTCCAAAAATGCCGATAGAGAGCGCTTTAGACTTTGGAGTAACGAACAGCTATTTTTTACCGTTATTTCGTGTATCTCATTAAATGCTTTCAAAAGCTTAGACTTAAATTTTGAACTCAAAATCTGAATCGTTAGGAGTGGTTAAGTAGCGCAAACTGAACTGTGAATGGCCTGCAGTCACGGCGTTGTACGGGAGCGATTCCCTTCAAGACTCTTGCTGGACCGAAAAATTTTCGAACGTTTGCATCGGCGTCTCGGAGAAACCGGTTCGTTTGTCAGCAGGATGCACGACACTGGACGTACCAGGACTGCGAGGACACCGGAACTTGAAGAGCATGTATTGCATGAATTCGAGGAGCAACCGGAGGTGCTCCTCGAATGCAAGTCGGCGGTGTGAGGCCTGCATCGTTGCTTGTGGGCACTCTTTCGAGAAGTTTTTGTGATTAAGCACGAACATCATGCTTGTACCATTTTCTACGTGTCAACCTTCCTTCATATTGCGCACTACGTGCGTACATCAAATTTTTTCTGTTTATTTTGCGCAGAGAAATTGCTTATGTCTGTTATGAATAAATGTTTATTTAATTTTGTCATCCCTCAATCGTTTATTTATTGTGTAGGGGGTGGTAGTTTCTGCCTGGTCTACGACACCAAGATCAGGAATAACTGAACTGTATTCAGGGGGGAGGGGGGGGGTTCAAATTTCAACTCCTGAACACAGTTCAGTTTGCGCTACTTAACCACTCCCAACGATTCAGATTTTGAGCTCAAAATTTAAGTTTAAGTCTAAGCTTTTGAAAGCATCTAATGAGATACAAAAAATAACGTTAAAAAATAGTTGTTCGTTACTCCAAAGTCTAAAGTGCCCTCTATCGGCATTTTTTGAACTTTATCTTTAAAATTTATTTTTAAGAAAATACTGAGATAAAGAATAGTTTTAGCGAAAACCGCAAACGAATCGACCAATTTTTCCGCTTTTTATAATCATTTGAAATTTTGGACCCTAAACTGTAATGGCGCCGATCTCCTTCATAAGACGTTTGGGAGCCTTAGTTACCTACTTAATATTGTTTTTCTAGATGTGTACTATCACCCCTTAATGTTTTGCCCAAGAGTTTAGATTCACCCTATATATTAATGATATCCCAAAGATTCCCCGCACCCACTTAGCATTATGTACGTATAACACAGCGATCCTCTTTAGAAACATTTCACTGCACATTGTGATAGAACAACTCCAATTCTATCTTCTAACCCTCTCTATTTGCCTTAGGAAATGACGTATAAAAGTTTATTCTTCTAAAAGTGTCGCCATGACTTTCTCTAAAAAATCTATCAACCCAGATACTAATATTTCTGTTAATGATGAAGATATACACTGGGACTCCGTTTATAAATATCTAGGGATTTACCTGAATTCTAAATTAAATTAGAGTAGGCAGATTCATGACGCATGCACAAAAACCATCTCTGACAAATACTTCCTTCAATCTCCTTTAGCTAAACATAGCGATCTTTCTATTTCTAACAAATTACTCCTATATAAATCTTTTCTCAGATCTACAATTACTTACCGGTCAGTAATTTGGTTATCTGTCTGTGAAACTCAGATGCAGAAACTTCAAATTGCTCAAAATGAAATTTTACGTGAGATTGTCAAAGCATCTATGTTTGTTCGCAACGATGTTATTCACAATGATCTCAAAATTTGAACTATTTCACAAATTATTAAAAGACTTGCGCCAAAAATTCAGAGAGATCCTGTTCTTATACCTAACGAAGCGTTTAGATCTATCAAACAGTATAATGCCAACAATGCTGTTGGAAATAAAAGACCATAGATATGACGGTTTTGCTCCGCCTTCTAAACAACGTCGGTGTGAGCCACTTAGTACGCTTCGTTGCGTTATTCAAAATTCAAAATTTTGTTTCATATTATTTTACCTTTTTCGTAATATTTATTCATCAACTACTATTTTCGCGTGAGAAATTGCCGTCCGTCTGTCTGTGTGTGTTTGTGTGTGTGTCTGTAAACGCTCTATTTCCCAAACAAATTGAAACAGACACTTGAAATTTGGTATGTATTTGTATGTAATAATGGGAAAAAGCTTATTGAACTTCAGTAACCTCGATTATCCGAAACAATTTTTTTTCGAACTCTCAAAATATTCGTTCGGATAAAAGGTATATAAAATTTTTCGAAATTGTTTATTTTAAAGAGTGAATATAAAAGACAATAAAGAACATAAATTTTGCATAAAGAATGAAGTCGATTGGATAATTAGTTTCCGAGATATTTGTAATCCTATTTCTGCACTCTTCGATTTTTCGTGACCCTGTATTTCATTCAAATTTGAATTCAAAGATATATTTTAATTGGAAATGAGACGCTTAATCCGACGCAGTAATCCGTTCGTTAATATGATTTCTTTTAATATATTTTCTTTGATATGATATCTTTTTTACTAATTATTTTTGTTAATATTGTATTAGAGTCTTATTTATCCCAATTTTATTTTTTATTTTTTCCAAAATGCTAATTTAATTTAACTATTATTCGAAAATTAAAAATGTATGGCTCTGGGACCTTTTTCCCTCCCTTACACTCACATGCTTTGCAAACTATTCCTAATGCCACAGATTTTGAAAAAAAAAATCCACTCTTTTTGCTCAATCATCTATGCAATAAGACAATCTGATTGATCACTGTCAAATGAAGTTAAACGAATCAAGTACGAAATTCTTTGGCACTTCAATAACATGTGCACTGGTACACTGGTAAAAAAAAAGTTAAGTAGTTATAAATATAAATTCTGGGGTGAAATATTTGTATAAAACATGATTAAAAAATTCCCAGTAAGTTTAGTGTTAATAATAAAATTGAGCAAATTAATATTTTTTTAAAACCGAAATTACACTTTTTTTCAAAGAAATAAAATTTACATTATAATAGAAAACTATTGAAAATCAGGGACAATCTTGCAAGTAGAATATACTTTAGTTTTAATCTTTTCTGCAGGAAAAATGCAGCAAAAGAACATTCCATGAAACTAGATCATGGAATTCAATTATAGAAATCCGAGAGAAAAGAGGATTACAGAAACAGGAGTAGTTTTACCTTTATCCTATTGCTCGAAATAAATTAAATGGATAATTCATGACATTTCCAGGGTTATACTAGTTTAGCTAAATAAATTGAAATTAAAACTAAATTCGTTTAAAAGTCAAGAGCAGACACAGAAAGTATTATTCTAATAGTATAGTCGGGCAATGCTATATCACAAATGACCACATGTGTCATATTCACTGTAGTATTTCTTTTTCAATTTATAATCTGTAGAGGGCAGCACTGAACTTTTATAAGCATGTTTCTTCCGCTATCTGCTGCATAGAACTATTTTTTTAGCTGTAAATAGTCTCAGAATGTTATGAGTGTATGTATAAGTTATGTGTTGATGTTGTATTATTAAACTTCTTAATTAACTTTATCTACTTGTTCTCCTAATTTAATTATATAGTTACTTTAATTAGTTAATTTTCAAAATATAATGTTCAGTACGATAAATCAAATTATAACTAATTCCTGCTCTATCACTCTAAAGAGATCTTCATTTGTTGACTCTATAGTGGAATCCTCGTGACTTTTTTTCGTAACGAATCACTATTGGACATTGTAATGAAATCACTTGGTTATACCGGTGTGATCGTCATTTGAAGGTTCACTTTGAATTCACCATGACAGTTGCTTTATGAAGAGTTAAAAGAGACCTCACAATGAATTGAGCTTGGAACTTTTCTCAATCAACGATAATAGTGATTTCAAATTAGATTCTTGAAGCGACATTCTGCTTAGAGTACATAAGAGCCTACACTAGTCTAGGGAAGAAACGCTCAAGCTAATGTTAAGGGTATGGACAGGTTAATTTTCATTTTCTCGCTCGTATATATATATATATATATATATATATATATATATATATATATAATTTTTTTTGCATAGGATAGCTGAGGTTGATTTCTAACATTGTGCTTTTTTACTTTTTTGATTTTAGTTATTTTTTATAAGCGTACATTTTCAATTTTGGAACCTGTTGAAACCGGTTCTGAAAGTGAAGATACCCTTATATAAAAAACTTCTCCAACCAAAATTGAATAAGTGAAAACGCGTAACGTAAGAGATCGACCTCAGCTATCTTGAGCAAAAAAAATCATTTAAAAACATAAAAATGTGAGCTAGAAGTTTAAAAATAATGTTCTCATAGACTTAACATTAGCTGGCAAATGTTTTCGCATGATTAGTGTAGGCTCTTACGTTTCCTTTACTGTGACGTCACTTGATGAATCTTCCCAGTCAACTATCAAGGTGACTTCAGAGTGGAGTCTCCAAATAATTGTCACATCAGAATCACTAGCTGACATGAGTGTAACGCTGCGTGGCGTCTCGTCACAAAAGATTTCACATTGGAGTCACCAACTCACTGTCACTTTAGAGAAAGTATGGTATGGACAAATGTTGTCTCATTTGGCTTCACAGTCGTATCTGTGGCATTTGTGACCATTTGTAGCGGTTAAACTGATGGCAGACTACTGTGTCGACCAGCTGTGCTATTAGGCTCATGTCTATTTGCTACACATTCCGTTTATATTAGTTTTTCCCCACTCCTATTTACTTTTATGTTCCAAAGTTTGAAATTTGCGTTTGCCTCTTAATTTATTGGCAACAGCTTAGTATTTTATTCCATTAAATTATTCTACGAAAAATCGGAGCTTGAAATAATTTTCAGCGGTTTTGATGAGCTAAACACCGTTTAAAAAAAAAGTATGTATTACGAAATTCAAAATTCCGGATATAATTAAAATTGTTCTTTAAAAATCTTCCCTTCTCAATTCATCCTAGAAATCTTGCATTACTATTTTATTTCTTATATTAATCATTATTCCATTTATTTCCGTATCTAAATATCTTTTTATTTTAAATTGCGTAAATTCCTATTTTATTCCCCCTCCAAATAATGTCTAAAACCAGTTCCCGTATTTATTTATTCTTCAAAAAACCTTTTTTATTTCCCAAACCTTGAAGCCGAATTCACTGCATTAAAAGCATTTATCATTTTTATGCCATTTAAAAAAAAAAAAATTCCATAACTGATTTCCTGCGCAATATCGGTTAGAACTGTTTACTTCAATTTTATGCCGCGTACAATAATGAATCTAGCAGCCTTCTAACCCGCTCGTTGGTTAAATTACACCTGCACTGGCGAAGAGATTCTTACGCTTTGCTAGTTTAAACCAAAACGCATCAGCTCGGAGCTTAGAATTTTACAGATTTTGAGTTGTCTGACAAACTATGCTTCTTGTAGATAGATAATTATTATGTCTCCGATTTCACTTTTTCTTGTAACATCTAAGTTTAATTGATATTTCTGAAAGATGTTCACTAAAGTATGAAAATGTTCTAAAAACTTATAATTTTGTACGTTAATAAAGTCTATTCAATTCAATACGGCGTTTTCACTTCTAAAATCTGCTACATTCACCGGCCAGGCTGAATCAGCATGGAATACGGCTATCATTTATAAATTATGTGACCTAATACTGTTATAGTTATCTTAGAGTGTGTGATAGATTGTCAAGAATGTCGGCTTTAAGATAAATGGAATGCTCGGATCGTGACATATATATTAAGCATAATTTAAAATAAAGATAAAGAAGTATATATTAAGCAGTTTAAACTCTTAAAAAAAGTAGCAAAAACAAATAATTTTATTAAAAATGATAAAATACACATCGTTTAATATATTTTAAATATCATATAACCACCATGTGTTGTTAAACTGACAAGTTTCTGGACTTGACTGAATTGTCCTTAGAAGTAAGAAGAGAAATAATTAAACAAGCCGACGTATACAAAGGTCATTCTACTGCAGAAATATAGAAAGGTATATTTATATTAGCTGTATGCATCTTCTGAAAAGTGCAACACGTTAATTGAGAAAATCAATAATGAAATTTATAAAGAATATAACAGTTCTTGGGAAACTTTGGGTATATTTAGGAACACAAATGACAATTTATAGTTAAGCGCTGTCAAATTCTGTAACTCCATAATTATTGTTTTTATATTTATGCTGCACTTTTTCTCATAATATTCGCAAAGTAATGTCTTACTTTATTTCAATAATAATCTATAATTAAACACTGTATAAAACGCAAATAAAAGGTGTTATTTTTTTTATATTGAGCAATTGTGACATAAAAAATATATCTACAGATTTTAGATTAAAATATTGAAATCATATCGTATCCAACACTGCATTAAAAAAATGAATGTTATTTTATTATTTAAAAATTCTAATTATTATTTGTTAGAAAACTTTAAAAAGTAGTTTTTTTTTAGTTTTTTTTTTGGAAGACTATTTTAAACCTTTTTATCTATATTTGGATATATTTCATGCAAAAAATATATAAATGTTTATTTTATATCATTTATGACAGGTAATATTTTCTAAGCGTAATATAATATGTTTCCTTTAGCCTTATCATATATGCAAATCCATGAGGAGACTTGAAAGCTCATGGGAAAATACACTATCAGAAGGTATGTCTCGCATTTGAAAACTGCACAGAAAGGAAATAGAATGCACACAATAATTTTGGATTACAACTAAGCATTATTTAAGTAATCATGGGAATTATGGTATGTCTAAAACAAGCTTTAGATATTTTAACTATTCGAATATATTACTTGAATAAGGTATACATATAGATTGAACGTATGGTATATATTTTGAAATATATTTAAATATTTGTTTGTGCAACAACAATATATATATATATAACTCGGTATATATATATATATACAGCGTGTCCACGTATATCCTGACCGACCTTTATTTTCGCAACGGTTGGTCCTAGATGCATACTTCCAAATACAAAAATACTTTAAATAAGGTAAAGATTTATTTCTAAAGCGATTTGGGTCAAGAAAAACATTTATTAAAAAATTACGAAATTTAAATTTTTATACCGTCCCCCGGTCCTATAAGTGATATTTAGTAAAAATTTACTGTGACACTAACAAGTACGACAAAGAAAGTCCCATTCATATAACATTAAAATTGACCAAATTATGAAACTTTGAAATGCATGACTTATACCACTTTTTTCCATCTAAAAAGAGATGATTTCGGCCATGTTTTCAGGGGTCGTATATAAAGTACTTAAACTTATTTCAAGGTATCTGCGCTTTGAAAGAAATCGTACAACTATTACGATTGAGTTAATTTTTATTAGTTAAGTTTCAGATTAATTAAAAAAATTGTGTTTTAACATATGTTTTATTTTGAAAGGATTTGAGGCTATGATTTCTTTTAACAAAATTTATGTTATTTTCATAAGGTTTTATTTAACTTGCAACGATCGTATTTCCAGTTTAAAATTTGTACTCGAAGTTTAACTCACTTTCAAATGTCCGATCGAAGTTAAATTTAACATACTGACTTAAATCCGATGACAATGTAATATTATTATGATTTTCGACGCATACCATATTAGAGGATAACACAAAAAAAATCGGATAGATTACCGCCAACAAGTTTAAGAAAAAAAATTTGATTAGATAACATAAACTTGCGATGGTTGTGTTTTTTAACTTTTATAATTACGTTTTATGTATTTTGTAACGCTGAATAAAAAAATTACCTTCACTTTAAAAAATCATGTCAAGATTTTTCGCAAATTGTAAGTTTCAAGGTTAAAAAATAGCGAAAAATCTGATACTAAAAAATAGATGTAAGACTTTTTTCAGTTTAATTTTATTTAATTCAATAATTTATTCAATTTTTTGGCTTATACTGGGTTTTTTTACAACTAAATAGATCAGGGGTCCGATAAGGTTGGGAAGGAAGGCGAAGGGGGGGGGGGTCAATTTTAACTTTCAGCTTTTTAACTTTGAAATTTTCAATTTGAGAAAAATCCTGAAGTGATGGTTTAAAATGAAGGTCATTTTCGGATTCAGCGCTAAAAATTACTTTAGAATCAATTTCAAAAAGCTAAAAAACAGGGCACAACTCAAAATATGAAAGACAGTGTAATCTAACAGCATTTTAAAATCTTAATTGAGGCTGTTGTTTTTCATCCTTTTATTTAACAAAAATTATGTAATTTTTATCCTCTTATATGCTCAGTACAAATTGTATATTTTGCATTAATATGTTAGAATGATTATAGATTTCACATTTATATTAGATTGCAATGTTAATTTTGCTCTCAACAATTTTTTTGATATATCTGACGATTATTTATATTTCTACTACATTTGTGAATGACCCCTATTTCGCAACAAAAAATATACTCCAACTTTAAACAGCTATAACTCGGTCAGTTTTAATCGTAGATGAATGGGACTTTTTTTATCTTACTTGTTAGTGGCACAGTAAATTTTTACTAAATATCACTTATAGGACCGGGGGGACAGTATAAAAATTTAAATTTCGTAATTTTTTAATAAATGTTTTTCTTGACCGAAATTGCTTTAGAAATAATTCTTTACCTTTTTACAACCATTTTTGTAATTGGAAGTACGCATCTAGGACCAACGGTTGCGAAAATAAAGGTCGGTCAGGTTATACGTGGACACGCTGTATATATATAACTAAGTCGGTGTCACTAGACATAGTAGAATAATTACGCTTTAAAGAGACTTTTTATAAGCATGCGTGGATATTTTATTTAAATGTACTGTAATATTTCCGAAGCTATCATAATACTTTTATATTTAATAAAATAATCCGTTATAGCTAGGATCTCGTTACATACGTTATACTGTATATATATATATATATATACATCTGTATATAATTTAAGCAAAAATATGAAAGTTTATGAAATCTTTTATGAAAATTGGAGTAAAAACTAAATTTAAAATACTTAAATTATGAACATCAACTTCTAAGAAGAAACTACATATGAAACAATACAAAAATACTCTTAGCTCGTCGGAAGATGGGAGGAGTATCATATCTTTTCAATTGTTTAACCTTAACGCATCTGGTTTTGTAAGGTAAGATATATTTAATATTAAATAAGTGTAAAGCAAACATAAAATTAATATTTTCTTAAATGAAATTCTATATGGTAAAAAGCTTTCTTAAAATAATTAAATTAATTCTGAAAAAAAGATTTTACATAAAAGAAAACATAAAATGATTTAAATACAACAATTAGACAAACAAATGTATGTATCGTATACAACCAAAAAGCCTTTTTTTTGCTGGGGGGGGATAAAATTAAATGCAAACTGCCGTGCCCACATCTGGAAAAAGTGGAGATATGGCGGCTTGCATTTCATATCATTTATTTTAAATTTTGCCTTTTTGTTTATATACGATATATACTTTTCACTTTTAATTTATATCTTTAAAGCATTTTAGTTGTACTTTCTTGTAAAAACAAAAACAAAATGAAAATCATACATTAAACATGGATTATGAAGCACTTTTTAACCCTTTCAGAATACTTTAATATATCTTCGTATTTTAATAAAATAAAGACGATACCTAATTAAACATTACAGAAAACCCATAACACATTTGAAGACCTAATTTCCGAAATTAACCACCCATAGTCCGAAAAGATATCCAATTCTGGTGTGCAACCTTTTATATAATCTATAGATTTGAATATACTCTATATAGTATGCTACAATTTAGTATAGTAAGAAAACACTTAACACAATTAAAAATTCTCCTTCAGCAGTTTCTACCAATTGATGGAAACACATTTCAGTTCTTTTATAAAGCACTGTACATTACCTTCAGATTTTTTTACACGTCACATATTAAAGTAACGTTCAATTCAGGAAGTAACACGCTAAAAACTACAGATATCACACTTCCAGACATTATCATAAATATAGGCCATGTATCCAGTTTTTTGCGTATGCTGTATATCATTTTATTTATATTCTACAAACATCTCTTAGTATAGTAAATACAGTTCACGTTCGAAATGCATAACTCGATTAAAACATCCTTTAAGCAATTTACGGTGATGCACAGTAATGTTTACGAATTCTTTTGTGTAACCCTGCATATGATTTATAACTTTTATACACACCACATAGTGTGCAAAAGTTTAGTTTAACTTGAAAACGCATTTCTAACTAGCGCACTTCCATCAATTATTGCTTATAGACAGTTCTTTGGATACAGTACTGTATCCGAAATCTTTTGTGTGTCCCTGTAAATGAAAGGTAAACGCTATGCACATCATATTACGCAACAAACATCTTGTAGTCAAACTCAGTAATTTATATCAATTTCATTATATTTGAAATAGTATAACATAATTAAAATACGCTGCAAACAGTTCTTCCTCGTAAACCACTATGTAACCGAATAATTTTGTGTGGCCATGTAAATGAATGATAAATGCTTTTGACTCCTTATTCTACAGAAAGCACGTTTTAGTGCACCTCAGAAACTGATATCAATTTTATTATGTTTTCAATAATGTAACACGATTAAATTGCACCGCAAACAGTTTATCCAAATATACCATAATATAGCGGTATTCTTTTGAGTACCACTTTAAACTAACTATCAGTGCTACACGTACCATATTCGAAATAAAGCATCTTGTAGTGCACTCCAGTTAGTGTACTCAGTAGTGCATTCAGTTATGTAAATCAATTTTAATATATTTGTAATACTATAACATAATTAAAATACATTGGAAAGGATTTTTTCCTACATACCTCAATGTAAGGTCATTCTTTTGAGCACCCCTGTAAGCGAAGTGTAAGAGCGACATACTTCATTTTCAATATCGAACATGTCTTTGGAAACCTGAATAACATACATCAATTTCATTAGAATCCATATATATGTACCGGAGTTAGAGCATGGAAAGAAAGACAGATGGACAGACAAAATCAATTCATAAACATTATTCAACTATGTTGGGAAGTGTTAAAAAAATCATATTTCATTCATTTTATTTTCTAAATATTTTTTATAATTTTCATGTAGCATATTGTTTATTCGAATATTATTTTTTTATTTGTTGTTACACAAGCATTTAAGCTTATAATAATATAATATAATTATAATTCAGATTGATTTGTACTTTGCGAAACATGAGTGGCCACATTTAATTTTTTTATTCGAATGGACTGGTCAAAGGGACTATTTAGTTGCTTATTTGAAGGATAACCCAAACTTAGAATTACTCCCATTCTGCACCAGAGTTAAAACTTGTCAGAAGATGCATAATTTGTGGAAATTTTGCGCAACATTGGCATCTTTAATTTTCTGTATTTCTGAACCGCAAGCTGTGAAAATGTAAGAAAACATTCTTTTGTGTGCGGAAATATGAATTTGGAGGATTAAGCAGCTAAACAGTATACATTACCATTTACTTATTTTTTTACGCACAAATTATAGTGGGTAATTACAATATTTTTTTATTACGAATAAAATCTCGGAAATCACTAAAGATTGGGTTAAATATATAGACAGGTATATATATACACACACATATAGTTTATATTATATATATGTATATGTATATATTTATCATATCTCTATATCTATCTATCATAATTATCCACTTCTGTGTTTTTTTATGGAAAACGACAAAGATTTATGATACCATGATTTGAATTTTATATTGGACGCAGAGAATCTCGTACTTTTATTTCGACAATCGAATTCAAATATTTGCCTCCAGGTTTGAAAAAATTCTCTTTAACTTGCATTTTGGAGATAAAAACACATTTTAGATTAGCTATCTTTGTTCGATCGTTATGGCTGATATGTATTGATTATCTATAAAACTAGAGGATTTATTTCTTTCTTAACTTGATATACGATAAAAGTATCTAGTCTTTAGAAACATAAATTGATTACTATCTCTAAGCCTTTTTCGATTGTAGCATTTTTTATTGAAAAAGTTTATAAATGCTATATTTAATAAAAAAAAGTAGAAAAAATTAATAATGTATCATTAAAAATAATTTAGTTTATTGGAGAACAAATAAACTTTGGCTACATATATATATTTTATCTTGAAGACAATTACTTATAATTTTACAATATATTTTTATTTATTTATTGAAGATAAATAATATTTAGAATCTTACTGAGATTTATCCAAGAGCAATGTAATAAAGCGTCGGAGCATGCTTTAAATCAAATGAGACATTCATATATATATTTTATAAATGACTTGTAATCTGAACAGAAGTATAATTGTATTATACAATATGTATACATAATACACAAATTTCGTGGATTTTTTGTTCAATATATACACATTTGTACATAATCCAAAGCATATTTTAGGATAATGCAGACTATATTTCAGTTAATAATGTACTGACAAGGGGCAATACGTATACTTTCTTTGTAATAAAAAAGAATTGAGGCTTCTTTACAAATTTAACATTTAATTATTTTGATAACTACCATTGTAAGGTGGTTTTATTTCATTACTGTAACAAATTAAATGCTTCAAACTTGAGAAAATCATCTTTATTATTGTCAACAAGTGCTCCATTTATAAAGGATTTGTAGGCATGCATGGTAAGCTAATTGGATTTTATCTTTATCAGTTAGGCTTTTAAAAATAATAATATGTACGTCTGTAGTCTTTAACTCTCCACATCGAACGATATATAAATTTAATAGAGTATCAAAGTTGAACAATGTACTTTAACCCTTTAACGGACATTGGTTTCCCTATGAAACCACAAAATTTATTTACGAAATTCAACAATGACAGAAGACATTTAATAGAAACTAGATGGAACCCGTCAAAACTTGAAGCACAAAAAATACTATTACAATATCAGTAAAATAAGCTTCTTCATTATTTATGAAGGGGTGCGTATAAAACAGTCTTTCAAATATTTTATTTAAATTTTTTCCCCAGTCAAATACAGTACTATTTCCGATGCAAACTCCAAACAAACAATCCGTAAATAACTGTGTAATGCAAATCAGTTTTAAATTACCACCATATTCCCCACCGCAAGAAAAAAATTTCATGGACCTATGAAGTATATCCACATAGTATATTCCTACGTTCATATCATATTCAGTAAATAACAGAACATAGTAAATAAAGCACACATCCCCCCCCCCCCTGTGATAATGCAACCGAATGAGCTCCTATGCGCATGTGCATTGCATCTGCTCAAAAGCACCGTCGAAATTCGACGTTAAAAAAGTTTTAAAATGATTAAATTAAAAGTTTTAAAATGTCCTCTTTAATCATTCTTCGTTTCAAATCCATATCTTCTGAAATGCATCCATTGTTTTAAGCTAAGTTTTCAAGTGTAATTTGTTTGTATGGTTTCTTCGGTTCCTTTACATAATCAGGATAATTATTCCTTTTCCATCACTGTCGAGGATATTATTTTTCCTCTTATACAGTTGGCAAATATAAAAAAATGCAATCCCTAGCATATCCTGATATCTGATGGAACATATTCATCAACGAATTCAACATATCAATTTTATGTTCAACTTAAACTAAAAAAAACTTTTTTTTTTCCTGACAGATTTTTTTTTAGCGCCAAAATGTTCTATCTTATGGATAATCTGATCTTATGATTTATCACTTTAAAAAAAAAAATTATTATTCACTTTTTATGATGGTTAGGGAAATCTATTTTCAATTGTGGCAACTTTCACAGGGGCTATTTTACTACATTATTGAAGTAAAGTGGTAGTCATTGATAAGATAGAATTGAAAAACTTTTCATGCTTGAAAATTATTTAAAAAGTCGTTAAATTAATCGGCAGCTTTCAAATAAATTTCAATCGAAAGCTATTTTTTTTCTAATGGATGATGTAAGAATTGAAATTGTAAAATGTAGTAAAAAATAGAAATTTGTTGTATTTCGAAGTGATGTAAGCGCGATGAAAGCTAAAGCGATAGCGCCTTTGTTGTCACAACTATTGTGCATTTCTAAAAGATGCCATTGTATTTTGGCTGGCGTCCAAAAGTGGAAAAACATTTTTTGACATCGAAAGAGAAATTCACAGTGAAAGAAATAGGACTTTGCGCTAATAAGGAACTGTTAAATGAACTTATAATAAATCTACCAAAATAATTCCTATGAAATATTAGTCTTACATTGTTTATTCTCGCAAAAAATACAATAATTATTTCAAGATTTTTTTCTACCATAACACTATTTTTAATAACTTTAAATTTCCTGAAATCTTTTACTTTTGTGATTTTTTTTATTAACAAAGGAAATCTTCTATCCTATAATTAAAAAAAAGCAATTGGTAACATGTAATCAAGGTATGCAGTCAAGATGAAGCAATCAATGACGGCTCCAATTCTAATCTTTATAATTATGAATGCAAAAATCAGTAAAATTATGTCATGTTAACACAATCATATACATTTTTCTCTTTAGTTTTATCAATGTTAAAATGCACTTCAAGCTAAGCGTAACGTCATTTTCATCGGCGCAAACTTTTCACACGTACTTCATATACCTTACATTAATGCTTAAACACCATGCACACAAATATAAATATATTTTGTATTTAATTGTAATGAAAAATGGCATCAACAAAGTTATAATGCATAATGATAAAATAAACCCAATGGACAATATTCCCGTGACGTCACAATAAATATGAATTTTTGTTCGCGTATAAAACACGCGGATAAGTATTTTTACCGAAATTTAACTTGCAAATTAACAAATTCGGCCTTAAAACCGCGTGCTTTTAATATTTATTATTTCTCTTTTATTCAACCACAGAGTTTAGAAAATAAACTCTGTGCTTCGGAACAGTAGGCGTTATCCGATTATGACGTCATTAGCAGACGTAAAAGTTTAATTGAAAATTACGATTAATTAATTAAATTTTCGAACAAACGAATGCACGATAACAAATCTGTGTCCAAATATCTTTCATTAAAAAAAAGAAAGATGTAATTTGATGCAGTAGTCTGTTCTCACGGATTGTCGAAAGAAATCGCTTAGCGTTTTAAATATATAGACTAGATGGTACCCGTCAAAACTTGACGGAAAAAATTACAATAGCAATATTAGTAAAATAAGCTTCTTTATTACATAAGTAGGGGTGCTTATGAAACAATCTTTCAAATATTTGATTTAAAAAAAAATTCCCCCAGTGAATTACGTTATTATTTCCGATGCAAACTCCAAACAAACAATCCGTAAACAAAATGGAAATCAGTTTGACATTACCGCCCTATTCCCCACGGCAAGAAAGAAAATTTCCTGAACCTATGAAGTATCATACAAATAGCATATCCCTACTTTCATCTCATATTCAGTCAATAAAAGAACATATTAAATAAGGCACACATTCCCCCCCCCCCCTGTGATAATGCAACCGAATGAGCTCCTATGCGCATGTGTATTGCTTCTCCCCAAACGCACCGTCGAAATTCGACGTTAAAAAAAAGTTTTAAAATGTTTTGATCAAAATTTTTAAAATGTCTTCTTTAATCATTGTTCGTTTTAAATCCATATCTTCTGAAACGCATCTATTGTTTTAAGCTAATCAATTTTTATGTAAAGACGAAGAATTTTTTTTTACAATAATAAATCAATCTGCAGATAAAGGAGATTTTTAATGTTTTTAAGTGTAATTTATTTGTATGGTTTCTTCATTCCTTTACATAATCAGGATGATTATTCCTTTTCCATCATTAAGAGAAATAATGAAAATAAATAAATATCCAAGATTATTTTTGGTTCTGTTTTCATTAATATATTGTAAATTTTATTGTTAAAAGTTACTGATAAATGATACTTTAGTAAATGGGGCTTTTCTTAATTATTATTATTATTATTATTATTATTATTATTATTCTTTTTTTGAGATTTAATGGCAACATTCTTCCGTTTGTTTATTGGGCACTACAGTTTGGCGAATTTTTTGAGGTACTTTTCGGTTATCAGGGCGCCAATGAAGTATATATATATATATATATATATAGTATATACATACATATATACAAATATATATAATGTATATAGTTTTGTTTTTCTAGTATTGAATTTATGTGGTTTATAGATTTTGGTTGGCTTTTGTGATAATGATTCTGCAAGTAATTTTCCATTGGAGTTTGTAATTATATATATATATATATATATATATATATATATATATTTATATACTTTATTGGCGCCGGCTAACCGAAAAGTACCTAATTTGCATATAGTTTTTTTTTTTTTTTTTTTTAATTGGACGACGGGATAATGCACGGAATTTCGACGGGATAATCAATATTTTTTATGGTACCAGAATATTTTTCTGTATTTTACAGTTATATTAAGAAATACATATTTTTAGGATTTGCTGAATCACTTAGTTGTTTACTTTTTCATGCATTATATTATTGAAGGTTGTTAGTTCTCTTATTCGTTTAAATATACCCTACTTATATAAAAATAGCGTGTGTTCTCTGTGGTGTTTCGCATAAACGTTGTAAAATTCAGGTTATTAGATTTTATCTAACTTTGCTGTCATAACAGCTGATGAAGTAGCCATTTTCGGCTATTTTTTTGTTATTGTAAAATGTTTGTTTTTGGTATAGCCCGAACTAAGAAAAAATTGAGTACATTTCCATTATACGGACACCATTGTCGCCAAGCATATATTTACATGTATGGCATGGTGTCGGTATAACGGAAAAGAACCAAAATTTTGATCGATCAAATAATTGAATTTCGTTAAACATTAAATTTGCTGGTACTTTTCTATTATCCGGTCGACCACTTTTCATAACGAAAAATTATCGCCAAACTGTAAAATTAAACGCCAAAAATACAGTCCGATTTACTTGATGTCAAAAGCATTATACCTGTTTGTTACGTCATCAAGTGGTTTTTAATTCGAGATTTGCGTCTATTTTTCATTATGTTTTACTGATTTATTAGTTATTTCATTAATTAAAATAACAATTGTGTCCTTAAATTCATGTATTTTATTTATTTATTTATTTTGATATTCCAATGGCAACGTTCTCCTGTTTATTTGGCGTTACAGTTTGGCGATAGTTTTTTGTTGTGAAAAGTGGTCGACGGGATAATAGAGAAGTACCAATTTTCTTATTTTTAATCTGAGAAAGAAACAATAATCATGGATTTAATTAATTTTGCAATATGCTGTGCAACAAAAATAATTTTGATTAAATCAGTACAGATATCGCAGACGCACCTAGGTTATTTTTTGGCGCCTAAATGACGATTTTTGCTTTGTATGGCAACCTGGTGTTTTATAATAAATTTGAATATGTGTGTAAATAAATAAAATAAAATAGGTACTTTTATGTTAGCTGGGCGTCAAGGATAACTCTCCAAATCTTGTTTCAATTGGAATCATTTAAATTGCAACATTTTACGTGAGATTTGTTATTCATATTGATATGTTTACGTTTAGATATTTTATTATGATTATATTCTGGCTAATTAAGTTTTTTTTTAAAGATTTTATACTACAATGTTAACATATTACCTAGTTGATATTAGTTAATGTCAAAAGATTGGCGAACCACAGAGTTCAAGGAAAAAACTCTATGCCCTCAAAAGTGGGAGTTGTCAACTTTATGACGTCATAAGCAGAAGTAAATGTTTAATTGAAAATTACAGCTAATTAATTAAATTTTCGAACAAACGAATGCACGATAACAAATATGTGTCCTAATATCTTTCATTTAAAAAAAGAATGGTGTAATTTGATGCAGTAGTTTGTTCTAACGGATTGTCGAAAGAAATCGCTTAGCGTTTTAAATATATAGATGTTTTTCATTTATTATGTATGTGAATTATCGCTTTTTTATTATATACAAATAAATTTGTTCATAATTTCCGGTGACAATAATTTATTTCAACATTTTAGCAATTGAAGTGCTTTATCCGTTAAAGGGTTAATGTTTTTTTTTTATATTTATGGTTAAATATGCCTGTTTTAATTCCTACTCCTTTATGAAGTTCAACTTTACACATATGGAAAACAGCAAACATTTCTCTTAATAATTTAAACTTTTTAAATTTTAAAATTATTGACAAAACTACAGCATAATGTCAATAATAGTTTACAACAAAAAGCGAAAACAGGCAGTTGAGAAATGTCTTATTTTTCTTCTTTTTATTATACCTTGGATATGTTTGATCAAAACATTTCTGAAAATACTGTACGTTAAGAACGGAAAACTGTTTAAAATTCATAAAAATCAATTTATTATAAATATAAAAGTGTGTTTAAGAAAATTCTATTTTTAATTGTTTATCCTAAACGGAGATTGACATTTTTCTAAATATCAGAAATAAGGAACGGATAAAAAATAATTGTCGTATGTTAATATGTATACATACATTTATAAAACAACACGAAGGGAAAAACTGTTGCTTATTTAAATATTAGATATCTGTAAAAAGAAATTTAATTAAATGTTTTTTTATTAGCATTTTTCTTTACATCCAAGTAACTGAAAGTTATAAATAAGCCAGTAAGAAAGAATATACCAATTTAAAAAGGAGCACAAATATCGTAGTATAAAAATATTACTTTTAAATAATACTTAACATTTCAGGTACATTGTTAAAAATTTTTAACATGA
Source organism: Maratus michaelseni (assembly GCA_963931845.1). Lineage (NCBI taxonomy): Eukaryota > Metazoa > Arthropoda > Arachnida > Araneae > Salticidae > Maratus > Maratus michaelseni. Next base: position 300,549,457 of record OZ007593.1, on the reverse strand, counting down.
AACAACAAGATATCTGTTGAAATATATCAAGGAAGGTCATGTAACTTTACATGTTTTAAAATAAGAATGCAGAAGATGCCTATTACTCAACTGTAAATGTACTCTACGAATATTTCGATTTTCGAACACGTGTGCATGACATGTACCGAAATCTTTTTTTTCGATCTCTAAATTTGTTATGAGTGAATGCGTCTGGTGCAAATGAAATGACTTTTTACTTTACGTATTTCTGACATGTAGATGCAATATGTTTGCTTGTTGGCTATAAATTGTGAGATTTTGGAGGAGTGAACCAAGTTATCGCAACGCACCTCGCTTAGTTAGGTACACCAGTTGCCATAATTATGAACGTGTTTTCACATTTCTTCTTTTTACAGATTTAGTTAGTACCATGGCGTTTCAGTAAACTTGTGGAATTCGAAGTCGTCTTGATTGAGAATCATTAGATTGTAAGGTTGATATTTTACTTACTTCAAATCATACATCAGTGGGCCTCCCGCTGGTTACATATATAGAATTTAGAATTAAAAAATAATTATTTCCTTTTATGTTAACACTAGCTGTTACCCATGACGTTGTTCACGTAACATTAAAAGAATAATAAGTGCATTAATTAAGCAAAACATTTCATTCCTGATAATTAAAAAAATATATAATTAACCAACGCTTTATCACTTTTTATAGGAGACAATACGGCATTTCTTTGTTATAAGGCCATTAATATAACTCTGTCTTAAAAAAGTGAAATTTTGCTCCAAATAATATACACAATCGCAAAATTGAAACTGCAACCAATTGAAAAAGGGAGTCTAAGCTGAGTGCAAAAAATATCATCTAGTTATCAGCATTAAATGTTTTACCACACAAAATAACCTGGTCACAAAAATGTATTTACTTTTGCGGCAAATTTCGCTCGCTAAAGAAAGCAAATAGGCTACGGGCCCGATTACAGAGACTCATCATCCTATTCTTGGTTATTTTCTACCTATATATGAAAATAATTCTGCTATATACAACGCACTTTCACGTTTATAGTATACGGAATTTGCTTATTTTTAGGAGTTGGCACGATCGGCTTGTTCAAGTCTACGCAATTCGGATTGAGTAAAATTTTCATTACTTTTCAACTTCTCCTTTGCTCTTACATTAAGCGAATTTATCGATAAATTTTATTCTCCTTTCGATCACATGGTTGTTTCCTAAAAAAATGTAAGAACATTTTAAATACATTTAAACATTCTAATGGTATTCATGCCATTTTTCTAATTGCCATTTTTCCAAAAAGAAAATAAAAGAAAAATCTCTTTTTAAAATGACAATAAACTTTTTGTTCCTTTAAAGCTGAAAGAAACGTGGAATTAAAATCCGGTTGCCAAACCACGATCTACAAACGTGTATCGATTGCATCAATATACTTCAACGCACGAGCCTTCATTTTAATACTGTAGAGGGAAAATGATGTTACTTTGATGCAATAATATTAAATCTTTAGGATTTTATAAACAAAAATGCCACTTAAAAAAAAAAAATCGCGTTATTTTTTGTTGTTGTTTCTATGAATGAAAATAACTACTTCCTGTTAATCATGACGTGATTTTCGACATGAATAACTTTGCGGTGCATATTATTGGCATTTGCTATCTATTTTCTTTTCACACATTTTTTTTAACATGAAAAAGAATAAATTAACAACACGGTATATTTATGTTAGCTTCGCGCAGACAATAAACTTTTCATCATTCTTATTGTATTCATTTAATTGAAAAAACAGAGCTTTAATATAAAACACACACATTTAACATACATACATTAGATACATTTAAATTAAACATAATATAAACATTTGAATTATACTCATTTCAAGTGAAAAATACAAGGCACAAAGAGGAAGAAAGAAAAATAAAGGAAAACCAACACTGTAAAAAATATTCGTGTCACTTTACACCAAAAATGGTGCCAACAAAGTTGCCACCAAAAAGCGTGTAAATAAACACCACTTGTAAATTGGTGTAATGAAACACCAAAAATTAATTAGTGTAAAGAAACACCAATAATTAATTAGTGTAAAGAAACACCAAAAATTAATTAGTGTAAAGAAACACCACTTTTGGTGGCAACAAAGTTGCCACCAAAAGTGGAGTAATAAAACGCCATCATTGATTTGGTGTGCTTTAACACCAAATCATTCAAAAAAAAATCATTCATCAAAAAAAAATTTGGGCATTCTGCTTAGAAAATATTGTATTGCTACATTAGCAAATACTTTTAATCTTCTCAAGTTTTATTTATTTATTTTTTTTTCAAATATAAGACATTAAATTGAAATGTACAAAAATTATATAAAAGAAAGTTATTTATTTTTCACATTTGAGTATTGGTAAGAACTTCGAAGAAGGACAGATGGATTAATAATGTTTAGATATGAAATTACGACGAGGAAGTTAGCGAATACTTAAAGCTTTAAAATATTTATTAGCTTTATAAAAAACCTAAAATTTATTTTATTCTCCATAAAATAATAATTTATTTTCATCTTCTTATCCAACTATATAAAGTGAATTATTTCATAATTAACTACTATCTGTGAATCTCGCCGAAGAAAGCGTTTTATCAGAACTAAAATCTAATCCATATTCCAGCAATAGTTTCTTTTTCAATTAGTGCCCACAAAAGTCTTTATTAAAATATTTACTAGCTTTTAAATAAACACAAATATTCATATTTCAATGTTTTATTTTATAATAAGTAGAGAAGTAGATCCAAATACCAGTTATTTTCAATCAAGATCCTACAATTTCGAAAATAAGTAGAGGAAAAAGCCATGATAGTGTGCCTTGATATATTTCACATCTGTTTGAAAAGAATCAGTTTAAAAAGCGTTTTCAGTTTACAAAATGAAAATTTCCGAAAGTCTGCAAATTTTGGTCAAATTTAGAAAATGTGGTCTAAATACGGCTACCTCAGTTTGTTTCTAAAAGAATTACACAAATAAGGCTAATTTTACTAATTAAGAGAGAAAAACCTAAAATTTCATATATTCTCCATAAAAAATAGTTTATTTTCATCTTCTTATCCAACTGTATAAAGTGGATTATTTCATAATTAACTACTATCTGTTAATCTCAACGAAGAAAGCGTTTTATCAAAACTAAAATCTAATCCATATTCCAGAAGTAGTTTCTTTTTCAATTAGTGCCCAGAAAAGTCTTTATTAAAATATTTAATAGCTTTTAAATGAACACAAATATTCATTTTTCAAGGTTTTATTTTATAATAAGTAGAGAAGTAGATCCAAATACCAGTTATTTTCAATCTAGATCCTACAATTTGGAAAATGAGCAGAGGAAAAAGCCATGGTAGTGTGCCTTGATATATTTCACATCTCACTAGATTAATTTTAACACAATTATTTCAAATTGGTAAATAAATCATACGAGTAGTAATTTTCCAACTGGACGAAAAATGTCCGGGCCAGGATTCGAACCTGGGATCGCTTGGCTGAAGCCGCCACGTACCACTGAGCTATCCCGGTCGAATCTGGAGGGCATAATTCATCCAAGGTTAACTGGATGAATTATGCCCTCCATATTCGACCGGGATAGCTCAGTGGTAGAGCGTGGCGGCTTCAGCCAAGCGATCCCATGTTCGAATCCTGGCCCGGACATTTTTCGTCAAGTTGGAAAATTACTACTCGTATATTTCACATCTGTTTGAAAAGAAGCAGTTTAAAAAGCGTTTTCAGTTTACAAAATGAAAATTTCCGAAAATCTGCATATTTTGGTCAAATTTAGAAAATATGGTCTAAATACGGCTACCTCAGTTTGTTTCTAAAAGAATTACACAGATAAGGCTAATTTTACTAATTAAGAGAGAAAAACTTAAAATTCCATATGTTCTCCATAAAAAATAGTTTATTTTCACCTTCTTATCCAATTGTATAAAGTGGATTATTTCATAATTAACTACTATCTGTTAATCTCAACGAAGAAAGCGTTTTATAAAAACTATAATCTAATCCATATTCCAGAAGTAGTTTCTTTTTCAATTAGTGCCCACAAAAGTCTTTATTAAAATATTTAATAGCTTTTAAATGAACACAAATATTCATATTGCAAGGTTTTATTTTATAATAAGTAGAGAAGAAGATCCAAATGCTAGTTATTTTAATCTAGATACTACAATTTTGAAAATGAGCAGAAGAAAAGGCCATGATAGTATGCTTTGATATATTTCACAGCTGTTTGAAAAAAAAAATCAATTTAAAAAGCGTTTTCAGTTTACAAAATGAAAATTTCCGACAGTCTGCAAATTTTGAGTTTAGAAAATGGGGTCTAAATACGGCTACCCCAGTTTGTTTCCAAAATAATTACACAAATAGGGCTAATTTTACTAATTAAGAGAGAAAAACATTTCGTACTACATTTTATTGTCTAATAACATTTAATATATACAAGACGAATATGAAATTTTTAATAGACATCCATTTTTAACAAATTTATAAAACCGACTCTCTCTTAATACCTATCTCTGACAGTCCTCATTCCACTATGTTCCTAGTTTTACGTATTAAGCAAAAAAGCTTGCTGCTTGAAATATAGATTTCTTCATGTAAAAAAAATCACAAACATACTAATTTCCCTCTGAGTCGGTGCAGCAGCTATGGGCTTAAATATCGCATTCTAAACATCGAATCCAATGGTCCCCCTTCTTGTTCGCTACAAAAAAAAAAAAAAAAAAAAAAAAAAAAATACATCATCTTCCTTGTCGTATATCTTCTTTTATTACCTTTTTAAAATCTAATTTCTGCCCAATTTGTCTTTAATTTCTTAGTTTTAAATCCGTTATTATTATTTTTTTACTTAAAAACTTTTTCCGCTCAAATCATACATTGTAACAATCAAATGAAGCAACGGAGCAGTATGGGTCCATGATCCCATAAATTAATTATATCCCCCCTCCGTGAACGTGGGGAAGGTTCAGAGAGTCCCAGAGAAGTTCAAATGCTGGCTATCCCGTATTTAGACCACTCTGGGTGGCCGGTATTTGGGTCACTGATATATTTAATTTAAAACCGGTATTACTCATTCATAATGTAAAATATCCATACCGTGCATTTTGGAACTAAATATGTCTAGAAAATAGATTAATCGCCAATTCAAGCCAACATACGATCAATAATTAAAAGAAGGAGAAACACAATCCTGGAAAACTCTCGATATCCCAAAATTTGTCGTGTCAACATACATGTTCTTACTGTTTGTAAATGAGGCCAGCTTCAACGATGTACAATTCGTGCTTTAACAATTAAAGGTGCAAACTCAGCCTGTCGCCGCTAGTCTGCATTGCGCTTAGCTCTCGAAATATCTAATAGCCGGTATTTGCACTCTATCAGGTATTTGAACCTTCTCCTCTACATAGTTTATTATTTTTGTAAACAGTCTTTGTAGGTTTACTTAATGATTGAAATGCTTCATTTGTTTTTAATTTGAAACATACGTTTTAATTAAATTAGTATTCAAGATGAATAAATAAGCCAATTTATTTAAAATCTATTTAAAATTATTTGGAAATGAATAAGTGTTATTTAAATTTAAGAGATGTTTTTTTACATGAAAAATTCGTTAGTCCCTCATTACGCCGCTTATCCAAATCTTATTCGCTCTTATATCGTGTCCCCCGAATTTAATAAACATTCTATCTTAAACTTTTCAGTGCGATGAACAAATATATCCGTAAACTAAGCTGTAGGATTCACTGCAATAGAAACATTCCTTCAATTAATATAATATTTTAGTTTTAAACATTGAATAATGATTAGTACTCTGAAGGATTGTATTCGTACACGTATTTTATTTGTATCATGTTTGAAAAATCATATTGTTTTAGCAATAAAAAAATTACACAGAAAATACTATCAAAAATTTTCTCTGACAGTCAGAGGGTTAAACATACTTTCTGTTAAAAAAAAAAATAATTATAGTTCCATTAAAAAAGTAACTTTGTAGTTGTTTTTATGAAAAACATTATATATTCATATTAAATAACTTTTGGGGTGCCGCACTATTTACATGGATATTATTATCAATTTTAAATTTTACTCCCTCGGTTACATCACTCATTTGTAACCCCAGGGGGTGCAGGAGCGAAAGACGTTCAAAAATTGCCATTTTTTAGCTATCAAACTGGCTATCAAGCCTTGAGAGCTTGCCAGCCGGTTCTGTATGTATGTATGTACGTACGTAATGCGATAACTCTTCATAGAAATATCCGTTTTCCTTCAAATTTTGTTTATAGGTTCATTGGGTTAAGACGCTTCCCTGATTACTTTTCGGGATTGATTGGTTAAGTATAAAGGGGGGAACGGGGGCTAATCCCTCCTTAAATTATATAAATGTGTTTTTCAAGCAGAAAAGTTTTCCGTTTTCCTTCAAATTTTGTTTATAGGTTCATTGTGTTAAGGCGCTCCACTGATTTGTTTTTCGGGATTGATTGGTTAAGTATAAAGGGGGTAACGGGGGGGCTAATCCCCCCCTTAATTTATATAAATGGGATTTTCATGGAGAATTATCCCATTTCCTACAAATTTTGGTTAAAGGTTCACTGTGTTAAGACGCTTCCCTAATTAGTTTTCGACATTGATTGGTTAAGTATAAAGGGGGGAACGGGGGGCTAATCCCCCTCTTATTTTATATAAATGGGTTTTTCATGCAGAATTATTCCATTTTCCTTCAAATTTTGTTTATAGGTTCACTGTGTTAAGGCGCTTCCCTGATTAGTTTTTGGGATTGATTGGTTAAGTATAAAGTGGGGGAACGGGGGGATAATCCCCCCTTAATTTATATAAATGGGTTTTTCATGCAGAATTATCCCATTTCCTTCAAATTTCGTTTATAGGTTCACTGTGTTAAGGCGTTTCCCTGATTAGTTTTCGGGATTGATTGGTTAAGTATAAAGGAGGGAACAGGGGGATAATCCCCCCTTAATTTATATAAATGGGTTTTTCATGCAGAATTATCCCATTTCCTTCAAATTTTGTTTATAGGTTCACTGTGTTAAGGCGTTTCCCTGATTAGTTTTTGGGATTGATTGGTTAAGTATAAAGGAGGGGAACGGGGAGGCTAACCCCTCCCCCCCTTAATTTATATAAATGGGTTTTTCATGCAGAATTATCCCATTTGCTTCAAAATTTGTTGATAGGTTCATTGGGTTAAGACGCTTCCCTGATTAGTTTTCGGGATTGATTGATTAAGTATAAAGGGGGGGAACGGGGAGGCTAACCTCCCCCTTAATTTATATAAATGGGTTTTTCATGCAGAATTATCCCATTTGCTTCAAAATTTGTTGATAGGTTCATTGGGTTGAGACGCTTCCCTGATTAGTTTTCGGGATTGATTGATTAAGTATAAAGGGGGGAACGGAGGGGCTAATACCCTCCTTAATTTATATAAAAGGGTTTTTCATGCAGAATTATCCCATTTCCTTCAAATTTTATTTATAGGTTCACTGTGTTAAGGCGCATCCCTGATTAGTTTTCGGGATTGATTGGTTAAGTATAAAGTTGGGAACGAAGGCTAATCCCCCCTTATTTCATATAAATGTGTTTTTCATGCAGAATTATTCCGTTTTCCTTCAAATTTTGTTTATAGGTTCACTGTGTTAAGGCACTTCCCTGATTAGTTTTCGAGATTGATTGGTTAAGTATAAAGGGGGGGGGGGGTGAACGGGGGGCTAATCCACCCCCCCTTAATTTATATAAATGGGTTTTTCATGCAGAATTATCTCATTTGTTTCAAAATTTGTTTATAGGTTCATTGGGTTAAGACGCTTCCCTGATTAGTTTTCGGGATTGATTGGTTAAGTATAAAGGGGGGGAACGGAGGGGGCTAATGCCGCCTTAATTTATATAAATGGGTTTTTCATGCAGAATTATCCGATTTTCTTCAAATTTTGTATATATATTCATTGTAATTAGAGATTTACCTGATTAGTTTAAGGGGTTCATTAGTTAACTATGAGGGGGGTAACGGGGGGATGACCCCCTCCCTTAACATATTGTTTATTTCTTTATTTTTCGATGGGCTTATTTCAAATTCTTTGAAATAAGAGTATAATATACAATTATTGTGAATAGCCTGTGAACTCAATGCCCTCAGTTTAACTGGGCAGTTTTATTTTTATTTTTTATACTGAAGGAGCTAGAAATTTGAAATTTGTCATTGTAGTTACTTATAAGATGTAAATGCTCTCTAAGAACAAAATTAAAAAGAAATTTAAATTTAAAAGGGTAAAATGAGCGAAAAGCGTTCTAAAAACAGTCTAAATTACAATTTCTATGAAATCTCTGCAACTACAGAATCGATTTCAAAAGTAATTGTGGCAAATTGATGGGGACAATCCCTACTCCAACATAGGCTATATTTTATGTCGGTGCCACTAACATCAATAAGGTGCAGGATCGAAAAATTTTCGAAAATTGCGACTTTTTTATACTAATCTCTGGAACAACGGAAGCGATTTTAAAAGTGATGGTGGCAAATTGGTGGTGACAATCCCTGCTCCAACAGCCTCTTTAATAAAAAACTATGCGTTGCTGACGACTGGGGTTTTCGCTAATTGTTGCAACAGATTAATCTCGGAATATGAAACATTTGAAGTTACTGAAAAAAATGATAGCTCAAAAAGTATTTGTCAGAAAATTGTTAGACAAACTGCGTTTGAAAGGTAAAAAATTGTATTTTTCTTGATCTAAATTTCAAATCTAATGATTATGCCGTTTTTCAAATATTGAATTTCAAAAATTACCAACTGTTCCAATGGAGTACCATAGCGAAACGTTCATGCGTAAAAAGATAATGATAAGGGCGACGTGTCCTGACGTGTATATTGGCTATAGCAAGAGTCACAAATTATACTAGCCTTATTATTCTGTTAAAATATAAAAGTTATTTATGAAATGTCAATATTTTGTTTGATTAAAGGATCGTTAAAAGAAATTGACCAGCGTAGCGGGCGTAGCTTGCTAGTTTAATAACAAAATATATTGTCCTTCATCTTTCTTAACGACTCTAATTTAATCAATTAGAAGATACATGAAACAAAAGTCATCCATTTCAAAAGAATTAATTTTCTATTTAAGTATGCCATAAATATATCTAAACATAAGATATAAGAATAAAATCAAATATATTCACGTCATGGATACCCAAATGACATTCCAGCAATTCTCTATCATGCAATTTAATTATGGGAATCTGAGAATTCATGAAATACGAGAACATGATGAAGTGCTTTTTCTTTCTATTTTATTAGAAAGACATCAGGGATATTTATAATAAACCGAGTCATATGTTACGTAGCATAATGCGAAGACAACCAATACTGTTTAACTAAGCAATAAAATGTTTAATATATTTTGAATTTTTGTTTACTTTTTAAACAGATGTGTTTATAAAAATGCACATAATTATAGTTTAAAATGTTTGAAATAATTTAATTGACAATAGCTAAATAAACAGTACAATTAATAATGATTATTACATTTCAATCTTCTTATTCACTGAGTTTAACAGAATTTAAAATCAAAGAGCACATTTTATGATGTATATTACATTTGAATTTAATTAAATGGTAATCTTTAGTAAATAGATATTTTATTAATATTAAATTTTCGCAGAATCTAGCCTGCTCAAACGTATAAAAATAACTTTTATATTTTGAAAAATCTAATAAATTAAACTCAGGACTAGGAATTAAGCATTTTTAAAGAATGGGTTTCTAATGATTTGTTTCGTTTTTCGGTAAAAGTTAGATGATGTACATCGAAATGTACGATCTACACATATAATGTAAATTACAAAATTTTAATATCCACTCTTCATTAAATTTATTCCAAAAAATTTGTCCTTCTAAATTTATTCTACAACCCTAATTAATCAATTATTTCCTATCTTAAATAATACTTCTTTTATTGTTATTTTATCTTAAATAATATTTATTTTTATTTTTATTTAATCTTATTCTCTTTCTATTTAAAATGCGCCGTTTTATAATTTATTCTACTTCAAAATATCCTAAAAAAACACTTCTCGTAATTATTTTTCTTTAAAAATCTTTTTATTTCTGATCTCTTAAATGCGGATATTTTTTTTAGAATTATCATTTTGTACCATTTTTCTTTTTTATTTCGTTCTAAAAATCCATTCGCTCTTTTCCCTGAAAATCATAGGATCAGAGCTGCCAAGTCTCCGGCTTTTTAGATACCAGTATTTTAGTACAGAAAATTTAGTTTTGTTTGATCGGAACATTCTGCGATTTAAGACAACAACATTTTCTCTAAGAATATACTGGTGTACAAAAAGACGGAGACTTGGCAACTCTGCATAGGATTATAGGAGATTTCCTCTCTAATTTATCAATTAGCTCACTGTATTGCTTCTATCTTTTTGAGTTTTCACGATATTTGACTGGTTATTTTATATGAGTTGCTCTATAGTATTGACTACCAAATCATGAGAAATGACCTTTGCCGTAGTCAGCGCATGCGCAGTAAAGATTTATTTCATACAAATACCCATATCTCATTAAATATTCAATATATTAATATTTTAATTGAATAACAGTATACTATTTCAACTGTTCTTTTTCAAGTTTTCGGAAAGTGGTGTTAAATTCGGTTGAAAACTCTGTATGCTATAAATTAAAAATCTTTTGAATTTTTCACAGAAATTTTAAATTCTTCACAAATATGCATGCTATGCGTACACATATGACACAAATTTTTAACAGGACCTACATAGTCATTTGCTACAGAGACAGACCATTTTTAGCATTTTCTGTTATTTGGGTGATCACAAATATTATTTTATTATTAAAATTATTATTGTGCCCCCTAATTGTCCTCGCGACAAAATCTTCACTGAAAATTATGAAGGGGTTCTTTAGATTATTGAAGATCAATGACAATTCGTAAAGAATCTCTGTATATATTCGACAAAACATCTTAAATCGAAAAAAATCGGTCACTGCCTCGTAATTTTTGGACATCAGTGTACAGTAAAACCTCCACATTTGACCCCCTCTCTACGTTGACCACCTCTCTATATTGACCGAAATATATTAGTTTGAATGGTCACAACACATTTTCAAAGGAGATTTAACTCTTTATGTTGACCACTTCCGTAAGTTGTATGTTGACTTCTTTTTAGTTCTGTAACTTGACCACTGATGTTTTCTTGAATTTGCTTTTTCCTCCGTTTGTTCTCCATCTGGTTTCCAGGAATTTCTTTATCAGTCATTCAGCTTACCTAAGCAACACTAGTGCCCCTTGTGGTGCTCCATTCATTGTTCACTTCCAGTATGATACAATGGGAGGGAAATGCCAGAATTTCTGGAATCTGTTGCAAAATGTCAGGGGAGTGGGGGATGTGCTTAGCGAAGTAGCTATATGCAAAATTGGAAAACAACGTGCATCGCCCACATGTGAAACACATTCCGTTCTTTTTTTCTGGATATCGCGTCGTGACGGCAACGGTCGTTTATTTGCGAATATTCATTTAAAATGGCGCAAAGAAAAGCTCTAAAAGAACTTAAATTAAAGGAGAAAGTGGATTTTCTTAATTTTCTGGAAAGCAGCAGCTAAAGAAAGACAGCGGAAAAATTTAGTGTCAGCAAGACAACTGTGAGCAACATTTTAAAACGCAAGAAAGAATATCTGGAAAGATATTCTTCCGAAAACGGGGGACTCGAAAGAAAACGCTGAAAAACGTGTCTCGACGATCTGGACGAAGCCACGTTTCGTTGGTTTAAAGAGATGAGATCAATCAATGCAAAAATATCGGGACCTATGCTTTAGGAAGTAGCAAAAAAAATTGCAAAAGGATTCAAAATAGAGGACTTCCAAGCGTCAGCAGGTTGGTTTGAAAAATTAAAACTACGATACGAGATTTCGCAATAAGTTTTGTGTGGGGAATCCAAAGAGGTTTCAGCTGAAATGGTGGAGAAGTTTATTGAAAAATTCCCAGAGTTTGCTAAAGGTTTTAAATATGAGGACATCTTTAATGCTGTGTCTGCGATCTCTTCTGCTGCAATGCCTAATAGAAGTCTTGCTGCAATTGCTGCGCTGCAATGCCTAATAGAAGTCTAGTAATGAAGGGTGACACTTGCAAAAGAGGAAAACTTTCAAAAAAGCGTTTTACTGTTCTTCTATGTGCTAGTATGACTTAGGAAAAATTGAAGTCTACGGTGAGCGGCAAATCCGCAAAACCTCGTGCATTTAAAAATGTAAAACCTGAAGACCTACCTGTGTTTTGGAGAGCGAATAGATCCGCTTGGATGACCAGTGCTTTGTTCGAAGAATGGGTCAGAGGAATTGACGCAGAAATGAGGAAAAAGGAAGCGATCTATTCTACTTACTTACTGTGGACAACTGTCCCAGCCAACCGAAAGTGAATATTCTCACAAATGTGAAGCTAACATTTTTGTCTCCAAACACAACTTCGAAAACCCAACCTTTAAATCAAGGCATTATTCAGTCCTTCAAAGTTCACTATAGAGCTCAACTTCTGTAATAAGTGATCATGAAAGCACGAACCTGTGGTCCTTTTGCATTGGCATCGTCAACAGCTGCGTCAGTAAATGCTTTGAATGCTGTTTATTGGATTAATTCTGATTGGACTAAAGTTACGCAAACCACGATTAAGAACTGCTTCAAGAAAGCAGGATTTGTTACAGCTACAACATCGGAGCAAGAGGATTAGCTTTCTCTATCTCCTTTGCCTGTTTTTGATGGAGTTGATTTTGAAGATTATGTTGCCATGGACGATGAGTTAGTAACATGTGTTGAACCAGACCCAGAGGCAATCTTCAATGAGGTACTCTCTGCAACTAAACACTGCGAGGACTCTAAGGTACAAGAAATGGACCGCGAAGAGGATTTTGATCCAAGTGACGAAGAAACTGATAAGTACCCATCTCTGAAGGAAGACGATGTAAAGTGCATGATGGAGCAACTTAAATATTTCGCTGCAGAAAAATGCCCAAGCAGGCTTAATGGACTTGTAAACTGTGAAAGTGCTTTTTGCAGTTACCTGATGAATAAAAAGAGAACTCAAACTAAAGTTGAATTATTCTTTCAAAAATTGTAAAAATGTGCTGCACCTTCAGTAAAAATAAGTTCCGGTCTGTACCGGGAGGAAAAGGTAGCTTTCCTATATCTTCGTTTGAAAATTTTAGCTAATGTTACTCGAAAACAGCGAGCTAAAATAAAAAGAAACCGTTTACAAAAGATCCGGTAATACTGTATTTGAATAAGAAATTCGCCAAATTATTGAGCTATAGCCAAGTTGGCTTCATTTACGAAAACTTATTTTGGTCGTCAAATTTGGCGATATTTCGCCAAATGTCGCCAAGTTTGGTGATAACGGATATGAATATATAGTTTTATGCGTATGATTGGGAAAATGATTACAACAATGAAAGAAAATAATTTGCGAGAAATCGCGTTCACTAAAACTCATAACTCAATCTTTAGTTTTAGGTAGCTTTCAATACAAAAAGTGTAAAGCTACCTATTGCAGCCGTTCGGAGGAAAGTAATTCCGGAAAATTTTGATATATTTTCACCGATCATGACCCCAGACCCCAAAACCACCCTCCGTTCAAATGTTGATTTATATATATATATATATATATATATATATATATATATATATATATATATATATATATATATATCTGACCTATGTCATACGATAACGCCCGTATTTATAAATCGATTTTGATGAAACTGATTGTGTGTATTAAGGTCACTAATGTCTCGACCGAGTTCGTTGGCCAGCTTGGTCCGCCATTTTGTTTCAAGATGGCGGCCATTTAAAAATTTAAAACTAAAATAAATATACAAAAAAGTTTAAAATTCAAATTTATTTTTTAATTACCTGTTAGGCCTTGATACAGGGACTCCAGAGCATTTTCTGGTTTACCTCTATCTTAAAAAATGGCCGAGATAGAGCAGTTTGACATTCTAGGGTGGCTGACATTTTGAAACAAAACAGCACATTAACGCGATTACTCGCAAATTATTTTCTTTCATTGTTGTAATAATTTTCCCAATCATACGCATAAAACTATATATTCATATCCGTTAGCGCCAAATTCTAGACAAAATTGACGACATTTGGCGAAATATAGCCAAATTTGGCGACCAAAATAAGTCTTCATAAATGAAGCCAATTTGGCTATTGCTCAATAATTTGGCGAATTTCTTATTCAAATTCAGTATTAACGGATCTTTTGTAAACGTTTCTTTGCATTTTAACTTGCTGTTTTCATGTAACATTAGCTAAAATTTTAAAACGAAGATATAGGAAAGCTACCTTTTCCTCCCGATACAGGCCGGAAGGACTTTTTTGTAATGTGCCGTCTTGTTTCAAAACGTCAGCCACCCTAGAATTTCAAACTGCTCTATCTCAGTTTAAGATAGAGGTAAAACAAAAAATACTCCGGAATCCTTGTATGAAGGCCTATCACTTAAGCAAAAAATAAATTTGAATTTTTAAATTTTGTATATTTATTTAGGTTTTAAAATTTTGAGTAGCCGCCATCTTGAAACAAGAGGTTGAATGATGAATTGAAATTGATGTATTGAAAGCTACATAAAATGAGTAAGTGTTATTTTTTTCTAAATTTTTCCTTAAAAAATACTAAAAAAGTTTACTATTTTTTTTCTAATATTATACTAAATATTTTCTAAAAATTCCCTAAGTTGACCACCTCCGTATGTTGACCATTTAGTTACAGTCCCTTGGGTGGTCAACTTACGGAAGTTCTACTGTATTAACTTGTACATGTTAGTGTTGAATGGGCGAGGCCAACTAGGTAAGCGCTAAACATCAGAATATTAGATTCTTTTAGAATATTATTAACTCTAGTCTTCAACAAACAGAAAGAAAAGGAATTGCTTACCTTTTTTATGGTTTATCCAATTTTAGACGTATCAGCATATATAAATAATCCAAGATAACTTCATATTGATGATTTTGCAGAATTGTATTAATCTGAAGGAAAACTTGTAAAAAGTAATATTAATTCACAATGAATAAATGGGTTCACGTAAGCACTGATTTTTAAAAATTATATTCTACATCAATTAAAATTTTAAAAGGTTTACATTTAGAATTAGATTAATATTAGCATCAGGAAACATTTTTTCCTGTGACTTTACAGAATGGTTGATAGTAATACACTGACTCATTTTCACAAAGTTTGGAAAGTTACAAGTATTGTTGCATCAGTTCATTGACGTCACTAGCATATATATTTCACAAATAATTAAGGGTTTTTCTGAAAAATTTTGCTGCACAACTGTAAGTTCGTAAGTTATATTTAATGATAAATAATTGTCTTTTTAAATGTTTTTAGTTCTGTAATAAGTTTATAATAACATAATCACAAATCACAAATCACGAATTCTAAACATACTTCAAATTATTAGAAGAGTGGCGATTATAACGAGGTAATAAATATCTATTGCTTGATAAACTTTAAACTTAAGAGTCATAAATTAGGTCACTTGTTTTTGAAGAGATGAGAGAAAAATTATTTGGGTTTTTTCTGTGCTGCATCATTTTACTTCTTTCTTTATTTTACTTTGAGTGGAAAATATTAAGTTGGTTGAAATGAATGGATTAGTTTTCTATAGTTAGTTCTTCATTACTACTTTATTAAAGTGTATTCAACTCAAATTATTTCCATGCATCAATTATGTAACGATTCATTTATATACTTAAAGGAACTGCTTTAAATTCTACGTGGAATGAATTTATTCCTGCAATCATAGTATATTTAGGAAAATATCAAAGAAAACCGTTTTTTCGTGCATTGTGGAAGAAATCTTTTTGCTTCCAATCTTGTGATATCAAACATAACTTCTCCGTAAATTTCAGAAGAAAATAATTTAGAATGCTGCACAAAAAATAAATGCAGAGAAATAATGGCTTAGGTATACGGAGGTGGATTTTAAATTATTACATTGAGTTTCGTGGGATTTATTAACATTTAGAGAAGGCTCACTTATTTTAATGAAGCAAAATTTTTATTTACAATCTCTAACTTATTCTGCCTCGTATGCATTACCAAGCTTAAATTTGGATATTTCAAATTTTATTTTTTTACTGAAGGTTAGTTCATTTCTTTCAGTGTTTGAATTCTACAGATAAAGTTTAACATTTTTTATTTAACTTACAACTTAATCATTGTATGAAATGCTATGCTTTTAATATACAATTATAGATTAAAGATTAAAATTAAACGGTATGTTGAACAGAAATATGCAATAAAGAAAAAAAAATAGAATTAGTGTTATAATAATAATAATAAAAATAGATTTCTTTTTATTCAAATAGGTTTCAAGAAACATTTTAAAACGTTTAAAACTTTTTCGAACCAAGTAAGAATTTAAGGATACTGGCGGTGTAAAAACTTCAAAAAATCCCAAATTTAACCTAAAAATAAATCTATGTTTATTTAGGGGAAGGTGGCCTAAAATGATCCCCTTAAGGGAAAAACTTGTGTAAAATAGCATATCTGTTAAATAAATTTTTGGTCCTTTGAAAGTATGTTTTACACTATATTTTGCATTATAAACATATTTTAATAATATTTAAAACCCAAATTGAGTAATTTTTTCATTACTCAATTCATTACTCAAAGTTACAAGTATTGTTGCATCAGTTCTTTGAAATACATTGACGTCACTAGCATATATATTTCACAAATAATTAAGGGTTTTTCTGAAAAATTTTGTTGCACAACTGTAAGTTCGTAAGTTATATTTAATGATAAATAATTGTCTTTTTAAATGTTTTTAGTTCTGCAATAAGTTTATAATAACATAATCGCAAATCACAAATCACTCATTATAAACATACTTCAAATTATTAGAAGAGTGACGATTATAACGAGGTAATAAATATCTATTGCTTGATAAACTTGAAACTTAAGAGTCATAAATTAGGTCATTTGTTTTTGAAGAGATGAGAGAAAAATTATCTTTGGGTTTTTTCTGTGCTGCATCATTTTACTTCTTTCTTTATTTTACTTTGAGTGGAAAATATTAAGTTGATTGAAATGAATGGATTAGATTTCTACAGTTAGTTCTTCATTACTACTTTATTAAAGTGGAATATTCAACTCAAATTATTACCATGCATCAATTATGTAACGATTCATTTATATACTTAAAGGAACTGCTTTAAATTCTACGTGGAATGAATTTATTCCTGCAATCATAGTATATTTAAGAAAATATCAAAGAAAACCGTTTTTTCGTGCATTGTGGAAGAAATATTTTTGCTTCCAATCTTGTGATATCAAACATAACTTCCCCGTAAATTTCAGAAGAAAATATTTTAGAACGCTGCACAAAAAATAAAATGCAGAGAAATAATGGCTTAAGTATACTGAGGTGGATTTTAAATTATTACATTGAGTTTCGTGGGATTTATTAACATTTAGAGAAGGCTCACTTATTTTAATGAAGCATAGATGCAGCATAATGAAAAATAGATTTTTTTGTAAGTGTCCAAAGGATTATTTTAACCTCACCAAAATACAAAATGATCCTTCATTTAAAAATAATTGCAAATTGTTTTTTATCAACAAAATAAAGGATATAAAAGTAGGTATGGTAATACATAAGTGTAATTCACATCTAAAAACATACTCCATTAGGTAAACCAAGTGATATTTCTATGAAAGACTGTATAACTTAATAAATATGAAAGTTAGTGAATACCATATAACAAATGTTATGAAACCCAAATTTACAAAGAATTCTATTCGGATATGTAATACTGCGATCGCTTGAATACCGCCATTGATTTTTCTTCACTTATCACAACTAGTTTATGTGTTACCCTGTAGATAGCTCGACCTGTCTGGAAGAAAACATATGTGGATCGTTTTGCCCGTTAGGATCATTTAGGCCACCTTCCCCTATATATTCAACGCCGCCTTTTTTACGACACAATTTAAAAAACAAATTTTTAACGGATATTGTTTGGATCATCTGCTGAAGCATCAATACCAATTCCCAAATATTTAATACCTTTTTCCCGAAATGTCCTCTTTTGAAATGTTGGGCATTAATGGAAAATTAGCAATTAATCTATCCATTTCATATAGCAATGTGACTACATTTGACATGTACTTATATGATGAATTAAAAAAGGGCTGATTTGGAAATCCGTGGCATACAAAAAAATCTTTTGCGTTTATTTTTATTTTTTTCCAAAATTTCACTTTAGTTTAAATAAATAATGAAAATGTCATTTTTGTTTTCATAATAAACTGTGTGCCAGACGTCTGCATTCATTATATAATGCTTAAATCATTCTTGTTTGCTTTAGAACCACAGTTGACAATGATATTACGGGTAAACTTCCAGTTCTAAGCATCCTAGTGATCAGATTAATTTTAATTTTGGAAATTTTGTTGATTATTATTTTTTTTAATTTGGAGATCATTTGTGTTTGAAAATATACTTTTACTTTTCGAACCGATTCAGCATAAGATTGTCGGCTGTATAAGAAATAACTCTATATACAAATGGTATGTATATTCTTATCGTGAATCAATAGCAAATTCCTCAACCGTTAGTTTAGAGTTAGAGTTCCAGTAGTTGTAAAATTGTTTCAGGTGTAGTTCTTTAGGATGATAAAACCAATTTGAGTCAATATAGCTATTTCTCAAAATATTACTAAAAAATTTAAACAGTCTCATTGTCCTATTCATTATATTCTTAAATTTATCCCCCTGCTCGAACAAGTAAAACAGTTTATGTTTTACGTCCAAATCTAGCCATATGAAGATACTTTGAATTTTAAGAGTTGTTTGAGATTAAAAGGAAAACTGATCGCCTTATTCCCTTTTTAACTCTTCATTTAACTCTTAATTGACTCCAATTGTTTCCCCCAATTTATATCCAATTATCTTTTATTGTGATTAACTATTTAAGCGATTAATTGAGTTTATCTTATTATATTATTTCAGGTTCAAAATAAGAAAGGATTTCAGATCATTGAAGATGATATCTAAAAAAAAAAAAAAAAAAACTGACTATTTCGTAATTTCAAGTACATTTTGTTATCACTCTATTATTTACATCAATCTATTCTTTTCATTTACATAGTGTATTGCTTTCATAAAAATAATCTATCTTAAATACTTAGGAGGGATTATATTTGATCGTGATTATCGCATAAAAATTTCCAACGTATAAATTTTCCCAACATATTTTTAATGTTTTCCGCAAGCTGAAATAAATAAAAGAATAAAGATATTAATATTAGTTTTCTCGGAGAGTTAAATAACAAAAGGCTTTCAAATTTAACTTTTGCAATACATAATAGCTACATTCTTCATAAAAATAAATTTATATACCTTTTTTTCTGTATCATAATTACTTTTTGTAAATCTAATAAAATCTGGGTGCAAAAATATGCTTGAAAACTTAAATAATTTTTTGGCTTTTCTTCACTTTAAAAGTTTTATTTTTCACATTAAAAAACGTGGTATTGTTTAATTTATTCAGCGAAATATCTAAAAGCTTTTCTCAACTTTAGTTAATATCTCCTTGACTGAAAAGAATTTAGAAAATGGGATTACATTTTCTTTCCCACAAAAGAAGAAAATTTACGAGGTTTGTTCATTAAATGCCCATAAAAAAGGCTCAGCTTATACTTTAAGATTATTTATGGTTAAAAAATGAAATGAGTGCGTCATAAATCTTTTTAATATTTCCACTTGCATATCATTTATAGAGGACTAACTTTTCAAATTATATATTCCATTGTTGCGAAGGTACAAATTAATATAATTAAAAATTCTTTGTTAAAAGTTCGTTGCTGTTACTTTTCTTTAACTGACTTCAAACAAACAAACAAAATAAACCTTACAGTTCGTTTTTAGATATTTTTTATGCATGTAAAAGCACATCTTGAAAGGAATGCTTTGTTTTTATTTTATTTAATTCGGGAGGGATAAATGGTTAGTTCTTGTAAAGTATTCTTCAGAATCTCAAAATGGTATTTTAGTCGAATGTTATTATATTTCAAATAAAGTGGAGAATCAAAATACGTCCATTAAAATTAACTTTTAAAATATACACAAAAATACTTTTTATTTTGCTTAAAATACGTTAACATATCAATATAAACAATAAAGATGTTAAAATTTAAAATTTACATGTTTCGATTTGTTCATCAAATCGTCATCAGAATATACACAAACCACAAACACAATGTACATAAAACCCAGAGAGTCTGAACAGTCACTATGTGGAAGAAGGTATAACGCCCTCTATACTTTTAATTTTAACACCGTTCTTAGCTCCATCTACAAACCGCTTCCCACTATTATTCAACCACTCAACCCAAATCTTCGGAAAATTAAATGACAACGTATCATTACATGTTTTCGAACTTCGTAAATAAATTTCAATAGATTCCCTCACAGAAAGTTGTAATTTTGTAGTTTGTGTATATTCTGATGACGATTTGATGAACAAATCGAAACATGTAAATTTTAAATTTTAACATCTTTAATGTTTATATTGATATGTTGACGTGTTTTAAGCAAAATAAAAAGTGTTTAATGTATATTTTAAAAGGTATTTTAGTCGCCATGTTTTCTGCAAGCTTTAACTTTCGTAACAATTCGCCAATTGTAAAATAATTATAATAATAATATTTTGATGGTACGAAAATTTTAAAAGTTGTTATTGCATTAACCCTTTCCGGCACAGACACATTCTGTTCGTAAAATCCGAAATTACTGACTGACACCGGAATTTACAAACTATTTTTTTAGGAAATAAGAACTCCTAATTTTTAGCTTTCATTGTAGAAGCAAAATTTTATTAAAATATTCTTGGTGCCTAATGCAAATTTGGAATTAAAATTAGGTGATCCCGGAGTGGGACCACTGTGACGGAAAGGGTTAAAGGTATATTTCAGCGAAACTCTCTAGCTGAAAATTGAAACATTCATTAGTTGAATCCGGATTTATATTTTCTACATCTATTCTTTTGACATCAGACAGGCATTTTTCTTCTCTTCTTGTTTACTTTAATTTTATATATTATAATTAAATTGTTACATTTCGCAATTTGTTGCACTTTCTTTCGAGCGATATAAGTTTTACAAATTTAAAAATTTACTCACTCCGGATAATATTCGTCAAAAATTCTAAAATTACTCGCAGCGCAATTGCCATACAACCTCCATATTTTGAGGAAAATGCTCAGTAATATGACAAAATTTCCGTCTTTTGATTGGACGATTTAAAACAAATGTTGAGCTTAGATTCGCGAGATTTTGGCCATTTGAAGGAAAAAATGCATGCATTAAAATACCGTTTCTGAAACTAAACAGTGGACATTTGCGGAAACACGCCTATGATTTGACTACAATACAGCTAACAATGGAAGATCCACTTAATTTGCTTGGTAATCATCTGAAGTTTGTGAGGGAAGATTGGCTAATGAATGGGGAAGTTGTCATGTTTGAACGGAACATAATCAATGAAGAAATGCATCTTAATTCATGAAAATTTTTAATGTTATTATTATTTTTAAATATTTTTTCTAGAATAAAAGATTGAATTTCTTGCTCTCCCACATTTTTATCCCAATTAACATTAAGGTGTATGTTGTTTTTTATTTAAGCTATAAATTGTATTTTTAATATAATAGGTGGCAGTCACTCAAAACATGTCCATATTAAGAGATTTATGAACGAAATAGTAAGCATTCGTGAAATATCCATTTACAGTTTTATGCAAATAAAATTAAGTATAAAATAAATATAGAGTTTGAAAGCAGGGTGTTAAATAAAAATTTAAAAGACTTTTATTTTTTCTCGAAAAATTGCTATATTTGTAAAAAATAACACATTATTTGTGACTACTGTATCTTGAATGTTATACTAAACTGATACTGAGACTAGTGATATACATATATATGTAATTAAAGTGTTTGGCTGACTTTCAGAAAAACACCTATTTATAAGTTTATTCGGTCATTTAAATAACGTAAACATAAAAAAAAAACTTGATAAACCTGAGAAAAGGACGAAATATTTTTATAGCAATATGATTTAACGCGTCCGACAATCCTTTTTTCATCGGTGTCGGCTATGCAATGACCTTCGTAGCCGCAACTTAGAACAATTTATATAAAAATGTGTCGCCGTGTCCTTTCTGACGTTGAACTGCAATGCACTGTAACCCTGCTTGACGTCATATAAAATGATTCTTCTACTTATTATTGGCCCTTTTTGTTCCACTCGACGTGACACCTTTTATAACTATTTTTGCAATTTTCTTCTACTAAACGTGACTTGCGACCCCATGTTCTATAGTAAGTTTTCATCCTCTTGATGCCTTCTATCATCCCTCTTAATTTGTCGGTCGAATTTTGAAACACCCTGTATTTGAAGTACAAATGTAGAATGTGTCTCCAAATGATATGCAATTAGTCGCATTTCCATATTTAAAACAGTTTTGATAAAACATAGAAAACTGTCATAAACATTCTATCAACCAATTTTTATATATCGGGAAACTTGTGAACTATTTCATACATTTCAAAGAGTCTTACAGCTACTAGCTGGCTTTGTCCGCTAGCGGGCCCCCAATTTACATCGGGGCCTCGAATCTCGTAAAACCTCGAATAAGATAAACCTTGAACCGAACGAACTACGGACTCGGGTACCCGCTGACTTCGGCGCCGGAAAATTCCATAATTTACACATTGAATAGTATAAACATCTAACCGAACGAACCTCCGACCCGGGTACCCGCTGCCTTCGGCACCAGATAATCCCTTAATTTGCACATTGAATACTATAAACCTATAACTGAACGAACCTCCGGCTCGGGTCCCCGTTGGCTGCAGCACCGAATAGAAATCGTGCTGCGCACGCGCTGCATAATATGATTAAGCGGTCACAGACCTTTCCAATGCTATATCACGAGGGGTATCGACAAAATTTTAAAACGCGCACCCCTTGAGGGGGCAAATTGGGGGGATGGACACCGGAGATGCATGATATTATTAAGCGGTCTCAGACCTTTCCAACGATATATCACATGAGGGGCATCCGCAAAATGTAGAAAATTACCTCCCCTGGGTTGTGGCAAAGTGGGGGGATGGTCCCCGGAGATGCATAATATGATTAAGCGGTCGCAAACCTTTCCAAAGATATATAACATGAGGGGTGTGTGTAAAATTTATAAAAGTACCCCCTTGGGGGGTAAAGTTGGGGGATGGTCACCGGAGATGCATAATATGATTAAACGTTCTCATACATTTCCAACGATATGTCACATGAGGGGTATAAAGAGACATGCGCCGCAGTCGCCCCGGTGCGGGACGCACCGCACACAATCGACCACCGTTCCCAGGTCCTGAGAGACCTTTACTGCGCCAGTAGCTTTGTCTCGCTACGGCGCTACGGCCGGCCAAAGAGCCGCACCTCACTGCGGACCCTCTAACCTAGTACCCGCAGTTCGATGACATAGGTCGCTAGGACAGTAGCCCCACTCTGGGGAAACTGCCCACAGGACGAACCCGTGGCAAATTGACGAAGGCCACCCGCCGACCCCGACGCCGAAACCCCAATTGGGGAAACGGTTCTAGGTCGCCGTGCTGCCGCGTCAACTTTTGCTTTCCCACAGAGGTCGAACGTTGACATGCTATGTAAGCAAGCAACTAGCCTCTTCCTCCGTGAGGTTCACATATCATACACTACTACATATATATAACTACTACAAATAAATACAACTACACATATATCACTATAAAATGAGCAGTCCTTCTCCAAGGAGATACCCGCGAGGCATCGAGATCCAAGCGACGCGGTATCCCTTCGGAGGTCACGCTCAGAAATTACATGTAACACAACTACATATATATCACTACAAAAGAGCAGTCCTTCTCCAAGGAGATACCCGCGAGGCATCGAGATCCAAGCGACACGGTATCCCTTGGGAGGTCAGGCTCAAAATGGAGAAGAAAGATCCACTACCGGACTCTGAGGGACGTGGACCCCCTCAAGCGCGCTAAAGGAGCGGACCCGGCAGATTTAATAGTCACTCAGGGAAGGAGAATCCTTCGAGAGATCGATGCCTGCTTACGAGACAAGTCTCAAGCCTGCGTACTTGCACCTCCGCCTCTCGCACCGCGGGGACTACGGGCGATCGGCGGTGCGTTCAACTGCGGTCTTTCACCGCGAAGAGCTCGGTAATTGCGGCCAGCTCTTCGGCGACCAAGGTTTCGATCTAATGTATGCATTAGGAGCCGGTGAATTATCAGCCGAACTCCTTTCCTTGCGTAGCCGTCTAGGTAGAGATCGCATGGCGTTCGCGTCCTAAAGTCGCGGGGAAAGTACTTTTCCCGAACAGACTTCCAGAGCTCACACCGAAAAAGCACATGGCTTATGTTAGTTACCCCAACTCCACAAAAACATGTAGAGTTCTGGTAAAAGAAACGAGCCTGATGGTCACCGAAGGTGCCGTGTCCCGTGAAGACCTGATTTATATAGAAATCGCCCTGCAGTCGGCGGACGCCGACGCGTGGGAAAGACTCATACGCCCTGCGGCCAGTCTCAGATAGGTCCCATCTCTGCTGCCATTTGGACAAAACTCGTCCAAAAAGGTCTTTCTTGGCTTGGCGGCGCGTGACCAGAATCACTACATCGACGGACTGTCGTGTCGTGGCTTCTTTTGCCAATATGTCCACTCTTTCATTAAAAATGTGCCCGGACCCAGTGCATGTGAACTTCAATTCGTGTTGTCCGAATCAGGTCCCTAATCTCGGCAATGGCCCTGTGCTGAGGCACAAGTCCGTGAAGCGCCTGAAGCGCCGACCTCGAGTCTGAGAAGACGTCGAGTTCCCCGAGACCTCTCGGGTGGGCATTGGTGATTGCTTTCTTGATCGCATGAACCTCGGCCGCAAACACTTCCGCACCATCTGAGAGACGGAACTGGCTCTCCACTACTACTTGGTCTCCTGACACAGCAAGGAACGCACAACCTACTGTACCGTCCTCTTGCTTGGATCCGTCCGTGTAATAAGAACACGGTGTCCGCGGAGTCAAATCCGCGGTCCACCGGATCCGCCAGAGATCCTCTAGTCTGGGAGTGGGCCTCCAGAGGTCGACCGACTCGGAGTCTAATCCGGTACCGTCAACGCTCTTCTTCCATCGGACAAGGGACGTATAGTCCCTGTCCAGCTCTGCACGCAAGTCAAAGGGAACAATCCCTGACAAAACCTGCAGAGCATCCGTGGAGGTTGTCGAGTAACATTTAGTTACACAGAGGAGTAGGTTCCTCTGCATGCTGAGCAACCTGTTTGCTATCACTACCTTGCTGGAGTAATACCAAATAGATGCCGCATAAAGAATGATTCTTTCCGCTACGACTGAATAAAGCATCTTGCGAAGCTTCGGTCTCAGACCCCATTTGGCAGCTGCGAGTCGGCTCATCTTATTCAACACCTTAAATGCTTCCGCAGTCAGGTGAGGCATCCAACTTAGGAGGGAATCGATTATGACGCACAAGTACAGAATCTGCCATTTCTAGCGAATTCTGCTCCCTTCCATGAGGATGGGAATAGATGGGGCATGTTTTAATTTGCCCGTGGGCTTCACAATCGTGTAACCGCACTTCTCAAAGCTGAAAGTGAGACTGCATTCTGTCGCCCAGGCGTGGATCTCGAGAGAACCGGCCCTAGCAACTCCGCAAATCTCATTGCATCCCGTCATCGTGTGGCCACAAAGACGTCATCGGCGAAAACCAAGACAACATAGGTTTCGTCTTTCTCGTCTGGGAGCCGTCTCAACAGAAATTCAATGACCACCAACCACAAATAGGGTCCGAGACACGAGCCTTGGGGTACTCCCACATTGAAATAGTGATCCCCATCATCTGACAGGAAGACAGATCTACCCCACAAGTAGTCGGCAAGGAGCCAGGGTTCGACTCCCAATTCCTCGAGGAATCGGAGCACATCTGTACGTCGAACACTGTTGAACGCTGACTTGATATCAAGCGTGAGAAGGCATGTGAAATCTCCACGGCTCTTCGAAACAGCTATGTACTCCATCACTCTATGGAGCGCATCGACCGTACAGACATTCTTTCGAAAGCCGTACTGCCGTGCATCAAGCAAACGTTTGGACTCCAAGTACAGTACCAGGCGTGTTGCGCACATTTTGTCTAATACCTTCCCAAAGGTCGGTAAGAGACAAATTGGGCGGTAGGTCGCCGGGTCACTACGCTTCTGGGATACGCTTCCTTGTTTGGGAAAAAAACACAGCAATGGCCCGCTTCCATGTCCGCGGGAAACAAGATTCACTCAGGCAGTGGTTGTACAAGGATAACAGCCACCGAGGGTGGTGTTTCAAGACCTTGCGGACGATCTCCAGGCTGAAACCATCATGGCCAGGTGCCTTATTAGGCGGCAGCGATTCCACTGCTAATTCACATGAGGGGTATAGGCTAAATTTAGAAAAGTGCCCTCACTGTCCCGATCAAATAGCGGGCGAAGACCGCTTTTTCTTATCATAATATCTGGTTGGCACACTAAAAGAAAAACTTAAATTACCCGTAATGCAGTTTAGACATCTTAGCTGAGATTCTCTAGATTCTGAGATGGGCGGCTTTTAATTTAATATTTTAATCTGGGAAAAGGTGAAAAATTAATAATTATATGTCTCAGCTCGTAATTAAGATCTCAGCTCGTAATTAAGATCTCAGCTCGTAATCAAGATATAAGAATATTTTTTTAGATTTTCTGAAAGCTGATCTTTTTTTGCGTCGCCCCTTTGATTTCGAGATGGGGGCCCCTTTGAAAAATCCTACTCTACAAAGTCATGTGAAGTCTGTATCGATTTGCGCATTTGGATCGGCGTGGCGCCGTATCTGAAGAGATGTGGTCGCGCAGAGAGGAATTGAAATGCACCTGCGTCCGCGAAGAAAGGAAAAAGAATTTTTTATTGATAGATTTTTATAGGATTTTTTAGCTTCTACGCGTCGTAGAGAAATGATTTTTCGAATTTATGAAAATGGATGCTCTCCCGAATCTGTTAGACCAAATTCCGAAAGTCTAGGCCCGGAACTTTACGAGCTGTGAGTCGGTTTATAAAAGTGCAATACAATTTTTTGTTTAATTTTCTCTCCCTGGTAACCTCGACATTGTATTCGGGTTTTTTTTGACTGGCACCCCATTAGAAGGCGAGATTTTGCGGTTTTGATAAAATGCGAATATTTTGGATAATTAGGTTTCGATTCAAGTAATTAAAGCAGTTTTGTTAATTAATAACTATCTCAATTGCAGGCGGGTTTCTTCGAAAACTGTAACCGCGGAATAGACTAGCTGGCTTCGCCCGCTAGTGGGCCCCTAATTTACATCGGTGCCTCGAATTACAGAAAATCTCGAATAAGAAAAACCTCGAACCGGACGAACCTCCGACACGGGTTCCCACTGCCTTCGGCACCCTATACCGGTCGTGCTACGCACGCACCGGATAATCCCTTAATTTGCACATCGAATAGTATAAGCCTCTAACTGAACGAATCTCCGACAATTGTCCCCACTGTCTTCGGCACCGTATAACGGTCGTGCTACGCACGCACCGGATAAACCCTAAAATTGCACAATGAATAGTATAAACCTCTAACTGAACGAACCTCTGGCCCTGGTCCACGCTGCCTGCGGCACCGTATAGCAGTCGTGCTGCGCACGCGCTGCAGTATACGTTAGTTCCACCTTTCACCACCAGGTGGCGCAAAGTGTTTATACGATCCTAACTGAAGTCGTTAAGGCTTTTGATGTCGAGTCGAATGAGCCATACCCCGTCGTTTTCATGCCCGTAGAACCGGAAATAGAAAGCGCCCCCTGGTGCTGAAAAATCGAACTGAAATCGGTTAGCTCTATCGATGTCGAGTCGAATGAGCCATACCCCGTCGTGATCCTTCCCATAGAAACAGAGATAGGAAAGCGCCCCCTGGTGGTGAGACTCGAAGCAAAAATCGATAAGCTGTAGTATCCTCTATCGACGTTGAGTCGAGTGAGTCATACCCCGTCGGGATCCAGGCCATAGAAATAGAGATAAGAAAACGCCACCTGGTGGTGAAAAAACGAACTAAATCGATAAGCTCTAGTATCCTCTATCGACGTTGAGTCGATTGAGCAAACCCCGTCGTGATGTGACCCATAGAACCCGAGTTGGCTGAAAAATCCTTTAATTACACCTTCCACCACCAGGGGGCGCAATCTGTTCTGTACGAACATGACCGAAATCTGTAAAGCTATTGAAATCCAGTCGAAAGAGCCAAACCCCGTCGAAATCAGGCCCATAGAACCAGTTTTCCGGAAACGCCCCCTGGTGGTGAAATTTGGAACTAAAATATATAAGCGATATCGATGTCGAGTCGATTGAGCCAATCAGCGTTGCGATTGGACTTGTAGAACTCGAGATATTGTGTAATCAAAATATAAAATCTGACATTATTATTCGAAAAATATGCACTGTAAAAAAATCTTCGGTAAAAAAACGGAAAAGGTACTGGCAGCAGAGTTGCCGTAACTTTTCCGTTTTTTCACAGAAATTCACTTTTGTGGGTTTTTTCCGTTTTCAAAACTGAGAAGTTCCGTTTTCGAAACTAAAAAGTTCTGTTTTAGAAATGGAAAAGTTCCGTTTTAGGAACTGAAATGTTTTGTTTTAGAGACTGACATTTTCAGTTTTCAGGACGGTTATTTTCCGTTTTACAAACTGATATTTTTAGTTTTTATTATCTGTTGTATATTTCTCCCATAAAGGGGAAAGTGAGATCTCAAATTCCCCACACTTATGTTAAACCTATCTGTGGCGGTTATAATTTTTTTTTTAATTCTTAGGAATTAAATATTTTAAACTTTTTTTTCTTCTTTGTACTCTTCTTAAAGGATGTCTCTTTTGTAGTGGTCAAAATATTTCTGAAATATATACTTTATTTATAATTTTATTTGTTAAAATCCTAGCAAAACCAAGTAATATTTTAAAACTTCAGATAAAATTAAATGTATATTTTAGAAATATTTTGACAACAAAAAGAAAAGAGACATTCTGTAAGAATTGTACACAGAAAAACGAAGTTAAAAATGTTAATTTCTTAGGAGATATTATTAGGATACTTATACTTAATATACAAAATTTTATAAAAGTCAATAAATGTGATATAATTTAGAAAGGAATAAAAAAGTCTGTATTAAATAATTAAATATATTTATATGAAAAACTATTTTTAGAAAAAAAATCTGAAGCTTAATTATAACAATATTGCAATTTTTCCATAAAGTGTGCTAAAAATGTGCAATTATTATTTAAAATAGCATTCAAACCCTGGAGCTAAATTACATGAATAACATGAAATACATAAAATAACATGACTAAAATTTGATGATCTAGAAATAAAAATCAGGCGTCTTTCCAGATTTTTCTCGCAGTGTCCTGTTTTTATGAAATTGTAGAGTTTTTGTTTTATATTTCTGAAAATTCTAGTCATAATTTTGTAAATTTTGAAATTATCGTTATATACATGTTCCTGTATATCCTTTACACATGAAAAAGCTAAGTAACATGTTCTGTGATCAGTTCAGTTGTTTTGTGACAGGTCAGATTTTATTTTTAAATGATTAAACTTGTGAAAAGTTCTGTTTGGAGGTGGAAAAATTTTGTGAAAAGTCCTTTTAAGTAGCCAAAATTTTCCTAAACTGATATCTGAAAATACAGAAAAAGAAGTACTAAAAAAATACATTGTGTGAGAAATTTTGCAAGAAGAAAGAAAAACTATGTAATCGCAGCATTTTACAAAATATATATAATTGTTTTTCAAAGATATCCATAGCTTTGCTAACAGTATAACTAAAATTTTTAGCACTTGTTATTAATATATATTTTTCAATTTTTACCCCCCCCCCTCACTGTTTATATATTTTATTTTTTTCTTATTTCATACTGAGACATTATTTAAAGACTTGGGGCACTAAGTATCATCTCTTATTTATTTATATCACTGCTGTAATATCATTAGTATGTATAATCAATTCTGTTATACATATGTAAGATAGAAATCTCGTTTTTTGAAGACAAAAATTGGACTCATTTGCCTAGAGAGAGAGAAAATCTATTTCAGTAAATCATAAAAGGAAAAGTTTACTTGTTTTCTAGCTTTTAATTCGTTTATCCGTTAGTTTGTATTCGAAAATACTTGCTATTTTAAATCATATGTATATATTTATAATGTTAAATTATTTTCTTTATCTATTTAAAGTTTTTTTTTATTCAATGTTGTCATTATCCCCAACTCTTACGCGGATGTAAACACTTTCTGGTATTTAAATTATCAAATATAAATAATTAATAACGAGGCTTTATTGTACTCAAATTGTTCATTTCGAAACTATTTTTATATAAAAAAAAAATATGCTACAATAATTTTACAAGTCAACCTATAACTCTATAAATATCGCTAGGTGCTATTGAAAAATAAATGTGAGAAAAAGAAAAAAAAAACTAACACTTACAAGATCAAACAACTATCAGCATTCTCTAATCATAAAGAGAATAAATAGTAATAATAATAATAATTTGCTCCCATAAAATCAACTTTAAAATTAAGAGTAGAAAAAAAAAGATAATTGACAAAAGCAATATACGAACTGCTGCTAGTTAATACTGTGATAATAGTAAACACAGTCTTGAAATATTTTATAAATTAATAAAACAGTGCATCCAGATTACTTATAGTAAATGATTAGAAACTGTTAGAAAGTAAAATAATTATATGATTTAATAAGTATATTCGAATACAAACGCATAAGCCGGAATTTTGAAAAATATATAATAACGAAATAAAGCATAGATAAAGAACGGGGATCTTTTTTTTTCTTTTTTAAATCTGCATGAATAAAGATTATCTTTAGACACATATTACACATAACTTAATAACAAAGACAGGTGAGGAAATTGTGAGTTGAAGTAAACTAAGAATCAGATAAAATGCAAAATCATCCCTTTTTTATGACTTAAAACAAAATACTTATTCTAGACAAATGATTGAAAGCTATTGTCTTAATATACACGTGGTTTAAAAACTAAATTTATATCTTACAAACATATAAAGAAATTACATATAATATTATTAAAACAATAATATAAAAAAACAAAGATAAAACTTACTTTTATTCTGTAAAATATGTCTATATCTAAAGTTGTACTTATTATTACAATTGTAAATTCTAAAAAGCATGTGCTATCGCATTTCCTTATCGCATATCCCTCCAGTGAACTGGGCAGGTGAAGTTACTTCGGACTGCCGTATCGGCCATATTGCCTCTTCCGGAGGAGGCTTTGATTATTGGGGGTGTTGACGTTGACATAGTACACGGACTGACAAACTAATATACCCTCCAATCAGCGTCGGAACAGAACGTGTCTTGCCGGAAAAGTTCCGTTCTCCGAGACTTTACTGTCGTTACGGAAACTTTCAGTTATATCTCTAGTAGTAAATTTAAAATTTCCGTTAATTCCAGGAAAAGTTACACTTTTCTCCCAAAACGGAATTTTTCAGGTAAAAAAAGGAAAATTCACAGAATAACACCTGTTAATTTCAGGACATATTTTTACAGTGTGGTATAAACTCAGAAACTTTAAAAAATGTTTTAGAGGATCCTTATTACTTTAATTAATTATAATGTTTGGAATCAGATTGGTGGAAATCCGAAACATACTTTCTGAGTTATAGAAACGGACCATAGTTAAGAGAAAAAAAACGTACCCCTGGTGGTGAAAAAACGAACTAAAATCGGTAAGCTCTATTGATTTCGAGTCGAATGAGCCAAACCGCGTCGCGATGTAACCCATACGACAGGAGATATTTTGAAAAGAAATAGATAATTCCTCAGCTTTTTTTTTTTTAATTTATTATTTTAATCTGGGCATAGGTGAAATGTTAATAAATATATAATGTCTCTGGTCGTATATAAGATCTCAGCTCGTAATCAAGATATAAGAGTAATTTTTAGATTTTCTGAAAGCTGATCTTTTTTTGCGCCGTTCTGTAAAAGTTATGTCTCCGACCCTTAGATTCTAAGATTGGGGTCCCCTCTGAAAAAATAAAGTTTAAAAGTCACGTGACATGTCTGGTAAATTTTCGCTTTTTGAGAGGCGCCGTATCTGTAGAGATTTGGTTGCGTGGAGAGGAAATGAAATGCATCTGCGTCTCCGATGGAATAAAAAATTCTTTTTTATCGTTCGATTTTTAGAGGATTTTTTTTTGTTCTCCTGGTCGTAGAGAAATGATTTTTCGAATTTCTGAAAGCAGCTGCTCTCCTGAATCTGTCTGTCCAAATTCCGAATTTCTAGGCCCGTGACTTTCCGATATGCGAGTCGGTTTGAAACGGCCCAATATACTTTTTTGCTTAAATTACTCCCTGGGAACCCTGGTGTTATTGACTGACAACCTTTCGGAAGACGAGCTTTTGCGGTTTTTGATCAAATGCGAGATACTTTCAACATACGTTTCTTTTGCTATAATTAAAACAGTTTTGTTAATTAATAACTATCTTAATTGCGGGCGGACTCGTTCGAAAACTATAACTCCAGAATGCCCAGATTTTTCTGAATTTGATGTAGAAAGCGCTTCGCAGCTCGCTACGCTCGCAGAATTTATCCGTTCACAGACAGACACACACACAGACAGATATACGTTTACCGACATTAATAATATAGACTAGCTGGCTTCGCCCTTCTAGCGGGCCCCTAATTTACACCGGCGCCTCATATCTTGTAAAACCTCAAATAATATAAACCTCGAACCGAACGAACATCCGACCCGAGTCTCCTTTAATTTGCACATCGAGTAGTATAAACTAACTGAACGAAACTTCGGCTGGGGTTCCCCCTGCCTGCGGAACCGTATAGCAGTCGTGCTGCGCACGAGCTGCATAATATGATTAAGCGGTCACCGACCTTTCCAACGGTATATCACATCAGGGGTGTGTGCACAATTTAGAAAAGTATCCCCCTTCGTATGGCAAAGTGGGGGGATAGACACCGGAGAAGCATAATATGATTGAGCGGTCACAGAACTTTCCAACGATATATAACATGACGGGTGTGTGTAAAATTTAGAAAAGTACCCCCTTGGAGGAGCAAAGTTGGGGGATGGACACCGGAGATGCATAATATGATTAAGCAGTCGCAGACATTTCCAACGGTATATCACATGAGGAGTGTGTGCAAAATTTAGAAAAGTGCCACCTTTGGGGGTGCAAAGGGGGGATGGATACCGGAGATGCATAATATGATTAAGCGGTCACAGAAATTTCCCACGATATATCACAAAAGGACTGTGGGCAAAATTTAAAAAATTACCCACCCTTGGGGGGGGGTGCAAAGGAGGGGATGGTCACCGGAGATGTATAATATGATTAAGCAGTCTCAGACCTTTCCAACGATATAAAATGAGCTCGCGCCGCCAGATGCCCACGGGGGCGTAGGCTCCATCGTAGGTTACGACCATCGCGCCCAAGTCTCTAAAGGACTCATATCGCGCCAGTAGCTTTGTCTCGCCACGGCGCTGCGATCGGCCTGGGGACGCTCCCCACTGCGGACCCCCAAGCTAATTTATCAAGTGTACACAGGTCGTTACGTCAGTAACCCCACTCAAGGGAAACTCCGCATGGGACAGAAACCTGATGAACCGCCGAGGGACACCCGGCGACTTCGTTCGCGAAACCCCATAAGGGGAATCGGTCCCGAACTCATATGCCGAGCTACCACGACGGCTCTTGCTTTCTCACGGCGTCCGAACGTTGACATGCATGGAGGGGCAAGTTACTAGTCTCACCTTCCGTGGGGTTCACATATCATATCACTACACATATCATATCACTACAAAAGAGCAGGAGGTGCTTCTGGCCAACCCGGGACCTCAAAGAAATTTGGTCCCAAAGTGCATAGTCACGCCTGGCTGGGTTGTCACTCACCAAACAATTCCCGCGAGGCATTTATTACCCGCTGGGGGGAATGCCCAGGTTGATGCCGAACGACCCCCTTGGGAGATCCCGCTCATAAAATATGCACTACAACGGAAAAATAAAGGCCCACTATCGGACTCTAGAGGACGTGGAAACTCCCTCTGAGCGCGCCAAAGAGACGGGCCCGATCGAGTTTAGTAGGAGAAACTTAGTAGGCGTGCCACTAGTCCGCCCGTCAGATGTGGAAACTCCTGACTGCACGCGAGACGTACCGGACTGGGTTTCGGACCAAGGTTTCGAGTTTTGGCAGATCGATGCCGCCTTAGTCGGCAGCCTCCAGCCCGGTTCCTCGTAATCACATGCAGAAGGCGATTGGAGACCCCTCCTCAGAATGAGCGGTCTCGTCCCCAGTAACCTCACGGGTTACCTTTGGATAGTGAACGTCCTTCTTATTCGGGCACTTCCTGCAAAGACCATTGAGGTCGGCTCACAACTCCTCCAGCTGCAGAGGACGGTGTGGGGTCGTCGTCCACGCGCTACGAATTACGTGTCGACGACTATCTCACCTCTGCCGGTGGAACGTCGCAGCTAGTTGCTACATGCCGTATCTCCCGACGCCCATCGCACTACAGAGTCACCACACGTCTTGTTCTACAGAGCTCGATCCGGCCTCCGTCAATTCATCGGTCAAGTTTTGGAGAGATCCGGCTGGCATTAGCTCCGGCCCTTGCCCAGAGTCCTCTAACTGCACTGGGATCGGCCGTACGGGATTTCTTTCCACCACCTACGGAGGAGGCTCCGAGCATTGGCCAATCAGAGAACCTGCGCTTACGAGGGGAAGACCCACGGCCCGCAGTCCACATTGGGTCTTCACCCATACGGGCTGTGGCGCGGTGTCTCCGGCTTTCAGAAATCCCTTCCACTGGCGGACCACGATGAGGTCGCCAGTCCGGTCGTCTCCTTCCCCCGTCGTGTCGACGAACGCAAACCATGGAGCGTCCGCGCAATGCTCAGCTCCCGGTCACCTCCTCCATTTATGGAGTCGGGTCAGGACCACTGAGAGGGACCCGCCAGCTTTCCAACGATATATCACATGAGGGGTATCGACACAATTTGGAAAAGGGCACCGCTTGGGGGGGCAAATTGGGGGAATGGTCGCCGGAGACGCATAATATGATTCAGCGTTCTCAGACCTTTCCAACGACATGTCAGATGAGGGGTGTCGGCAAAATTTAGGAAAGTGCCCCCTTCGTGGGGCAAAGTGGGGGATGGACACCGGAGAAGCATAATATGATTGAGCGGTCGCAGACTTTTCCAACGATATATCACATGACGGGTTTCGGCAAAATTTAGAAAATTGTCCACTATCCCGATCCGATAGCGGTTGAATCCCGGTTTTCCCTATCATAATATCTGGTTGGCACTTAAATTACACGTAATGCAGTTTAGACATCTTAGCTGAGATTCTTTCGATTCTGAGATGGGGGGGTGGGTTCGTTTCTAATGGGGGGGGTCGCTGATCGGATTTTAATTTATTATTTTAATTTTGGCATAGGTGAAATGTTAATAATTTTATAATATCTCAGCTCGTAATCAAGATATAAGAATAATTTTTAGATTTTCTGAAAGCTGATCTTTATTTTTTTGCGCGCCCTGTGAATGTTCCGAATGTCTGCGGCCCTTAGACTCTGAGATGGGGGGGTGGAACCCAACCTGGAGCCCAGCCGTAAGGCTGATGGGCGTACCACCAGGCGGAAATTCCCATCTACCATCCAAATCCACCCAGCCACAGGAGCAGACTAAGTCAACGAGCGTTAATTAAAACAATAATCAAACTCAAAAGCAAAAATGGCGACATCGCCAATGAATCCAGTTGATTCATACTACTAAACTAAAATATATAAACTAATCCTAACATAAAAAAAATAGCAAGGTAACACACAACCTCCTTAAGCTAAAAACTGAATAAAAATTAACTACAAACAAAACAATAAATGGAACAAAATTTTAAGACCAGTATGGTTACACAAGTCTAAATATTATGAAAATAATATTTGTCTACTGCAACTGTGCTCTTCATTATATAAGACAGATGGGGGGGGGCTATAAAATCTTAGTCAACCAAGTAACGTGAATTTGCTCCTTTATCTGGAGACATAGTTACAGACATCTGTCTGTGCGGCGAGAAACTGCGACTCCCAACTGCCTCTCCAAAGAACAAAAAACTAATTTCTATCGATCGATTTTTAGAGGATTTTTTCGGTTGTACAGGTCCTAGAGAAATTATTTTTCGAATTTATGAAAGTAGATACCCTCCTGCTTCTGTCTGTCCAAAATCCGAATTTCTGGGCCCGGAAATTTCCGAGATGCGCGTCGATAGAAAAGTCCGTAATACAGTTTAATGCTTAATTTCCTCCCTGGCAACCAGGCCTTTGATTGAGCGTTTCATTGACTGGCTACCCATTAGGAGGCGAGATATTGCGGTTATGATAAAATGCAAACATTTTGGATAAATAGGTTTTGATTAGAGTAATTAAAACAGTTTTGTTAATTAATAACTTTCTTAATTGCGGGCGGATTTCTTCAAAAACTGTAACCGCGGAATGCCCGGATTTTTCCGAATTTTTTTATATCAAAAGCGTTCCAGTGCGCCGCCCCGGACCCGAGTTTATCCGTTTACACACACACACAGAGAGA
This sequence comes from Maratus michaelseni, assembly GCA_963931845.1. Lineage (NCBI taxonomy): Eukaryota > Metazoa > Arthropoda > Arachnida > Araneae > Salticidae > Maratus > Maratus michaelseni. Next base: position 300,512,680 of record OZ007593.1, on the reverse strand, counting down.
CTTTTACCAACATTAATAATTTAGATTGAAAGGTCTAATTAAAATTTACAATAGATCATAATTCCAATCTAAATTACGGCCTTTACATTTTAATTAAAAAACTTGATTGGTAAGTATAATTTGCTAATATTCTAAAATAATATTCGCAGTAATGATAAGCAAAGGAATGTTCACCTAGTATTGAATCAAATGTTCAGTTTTAATCATTATATATACCTGGTTACAGATATGGATTTAATTTTACATTCAAGCCACGTTTTCTAAAATAGACCAAAGGCGATATAGATAAATCTATATTTAATAGATATCTATTAAAGTTATTAATTAATCTAGTTTAAAAGATATAGATAAAATAGACCCAATTTCAAAAAAAAAATCTATAAATTATAACAATTTTATTTCGATAAGATTTTAGACTGAAAACTTATACATTTTATATTGAAAACTGAATTAGCAAGCTTAAACAGCTAAAATTTAATTTTCATATTCACAACCAAGTTGGTATCAATAACAAACAATATATGAATATCTAGGTTGCCATGCAATTTCTACCTCATTAACAAAAAGCTAGTTTAATCAATATATTTAAATATTTAAATTTCAACTAAAGTAAGCCCTCTGATGTATGCAAATTTTTGTAAAAACGATAATGGGTGATCTATAAATAATATATATATATATATATATATATATATATATATATTACAGAATTTTTTTTTCGCCAAGTTTAACATTATTGTATATAAATTTCCCTTTTAATAAAATTCCATATATTATACAGGTTTATTAAGAATTAAAACCTATTCTTAAACTAATCTACCAATCTCCATATGTAAAGGTATAAAATCTTAATCCACCTAATAATATTTATTCCATTTTGCTTAAATCTAAAAATGGAGCTAAATACTTATATTCCTTAAATAAAACCTTTTATTATTTAAATTCCTGTTAAAATTCACTATTATTTCCCGTGTATATCAAACCTCTCTAATTTTTTTGCTTAATTGCTAATATGTCATAAATCCTAAAAATTATCCCGTTTTAAAAAACACATTTATTAAAAATTGTTATTTTGTTAAAATATCAAAATGTGTATTGTAATATTTCAATGCTTTAATATTCTAGTTTTATTCCGCATTAATATGTTCATTTTTTCTTTTTGTTTTCTCTAGCGTAAGCTAAAAATTATCGTCTTGCAATCCAAAATCTTTTTTTAGCCAGCAATCTCGATATCAAATTTTATTTTTTGTTTACACGTCGTGTAACTGATTTTGAGGATATAGATTGTTCTAGAAAAAACTTTCGCGCTACGGAAGTTGAATCACCTCAAGATTTTTTCTCCGGAATTGTTAACAAGTCCCTGTTAAAGTGATTATGATTGGACAAGGGAAGTCAGGTGACTTGATTGTCACTTTGCACTAGATTAACTTAAATATGCGCGCGCAGCAAAATCCAGGGGACAAACAGAGAAGAGAGCGAAGTTGTTCGGGGTTTAGAGAGTTAGCAGCTTTTCGAGACGTCCAGGTTCCGCAATGACGGACATGTTCAAACCCAGTGATATTTGTACCATACCTTTTTGTACCAGTGACTTTTGTACATCATATTAATTCTAAGACCTCATCAAGTAAAGAAGATTTCAAACTCCGACTGCCACATAGAGATGATTAAGTAATAATTTTAATTAGTGCTCTCTATTAAACGTTTATACGAGTATACGTATAATACGTATTATACGGGGTGCAGATTTTGGATACGTATGATACGACCAAAACGGTTATACGTATTATACGAAACAGCATATAAGGTACATCGTATATACGGATCTCACATCAGCGGTTAAACGTATAAACGTTTAAACGGTTTTCGTTCATTGCTTAAAAAATTATGCCTTTCTCCTGCTGGTCTGTGGATCAGAGACTTTGATAAACACCCGCTGTGTTCTGTGCAGTCGGTACTTGAAAACAAAATCGGAATATTTTTTTCTTAGTTTAGATTTGGTTTTTTTCACCCTTAAATCTAAACTATTAATTATGAAAGTATTTACTATGAAATGATTTACCTTTCGCATATCTGTAACACATGCACATAGCTTATATTGATTTATGGAGTGAACATATCGCCCGAAACATTAGTATTGCAGAACATAAACTAACATTGACTTCATATTTTATATTGACAATGATTAATCCAACTCCTGGGAAGTTACATAATCTTATTTTTATTTAAAAGCCCCCCCACAGAGGGCACTCCCCCTAACAGCCTATATCCCTAGTGACGATAATCGACCGTAGCAAATAACTAACTAAACATACTTTTATTTTATTTAAGAATATTTTTTTCTATATTAAAAATATTTTCAAAATACGTTTCACTGGAAAAAAGAAAAGAGAAGGCAAGTCATTTTAAGCTTGTGTGATTGCGTTCTTAAACCTGCAGTGACGATTGTTTGTCAGGCTATAAGTAATCGAAATTTATAGGTACTAACACAAAAATGAAATTTGTCAAGATTAACAACAATTCTTAATGCGTAATATCGTGTAATGCACGTACACTTTGTATAAAAATACTACGAGTGTCATGGTTAAAAAAATGAAATTGCGTTATACATTAACACAGAGTAGAAAACATTAGCACCGTGGAAAGAACAACATTTGAGACCACCACGGGCGCAATTTGAGTATACGCACCAAATATATATATATATATATATATAACTACTCTGTGCTAATGTATAACGCAATTTCATTTTTTTAACCATGACACTCGTAGTATTTGTATTTTTATACAAAGTGTGCGCACATTACAAGATATACGTATATATATGTATATTAAATATATATATATTATAGTAATATATATATATATATATATATATATATATATATTAAATATATATATTATAGTAATATATATATATATATATATATATATATATATATATATATAATCAAAACAGAAAGAATATACTTAATAAGGCTTAAAATAAATTTGAAACGTGTATATTCTCCTTATTTGCACAAAAAGTATTTTTACTTTCGTTATATATATTTACAACTAGCAGAACCACCCGGCTCGGCCCGGGTTAACATAAATTAAAATACAATAATACGACAATAACATTGAAGACAATATGATTTGTGCATACTCAACTAGAAATCGATAAAAAGACAATTAGAAAAAAAAGCGTTACTTTAACTCAACCATAGTAAATTTTTTCAGCTTTATAAATGAGAATGCGCGTTTTCTTTGCGCATACAATATAAAAATATACGATTTTCTTGATTATGAAAATGATTTATGAAAATAATTATGAAAATGAAAAAAAAATGCCAACTGTCGTAACATTTTGTGAAATTCACTTTCATATGGCATCTATCTATATTATAAAACAAAAACATATCCGTGAGTAATCGACATCATATTGTCGGTAGCAACGACCTAACCGTTAAATTTGGCTTGTACTGCATATTTTTAACTACTTAATATCGCATAATTTCTATTTTTAAACTATCAATTAGAAAAAAAAAAAAACACTTTCAAATGTAGTTTGAAAGTTTAGCTCAATTTAATGATTTTTTATGGATTTTAAAGTAATTTTAAAACATGTATATTTTTAAATCTATGTCTTATCCAATTACGATAGATTAACTTATTTGATCTTTATAAAGTAAAGACATTTATTTCTAAACATAGCACATTCAATTTTTATGCAGTCGAATAAAATACATGTACTTTCAATGTTATTCGTTTGAAAAGCGTATCTCAATTTACTGATGATTTAAGGATTTTAAAGTAATTTTAAAGTAATTTAATATTCTTGAAAATTGAACGGAAAAAGTACGTTAAACATATACTTTGGCGACCAATACATTCTATGCAAATTATGCTACTTTGTGTAATTGCTATAAAATACTAATATTTTGTGAATGAAAACAGGCACATGATTTAAAATATGACAACACTTTCACCAGGGTAGATTTTCCTCTGAACCGATACGTGCCTAGTTAAAACAAATTCTTTTACTTCATGAATCATGCACAGATATACATTTATATTTATAGATAATGTGCATGTTAGTCAAACGTTGAGCTAAATTGCTTGAAGTTTCGTCAAGTTTTTCCTAATTTTCAAATAGTTAAAAATACATTATATTATGTGTAGGAAATATTACATTTTAAATTACTAACTCCGCAAGAATTGTTACTTTTCTGCTACAGTTAATTGAGAAAAACGACTTTACTTGAGTGCGTAAATTCGCATGCACATTTGTATTTAAAACATGAAAGCGATTAAAGAAATCCAATACTACTGTACTCATAAAAAGATTTTAAACAATATTATTAAATACTAAATTTAACTCCGAAATTATATTTACAATGTAATTTAAACAGAATTTTCTAAAATTTCATTTTGAAATTATGTGATTTTTGATGCAAAACATCATTTTTAAAAAATATAGTTCTTTTAAGAATTGAATAACAATTTCAAAGCTGGTGAAATGAAAATGTCGCAACGTTGTCAAACTTATAAAAAATATATTAATTTTTTAAATTAAAATTAATGTTTTATATTTAAAAAAATGCATTCAAAATTTTTTCACGATAAACCATTTTACTTTTAATCCGATTTGTTTTAACACCCATTTTTTAAGAAAAAATAATGGAAAATACTGCATTGTTTTTTTTTTAATCCAGTTTTTATTAACCGTTTAAACGCCGTACTATGAACGAATCTTCCTATTAATATAAAATTTTAGAATTATGCTTCTTTAAAGCACCTTTATCTGTTACAATAACAAAATTTCGGAATTTTTTTTTCCTATTTTTTTGCTATGTTCCATTATTGGAACATTGGCGTTTCGTGGGTTATATTTTTATACAAAATGTTCAACAGAAAGAAATATTCAATACAGAGAATATTTTGTGGTATTTACTGAGTATATTGTTATGAATTTTGTATATATCTGTAAATATTCCATTTGTTTAAATTTATTTTATTTTATTATTGTGTAAATTGCAGTATTATTAATTTATTTCCTATTGAGCATCATGTAACTCAATGCTAAAGGCCTCAGGTGGTTTGCAAGGAAAACAACCTTACAGCATCGGTTTTTATAATGAGTTCTATTGGAAAATCGCCAAGGAATAGGTTTATCGCCAAGTTGGCGATGGTTTTGGCGACTTATTTTTGTCGCCAAATTTGGCGATATATCGCCAAATGTCGCCAAGTTGGCGACGGATTTGGCGACTTTTTGTGCAACCACACCCCCCTTATACCTATACATTGGGATCCTTTCTTGCTTGGGTTCTCTATCGAAAGTTAAAGCACTTTCTGGTAATTTCTAGCATCTGAAGGCTCTGGAATAATCTGGAAAGATCTCTGAAACCTATATAAGGACCTCCATCAGTTCAGTTGAGTGAGTTGTCTGTCAACTGCAATTGAATTCATACGAGAGGCTTTGCATTGAGAACTGTGTTACTCAGATTGATTTTGTCGTTGATACGTCGTATTGAACACATTGTTTCTGAGTGAAATTTTGCTGTGCTGTTATTAGATTTGAAGATTACTGAATATCTTGTAATTTTCAGAAGATATTTGTGATCGTATTGCACTGTTTATAGTGAATAAAGCCTTTTTATTGTTCTTATATACTGGCATCAGTCCTTTCGAACCCCGAGCTCACAACATTTGGTGTCAGAAGTGGGATTGAATGCCGATTACCAGAGCAATGGAGGCGCAACTGACTAAATTATTGGAGAAATTAGGAGAGATGGATGAGAAAATGACTGCGAATCAGGCTGAAATGAAGAAGGATATGTCAGCGATGGATGAGAAAATGACTGCCAACCTTGGCGAGTTGAAAGATGAAATGAAGAAGGATATGTCAACCAACCTTGGCGAGTTGAAAGAAGAAATGAAGAAGGAAATGACCGCAAACCAGGCTGAAATGAAGGATATGTCGGAAGAAATGAAGAAGGATATGTCAACCAACCTTGGTGAGTTGAAAGAATTAATAGATAATAAAATAACATCTTTAAATGAAAGAATTGACAGCGTGGAAAACAAATTTGAAGGAAGGTTTCAAGAAATAGAAGAAAATGTTCAAACGACAGCCAAAACCGTAGAAGAAGTTCAAAAGATCTCCAAAACCGTAGAAGAAAGGATAGAGAGTGTAGAAAAGGAGTTGGAAAATGTGAAGAAACAAAAGATAACTGCCGAAAACTATCCCGAAGATGTGAAGTATCAAGCTATGCTTCCTCGGGCTTCTATTAAACTCTCGACCTATGACGGAAAATCCTCATGGCCAGTTTTTAAGACACAATTTGGAATCGTAGCGGACGCCAATGGATGGGATTCCCAGACAAAGGCTTGCCAGTTAGCTGCTTCTCTACGAGCTGATGCTGCCGACGTCCTACAGACTTTGCCTGCAAATGAACCGCTGGATTTTGAAACGCTCGTCAGTGCCTTAGAATTACGCTTTGGCGAGAAATGCATGAAGGAATATAGCAGACTCCAGCTCAAATCTCGACAGCAGCAATCCACTGAATCCCTGCAAGAGCTTGCTACGGATGTCGAGAGACTTTCACATCTTGCTTATCCTGACTGTCCGACTGAAATTAGAGAAAGCTTGGCTCTGCAGTATTTTATTGATGGTGTGCGTGACTCTGAGATCCAGAAACAACTCCGGATTGCAGATCTCAGTGACTTAAAAGGGGCTTTAGTTTATGCCCTGAAATTCGAGGCAGCCCAGCAAGCTACAAGGAAAGATCGACACTTTGTGCGAGCAGCCAACCTGCCTGAGACGTCGGATAGAGCTGTGGAGTGCTTACAGCAGCAGATGAATGACATAATGAGAAAGATGAACTCCTTAATGGCCAACAAACCTTACAGGAAGATCAAGTGCTGGAGATGCGGTGGAGAAGGCCATATCCAAATCGACTGCCCAAGACGACCCAGCACCGATGGTAATAGCTCACCCGCTAACGGAGGAGCAAGAAAACTGATTATTGACCATCTTGCGGGGCGGAGGTTTCCAGATCTTAAGAAGCCTCATTTTCAAGTATGTGAAATTTCTGCAAGAAGTTGCGGCGAGAACGGAGTTTTTCTAGTCGGAAGTGTGAATGATTTGCCCTGTAATATGATCATCGATACAGGAGCCAATGTGACCATCATTCGGAAAGATCTAGCTCAGCGGCTGAAAGAAAAACTCTCCTGGACCCCGCCACGTGTAATCCTTCAAACTGTGACAGGAGATAAGATCGACATATTTGGAAGAATGACACTGGAAATAAAGTTTGGGAACGCCGCTTACCACCATACAGTCTATGTGGCCGATATTTCAGACCCTTTCATACTCGGACTGGACTTTTTAAAAGAGCATGGATTTACACTGGATTTTAAGAATAATGAGTTACGCTCTGCTCAAGAAGATGTCACTATTTTCAAACTTGGAAATGAGTCCGGGTCTATTCAACGGATCACAGCCAAGGCAGATGTTATCATCCCTCCTCGGACCGAAATGATGATACCTGGATTAACTGGAAACGAAAGAATTTTCCAGTATGGCTTGACTGGATATCCTGAGAAGAGCCCAAAGGGAGTGCTAATAGCATCAGCGCTGGTAGATCTGTCGAGAGATGTGATACCTGTGAGGATTGCGAACGTAAGTGAAAAGTCTAGAATTATCCAGAAAGGTGAAGTGCTTGCAGCCTGTGCTCCAGTTACCTGTGTTTGCAAAGACCCGAGCTTGACGTTATCGGAGCCGCCTACAAGTTTAACACCTGTAATTGGACAAAATAAAAATTTATCTCCTGAACAGAGACATGCCGCAGAAAGACTGTTCCAGGAATTTAAGGATGTGTTTTCACAAAACGAGAATGATATAGGTCGCACTTCTCTGACACGTCATAGAATTGATACTGCCGACCATCCACCGATTAAACAGCATCCAAGACGCTTGCCGTTCGCAAAACAAGAAGAGGTTTCTAAGCTCTTACAAGAGATGCAGAATAGTGACATCATCGAACCGTCATCAAGTCCGTGGGCCTCTCCCATCGTGTTGGTCCGAAAGAAAGATGGCTCCATAAGATTTTGTGTGGATTATCGTAAACTTAACGATATCACGAAGAAGAACAGCTATCCTCTACCAAGAATAGACGACACACTAGATACTCTTTCAGGACATAAATGGTTTTCCACACTTGATTTGAAGAGTGGATATTGGCAGGTAGAGATCCATCCTGATGACAAAGAGAAGACTGCATTTACTACTGGACAAGGACTTTGGCAATTTAAAGTTATGCCGTTCGGGCTCTGCAATGCTCCAGCAACGTTCGAGCGCCTCATGGAGACAGTGTTAAAAGGCCTGACTTTTGAAGCTTGTCTCATCTATCTAGATGACGTCATCATTGGTGGCCGCACGTTTGAAGAACATCTTGGAAATATTCGAAAAGTGTTAACGAAGCTAAGAGCGGCGAATTTAAAGCTGAACCCTCTGAAATGCAAGTTCTTCCAACGCGAAGTAAATTATTTAGGACACATCATCTCAGCTGAAGGTGTTCGAACAGATCCTGAAAAAGTGTCTGCAGTAAAGAACTGGAAGCGTCCGGAAAATGTCCATCAGTTGCGAAGCTTTCTGGGACTATGCACTTATTACAGAAAGTTTGTCCAGGGGTTCTCCAACATCGCAAGACCATTGCATAGGCTCACTGAAAGCAAGCAGAAGTTTCTATGGACACAAGAATGCGAGAATTCCTTCCAGCGGCTGAAAGAAGCTCTCACATCCTCTCCAGTCCTTACCTATCCGCACCCCGAGAAACAGTTCATTGTGGACACGGATGCCAGTCATGAAAGTGTCGGCGCTGTACTTTCCCAAGAAATAGATGGCCAAGAACGAGTCGTAGCATACTGGAGCAAATGTTTATCGAAACCAGAGCGGAATTATTGCGTCACTCGTAAGGAGTTATTAGCTATAGTGAAAGCCATAGAACACTTCCATCACTATCTCTATGGCAGGAAATTTCTCCTTCGTACTGATCACGCATCCCTAACATGGCTGATGAATTTTAAGAACCCAGAGGGCCAAGTAGCCAGATGGATACAACGGCTCCAGGAATACGACTTTGACATCAGGCATCGCAAAGGCTCATCGCATGGAAACGCCGATGCCCTATCAAGAAGACCGTGTCCCGAGAGCTGTCGCTATTGTTCCAGAGCGGAGAGCAAGTATAATCCCGAATATGTCATACGCCAGACGAAGACTTCACTATTGACGCCACCAGATCCCTGGAGTGATGAGAAGATTCGAGAAGATCAAATGGCAGACTCTGAGATCAAACCAATCTTGGAGTTATTAGAATCTTCTAGCACGAAGCCCAGTTGGAAAGACATCTCTACTTACAGTCCTACGACGAAGCAATATTGGGCTCTTTGGAACTCCCTCCACGTCAGGAATGGTGTCCTGTTCCGAAAATTCGAATCGGAAGATGGGAAGACATCTCGGTGGCAGTTGGTACTTCCTCGATCCCGAATACCAGAGGTCCTCAAGGAATTACATGGCAGTCCCACTGGTGGCCATTTTGGAGTCATGAAAACATTACATAGAGTCCGAGAGCGCTTCTTCTGGGGAAAAGCGAGAGCTGACGTCGAACGATGGTGCAAATCTTGCGATGCATGTGCAGCTCGAAAAGGACCAAAGAAACGTAGCCGAGGAAGACTACATCTCTACAATGTAGGAGCACCTTTTGAACGCATCGCCCTTGACATCCTAGGCCCTCTGCCAAGAAGTGCTGATGGCAACAAATACCTCCTTGTTGTCATGGACTACTTCACGAAATGGCCTGAAGTTTATGCCATCCCTGATCAAGAAGCTTCTACGGTTGCGGATGCCTTGGTACACCAATGGATATCAAGGTATGGAGTCCCCCTTCAATTGCATTCTGACCAGGGGAGAAATTTCATCTCTGCTGTGATTGAGGGTCTCTGTCAACTTCTCGGAATGGACAAAACTAGGACGACGCCTTTACATCCACAGTCGGATGGCATGGTTGAGAGGTTTAATCGTACCATCCTCAACAACCTCTCACTGCTAGTTTCAAGAAACCAACAAGACTGGGACCAAAAACTTCCCTTGTTTCTCCTCGCTTATCGCAGCGCCGTCCATGAAACGACCGGCTATTCCCCGTCTCAGATGCTTTTCGGTCGTGATCTTCGTCTACCTTGTGATCTGCTTTTTGGTCACCCTCCAGATGCGCCTTCATCGCCAGAGGGATACGTGCAGAATCTCCAGGCACGATTTGAAGACGTCCACAACTTGGCTCGAGAGCGGATCAATATACAGACGGAGAAGATGAAGACCAGGTACGACACGAAAGCCACGGGACATCAATTCAAAGAAGGTGACAAGGTTTGGTTTTATAATCCGACTGGACGTAAAGGACTTTCTCCCAAACTGCAATCGCACTGGGACGGTCCTTATACAGTCCTAAACAGACTGAACGATGTCGTAATTCGGATCCGAAAGTCACCAAGTTCGAAGCCTAGAGTCGTTCATTACGACAGGCTGGCTCCATACTATGGCCATAGTACTTAGTTCATTAATTGTAAATAGTGTAATGTAAATAATGTAAATTAGTATGACCATGGTCTTGTATATAAATTAATGTAATTATTTATTTTGCTTAGCATTATCATTCTTATTGTTATTATTATTTAAATACTTGTATGTAATAATGTCTATGCTTTAATTTAATTTAATTTTTAAATAAGTGTATATTTTGTATAATTCAGCATTATGAATGTGTTTTGAATAGTATAGCATTTGTTGGTAACGGGTTTGCTTTCCGATCAAAGGTTGAACTGCCCGGGACGTGCAGTCCTTGAGAGGGGGGCAATGTTATGAATTTTGTATATATCTGTAAATATTCCATTTGTTTAAATTTATTTTATTTTATTATTGTGTAAATTGCAGTATTATTAATTTATTTCCTATTGAGCATCATGTAACTCAATGCTAAAGGCCTCAGGTGGTTTGCAAGGAAAACAACCTTACAGCATCGGTTTTTATAATGAGTTCTATTGGAAAATCGCCAAGGAATAGGTTTATCGCCAAGTTGGCGATGGTTTTGGCGACTTATTTTTGTCGCCAAATTTGGCGATATATCGCCAAATGTCGCCAAGTTGGCGACGGATTTGGCGACTTTTTGTGCAACCACACCCCCCTTATACCTATACATTGGGATCCTTTCTTGCTTGGGTTCTCTATCGAAAGTTAAAGCACTTTCTGGTAATTTCTAGCATCTGAAGGCTCTGGAATAATCTGGAAAGATCTCTGAAACCTATATAAGGACCTCCATCAGTTCAGTTGAGTGAGTTGTCTGTCAACTGCAATTGAATTCATACGAGAGGCTTTGCATTGAGAACTGTGTTACTCAGATTGATTTTGTCGTTGATACGTCGTATTGAACACATTGTTTCTGAGTGAAATTTTGCTGTGCTGTTATTAGATTTGAAGATTACTGAATATCTTGTAATTTTCAGAAGATATTTGTGATCGTATTGCACTGTTTATAGTGAATAAAGCCTTTTTATTGTTCTTATATACTGGCATCAGTCCTTTCGAACCCCGAGCTCACAACAATATATATGTATTATTACACAATTAACAAGTATTATTACATAATTAATTAATATTAAAATATAATAAAATACCTGATTTTGGAAAATCTAAACAAAATTCTTCAATTATACTCATTTCTAATGTCCATGAAATGTCAGGAAACAACTTTGATGAATGCGTTTATCGCACTGAAAACATTTCGTTGTTGTGTTTTTTTACAAACTACGCAACGTCCTTGAGATGTAGGTACAATGCAAATGTCCATCAGATATTCTTACTTTTTTTTTCACATGGCTACGGGGTCCATGATGAATGACCAGACGCTCTTTTCTCCGTAGAAGATAAAGTTGTAATTTGCCTTCGAAATTTCAAATGCGATATTTTGATGTCATTCACCTCAGAGTGTATAATCCAACTTGAAACAACTGCCATATTTAAAGCATTTATGAAAAGATTCCACCACCATTTCTTACTCCTCATTTTTGTCCTATAACTGCCTAAAAGTTTATCCAAAATGTCTACGCCTCCCATGCCTTCATTGTATTTCTTGATAATATGAGGTTGCGTAACAACAGTTTTGCATTTAATTGCATTTGAATATCTTTTTGCTGTTCCAATGGGTTCATGTGTGTAGCAATTATATGCTACTGTGACCACCGCATTATCGTTGTAACTGCAGCTATATACCTCTCCCTCGGAACGAAAATCATAATTTCCCCTGTCTTCTTTAGCGAGTTATTTTTTAGATTTCAATGGACAAAGGGCAGTGCGATTTTCACGAATTCTGCCTGTCGCTCGTATTCCACGTTTTGCAAGCTCCGAAATTAAATTGTAGGAAGTAAAAAAGTTATCGAATTATATTTCATGCTTTGAATTTTCTTGCAAGTTAGATAATAATTCGTTCACAACTCTCGAACCTAACTGTACAACAAGCGAGGACCCTTTTCTTCCACTGTATATCTCCATAGCGTATGGATATCCATTTGATGGACACATCATCCATATTTTAAATCCAAACCTAATAGGTTTTCCTCTGATAAACATTTTGCATGTATGCCGGCCATAGTACGGGACCATTGATTAGTCAATGCTCCACTTCTCGTGCCAGTTTCCAAACTGTTGCAGATTTTTAGATAACTCTTCATATATCGGTGTTATTTTATCAAGTTTATCATCTTTTTTCAATTGATTTTTGTCCATCAAGTGAAAATACTTCTTCATCTTTCTAAAGCGATTGCGGGTCATAACAGTTGGAACAATAGGAACGGACGTATCATCCGCTGTGCTCAAATACATATCTTCAGTAGGAACAAAATGATATCCACTTAGAAGAAGTAGACCAAAAAACTGCAAAATATCTTTAGATACTACTTCAATATCTTCTCTTTTTGTAAAGCGTACAATTTTGTCATTTTAGCGAGGAGTTCAATATAGTCATGAGGCAAAATTTTAAAAAATAGGTCGATAGACGACAGGTTTACTAAGTTAGGAAACGTCTGCAAAATTGTTTCGATTCTGTGTGATATAATAGGTTTTATAAAATCACATTTTCTCTTCCATGCAATTTTCTTTTTAGGAGGTTTTTTACTTTCTGTGCTTTTTCAGAAGTCGGAATAATATCAGTAGATTCCAACTTACGTTTTCTTCCCGGAAGTTCATTTTTTATATTCGAAGTACCGGCTTCTGTATTGTGTATCACGTTTTCTTGGCAACTAGTATCATCGTTTTTGCAAATTACGTCTATCATTCCAGTCACGTCAGCTGGTATAATGGGCTCAAAGTCATTTTCCACAATATACACTTTGTCTGTTATATTGCCTGGTTCATCTGGAGGTAACACTGGCATATATCAACATCGGATAAATCTGAATCCGAAAGAGTTTCTAAATACGCTACTGCTTCTTCTACAGTTGAAATTTTTTCGACATGCTTTATAATCACAACCAAAAAAACATATATTCTACTAAAAAATATATTCTGATGAATATCATATGTATTCTACTAAAGAAATCTATTCTACTTTAGCTTCTAATAATGTTACAAATTATTCCAACTGCGAGTCAACGAAACACGAAAGTTCCATTCAAATGAAGGAAAAGAAAAAAAGCTTTTTTTCCTCTTTCTGTTTGCACCCCTCCCTTCAATTTACACTTTACTTACCTAAAAAAATAAACTCTTCCGGGTAAATGCTTTGACACGGTCTGGTCTTTGAACTTGACGGTACCAATGTTGAAGCGTTGAATCAGTCAACGAATTATGTAATGATATTTGAATTACTTATTTATACGATTACTCCTTTTGAAAACTTTATCGCTAAAGCGCCAATGTTCCAAAATCGGAACATGGGTTTTTTAAACTGCGTCAAACATTTATATTATATTTTAGATAGTTTTTAGTAGCATTTTTTTACAAGTAGTAGTTCTCTTCTTATGTCTATAAAAATAATTTTAAATTTTTTGCATAATAAATGTGTTGGAGAATGTTATTTGAAATAGTGAAAAATACTTCAAAAATAGGAAATTTCTAAAAATCATAAAAAATAACAAAAATAAAATTTAATTTTTAATATGTAATGAAAAAAATATTTCATAATCATTGTTATCATTATACAAAAAAACCGTAATAATTCGAAATTTATTTGCATTTGTAACATTTAGTTAAAACTTCTGTTCCAATTTTGGAACATTGGCGTTTAAACGGTTAATAGGGCATCTACTGTCCACCTGCATCCGAGGAATTTAAATAGGCCTCCTTGGTTGAGGCTCAAGCTGAAATAAGTTGCGCTGTAATGATCGCAAAATGCCATTATTTGACAGACGATTTTTGATTATGTAGAATAAAATGAATCATGAAGTTTGAATGCGCAAAAATATATTTTTATTTCTTAGAAAATTTACTTTAATATTAACAAACCAGTGGAAAAAATTTGCCTTTGTAAAATTAGGAGATAAGTTATTTATTTTTCACCAAACACATTTAAATATATGTACTATGTCGTTTAAAGCACTTATAGTAATTTTTGTACTATGCGAAAAAAATCACATCTTACAAAATTGACGTCAATTTCGGATTTCAAATTATAGCGAGTTAATCTTAGATTGGTTTATAAAAATATTGTCCATACGAAATTGTCCAAAGAAATTGCATTAGAAATTGAGAAAACAAAAGATTCCTGTAATGATAAACTATGGGAGATGTTTGTGGTAATGATTCGTCTGAGAAAATTTTAAAGTTGACAGTGATTTTACTCTTGATCTAAAACGTATGTACATGAAGTTTCGTTCAAATCGGACAAAATAATAATATATATAAGGAACATACATACCAAAAACGGTTTATATATATATATAGATAATCGTTTATAGGGAAAAATAACAAGATTCTATGTATGAAATAAATTTATACAGATTACTAAAGCAACGCCACCGATTTCCAACTTCTTCTCCTTTCAGTGACGTAACACTGATGAGATCCATTAGCATTAAAAGTAAATACGATACTTGAAATATACGTATACTTGAATTAACCGTATACTTGAATTATACGTTTAACCGATATACGCTTATACGTATTTGGATACGTTTAAACGTATATTTTAAGGTATACGTATTTCTTAAATACGTATTATACGTATATACGTATATTTTAAGGTATACGTATTTCTTAAATACGTATTATACGTGTATATGTATATCGGTTAAACGTATAACTGAAATACATATCGCATCGGGAGCACTAATTTTAATCTGATTTGCTAGAGCATTTCTCCTACCAGGTTGTTTCTGATTATGTAATAAAGATTTGAAACACAAAATTCGACTTCTTACTTCTGGAGTACACGCATTTTCTTAGTGATATAATCATCTGGCCTATGACTGTGCGTCAATATATGGAAACCCAACAGACTTCACTAATCGCCTTTTAAGCGCTATTGTGTCACTTTGTCACACACACACACACACACATACACACACACACACACACACACACACATATATATATATATATATATACTGCAGGACTATCATCCGCTGTCTGAACTGAAGAAAAATTTCTCATTATGTTTTTTTGTATAAATTAAGGACTTTTTGATTACTTTCTCTTTAAAAGATGTACGGGAAAGTCTGTTCATGTGACGCATTTGCTTATTTACCAAATTATGAACCAAATACTGAAATATCGCAATTTTATCGAACCATATAAAATATCACTTTTTCGAATATGAATGAAATGTAGATGATTATCCTTTGATAGAATATGGGACTAATGTAGAATATTTACCCAACGAACACAGAACTTTCGGGCCACTGATGGCTACGTTAGCTTTGGCTCAAACTGTCAGATGGAGGGCCGCTATCATTGGCCGTAATGACAACTTAAAAAAACTGTCACGCTGGCCATAATGTGGCCGCAACAGAATTGGCCAGAAATACAATAAGATCCCCATAATTAGGCCACTAACGGTTAATCATAAATGATAGATTGCCTAAAACTGGCCACAATTATACTTTAAATGGCAATTATTAATGGAAACTAGCTATAGCTAGGCCATTAAAATATCATAATGAATAAAAGCTAGCCAGAAACTTGCCGTAGCAGCGCCATTTGTGGTTTTCAAGAATTAAATCCAGCCCAAAACTGCCCACAAAAATGCCTTTTTTGGGTATTATAAATGTAAGCTAGCCAAAACCCAGCCATTGTCGCCCAATAAAGATTATTTAGGCGTAAATCAAAATTTATTCTATAAAAGAAAATATTTTTTAGGAGTTTATTTAAATGATAAAGTGTTTTTGCGTGCAATAAAGTACTAATAATCATTTATGTACACTTTTCAAGAAAATTATAAATTCAATTACCTTGATTTTTTTTGTCAAAAATTTGAGAAACACAATGTTTGACATAGTGAATTAATTTTATTTTTTCAATTATATATATTTAAAATTTTTATCCAATGCCATTTTTAAATAATCATATTTCATGTAAATTTTAAAAGTACATGATTAAAAAAACAAATTAATTCACTATGTCAAGTATTTTGTTTTGAAAAAAAAAAACAAAAAAAAAACAAGGTAATTTGAACTTATAGTTTTCTTGAAAAGTGAATCTAAATGATTATTAATTAGCACTTACTTTCACGCAAAAACACTTTATAATTTAAATAATTTTCTAAAAAACATTTTTTAACAGAATAAAATTTGAATTGGTGTTTAAATAATCTTTTATGTGTATGTATGTCTAATGTTAGTTTTTTTCTTTCTTTTTTTTCACAATGGTTTTAAAATAAATTATTGTTAAGTATGTTACCAGTATAAGATGTCTATTCATTAAATCATTATTGATAATAAAAAAAACATTTTTGCATCATTTTAATTTTATGAATATTAATTTTCACCTAAGTAATAAAATAAATAAATAAAAGAAAATTGCAATACATTTTTATTTTATATAGTCCATGAATGACCAGTTTTTTATGATTATTTATCTTTTAAAGTTTAATAGCCAAATATTAAAATAATAATAATAATATTCTAATCTTTTCACATGAAAATTCAGTAATTTGAAATTGTCATGAAATTTTTAATGTTTTTTTCTTATTCTAGTTTTCTAAATTCTATTAAAATTTACAATTTTTTTAGAACAATTATTTTCCACACTCAGAAAAAGAGAGGAAAAAACTTCTTTAAAAATTATTATATAATGCTAAAATAATTATTTTAAATAAATTACAGTTTATTATAAATTGTAGTTCATTATTATAGTTTATTTTTATAGATTATTTTATAGTTTATTGTTATAGATTATTTTTAAATCATATGCATTATCGGAAAATATTATTTAATAGATTTAAAAAGCGTTAAAGAAAAAAAAAAATGACAGAAAATTAAATCTCAATATTTTCTATTTTAAGGTGGTTCTCAAATTGCCTGCTCGACAACACGGAACTTTCTGACACATCTTAAAACATAAAGGAATAAAATTGGTATGCCTGACTGTTGAAGTGATTTGAAATCGAAATGAGTTTTCCATTTTCTGATAAATAAAATGCTTATCGAATTATAAGGATTTTTGACGACAATTTTATTCCCTTTCTCAAGCAGCCGCTTTGGGAATTTGGTTCAAAATGCCGACTTTGACAGTATTTTACGAAATATCTTCTGCCTTTAACAAAAAATGAAAAACGTCTTTCAATTACATAGTTTCTGAATGACAACACCTGCACGTTTTATGTGTTTCTAAACAAAAATTAATTGAGAAATGGGCCAGGGTTTGAGAACGTCCTTAAGCAATAAAGTACAGTATCAGTGAATCTCATGAAATAAGCAATTGTAAAATAAATATCATTCTACATTTTGAAAAGAAAAGCACGTTAAAAATTTCGTGCGGTTTTATAAAAAATAATTCTATCGTGAATCAAATGATGCAAAAAAGATTATCACAACATAAATATTTAATGAATAGACAAACTGATAAAACCTTACCAATGTTTAAGAAATTACTGGTTCGCTTCTCTCATACAAGATATAAACAGGCAACATCTCTTAAGCGCTCTCTCTAAAAGTCTAACTAAATGAGAATGACCAGTCAAAAAAAAGCCAGATTTGAGCCTCGGGCGTGTGTCTTCCGAGAATTTTCAGTCTCCCCTATCTTGACCTTGATCCCCCGCGATCCTTCCAATGCGTCCTTCAACCGAAACTCTAATTTACTAATACATGGAAGCCTTTTTGAAGAGGAGGGGGGGGGGGACAAAATATTTTAATGTATTTTATAAAGCGGCATATGCCTTATAAAATAAATCACTTTGTCTTTTTGTCTTGCTTTCAATTATATACATAATTTTTCTTTAAAATATTATTTAATTTTTATCATCTGGAAAAAAAATACTTTTTTAAACAAATTTCATACGATATTAAAAATTAGTTGCAACACCGAATTGTAAAAAGTGAATTATATATTAGTAGTATATTGTTTACGTCTGAATTTGTTTAAAATTTTAAGGATATTCATTTTTATTCCAGTGTGTTCATAAGAAAATTCAATGTATTAAGGTTGTTCTCAAATCGAAATCAGCTAGTTTCTGACACATTTCTGAATTCAGTTTTGTTCGAAAATACCTGAAATTGGCAGGTGTTCTTATTCAGAAGCTATGTAATCGAACAGAGTTTTCGATTTTTTAGTAATGACGAAAGATCTTTCAGAAAATATTGTCAAATGTGACGTTTTGAACCAAATTTCCGGCGCGACAGTGTGGGAAAAGAGAAAAATCTGTGGTCACGTTACAAAAATCGCTTATAACGCAATAAATTATTTATCAAAAATGAAAAATGCCATTTGATTCCAAATCACTTCAACAGTGACCACTGTCAATTTTATGACTTCACGTTTCAAAATGAATCAGAAGAGTGTCAGGAAATTTCGCGTTTGTTGAGTAGGGAATTTGAGAACCGCCTGAGAAATACTTTGCAAACAAGTTAATTTTATTTGTGATTTACAAAAATAGGTAAAAGCAAAGAGAAAGAAAATTTTCAAATATATATTTTAGTGCATAAAATCGAAATTATTATTATTATTATTATTATTATTATTTTAATACGTTCATCTAATTAAACAATGTTCTTTAAACAGTGAAAATTATTTTGAAAAAATATTTTTTTTATCTCCTATAATCAAAATATCAACTACTTAGCACTGGCCTTCTATTTTCTAGATTATGAAGGACTTTTATACGCTGGCTGGAAACTTAACTTACTCGCATCTTACTTAATATGCTTTCATAGAAAAACAAATTTTAAATAACGAAAATTATGCTGAAAAAGTGAGGAAAAAAGATTTCTCCCTGTCTTATTATCAACATTATATCAAGTAGACGACATTGGCCTTCTGTTTTCTAGGTGATGACAGGCTTTTACATGCTGGCCTAAAGTTTAACTTTAGTGGCTACTGAGCGCGGAAAATGCAGTAGTTTTCTCTGCGCTCACCCGTTATTCGTTAGTCGACTGCTACCGGATGTAGCGGCGCATCAGTTAATATACAATGGTGGCTGGATACAAATTGCCGCAAAAATATTTGGCCATAATGTTCAGAGCAAGCGGCCACATATGACGTGTTTGTTGGGTAGCTTTCATTGCCGATACTACAGAGTCTTCATTTACCGCATTCATACACATGCGGACACTCTGATTATGGTATATCGTTGGGATTCCACCTGAATACAGAGGACTCCACTTAAAAATTTAAAAGACATTTTAAAAGACACATAATAAAATTGTATGTCTGCAAGGGGCCGAATGCAGACAATAGCTGGCTTTAGGCATTTAATGGGGTCCTCCAAAACGTGATTTTTGAAATGAGAGATCGAAATACAGTGTGCACTATAAAAAAGACAAACATTTCTTAATCTAGAAAAATATCATGAACGAAAATTTACAACAATCTCCTCCGAGTTGCCCACGATTTCGAAAGCGTTGTTTATCATTAGAAGCCTCAGAAACCAATATATTTTCGAGATTTAAAAAGTATTTATAAAATAAAAGTTTGTTTTGTTGTCCCTGATTTTCCGAAAAGTTTCCGAATATTTATTATAATGTAATGTTGACTTTTCCCGAACAGGAATATTAATTTTTAGGATGATATCTATTCCCAAATAAACATTTTCATGTTCAACAAACTTATTTTACAGATAACATGTAATACACTTAACAGCATTAACATTAACATTAACATTAATTCGTTACTGTTCATGCTGAACTAATCACATAAAAATGTTAATTGTGAATTAATAGTATCCTAAATATCGATATTTCCGTTTGAGAAATCTGAATAATATACTAAAAAAAAACTACTTGAAAACGTTTTCAAGAATCAGCAACAAAAGGATGTTTGTTTTACCAAATCTTCTTTAAATCTTGAAAATGTATTGGTGTCTGAGGCTTCTAAAGATAAAGAACTAAAGATAATATAGAATATTTTCCTTCGTGGTCACCTGATATTTGTTTAGATTAAAAAACATTTTTTCAATTTTTTACAGTGTTCTTGGCGCAGTTCAAGACGGAGATGATTTTTTGGTTTAAGGGATTTTAAACTATAAATTGGACCACTGTTTGAGATTAACATGAACATGAATTTCAATAATCTCGTTAATCAGGTATTACCATTGATTCAACATTTCCATGTGACTGGTTAGATGAACTCTGACTCAAATGATTGCAATCTTTACAATACACAAAACTACAAGAGTTAACTTATGTAAAATTCGCGAAACTAGATTGAAGAGGGTGTAAAACGTCGAACAAAGCGTCCTTCGATGGTACTACATGACCTATTGATTGGAGTGTTTCTTCAAATGGGTGTAGCATTACGTGCAGAAACATGTGGTTATCAAGACCGGTCATGATACATAATAAACATATTATACACACCTATTAAACAATGATACAGATATGTCTCCAAGGAGTTGACTAACCCTTTGACCGTTTAGTTTACACGAAACCTTTCTGTCTTACAATACCACACCTAGAACTTATTTTAATAAAGTTAAAGAAATTGACAATGCGAATACTATATAGTCAATGTTTCATACAATGTCTAAATATATTTTATCGAATGTCATCTGTCAGGATAGGGAAAAAGAAATGAATATTTGGGAGCCACAATGTTTACTCAATTCTTCAATTGTTGTCGATATAAAAATAACATAAATTTAATTAATAAAAATATCGACGAAAATTTTCAATGAAATGTCATACAGTTGTTCTGAGGCGAAACATAACTACGTCATCAAGATACAAAATTAAATTAAGATGTAGCACAAGATCATTAAGAGTACATAAAAGTATGACTGATCTGCTTCGCCATATCTTGGTTTGATAGAAGCAGCAGGTGTCGCCAATTCACCATGTTTTCCCATTCTCAAAGTTTGAGATATAATTTATGCCAAATTAAATTTAAAAAAAAAATATTTTAAAAATGTATTTGTCTGCTTGGATATATCCTTGTAGGAACGCTCGGCAGACAAAAACAAAATATCACAGAAAATGACATCATATTGTATTATTGAGATTGAATAAACATAATATTTTACATTACATTATCCTATATACTACAATGTTATCGAGTGTCAAATAAATAAATAATGTAGCGGCAAATTATTAAAATTACATAAACAATGAATGTTCTGCATTGGCATATATTGTTAAACTATGAGTAGAATTTGGCGCTAATTCGTTTTTATGGTGGTACTATCACGTCAACTAGTTTCTGAATGAAATTTAACATGTTATAGATATCGACTAAGGTATACAAATATTTTATTCTGGCATGTGATATCAGGGTACAATATCAGCAGACCTGAGCGCCAATTTTTCATTTTGGCAGTAGTATCACGCCATACAGTCCCTGGCCAAATTATTAGACGCAGTTGTTTTTACTATAATTTGTTAAATATATGGAACGATACATCAGGAATTATCCTGAAACTTCAGGAGTGTAAACAACATGATAGACGTCATATATTTCCGTGAAGAGTTTTCCCCGAAACCCCATAAGGGGCCGTCAACAAATTGAAGAAAAACGAATATATTTTGGATAACCCTGTAAAAACTAATATTACAAAAGCATTCAAAGTGTAGATTATGATTGAGTGGATTATTGTAATAATTTGGGTTCATTTCTATGAAGATAGCATGTATACTCGAAGAGAAATTCAGGTTTTTATAAAAACAATCCCAAATTTTATCAAGTTTTTTTATTATAATTTACAGAGTTTTTAATATAAAAACAAGTTATTTTCAGAAAATTTGACAAACAAAATTGTACACAACATCCTGCAATCAGAATTAAAAAATAATAAAAATTGTATGAAAAATGAGCAGGTTCACTAAATATTGTTTCACTGCGCGTGCGCGAATTCAATCAAAATATACTGTTCATAATATATTAGCTAAATATATAGACCAACTTTTATGAAAGTCTTAAAAACATAGCTTGAAAATTCTGACAGTAATTGTCGATAGAATAAGCTCGAATTTCGCTGTTCCCAAAAGGAAGCAAAAAGATGAGGGGTAGTATCCAAATATACTAGCTTATGAAAGTTGACTTAATAATAAGAATGACGTGTCTCTCATTCTATATTTGTTACAACCCCTCATCTTTTTACTTCCTTTTGGGGACAGCGAATTTCGAGCTCATTCTATCGACGATTACTACCAGAATTTTCAAGCTATATTTTTGAGACTTTCATAAAAGTTGGTCTATATATTTAGCTAATATATTATGCACAGTATATTTTGATTGAATTCGCGCATGCGCAGTGTAACAATATCTAGTGAACCTGCTCATTTTTCATACAATTTTTATTATTTTTTAATTCTGATTGCAGGATATTGTGTACAATTTTGTTTGTCAAATTTTCTGAAAATAACTGGTTTTTATATTAAAAACTCTGTAAATTATAAGTAAAAAACTTGATAAAATTTGGGATTGTTTTTATGAAAACCTGAATTTCTCTTCGAGTATACATGATATCTTCATAGAAATGAACCCAAATTATTACAATAATCCACTTAATCATAATCTGCAGTTTGAATACTTTTGCAATATTAGTTTTTACAGGGTTATCCAAAATATATTCGTTTTTCTTCAATTTGTTGACGGCCCCTTATGGGGTTTCGGGAAAAATCTTCACGGAAATATATGACATCTACCATGTTGTTTACACTCCTGAAGTTTCAGGATAATTCCTGATGTATCTTTCCAGATATTTAATAAATTATAATAAAAACAACTGCGTCTAATAATTTGGCCAGGGACTGTACAACTATAGCATGCGATTTGTTCATCTGTAGATATTGACTAGTACATTACAAATGCTTCT
Organism: Maratus michaelseni; assembly: GCA_963931845.1. Classification (NCBI taxonomy): domain Eukaryota; kingdom Metazoa; phylum Arthropoda; class Arachnida; order Araneae; family Salticidae; genus Maratus; species Maratus michaelseni. The sequence goes on along the minus strand of OZ007593.1, from coordinate 300,489,194 downwards.
GTCAGCCGTATATCTCCGTACACATGAGTAGAAAAAGGGTTTATTTTTTTTATTTGGGTGTTACTATCATGTCATCGAATTTTGATATGAAATTTTAAAGTACTGTATATCTCGACTAGTACAATGCAAATGTTTCAGTCTGCCTCGTGATATCTTGGGTAGACATAAGCAGAACTCTGCGCCAATTATTAATTTTGGCGGTACTTTCATGTCGTGGAGTTAAGAAATGCACTTTTACATGTTGCAGATCTCAACTAGTACGATACAACGGATTCAGCCTGTTTCGTGATAGCTGGGTTTGATATGACCCCAACGATGTGCCAATAGTTTATTTTGTCCATGCTAACACGTCGTTGATTTATGGCATGGAATTTTAACATGTTCAATTTTAACAATGCCAACCTAGTTGAACTTCAGTTTGTCTGCCGTCTGCCGTCTGGCCATCTGGCCATCTGGCCGTGCTCCAACTCGCGTAAATATACTCGGATTGCCCTGAAATTTTTGTATGTTAGTGTGTTTACTATAGCATGTTTCCTATTTCAACTGAAGTGTGTAGCACTTACAGTTTTTTTACAAGGAGAGTCAAAAGTATTCCGTTACATTACAGTCAATAGGAAATAATCGTTTTAAATGCATTTTGATGATGCTACGCAGTTTTAAATATGATGAAATTGATATATATTTATGAAGCGCATTAAAACTTGCTTTTGTAGATTATGGGGTGCAATGCAATTATAGGGTCAAACAAAAGAATTCTGTTACACATTGTTCAATGGGGAAAATCGTTTGCAGTGTAATTTAGTGATATTTCAATAAGACAAACATAATGAAAATTATATTCATTACTGAGGTGTAGTATAAATTGCTCTCTTGAAAGTGTGATGTGCATTGCGTTTATTTATAGGACACACAAAATATATATGTTACAGTACATGTACGATATTTACAGTCTATGTGTGATATGTGCGTTCTCAATTTTGTTTGAATTTTTAAGTTTAACTAAATTTTTCCATACTGTGTGTTTATAAACTCGGTTGTTCATATACAGAGCTACACAAGGGAACCCGTAAGTATTACATACTATGGGAGTGAATTCCTTAAGGGTAGTTTTTAATTGTGTTACGTACCTTCCTGCTGACCTATATTTAGTAGACTAATAGAAGTTTGTGAAATATAAATAAATTCATATAGAGGGCTACGCATAAGAAAATGTACATTGTCTTTGACGGCTTGTAATTACTGCGAGTGAGATTTAAGCTGCTTTTTAGCTTAATATTTGGTGTGTACAAAAGTCTTCAGATAATATACAGGGCTGTACAAAAGATTTCAAGTGCATTCCATCTATTTGAGAAAATTTCTAAATGTAAATATTCTAACTGAACTACATTTCATCATGCTATGTATTCACTTCTATTGATCACATACAGGGCTGCCCAAATTAATTCGACTACTTTTTTGACACTGGAAGGTAATTTTGAAAACTGTATTTTTCTATGTGTTATATGCTTTCTAAGCTGTTTACTTACATAACTTATTTCACTTTATTTAACGGTGAAATATTGTTACAGTTTTCTAGATGTGTTGGAAAGTGTTTCATAATATATGCTTGACTCATGATTTTTCGTTCTTGTTTATTTCAGCGTTACTATCATGTCATCGAATTTCGACATGAAATTTTAAAGTACTCTATAGCTCGACTAGTAGATTGAAAATGTTTCAGTCTGCTTCGTGATATCTTTGTTTGACATGAGCAGAACTCTGCGTCAAATATTAATTTTAGCGGTACTTTCATGAAGCAATAAGAAAATTAGAAAATTATTGGCTGATGTTTTTTAATATGTTTTACAATCATAGTTGGCATCAAAGGTGAGCGAGGACATGATCATCTAAAATACAATTAAGTGTTACCACGCAAAAAACAAATCTGGTTACAACAATGTATTTATTTTGAGCCAAATTTCACTTGATAAAAAAAGCAAATTGGCTATGGACCCTATTATAGACCCCTAACCTTCCTATTCTTGGATTTTTCTACCTATATGTAAAAAAAATTCTATTTGAACGCACTTTCACGTTTATAATGTTAGGATTTGGCACGATCGGCTTGTTCAAGTTTACGCAATTCGACTGGAAGAAAAGTTTCATTACTTTTTTATTTCTTCTTTGCTTTTGCATTACGTGAATTTGTCGGTAAAATCGATTTTCGTTTCGATAACGTTGTTGTTTTTTAAGTTAAAAAAATATTGTAATTTTACTTAAACATTGCTTTAAAATCTATGCAATTTTTCTCATTCTACAAGACTTTACAAAAATCTATTACTATAAAAAAACACTATATTTAAAAATTTCAACAAAGTTTTTACTGTAAAATTAAATTCCGGTTCGAAACTTCGATTTACAAATGTGTTTCGATTGTGGAAAAATGATAGAGGAAAATTGCTGTTACTTCGACGCAATCATGTTAAATCTTTAGCTTTTATGAATAAAACAACTTTCTTTTAAAAATAAAGTTATTTTTATTAAGATTTTCTGATTTTCGATACGGATAATTTTGCGATGCATATCATTGACATTTGCCATCCAATATCTTTTTTTTTTTTTTTTTTTTTTTTTTTTTTTTATTATTTACTTTTTAAAATTTAAATTAAAAATATGGTATCTTTATGTTAGCCGTGTGCAGACGATAAACCGCCAACTATTATTCCTATCACCATCATTCGTATTGAATTCATTAAAAATATAAACCTTTCACTCATTTCATTTAAAACACAGAATTTTAATTTACAACACATGCATTTAAAATACATATATAACGTACATTTAAAATAATTCCTTTCATGTAAAAAAGAAAAAAAAGGAAATTAATCACAAATAATTTGATAACCCAAGATCATTTTATTTCAACATCAAAGCATATCTGTTTTATTTTTCTATATATGACATCATATTCGCTTGCTTTCCATACTTACTCGTATTTATGCACTTTATATTATTATCAAATATTTGAAAACGATTTGAAAATAATTTCTAATATGACGTCATTTCATATTCTCTTTTATTCTAAAATATTTCATTTCATTTTCATTTTTTCATGTGGAAATTTTTTACTTGAAAATAAATTGTTGAGGTAAAAATTATTACTCCGGGATTTGATTTAGTATTGGCAATGATAAAGTATTAGCAACGGTAAAATAAATTTAACGATTTTAAAATATTATACGAAAAAATGTCCATTTATTCTCTATGAAAATAACGAAATTTTGAATTATTAAGAAAAATATTTGAATAAAATAAACAAAAACCAGCCTATGTACATTTGAGTGTTATAGTCAACCTATATGCAAAAATACAGGATCAATAAATGCTCCATTTTGACGCTGGCTTCAGCCTAACATTTGCACACAATCGCGTTTATAATATTATTAGGATATATATATATATATATATATATATATATTACACATGTAGGGTTTCTGAAATGACTAATACCTGTAAAGGCATCGTATTGATATTTTTTTATTAAAGAAATTTAAGCTACGAAATTTATTTTTAGATGCTTAAATATTTATACATTGAATATTAAGTTTTTTGTGATTTTTTTTTTTTTTTTTTTTTTTTTTTTTTTTTTTTAAGATAGAGAAATAAAGATTTTTTTTTAATTTATTGCGAGAACTATGACTTAAAGCAGTGGTTCCCAAACTTTTGGGCTCGCGGAGCCCTTTTTGGAAAGAATTTCTTAGGCGGAGCCCCCTCTTAACCCTTTGGTTATCGATTTATTTTGAAAAAAATACATACAGAACAGACTCACCGGAAATTTGGAATAGTATTTTTTCTGTATTTGTTGACAGATATTCCCTGATTAAAAAGATGTGAGAAGTACTGTTTGAATTTTCTTGTGTAAATTCGAAATTTCAGAATTAAAAAAATAAATTCCGTGGACAATACTGATGACGAGTCTCAGTCGTCAAATGAACCCCAGGGGTTAACCACTGAGTACTCTATGGTTTACAAGTAATGTTTTTTTTGTTGTTGTTATGCCTATGGAGCAGAGAAAGATCTGCTAGATAAGAGTCCGAACCATTAGTTTCCAAGATGGGGCCAAGGTTCTCAGTTTGGCCCTTTTCTTGATTCAGAAAATCTCCATTCATACTAGAAATTTTGGAAAATCAAATTTTTTATTATTTAACCCCTTAACAGTTTTATTTACTATTACTATTATTGGACACAATAAATTAAAAATAAGGACTAAAAACTACTTTTTTGTAGTAAAATATCTGCCTTGTATAATCAAGATACGTCCCCCAAATACAGCAAAAATTATAGTTAAAAATGTGTGGTTTCTGAAAGTTTTTAGTAACGAAGTAAACAAACTCTTCTTATCCGAGCGACTTTCCAGCAATAATATTAAGGGGTTAATGACATCCATTTTTAAAATAAAAAATATTCTTTCGGGATATCCAGTACAAACTCGGAATTAATGGTCAAAATGGTAACCCTGTCTGGGCCATGCATTACATTGGGGATTACGTGAAACTATTATTATTGATGGCGAAAACCACACACACACAGTAAAAAAGGTAAGCTGTACAGTTTTTATTTACAAAGAGAGACTTTTATATAATCCCAATAGGTTACTCGCGAAAAAAAGAAAATGCGTAGGCCCGGTCGGCCATGAGTAATTATATAACACGTTTTCGCTAGTCCCGCCCACCCGTAATAGAATCATGCGATTACGGATTATTTTTTCGTTCTTCTTTACGTTTCTAGTACTTCTAAACATGCAACGAAAACGAATCGCCTCTGAGCTTTTTCTTTTGAACCATTTTTAAAAAATACATCTAAAAGCAGAACTTCGTTTTAGTGTTTAAGTGGGCAGGGCAAAATCTATAACTTGTATCGTTAGGTGCAGCATCGTTCTCTTTTTTTGGATGTTTTATTTGAAGTACTTAGCTATTAATTATAGTTTTGAAAGAATCTTTCTTTCACCATTGTTTTTGCCTCAAAATAGATATACGGTTAAAAACTACACATGTTAAAAAAACTGCAACTACTAGTAAAACTTTACTAAGAAAATGGGCTATATGGGTGGGATTAAATTTATATCAGGGCGGGTATTTATTGACGAAAATCTAAGCAAGGGGTGGATAGAGAGCAAAAGTTTAGATTGTTAGTGTGATGACAACTGTAAAGAAGTAATATACTTTTTTAAAGTGCCACAGTCTTATTTCTGATAGGAAAATGTGTCATCAAAACATAAGAATCTTAGCCAATGCTGAGACCAATTAAAACAAAATTTTAAAGATGTGTTGTTAAGTGATACAAGATCTTAAAAAATGCTTTTTCAGCAACATAAATTGCTTTAATCAGATCACTCTCTAATTCCTTTGGCCAGTGATGGAAAAGTGGCGCAGCAGTTGGGCGATTCTTACCATTAAAATTTAATAGTATTATTCGTGTTAAAAAATCTCTGAAATTCGCTCATCAAATAAAACAAAGAGTACAATTTAAATTTACTGGTCCCAATGGATTCCCTGCTACGCCACTTTTTCCGTGACTTCTTTAGTGCATACCGCAAATTTTTAGCATGGTTTGTACCTTTTTCATGATTTTTTTTTTTTTTTTTAACGAATTTATGGCGCACCTGGTATATTACACATTTGGTTTCTGAAATGTTGCATACATTTATTTATATCTCACTTATTTTCTTATTATCATACCTACGAAGGCCATGAAAATTATTTTTAGGTATTACATTGCAGTTTTCCAGATATCGCATTGCATTTATTATTATTATACTAATCTAGTCAATGAAACTTATTCTTCGATATTTACTTGCATTGAAACAGACAAGTTGCACTTTATTCTTATGATATTTTTTTCATACTCTATCTAAAGGGCTTTGATTTCAGTAAATGGGTGTGTATATACTTAAAACATAAATTAATGATAATTAATAAACTGATTAAACTATTTTCTTTATAAAACTAATGGGAAAATTTGAGAGGTGCCCTTTTTACTGTATGAGCTCAAGATTATGCTATTTTCATCATTTTTCTTTAGATTTTAGATAAAATAAAATAAGTAACATGCGCAGAAGTTGTAAATTAGGATTTATTCATGGATGACATGTGCATCTATGAAAAGAAACTTCAAAGTGAAAATTCCACACCGTATTCATTTTAATGATTTATATAGAAATTATGATTCTTCTCAAAATACATATTTCACAGAAAAATATTACACCGGGAAACAGGGATATTCAGCACGGGGATGGTCAACGGTGTTCGAGTTATTATGGTCTGATGAATACGAAAGTAATAGCACATTTGTTTAAATTGGATATTATTTTTTTAAATAACGCAAACAATCCGATAGTGGCGCAAGTACAAACAAGAACGAAAAATCATGCGTCAAGCATAGATTATGTAACACTTTCCAACGCATCCAAAATAATTTTACGAATCATACTTTAATAAGCTAAAAGATAACATCTAAGTAATCCGAATACTTTTATTCAGCCCTGTATAGGATCTATAGATTTGTATATATACTACATAGGATGCTAAATTTTAGTTCAGTTAGGAAACACGTAGCACAGTTTAAAATTCTCCGTCTGGAGTTAAATAATACGGAACTTTTGTGCTTCCCTGTATAGGATCTACAGAATTTATACACACCACGTAATATACAAAAAGCGATTTAAAATTAAAATCGCATTCAGTAACTTAAAACGCACTTCCAGGAATTATTGTTAACATACAGTAGAGAATTCTTTTGTGTGTCCCTGTAAATGAACGATGACTGCTATACACACAATATTCTGTAGAAAGTCTCTTGTAATTAACGTTATACAGATTTCAATGCGTTTAAAATAGTGAAACATTATTTAAATAAACCGCAGACGATTTTTCTCAATAGACGTAATGTAACGGAATTCTTTTGACTGTCCCTGTAAAGTAAGTATAAGTGCTATGCACACCCTATTCCATATTAAGCTTCTTCTAATGCACCTTAGTGATATATATAAATTTCAATGCGTTTAAAATAGTGAAACATTATTTAAATAAACCGCAAATGATTTTTCCCCATAGACCGCAATGTAACGGAATTCTTTTGAGTGTCCCTGTAAAAAAACTATAAGTGCTACACACTTCCGTTGAAATAGGGAACATGCTATAGATAACGATTATAACATATAAAAATTGCAGGGCAATCCGAGCATATTTACGGGAGTTAGAGCACGGACAGACGGCCAGACGCAGACGGCCAGACGGCAGACGGCCATACTGCCAGACAAACCGAAGTCATAAACACTTTTCAACTAGGTTGGAAAGTGTTAAAAAGGAACATTAAATATGGAAAGGATTTTTTTTATATACATTTTGTAACTTTGTATTTTGAATGAGATAGGTATTGAAAACCGCTATTAAAACCTATTAAAACCGTTTACTGTGTGATACTCTGGAATGTTTCTCTTCAGGATAATCTCTTCGTAACGTCCAACAGTAGTCAACCATCAACTTGCGATGCCAACGTCCTTCCTACTTTTGCTCTATTATTCTTACTAGGACATCCAACTCGGGCTTCCCGGGATAGAGAATATATGTGAAAACCATTTTACTTACCCATCATACGTAGTATAGGGTAAGTCTTGTAATCGTTTTCAAAATCGAAAAAATTTTTTTGACGGATTTACACGTTTCAGACACTGGAGATTCCGAAAAACATATTTTTAGAAAAAAAATTTTGCCGTCCGTCTGTGTGTCTGTGTGTCTGTGTGTGTGTGTGTCTGTAAACGCTCTATCTCCCAAAAAAATTGAGATAGAGACTTGCAATTTGGTATGTACTTAGTATGTAATAATGGGAAGAAGCCTATTTCATTTCATTAACCTCGATTAACCGGAACTATTTTATTCGGACCCTCGAAATATTCGTTCTGATAAAAGGTATATAAAAATTTTCGAAATTGTTTATTTTAAGAAATGAATATAAAAGACAATAAAAAAACATAAATTTTACATAAAGCATGAAGTCGATCGGATAATTAGTTGCCGAGATATTTGGAATCCTATTTTCCACACTCTTCGATTTTTTATGACCCTGTATTTCATCCAAATTTCACTTCAAAGAGATATTTTAATTGGAAATTTGACGCTTAATCAGATGCAATAAACCGCTAGTTAATAGGATTATTATTTTTGGAGTTATAAGGAAAAACCTCTTTCAAGCAATTCAGTAATCGAGCCTTTAAAGTTTGTGACGTCATCAAGCCACGATTTTATTTGAATTGCAATGCATTTTATAAGTAGTTTACACATTTTTATTTTAATATTTTACATTATGCATATCCATGATGGGTAAGTATTACGGTGGCCCCCAACGACTAGTTTTATTTTTTCTTATTGAAAACTAATAGATTTTTTAAATTTAATAATCTTTGTTAGATTGCCCGCTAACAACACCAAAGAAATTGCTAAAAATTTCGTTATCTACAGTTGATTTTTTTATTCTGATAATTTCAGCAGTTTTAAGCGTTTTTTTTTAATTACTTGTCTGTTAAGTCTGTGTTTTATTTATAATATTTTATTTATTCCACAATGAAGTTGTAATTTCGTTATGAAATATTAGCTGGAGACAAATGCTGAACTTTTTATATTGTTTAAAGTGCAAACGGATTATAGTTTGTAATCGTCTGCAAGCGATATAGATTTTTTTAAAATCATGCTTGACATTTAATTTAAATGCTATAATAAATCATTCAATTAAAATACAGTTTTCAAACAAATTGCATTTGAAAGTAGATTTTTCCCCCTATATAATGGTGTAAAAATTAAAAATGTGCGATGTTTAGAAATTAAATATATTTCAGTAGCAAAAATCGCAAAACCGAAATTTCATCGTCAACTGTTGCCATTCGCAAAATGACGTCAGCGTTACGCACGGACACGTTTGTCCTTTATAATATAGATATCTTGAGGGAAATGTTCACCCTGCTCTTCACTTTAATCACCCAAATTTTCAGAAAATCTATCTAAATAACTGCGTCCAAAATCAAGTTTTCAAACAAGTGTATACCTTAAAAAGAGAATTATTGCAAGAATCAGAGCCATTACAACTGACTACTTTATATTCCATAATTATATTTTTTTTGCGTATCAAAATTACCAAAGAGATATAATACCTCTGATTTTTTCCGATGTGTTATATGTTCATTGCATGCTAGAAATTTTAAAAAAGAAAAAAATCTTAAATTATGAGACATAGTATTAAAAATGACTCTTTATTAAGAGTTAGAAATAACTGACAGAAGAAAATTTAGCTAATGCATATTTAAAGCTACTTATTGGAATAATTTTCCATACCAAATTTGCAAACGCACATAAATTGAAATAAGATAGTATCACCTTAAAATGTCATTAAAATTTGCCCGATTGTTTTCAACACGTAGTCACATTGAGATAGTGGTGTTTTTCATATTGCATCGACAAATTCAGTTATCTGATATATGGAATAGTTGTGCCTGGATTTTTGTGTCTCCATGTATCAATGACTGCATTATAGAACTCTTTAAAATGTCCAAACACTATTAAATCAACGTACTGGCGTTTGAAGATGTTATGAGGTGGTAAGTGGAGGAACGTGCCTTCTATGTTTGAGCGGGCATTTTTACAGAACATACAGGTATATTAAAGCGATATGTAATACATATTAGTCATCATATAATAAAATTGCAGTAATCTTCAGTTTGTACCATTATTTCATGTCTCAATACGTAACTATTCTATTTCTTGAAAGACAGTGTTTAATATCTCTTTTTTGGCTATTTTCCAGTTAAATACGTGGAAATCTGTTTATAAATAGTATAGCATTTATTTGACATTCAAACTCAAATAGTACATACAATTAATCTCTGTAAAAGAGTAGAGTTTAAATTCCGGATCAGAAAAATTACTGTTTATTCTCAAATTCTATATGATAAAATATCGCCCCTTGAAATGTGTTCAACAAACACTTCAAACACAACATGACTGAGTGAGCAACCTTTCATCTAGCTGTTTCATTATATGTCTCACTGTGTACGCTTGTACCCTATATGACTAATGGTATGAATAAATATCAAATAGTTATAAAAAAATCATTATTTCAATAACACTGCTTGACTCCTTAGATTGATAATAAAAAAAAGATCACTATTAAACTGCTGAGTCAATCTTTGTAACGAATGAGAGATATTATCTGTAAATATTAATGGAATTGAGTAACATTTATTGATTCAAGAAAATACACATGCATTCGATTCACAGATAACGGGCATATAAAAAACGGATGTGTATGTATCCATCTTATGTGGTTTTTACTGAGTTTGTATTTAAAAAATAATTTTTAACGAAACAGTTTTCTTTTGGAAATATAATCAAAACCAAAATACATATCAGAACTCGAATTTCAAAAATTTAAAATATTTTACATACAAATCCATCGGGTAACAAATATTTTCTAACTGTCAGATAGTTATTATAGAAAAACATTATTTCATTAACATTCTTTGACGCATTATAATCATATATTTAATAGAGAGATCACTATTAAAATAAAGAGTAGAATCTTTCATAGATGGGCAAATTTATGTGGGAATAATTTTATCATTTCAACGTAGTGAGTATGCGCGTTAATCAAAGAGATGACGCGAATCAATTTCAGAATTGAGTATAGTTACAAGATTGATAATTTTAAAAGAAACTTTTGATAGTGCAATTTTAAAGAAAAAAAAACAACCTGAAATTAAAATATGTATATATGAGTATATATGTATATATGTATGAGTGGCCCTTAGCAATAGGCAATTTTCTGAAAGTATAAAAATTTTCCTGCTCCCACCTACTAATCCTGTTCCAATCAACAAAAAAAAAAAGGGCTGTGCAAAATTTTAGGTGAATCGGAAAGCTTTAAGGCCACACTCAAATGCGCTGAAGTTGTAACATTGCATACTCAAAGAGTAATTCCGTTCAAAAACGGTATATTCTTCCTATCTTGACAATTTTTTTTCTTCTAACAGAAGTTCATGTAGTTTTATCCAAGCAACCCACCCCAGCTGTTGTTTAAAAACGTTCTAAACCATAATTACCAAAATTTAATTTGAAAAATTCCAAAAAAATCGTCAAAAAGTTAGAAAATATTAGGATTTTTTAATAAAGCTCACAACCGCTATAAGAGAAACACATTTTTATTTCCAACAATAATTGCTATAGCATCAAAAACATAATATTAACAGTGTTCACACTGAACAATGTGAACACTTTTTTGCGAAGAGAGGATTTAGTGGCAGTTGGGTATTTCTTGCGGTTTTCGCTGACGATTTGTAAAACAAAATGTTTCTCAGTTTCTTATTTTGTGAGAATTTTATTGTAATCCTGAATGAGTTTGACACCTCTTCCTGCCACATCATTCACAACAGCCGTCTACGCAAGTTTTTCAAATCCTCTTTTCTAACAAGGTTCGTCCTACCACGTTGAAGGATCTTTGTTGAGGAATTCGGTGCTGAGAAAATCTCCTGAAGAAATTTTTTGTATCAGAAGTTACAAAAGACGAAAACTCGATGTTTGAAAAGAAATAAAAGTCATTTTGGTTCATAATATACCTTTTAGGTTTATTTACTTCTTCCGGTCTTTCACCTTTAACTGCTTCCAGTATAACTTGAGCCATATTTGACTTAATCTCTATCGTAACATTGTCATCAAATATCGATAGAGCCACATTTTCGAGAGCTAAGTACCACAGATGGCTAGAAAACTTTTTAGATGCAGCTTGACTGATTTCTGGATCAATATCTTGATAGTTTATCAGTTGACGCATGCATAGGAAATCATGATAAGGTGCTTTTATTGCTTCGGATGACATAAACCAGGCCCGAACATACACTCGAGCAAGAAAAATACATATTCTTCTTATAGAACTCTTCTCCATATGGATTAATTTAAATTAATCTTGAAACATGTATATTTTAAATGCATAAATTGCTTTTGACATCCACCTAGCATGACTTACAGCTTTTGGCATACGAAACGATATTCCATTCTTTGTCATGCCACCAAGAAAGTTCATTGTTAACTCCAACAATTCTCGGTAATCACCTGGCTATTGTTTTTGCATAGAATGGTGGTATTCAAGAACTCTAAGAAGAATAGAGCGGACACCATCAGGTACTCCATTGCTACCAGTAATGTAAACATTCTTATTCAGTTACATCCAAATTTCATTAAATCTTTTGAAAAATGTCATGTCTGGAAAAGAAGTAACACCCATCAGTGAGTCGAAACAGCTCCTCAAAACTAACTCATACATGTGGTGACGGCAAGGGAAGTACAATAGGTCGCGATTGAACATTTTTTTCTGGATTTGTCCAGACACTATTTATTCGACCTGTGTTGCTTGCTGCCATATCACAAAAAAGTGCTTGAATTTTGTCAGCTATTCCCCATTTCTCTACTGTTTGGAAAACAGCCATGGCTTACTCGTCTCCGGAAGATGTTGGGATTTCAGGAACTCCCAAAAGTTGCTCCTTGTCTTGAAAAGTTGCTATTATTGCCAGTCTGTCTACCTTTTCAATTCCTGGGAGTGCTGGGAGCAGTTTTCCACCCCAGTGCAACACCAATTCTTGACAGTCATTTAGGATAAATTTTGCTGTATTTCTGTGTTTCTTGCCTCTCTAAATTGTTTTCTAAGGCGTTGAAAAGAAGTGTGATATATTACCAGGTTTTCAGTATCACGCCCGAAAGCCTCTGCAGCAGCCATTAATATGTAAACAGCATTTCTGTCAGTGATTTTGCATCTATCAAAAACTTCAGAAAAACGGGGAGTATAGAATTGCAATGTACCTTGAGTGGTTGAGACTGCTGTTGATGCGGCGGTTATTGCTGTTTCTGATATTTTCTGATCAATGACAGAAGAATTTTTACTGCCATCGTCACCACCACTGCTGTCGCTACTTGATTCTGAATCGTCAGTTACTGATGAAGGAAACTTATAATTACAAAAAAAAATTCCATTTCTTCATAAGTTTTTTTTTCCTGGCAGTTTCCTTTAATGTGCGTTTCAGTGCTCATTCTTCCTTGTGTTTTAGTTTTTGATCTACACCAACCATAGAACCAGGCCTTCTTTTTGGCGTTGAAGCATCAAGATATTTTTACCCTCTTCAAATATAAACTTTACCAAAACATCTGAATGTGTTATGTCAAAGAGAGCGTCCATCGTTTCCTCAATTAGTTCTATTTTTCCTTTTTTCTTGCCCTCAGCTCTAGTTATTTTTTTCTGTAAAACTTTCCATTCATCATAGAGTTTAAGTAACTTATCAATGCAATGGTTTGGTCTTCTAGTAGGAATTCGAGTTTCTGCCAAAAAATTTAAACCTCTTGAATCACCAGTCTTGCGTTTTCTTTAGTTGTAAGACTTACAACTCTTACATTGTAGAAAAAAACACTTAACACTTGACGATTCGAAGGGAGGTTGGCTCTCACGATTTGATTGCAAATGTAGCCAACAAGAGTGACTAAATAATCTTTTCTTAAATTGAGTAATGAACTAGCTGAAGACAATGATGCCATTTCACGCTTCTAGAAAAATCAAGTTACAGCTATACAAACAGTTCTGAAAGAAAATAAATGTCAAATATGTCTTCAAGGGCATGATATTTGGCCACAAAATAAGTATGCAAAGGACATAACATTATAAAAATGGAGAGTTTATAAGCATGGTTTTCTAACATTGCCAGGGCTAAAAAGACAACACGAAAACATTTATATCATAATACCACAACAAACTAAACAACCATATAGACGTTAAAGAAAATTATTTTTTTTTTACAAACACACATGACAACGACCACCGATGTTGAGTGCAGGTGTTTCCCTACACCTGCGCTCTGCTCCCAACTATTCAAATATCTTTCTACTTTATATGTATGGTAACTTTAACCTTTTAAATACAATGAATAAGCCTGGACAGTTTTTTTTATTCAAGAGAAAACTAAAGATGAGTTAAAAGTATTTTACCTGAAAAAATGACTTTTCGGGCAAAATTTTCAAAAATTCATAGTCGATGTGGGTCGCCTTGCAGTTGTCTAATTGAGCTAAAAATTTGCTTACATTGTTTTTTTGTTAATTAGAACAATATTGGGGGGTGGGAATTAAACTTTTAGAAAGTTGAAAAATAAGGGCCACTCTAATATTTATATTATTTGATTTTTTAGAGAGTTTTTATACAGAAAATCGTCAAATATTTGAGAAGATATGATATATCAAGAATAGGAGAAAAAATGCTTTTTAATAACACGTTCTGAGTGTTCAGGTTTATGTGTTTATCGTGCATGAATTTATCATATTATTTTTTTAAAATATTGAGTTAAAAATTATCTTTGGTGATAATTTTCCCTGGTAATATAATTGAAAAACTTTTATACCTTACCTTGTAAGAAAGTGTACAATCTGCTAAAAAAAAACCCATTCGACTGGAAATGATCCCTTGTTTTTCAATTTATGTTAAAAAATAAACTTTTGTAATTTCTAAATTGTCTGAAAATCTGACATCACATTTTTACTTTTAAAATAAATTTTTCGATTAATAAGACGCAAACTGCATGTAATTGCATAAAACAAATCACAAGATATAACTATTTTTATGTTCTAATATATATGATTGTCTAAGAAGTAATTAAACTATTAAATACATTTATTAAATAAAACGAAATGTGTATTACATTGAGAATTTTAGTAGATGACTTACAGAATACTATAATTTAAAAAAATAAGCAAATATCAAATGGGTAGAATTTGTTTGACTTCTCATTGATTAACTATAAGTTTGTTTGACTTTGAGATTCATACGTTTCACATGCAGATTGTCATTAAAGAGTTAGTTACACTTTATCATGCATGAGCGGTTATCTCTATGAATATTAATGAAGTTTTCTAACTTTCATCCATTCAACGAACTGGATATTTGCCAGAATCCCAGAAGCTATGCAAATCAATTTCGATATTGTATGCAGTTGTCTTTTGCGATATTTACTGAGTTTCCATTTATAAAATAACTCTTTATAAAAGCATATGTCTATTTTACTGTGAAGTAATACAAAAATAAATATATATTTATTGTTCATCAGTTCTCTTATTCAAATCATCCTTTTAAGAACACAGCTTTGTCATATATACCTTATATCACTTATCTAATAGAACTATTAATAAAACAATATTTTTTTAGCTTTTTGTACGAATATTGAATAATGTTTTTAAATATACATTTTTAATATGACTTATACTTAATTATTTTGTTAAAAGAAGTAATACTTTAACTTCAGTTTATTATTCCTGAATATTTCTTTCTAGATTAATTATATTATCAGCCACGGATTTTAGATGGGAATACTATTAAAAGTATTAGAATGATTTTTACATAATTATTAAAAATGGTAAATAATAAAAAGTTCTATATAATAGTTATATAAGGTTAACTCACCCAGAAAAAGGAATTGATTAAAACTACAAAACATGTTTTGTTGAGTACATTTTGGTTGTTTTAGCAAAATTCAAGAAAAATAGAACCATTTTACTTGAATTAACAAAACATTTTTTGCTGACGATACAATTTTTTTTTTTTTTTTTGGAGTTGCAAAAAAAAAAAAAAAAAAAAAAAAAAAAATTGTTTATTCAAACAAAATTTCCATTGACCTATATTTAAACGAAAAGTTTTGTTGGGTCAACCAAATTTTTGTTGATTCAACAAAACTTTTTTCTGGTTGCAGGGTGAAATATATCCCCCAGATTTTTCCTCAGTTGGTAGAGCATCAGCAGCTTCAGCCTTGAGATCCCTGGTTCGAATCCTGGCCCGGAATTTTTCACCCAGTTCTGAAAATTATATCTCATATTAAGAGCATATTGTCGTAAAACCATTAAATACCTTTTATTCAAACTTAAAGAATGCTGGTTAGAAGAATAATGACATTTTAAAGCAAATATGCATGCATTGAAATTGCATGGGTGTTTAATCAACAAGCGAATGAAGCACTTTACCATAATTTTGACATTTTAACTTTTATTTAACCGTTTATTCTCCGGCGGTACTCGTAAAATCCTCAAAAACATATATAAATAATTTACTTAATCACATATTAATTAATGTAAATTTTACTTTTCGTACAAAATACTTTACTCGATAATATTTAGGTAGCATACCAAAGCAATCGAAGATAAATATTAGTAGTTTTTTTCTCAAACATTTACAGAGATTTTCTCTTCTTTAAATTGTTATGTGAAAAATTTTCCAACTACTAAAACGTTTCCATTTACAAATAGGATCGCGGTACATTTATTAGATATACATTTATTAGATGTTATATTTCTATAACAGCGTTTTTTGTCAATTAATTCTTCTTGTAAATATTGTACAAAAAGTGCTATAACTCCTAATTTATTAAATCATTTTAATGAAGAAACATATTTAAATTTCACATTATTACTATATAAATTTTTTATTATATATTTATACATTAAGGAAGCAAAGTATTCAGGTGGAGATATTTCTTTCATAATTTCGGGCATAATGGTCTAATGAAACATTTAGTAAAGTAAGTAATTTTACGACACAATTATGGAAGTTGATCTACCGTAATTATTTAAAATGCCCTTTGAGAAAAAGTGATTAATATTTAAAACAAATATTAACTTTATAATCTGTAAGTAGTTTAATATCTCATATTTCCTTGTTTCAAAATACTGTTTACGGAATTTCGTTTGGAATATAAATTAATTTAAAAAATCATAAAATTTAAACGACAAAAATGAATTTATCTTTAAATTACTTACCATTTCACTTTTTAGTACTGAATAGACATTTTTTATTATAGTTAACAAGTCAATAATTCAATAATCCAATATTTCAACCATGCAGACACCAACGAATGAGTGTATTATTTAACAGAGTTCCTGTTATATATTTGCATCTTGGCTTTTAATATATTTAAATGTACCTCCTTGGTTTCAAAAGCATATGTACTCTCCTTCTGTTTAATTATAATAACCTAATTAAAATTTCTTTGCATTAATTCATTGTTCAATAAATAAATGCTTTTATTATTTAAGTTGCCGTATTCAAAAATTATTTTCCGTTACAATGCATAAAAAATGAAAAGAAAGTAATTTTTTCAACATAGACATAATTAGCAAGATTTGTGTTATTTCATATTATGCTCGATATAACTTTTTAAGATACGTTGACATACAAAATCTATTTATATCTTCTAAAGTTAATTCAGTAGTTATTATTTTTATCTCTCATAAATGACTTAGAAGTAATTTAATTCTCATTTCTTATTCATTAATTTTAGAAGTGTTGACAGTTCCAATAAATAAATAGTAGCAGTCATTATCTCAATACATATGTTTTTATTTCAACTTAATTGTATAACTGGGAATTCCAGCTGGGAGGTGCAATAACATAAATAATTACTTTCAGTTTGATACAATAATAACTATGTATATCATATCAATTTAATTTTATAACGGACCAATCAATTTCAGGATTTATGAAAATCATTTTCTAAATTTATCTGGAATTTCCAAATATTGTAGCATTTTTTTTATCAGTTCACGTGATATTCCATTATCAAATGACAACAAAATTATTATAGCAATATTTCGCTAATTAGAAGGATTTCTACTGTCGATAGTAAGCATTTATGAGGACAAAAGGCCTTTGTCTTTTCATATTATTAATGATAAATATTTTGTAAATTGCCAATGTAATCGCCAAAAAGAGTACATGTCTGCAGGTAATTTTATGTCTATGTCTCTCCCTTCGCTGATCATGGTCTAGTTCTGAGGTCCCGTGTGATCTCTCCCACTTTGTCCCAGGTCACTTCTCCCGAAACAAATTGTAATTTCACGGCCAAAGATGTCCACCTTCATAAGTAATAAAAGTATATGTTTCTTCTAAATAATTTTAGATCAAAATTTATTATATTAATTGAATCTGGAGATTCTTATTTTAACATACGCAGTTCCTGCATTCAAAACAACATACATCGTAATAGATTATGGCTTCAATTTTTTTATTATGAGTTATAAAAAATTCCGAGACAGACAGTCCACAAGATCAAATGGCTTTGTATACATATGCTGCTTAAACAATTATAGTGCATTATTATTATATACATTGTATAGATATATATATCAGATTTTGTTAAAATAAACTTTACATAGCTCAGCAGCTAAATGGCATTAAAAATATTTTATGCAGAAAAAATAATAATGTACTATCAATTATTTATTAACTATTATATTAGAATGCATTTATTATTTTTTAACTAGAGATGGACCAGCCCGATAAAGATATTATTAAAACTGCTTATAGATTATTAATGATAAACTATTAAATGGTTAATATGTCATTGTATTTTCAAACATTAATCTGCTGACGGATGCAGATAAAAGCAGTGTTGTGAACGCGGGATACAATAGTTGCTCTACATAGCTATTATATATCTGAAATGCGGATATGATCGACATAAAACATTGAATTAAGCAAATGAGAAATATCGAACGAATTAAATTCTATTAAATTCTATTCTATTATATTAAATTCTCATTCTACTGTGCGCAAAGAAATGATTAAAATATATCTGAAGCATTGTGTAATTGCTTACTAATATGATCATTTAATTGAATTCTTAACTCTTTGAATAAATATCCAATTTATTTGTTTTGAGCATTGTTTCTAGAATTGCATAAAATACTGAGGAACTGGAAGTAAAATATTAAAAAAAAACGAGTTTAAATTTCATAATATGACGTAACCTAAATAGAAAAAGTAACAGAAACTAATTAAGATAATTATTTTTACAGGAAAGGAAAAATATTTTAACAATACGAATAATTTCATCACTAGACACAAACTAATATTACATAGATATTTTCCTTTATATTTCTAAAGATTGATGATAGATTCGTAGATTTAAAATATATGAAAGTAAATACATATATTTCTATACATTTGAAAAAAAAAGAACTAAGAATGTATTAGTTCTTAGTTCTTATGAGTATACATATATATATATACTCGATTGTATTTCTTGATCCCTGTACTTTTTTTTGTTTTACTGTGTCAGTAAATTCGTGCATTTTCTTCATACTTATTCTGTAAAATATTACCTTACTTAAAAAAAAAATAAGTATCAGAGAATGCTTTTCATAGCATTTTCACTTATTTAAGCATTAAAAAATTCTACTAAAGAATGCCTTAATGATACATAAAATTTATTCATATATGCTGTGTTAATTTAGAAGAATTATTTTGTAGTAATATCACTTCGCTATGTAAAATGTAAATGTAATATAATTCAGTAAAACTGTGATTTTTATGGATATTTCCAAGCATTCCCTAGAGAAAAATCTTTTTAGCTCAAAATTACTAGATAAAAAGCGTGTTTTCAATGAAAAACTCAAGAACATTAAAAGAAGAGCATCACCAAATTTCTGTAAATATGTTTTGGGATCTATAAACTTCATGTAAAAAAGTAAAAAATACTTTATTCCATTTTTGCCCCAAAAAATTGTTTACTCCAGTCTTCTTTTACAATTTTATTTTCATCTGTCGTTGAATAAACATTTGGTGCCTTCGAAAGAAATAATCTACTCTTAAAAAATTATGTTTATAAAAAATGTAAAAAATAAAAAATAACGCGTAAAGATTTTTTTTTATTATTACTTGTGTACGTTATGAAAATGCTTCTCATTTTTTTATTCTACTTTTTTTAATATATGAAATTACAACATTAACATTCCCAGAGAAAAATCAATGATTTTAAATTCTCTATTTACAGGATGACTCTAAAATATATAATTAAAAAATAAAACGGCAGATACGATGTAAGTAATACAGGGTCATAATTTGTATCACAGTGCCCAGCTAATCAAGCATACATGTTCTCCAGTGGGGAATAAGTTTTGAGGTTTTGATTGCGATTGTGGTGTCCTGTATCCTAACATATGTTCATGAATGAGACCTATTATTTCATTTCTTTAAGTTTCGCAATAAGTATGCATCTAATGGAAAGTTGGCTATCACGGTTGTTTTTGCAATGAACTCTTAATTAGTTAACTATGGTTCTGTAGTTGATATATAGATAGTGTGGTAGGAAATGGAATCATACGATTTGGGCCGCATTTTGCCCTCGGGTTTCTTAGTTCTTTCGTTAATTCGAGCCACGTGTTGACGTCAAGAGCATTTTACGATTAGCGCTTTAGATAGAATCTTCTGCTCCAAGTTTTCTCCAATTTGGTAAGAGATTGAGCATTTTAATTGAATAAAAAGCCTTCAAAATCAGCAGGAATCCATTTACAGTGATATTATACGTTAAATTGAGTATCATTAGTTCTTGTAGAGCAAATTCAGAAATAATTTGTAGCAGGGTTATGTATGTTAATTATTACAAGCTTTTGGAAAGATTTTTTTTTTCCATTTAACTATTTTTATGTGACCCTACTTTTGATCGATTGCATTCAATATACCCGTTCCATTGTGACTTTTCTGTTCACTGTTATAAATGAATTGTTGTGTTTTATTAAAATCTGTGTCAATGCTTCCTGTTGAGTTGACAGCTCCGAAGGGCATGTAACGAATTTACATATCCTTAATACAAATGCAAATATATTGTCAATAAATTTCCATTATTTTCTCACAAAAATATTGTAATCAAATTGCAATTTGGATAGTGAGACCATATATATTTTGAGCAACATTGTGAACTACGAAGTAACTAGGCACAGAATTGATTGCAAACAGATAGTGGTAATTTCTACATATACTTTTGATTATACCATATCGCGCATAATACAAGGTAGCTTATTAAAAATATCATTAATATTCATTAATTTATGTTATCGTTATGATAAAAATTTTGCTTAATTTTTTATTCATTTCATGTTATTATAAAACAGTCTGTTTCTGTCAGAAATTACTGTAATTTATTTAAAGGGTATTGCACCTTTTAAGCGCGACGAAAATCGAGAAAAACAATCAAAGTTTGAATCAGTGTATTTTCAAAACCTTTATATGTATAAACATAAAGTTTTGATTATTAATAAAATAGATTGCACTTTTTAATATAATAATATTAAAAACTGACTAATAGTTTACTGAATTTGTCAATTGTTGAAATTAAAATAGCTCTTTGTTTTACTCCGTAAGTCATTGCGCGGATGATATCGAGAACATATGCATGAATCGTTTTGAAATTTGATTTAGATGATAAGCGCATATGTGTGTTTAAAATGATCTACTTTTAAATATTTACAATGATAAGATTTTTAATTATGAATAATTTTATTCATTAAAAAATGTAAAATTTGGAATTTTTTTACAAAAATATTTTTTTTACATGGTTAATGAAATAATTTTGACATAAGAGTAGGTCATTTTTTAAATACATATGTGCTTATTATCTATATCAAATTTCATAACAATCCAGTCATACGTTCTCAAGATATCATGCGCGCAATGACTTAGGGAGTAAAAAAAAGAGCAACATCAAAAAGCACAATCTGCTTAATCTATAGTCAAAATTTCATGCTTATGCACAAAAAAGTTTTGAAGATACACTAATTAAAAGTTGGAAAGTTTTTGTTGATTTTCGGCGAGTTTAAAAGGTACAAGATTCCTTAATACTTATCTAGTCAATGGGACATTCTGAGCTTTAATGTATTAATTTATCTGTCGCATATATATTTTAGATATTAATACATTTATAAAAAAAACTATTATTTCCAAAATATCCATATTTTTTCTAATTTTCACTTTTATTCATTTATATTATTTATTTTGTTAACATCCCTTTTTCTACGCATCTACAAAACGTAGAACAAGGAATGAAGGTTTGAATTCGATAGGTTTTAAACCGGCTTCTGACACGGGGCACTCATATGTCGTTAAAAATTGCAGTTAATTAAAAATTAAATCAGTTTTGAATATGATCTATAAATTTTTGGAAAATGGTTGTTAATGTAAGTGTGTGAGATTATTTTAATGTTAATGTAAGTGTCTGAGAGAGTTTTGTGGCTGCTCGATCTCAAGAGCTAATAAATGTAATTTCATTAAAGTTCACATTCAGTTGCACCTTGAAGTATGCTAATACTGATTAGGTTTTATAGTCTAACACAGTTTCGAACCTGGGGCACGCGTACCCCTGGGTTATGTGGCGATCCTTTTGGGTATACTTGAAAATAACATCGGTATTGGCGGAGATCACAAAAATGGTTCAACTGAAAACACATAGTCAAAGTTTATAGTATTTGATTACAAAAATAGTTTCATGTGTAACTCCAATATGTTACTCTGAAAATGAGGGAAAAAGTTCACTTTATCCAGTAATTCATTGATAATTCGATGCATCATTACTTATGTTTTCCCCCTCTCTTTGCAAAATTTGAAGATAACCAAGAAATCAGTGATAAAGTGATACTTATTGCCTTTCACACATACAGAGCTTGTCGAAAGAGCATTTTTGCCTTATGCATGCCGTGTTTGACTACTTGCATATCATAATGCAAAATTGTTATAAACTTTCATCCTAAGTTAGTTAAAAATTCTTTTAATACTATATTGTTGTTCAGCTAATATTATAAAAAGTAAAATTAATTTTATAATGTAAGATAAAAAATAAAAGGTTAGAAATGACATTAATTTTAGCCGATTTATTCTTTAGTTATACAAAGACGTTTAATAATTAAGAAAAACAAACATTCTTGCGTTATGTGGGTTAGTTGGGCCGAGTTTATATAAAAAAAAATTGTACTCCTAAATGAAAAGCCTAAGCAAAGGATAGGTGAAAGTGAAAAGGTTGGGAACCGCTGGCTCTATCAGGTGACGTTGTTGTGATGCGTTTTGCATCATGTGCAACAAATATTAGAATAATTTGTTTTCTATTTGTTTTTACTTGTTTGGCTTGAACAGTTTAACTTTAATTTGATGAATTATAGAAGTACTTGTGACTTACAAACAGGCTTTCAATATGTAAAATTAACATATTTACTAATTGTAGAGTAATTAATTCTGAGTATAACAGTACTTTTGTTATAAGAAGTAAAACCAATACCACCAAAGTTATACTAATTATGTTAATATTAAATATTTTACAATAAAAATACATTTTGAATAATGTTTATTCCTTGATATTCGAAAAATGAAAAATACATTTTTAAGGCTAATTAATATCCATTTGCCCCCATCGCAAAAAAAAAAAAAAAAAAAAAAAAAAAAAAATCAACATAAATCTAGAAATATTTGACATATTTCTTATCTGTTTTTGACCAACTCTTGTTCAGAGTCTCTTATAGACGAATACAGCGTGAATAATAATCGCAAGCTAAAGGAAATATTAGTTTTTTGAACGTTTTTAGGAGAATAATAAGAAACGAAACATCACTTAAAGAGAAAAATTGTTATATATGTTGCCAGAATCAAATTGGAAACTAGTCTGGGAAGTACAAATATTGTCAAATAATATCTAAAAATATTACATTAAAATAAAACATTTCTTAAAAATAATATATGTTTTATAGATATAGTTTTGTAAAATGTACCCATTTTAACGAACTACTTATTTTACATTATCTTACTCTAAATAATGTATTAGAATGATATAGCATTTAGATGGACAGAACAAACTAATTTATAAAACTATTCTAAACATAAATATTATAACTTATATTGCAATATTTAGTTATGTTTATTTAGGTAGAATGAAGTTTCCCTTAAATAAACTGTGGTTTTTTACTAAATTATAAATAAACTATTTAAAACATTTTCTTGGTCGGTTCTTGCTTAAATGAATTATTCAGTAGTTTAGTTTATTTACATAAGAATGTAAGTAGTTAACTCTAATTATAAGTTGTTTTAAACTTGCTGGCAAAATATTTCTTACTTTCTATTCTATTCTATGACAGTTCTAGTTTACACTGGTCGAAAAGAATAGTAGAGCAACAAAAAATATCAGAGAAACTCATGCGATAAACAATGTAGACGTTTTCCAAATTTTCCAACAAAATTTTCAAAAAAATGAGATTCACCAACACTGATTTTGAACCAGGAAGAGAAAAAAGGATGCTTTTGTAAGATCGAGATTTCATCATTTATATCAGAAATTTTCGGGAAGTTAATAAACAATATTATGGATATGAAGTTTTTTTTAATGTTTTTGCTACATTTTAGACTATTGTTCTTTACACTAGATTAATTAAGACACAATTATTATAATTGATAAAGAAATCATATGAGATGTAATCTTCCCAACACACAGTGGGGCATTTTGATGATCTAGGTGGACAAAATTCATTTTTACGATTATCTCCGAATTTAACAAGACCGCGTATACTGGTAGCTGAATGTCTCTTTCGTCGAGATCCGTACGAGTGTTGTTGAAAAAACCCGATGTGTTGATTAACTACGACCATAAAGAAGGCAGTTGATTTGAGAGACTTCCAACAGTTGCATTATTTTTCTGTAAGTTCGAAAGCAAGTCGTGACTTTTCTATTTTATTTGAAAGCAGGAGTTTACTGGACATATGTCACATGTTTGTCACACGATTTAACCTATTGTTGTTTGAAAATAAGCGCCATCTTGTTTTCAAACTTCATCTTGACTTTTAATACAGTATTAAGCATTATTAAGCAATAAGCATTTTTTTAAATCAAAGTGCCATTCCTAAAGTATTGAAAACTTAAGACATTCCTGCGAAAGTTTGCGAATCATTAAGTTATATTAACTTGAAGTGTGTGTCTGAGTGTTTAATTCAAATCTTGCAAGTAAATTTTCCCACATTTTACTATCCGATTGAGCTGAAACTTTGAATACATGTGTAGTTTCAATGACAATACAATATTATAATTAAAAAATAATAATAATATAAGTAATAATATAATAATAATAATAATAATAATAATAATAATAATAATAATAATATAAATAATTAAATAAGTCAAATATTTATCACTGTTTGGTTATTTTATTACTGATACATTCGAAAACCCAGCAAAACCTAATGAAACTTCAACGCAATAATTTTGTCCACCTAGATCCTCAAAACGCCCCACTGTGTAACTGAGCGAAAAAGTCCGGTCCAGGATGCAAGCCCGAGATACCTTGGCTGAAGTTTTCAATGCTCTACTGAGCAACCCCGGACGGCTGCTTAGTTGGTAGAGCATTGGTATCTTCAACCAAATCATTATCACATTTCAAGAAAATATATTTTTAATGAATAGTGCTTTTACTGATGTATTCAGTTTATTCAACCAAAAAAGCCTGTGTTTTAAATAATTTTCCGATTTTCATTTGAAATTATTTATTCCTGAAATAGTTCTCAGATTAATATATCTAAAATCAAATCTTAAAAAAAAAAAAAAAAAATAATAATAATAATAATAATAATAATTTCCAGAAGTTTAAGACCAGAATAGTTTCAAAATCGAGCGGTACGCGGAGCGTTAAACGGTGATTTCTTTTTATAATATATGTTACTCGATGAAGTGCCATTATAATAACTTTATCTGTAAGAGTATGTATATGAATAAGAAAATTTCTATTTAAGTATTTCAGACTGCCATTTGCGACTGTGTTGGATGTCAGCACTTGCAATCAAATATGTTATAGTAAATTTTGTGGAAATGTATTACAAATACTTCTGTATAAAACTACTATTCGCCAAAATATTTATCAGAGATAGCTCCATTGATTATATGATTTAAAGAATCAACTACAATATTTATCAAAGTTTTATATAGGTACATTTTCTAAACATATCATTGAAAATTACGGGCTGTACAATTCGTCTGATGCAGTTGTTAATACAATTAAATTTTTTGACATTTCAAGTCAATATATTTTTTAATGAATAGTGCTTTTACTGATGTATTCAATTTATTCAACGGACAAAGACATGTGTTTTAAATAATTTTCAGAATTTCATTTGCAAATATTTATGCTTGAAATAGATCTTAAAGTGATTTAAAGAAAATAAAATCTTACATTTTACATTAGGCAAAATGAGAGAAAAAGTTGTAAAATTTAAATTAAAAATATATCCCAGTTATTAAATATTACAGTGTTATAAAACGCTTAGTTCCAGTACATGTAACGAACATTATTTCATTTTTGGTTCTTTATATATAACTCAAACTATTAATCACTAATATCTTCATTCAAGAATATAAAAATAAAAGACATAATAATTAATAAATACTGAAGTCTTTCAATCGCATTCAAATAGTATTCAAAGAAAATTTGAAATAATGTTATTGATTCTTAATTTTCCTACCAACGAAAGGTCTCGGTTTCTTGATTATTTCTTAAAAGAATATGTAGTACTTATAAAAATTCATTTTCTTCATTACACATCGAAATTCATATTCCACATATATCCGTGTAGAATGATAATTACTTCATTTTCATTTCTATCAGCATTAGCATTCTGAATATTCCATGTTCCTTGAAAAGGTGTAATTTCCTCTAAAATATGTATTTCTGCTATATAATTTGTGCATTTCATTTCACTTAAATGCCTGTTGAGAATTCAAAGATAAAAGGCATGGTAATGTGTAAATGCGAGTTTTATTTTACTTCAAATATATTCATTTTAAATTAAAATCTCGAAAAATGTTTTCATTTTATAATTATAAAACTACATTTAATTGAATGTTGGTAACATTCCAGATTTTGGAAACAATTTGAATTTTTGAATGTTAAATTATTCCTTCACTTAATAGTTAAATTGTTCTGAAACATACTAATTACATTTTGGATTCGATTAAACATTTAATAATTAATGTCATATATTTACACCAAGGTTATGGGTTCAAAAATCACTCAGGACATTGGACATTTTTTTTTCGTTAGAAAAATTAAAACTGATATTATTTCTTTACCAATCAGAATGATTGTATTAAAAGAATGAAATGTAAATACGTATCCAACAAATATTGGAGTTTCTTTACCTGCTAACAATTCTGTTGAGTTCTTTAAGGTAATAGACCAGATGTCTTTCCTAAAATGTTGCTGAATGATTTGTGTCCGCTGGATTTCTTCAGATGTTAGAGCATGGGAAGCTTACGCCAATTTTCTGCGTTGAAATCCTGCCCTGGACACATTTTCATTTAAATTACAAAAGGTAAATACATTGATTCCATACATTACTCGTTACTATAATAGGTGCAAATATAATATCAAAGTTTTAAACCATTAAAACCATTTAAAACACAGATGTCCAAAATATGCTGAGCGCTTTCAGCTAAACACTAACCATCAACAGAGGAATTAAAAATTAGACGAAAACTGTAGTTCTAAAAAGACCACTGGACATGTAGCAAGGTCAAATCCATAACCAATAAATTAGAGGGAGGAAAGGAAAAACAGGTGATGTAATAAAATGCAAAAATGGGGGGGGGGGGTTCAATCGAAACCAAAAACACCGGTTATTCCAAGTAAATTAAATCATATATGCGATATAAGATATGACAATACATGATTACATGCTCTATTGCCTCTTGTTAATATTTCTAGAGATTCTCTGATTATGCAAATGTTATAGTGTGATACGTGTGCAATGCTTTTAGCTTTATTGAAAAATACATCAATGTCTGTATCTTGATTTCACCGGGATAGAGCAGTGGATAATTTACCTCTTATGATGTCTGCTATATGTTCTTTAATCCTTTCTACTTTCGAGTGGTCATGTCCACATATGTATATGTTTTAAATCAGCTATTATCTTTAAAAGTGATGACATAAACACCAGATTTATCTAACTAATCAATAAGATCTATATTTCTTTGTACAAGACATTTTATCTTTATCGGTAGCTTTAATATGAATAATAATTTTAGAATGAATTAGCTCTCTAATTATTAATGGATTTACTGCCGGATATAGAGTAAAGGATTAATTAAAAATTACATTCTTGACTATTTTCATGTGACTTTTTTAAAATCTTAAATTAGTTCAGAAAAAGTTAAAATTGAAGACTATTAGAAATAACGAAATTTTAGAAACATAAGCATGTCAAATAAACCTCTCTTGAACGCAGGTTTTGGTCCTTAATGTAAATAAAACGTCTTAACACTGGTACATAATTACATTATGTGTATTAGGTCATTTACACAATTTCAAAATATTCTACATTGCAATATATTCTGTACCTTCTTCACTAACTTTCAATAATTTCAATGATGAATACTCCTGATTAAAAACAAACTGCGTTCCTCAACTGTTCGGGAATACTTTTTGAATCCCCATTTACAAAAGACCTTATTATTTTTTTACTATTAATTTTTTTACATTGTAAAAAGATATTTGTTGATTTTATAAGAAATGACGGATAATATTGAAATAATATGGAAATAATCTCTATTTACTGCGACTTTTTTGCTGTTTTAACAGATTTTGCCCGTAAGTCCGTAATAAATGCAAATTATTTCAATAAAGTAGACAGTTTTATACTGGAGCGTCCTGCTGTCAGTTTTTTACTGTAAATTCAACGGATTTGCTTATGATGCATCAGTTATTACTACTTTTAATCCAACATGTGAATCCTCTACGATAATGACATTTTTTGTCATTTGTTCGGTTTAAGATTTGTTTCTATCTATTACTGGTGCTTCATCTGGATTGTTTCCGTTCGAATCTTGCAGCTTTCTGAGTCTTAGATATTATTTTCCACTTTTAAATCTTAGCAAAATTTCTTTAGAAAATAGCAAATATGTTTCTAACTTTTTTGAAGGTCTGGTTAACGATGAAGTGGCTTTGTTGGTTGATATAGTTTGTGACTACCATGTACATGGGTGTTTTGGGTCAATCGTTTGTTGGTTTTTCCGACTTATATGTAGAACAAAGCCTAAGTATACTATATATAGTGATTTTTGATATTTTCTTATTTCTCAGACGAAAATAAAATCAATGAACAGCATTGCGCGGGACAATACAATTACAAAGGAGTAAATACCTGTAATCATTTCTTCGACAAAATGTATATCTAATAAGAAATACTTAAATTGATATGTAAACTTATCTGTTACGAATGACTAAGTTCAACATAAAGTTTAGCTGCATTATCTTCTGCACTCAATCTTGCTTTTTGAATACAGTGTTCTGTTCATATTCTTGCCACTGGCCATCTTGATGTACAAAGTACTTTACGATTGTGTTCATCAGTATGCTTATTAGGGTAAAAAGGGCGTATGATATATATAATCTTTTAAAATTCAGACAGACGCTGTATACTTTTGCGTCTTTCCATAAGTGGTCACTTCACTGTTAAATATCTGTAGCAAACTATCCAGTAATTCGACCGTGTGTAGAGGAAACGGTTACATAACCGTAATTTAACGCTATTTTGATCCTATTATTGCCCATATTTCTGTCAGAATATAGTTTAATTACGGTTATGTAACCGTTTACTATAAAAATAGTCGAATGACTGGATGGTTTGCTGCAAATTTTTAAAAGTGTTGTATCCTTGCTCACATAAAATGAATAACACTTTTCTCAAAGCTGTTTTACTGATTGTTGTTTTCTCGTATTTCCTTTGTTAAAGAGAAGCACTTTTCCAACGTCCTATATACCGTTCGTCCACGCAATACCAAATTGATGTTACTTATACATATGATTTATAGAGGAGTGTGTACTACAGGCTGTATCTGTCTAATATATCCAATGAGGGAAACAAACAGGCCTCCAAAGGCTCCATGCTATAAGGGTTGCCATCGCGGAACCTTTTCTCTAAGGTGGCTATCAGATGATACCATATCAGACTAAGAAATTATGCTGGATCGCTGATGGATGGTAAATGGCCATTTGTTAAACCACTGAACAATTTTTAAAATGTTAGAGCTTTTATAAGAGAGTGTATATCTTTGCTCTTGACATTAAATGCAAGATCACCTGTAGGAGCCTAAATCATGATAACTGCAGAGTAAATATATTCGAAATTAATTCATTGCTATTATTTTTCCAGCAGCGTATTTCCTAATATTTCAATATTTGTTCAACTGGATGTATTTGCGTGATCATAATTTGTTCAATGTAACTAAGAACTTCGAGTCAATCAGGAATGGTATCTGAGTCTATTAATTACTGTCTGTTGATTTGCATGTCTGACATTGCCACATATTGTTCAATATATCAGTAAAAAACAACAAGGCATATATGCCATCAAGTATAAGGTGATGCTCTGTACCTCTCTATCAAATTTTATATATTTATTAAGCTTAGTTGTCTTTATATTGTTACTCTTCGAATATAGTTGACTTGTTACGCGTCTTCGCCGCTCAAAACCTCTGCATGGATCTTCTCATCTGCGATGATTGTTTTCTTGTAAGTGGTATTTTAGTAAACATTAAATATGACGTTACTCATATAAAACAATTAAAACGTTTAATAAATCTAATTCAGCTTCACTTATTTTTGTATTTTTTGAACTTTTTTCTTCTTTGTTTGTTTTATTATTACATTTTTAAATTCCTAATTTATAATTATCAATTTAACATAGATATTTGGTACGCATTGAGCATTTTAAACCACATTTCCTTGGCGTAATATATATATATATATATATATATATATATATATATATATATATGTTGATGTGAAAACAGGGAGTTGAATTGCATCGTCAGCTGAATTAGATTTTATAAACTTGATTGAATGACACGATTTTATATTTAGCTTTATCTATAAAGATTACAGATTATCGGGTATTAATTTCTAATAATGGAGCATTTCTGCTCTTGAAAATGACGTCAATGATTTGCATTTTGTTTTTTACGGGTCCACCATTTTGCAAAGATTGCATCGTATTTAAGGTAATTTTTGAGGTTTTTACTTTTCCTCCAGATCAAAATAAGTTTTCATGATAAACAATGACAATTATAAAAATTCTATAAAAATACTTTTTTTTTAATCTGAAGTATTTCTATCAGAACCTAAATAAAAAATAAATTAGTAAATTAGTAAATCATTAAAAATGGCTAATTTGAAAATAATTAATAGAATTGGCAAATTAGTAAATAATTAGTAATTATGTGAAATTGGTAATAAATCAGTCAATTGTTAGAAAAAACGGTAATGAGCCGATGATTTTTTAATTATTTCAGATTTTTATTAATTTTCAAGTTTGTTACATATGACTTTTTATGGGACTTTCTGGCCAAAGTTTCGGTGATGTTTAAGTTTTGAATGTTTTTTATTCTGGGCGAGACCTCGGCAAGTTCAGCTACCAGGCCCACTTGTAATATCTTACTGTAGTATTTTTTTTTTTTTTTTTTTTTTTTTTTTTTTTTTTTTACTTTCGCGCTAAAAAAAATCGTAATATTTAATGAGAACAAGAATCAGTACTTCTACAGAAATAAACCGTTTCGTTAAGATTTTAAAATGTAGACATTTTTATGATCTTTCTCAAAATATGCATTACTTCAATTTGCAGACTTTTCTATCACATTATTATAATTCACTGTCAATTACTAAGGTACGTGTACCAAATAAGACTATGCTCTTAATAAGACCATCAGCTTATATCTTTCAGAGAATGATTTCGGCACGACATATGGCAACAGATACCTGACATTTTATATGTCCTTGACAGGAGCGGATAGTTCCTTGGCGTAAAAAAAAAGAAAAAAAAATGTATATATATATATATATGTTGATGTGAAAACAGGGAGTTGAATTGCATCGTCAGCTGAATTAGATTTTAAAAACTTCATTGAATGAGACGTTTTTATATTTAGCTTTATCTGTAACGATCACAGCCGATACCGGCTTCGTCATAATTTTCCGACCATGGTAACTTCCACCAAGTCGCTGTTAAAAAAGATTATTAAACATTCCTATGTAATCAGCGTGAATTATTGATTAAATTTTACAAACATTGCATGATGTATGAGATAATTTAACAATATGTTCGAATGTAAATTAAAATAGTCTTTATTTTGATATTGTTTGTGTCTGAAAATGAAAAATGCAAAAACCAGAATCCCCCTAAAAATGTATTGTTTCAATTGCAAAAAGGATCTTGTTTTAGACGTGCGTCTTTGTTCAAAGTGCAAGAAATAGGTCCACGAAGAACGTGTATTAATTCCCTAATAAGGACTTTTAAAAGCATATTTGTTTTGATCCTTCCTGGCCAAAATTGAACATCCACAAGATTATGCATAGTTTGATATTGAAAAAATATGTATAAATATTACATCCAGCAACATATAAAATGTTAATGTATATATAACATATTTTATTTTGATCTGAATCTTTAACATGTACCTTTATTACTCTATTTTTGTAATAAAAATTAAATTTTACAAAATGAAATCACGTTCTGATGAAACATAAATATTGTATAGACATAAAATGAACATAACAAATAAAAAAAGTATTTAAAAAAATAGAAACATATATAGAATATGCTATAATATGTGAACATTTTGGACTTATTGGAGAGACGGTTCGGGTAATTGGATTGGCATTTTTTGTTATTTTTTTCATTCTGCATGAGCTCGTAGGATTCAGTCCCATTCTGGTGTCAATGCGAGTAATATTTTGGAAGTAATCTTTTGACAAAAGTTTAATTTTTTTGGGAAGTCGAATCTCCGTCAATATATATATTTTTTAACTTTCGAGACTGCCAAAAAAGATTTTTTCAACATTATACAATTAAATTGTTGCATATTCTATAAAAGCAATAAGTTACCGTTTTACAGAATCCATTATATCATAAAAGGCATCAGGTATCACCATATTTCATTTTATGCTAATATCTCTAATAAGATGTTTTTTAAATAAAATATAAAACACCATTATTTTATTCGATAAAACTATTTATTTTTTTTTATTTTGATTTTGATAAAATTACAAATAAAAACAAACTGTGTGACGTCTTCTGACATAGCTAAACTAAAAAAAGTAATACTTAATATTTTTCTTTTTTTAATTGAATATTACTTCCTTAAGCTGCACAATGTTTAAGAAGTAATTCTTTTAATGCTTAAAATGTTGAATGGCAGTTTAAGATTAATAACTTCCTCTATCAGAAAAATTCTGAAGTTGGAATAACATTACACAAGTAAAGTTTATTTCAGTTTCAAAATTAAACAACCATGAAAAGTTTGAGATTTCTATCAACAAACTTTTTCCAGAAATCTGCTTCCAGTTGCATTACATTACTTTACCGGAAAAGAGTTTTGAAAGCTGCTTACAAAATTGATATAGCAGATATTTGATGCTTTCCTGTAAAATACTTTTATGCCGCTCTGTAATTATGAGTATTTCCAAAGATCATATAACATTTCTAAAAACTTTTAATATTTTCCTTTAATCTTCTCGAAATTTTTACCTTATTGCTAAAATATTCTTAATGTGTCGGGAAAATTTTTAGATTGTATTTAATATGCATTTAAATGCTACAAAGCGTTTTACATGCATTTAAGTTCTTGAACAAGTAATACTTTACTGTATATTTTATATGCATATTTATTTGCATATACAAGGTGCGTCAAAAAAGCGTATACGGGTAATTACAAAAAAAAAAAAAAAAAAAAAAAATTCAGAAACAGAGATCTTGATTTTTTTTATTTCATATATTTACTTATTTAAATACGTACATAAGCATCTCATGTTATGGAAACTGAAAGTTTTTCCATACTTTTCTTTTTAGTTATATAAAAAATGGTTAATTCTTGTCAAACACATGAGGAAAATGTCCACTATGTTACCACTTTATTACATTTCTTGACATAAAAATAACTTTTCATTGCTCAAATTTATTATATATATTACCAATTTGGATAGAAAACAAACATATGTCCACTCTGTTACTATGGTTTAAAATATTAAATATATCAATTCCTTTAAAAGATTCAGTACAATAATATTAATTATTGTCCTACTATTTAATTCCTGTAATTTAAACCTTTAAGAAATATACTATAATGAAATTAAAGTAATATATGAATTGTAATTTAATGGAAAAACTACTCTAGCCCTTTGAGCGTGTTGGGGGATTTCCTGCATTTTTATAAAAATATTTGTAAAACTTAAAATAATTAAAACTTTGTTGCAATTAAAGTTTGTTTCTAAAATACGTTTCATGTCTATTTATTACACAGATATCTTAAAATACAATTTTGTTAAAATTATTTTTGTCTAGAGCCGATTTAGGTTGTTTTGGGGAAACGGAAAAATACGGGCAAAACGCTTAGAGGGCTAGTAACCGAATGGACAGGTAACAAAATGGACAAATACAATATTGTATAAATTATTCAAGACATTATTTTTACTTAATATTTTTGCATACATACATTAGCTTACTATGAATTATATTTACAAATCTTAACTGTTATTTACATTATGTATAGCAAGGTAACGTAGTTGACAGTAAAAAAAGTGTACGTACCTAATTCTTGAAACAACAATCTGTAAGAAAAAGATATTCTGCCACTTTATGAATGTAAATTCCATGTGGAAGTTCCCCTTAGAGGACAGACAATTTTTCTAAAATTAAATATTATAATCTGAAATTACTTAAATGATTTAAAAAACTAACATTCAACAGATATTGTATTATCTTCAACAATTCCCATATATTTGTATAAAATAAAAATAACATCTATTTTTTAACAGCAAATTTAATTATATTGTTGTACACTGTTTTTAACTTTATTTGGTAATGACCCATACATACACTGTTTAGTGGGTCATAACTTTCTAATTTTTTCTAACTTTTCAAAGTGTAATTGATTGGAAATAATGAGTGGATCACAATTAACTTTTAAAAAGAAAATTTATTTTAAAATACTATTGTAAGTATAACAAGAACACAAAACCATGCGTCAAGCATATATTATGTAACACTCTCCAACGCTTTCAAAATAATTTTACAAATCATTACCGTTTAATAAGCTGAAAGATAACATCTAAGTAAACAATTTGGAAAACGCATAACATATTTAAAAACGTAATTTCAGGAATTTCCAACATATATTTCCAACAAATACAATATTCGGAAAAATATCCGAATAATTTTGTTCAGCCCTGTATATGATCTGTCGATTTGTTTATATACTACATATAATGCTATATTTTAGTTTAGTTAGGAAACGCGTAGCCCAGTTTAAAATTCTCCTTCTGGAGTTTCTGTCAATAAACGGAAATGTGTTCGCGAACTTTTGTGCTGCCCTGTATATGATCTACAGAATTTATACACACCAAGTAATAGACAAAAAGTGAGTTAAATTTAAACTCGGGTTCAGCAACTTAAAACGCACTTCCAGGAATTATTGTTAACAAACAGTAGAGAATTCTTTTGTGTGTCCCTGTAAATGAAAGATGACTGCTATACACACAATATTCTGTAGTATGCCTCTTATAATGCACCTTAGTGATATATGTAAATTTCAATGCGTTTAAAATAGTAAAACATTATTTAATTAAACCGCAAACGATTTTTCTCCATAGACGTAATGTTTACGTAATTTCTTTTGACTACCCCTGTAAAGTAACTATAAGTGCTATGCACAGCATATTCCATATTAAGCTTCTTGTAATGCACCTTCGTGATATATAATTACAATGTGTTTGAAATTGTGTAACATCATTAAAATAAACCGCAAAGGATTTTTCCCCTTAGACTGCAATTTAACGGAATTCTTTTGAGTGTCCCTGTAAAAAAAACTATAAGTGCTACAAAATTCAGTTGAAATAGAGAACATGCTATAGATAACGACAATAACATATAAAAATTGCAGGGCAATCCGAGTATATTTACGGGAGTTAGAGTACGGACAGACGGCAGGCAGCCAGACGGCAAACGGCCAGACGGACATACCGCAGACGGCCAGGCAAATCGAAGTCATAAACACTTTCCAACTAGGTTGGAAAGTGTTAAAACTGTAGAAGAAATACAAAGACAATATTGCAGGAAGTTTCAGTCAGATCCGCCTATGCAACTTGCAATTCATCGGATAAAATATATGTTTGAAACGAATGGATGCTTATAGATAAGGCTTCTCATAGACAACGTTACGGAACCGCAATTTTGCAAGAGTACGCTACAATACCAAATGAAAAGTTTGTTGCAGTTTGTGAATCAATAGCCCACCGTTATAGAGAGTATATTGAATAGAAAGGTAACAATTTTGAACAACTGCGGAAGGAGTAAAAGTTATACATTTTATGTGCATTCTTTTGCAATTTAAATATAATATGTCAGTAAAAACTGGAGCTATAATCATTTAAAGAGTGTATACATTTTTCTGACGCATCCTGTAAATATTATTAAATTTCTGCTTTTTGGAAAAGTGTCTGATATATTATCGATATTTATTATTACAGTATTATTCTTAAATAATAGTAAGCAACGAACTAGATTATTAAAACGAATATACATTTAATATATATATATATATATATATATATATATTTGTTCAAATATTTGTCATTTAATATTTATTTATTCCATTTTGTAACACTTAAATGCTTAAAATAGAATTTTACAACAAAATTTTTGCTCCAAAGTGAACCGACACATTATTCAAATAAAACGGAAAATATTTATAATTAGAATATTAGGAAATTTATCCATTCATTATTTGAATCAATCAAAGGGGAAGTTTGAGGGAAGTGTTAAATAACGAATGAATTGCGAGGCCGAATCTAAAGAAATGTGTTAATTTATTGATTATATTTGGGAATATGTTAGGAGTAAGATGACTTTTTTATGTTCTATTCGAATTAATTTAAGAAACAAGAAGCAATATTACGTGTATTCCTTTATTTGCATGCATGTGTCGAACAACTGATTGCCTGCGTGAAAATACAACAGTATGCATACATTAATATCAATGAAAGTCATATTCCTTATTAAAATTTAATTATATAATGCATTTGGGTATTTATTTTCTCCAGAATGATGCACATAATTTAAAACTTCTAACTAAATAATGAGTAAAAAATAAATAATATAAACTACATTCGTTTATTGGCACACATTGATACAAAATCCATGATATTTTTTTATTAAATTTTAAATAAGATATTCATAAATATTTTCATTGTAAATTTTAAAGAACTTTTTTTTTTCTTGGAAGATAATGTATTATATAAGACTATATATTTTTTTAATATATCCTATTATAAGTAGAAAATAAACTTTCCCCCTGAGAATGTATGGATTTCCCGCATTGTTGTTAATTACCCATAAAACTCATTCTAACTTGCATTTTCTTTTCCAATATGGTATTCTACTTTACACCTTCATTTTAGATGAATCATAAAATATATCTAAAACACGAACAGCTTCGAGGGTTTTAATGCGTCATATTAAACGCTGAAAACCCCAAAAAATAGCTTTTATAACTTTCAACTTCGCCGTAAAAGAGCAACTTTGGACTATAAGAACACAAGCAATGTTTAATAATTTATTATTATTTTTTTTAATATGGTAATTTTTAATTAACAATTTTACTGAAACATAAATATATTTTTCAGTTACTGAAATATTCTTCTTAGAGAATTATTATAAAGTCATTTAAGGAAAAAAAAATCAGAAATCATTAATGAAAATTTCGTGCATATTTTATGTATTATTTTGTATTATTATATTATGCATGATAGTACTTATTAAAATTTATACTTATTATTGTATGGTGTTAAAAATTTTAATAATATTCTGAAGACATTATTTTATTAATAGACAGTTAAATGAAAAAGAAATCGCAATTTTCTAAAGTTTTTCTATTTTAAATTAAATTATTGTAAAATGCAAGTATTGCATTATGCAAGATACTTTAGAATTATGTTTTCTAATCAATTATCATATCCATGAAATACCTAAATCTTGTAATTCTTAGATGAAACATTGTATTCGACAGTCGGCATATGTTGCACTATGTTTTAAATATCCTTTCATGATGAACTTTTACAGTACTTGTAAAAAAATATTTTGTTCGGTAGTTATCGTGAGAAATATGTTTATCATAAGTTCAGATTGATTTCATATATTTAGGTTTCTATCTGCATAAATGATAAAAATTACAAACCTTATACTGCATATAAAATCTGCACACTATTTTGTATTAAAATATATATATGTTGGATATTTATATGTGGATGCCAAAAATAAAATACACACTTAAACATTGTTGATTGCATGATTAGTGACAGTTGTTCAAGTTTTTAAATTAAACTTCCTTGATTTAGACAACTTTTTTGAAATCATAATATTCGCCTTAGGTAATGACGTATTAAGTAAGATAGAATAAGGCAAAAAATGCTATTTCAAAAACGTGCAAGCTATCTGATTTTTTTAACACTTTCCAACCTAGTTGAAAAGTGTTTACGACTTCGGTTTGTCTGCCGTCTGTCCGGGCTCTAACTCCCGTAAATATGCTCGGATTGCCCTGCATTTTTTATATGTTATTGTCGTTATCTATAGCATGTTCCCTATTTCAACTGAAGTGTGTAGCACTTATAGTTTTTTACAGGGACACTCAAAAGTACTCCGTTACATTATGGTCTATGGGAGAAAATCCTTTGCGGTTTATTTTAATGATGTTACACAACTTCAAACACATTGTTATTGATATATATCACTAAGGTGCATTACAAGAATCTTAATATGGAATAGGGTGTGCATAGCACTTATAGTTACTTTACAGGGACAGTCAAAAGAATTCCGTTACATTACGTCTATGTAGAAAAATCGTTTGCGGTTTAATTAAATAATGTTTCACTATTTTAAACACATTGAAATTTATATATATCACTAAGGTGCATTACAAGAGGCTTACTACAGAATATTGTGTGTATAGCAGCCATCTTTCATTTACAGGGACGCACAAAATAATTATCTACTGTCTGTAAAATTAATTCCTGGAAGTGCGTTTTAAGTTGCTGAACGAATTTTAAATTTAACTCACTTTTTGTCTATTACTTGGTGTGTATAAATTATGTATTTCTTATACAGCACAAAAGTTCGCGAACACATTTCCGTTTATTGAAATATACTCCAGAAGCAGAATTTTAAACTGTGCTACGCATTTCCTAACTAAACTAAAATTTAGCATCCTATGTAGTATATATACAAACCTATAGATCATATACATCAGGGCTGAATAAAAGTATTCGGATATTCTTCCGAATATTGTATATGTTGTAAATATATGTTGTAAATTCCTGAAATTACGTTTTTAAATATGTTATGCGTTTTCCAAATTGTTTACTTAGTTTTTTTTTCTTTTACCTTATTAAATTGTACTGATTTGTAAAATTATT
This sequence comes from Maratus michaelseni, assembly GCA_963931845.1. Taxonomy (NCBI): domain Eukaryota; kingdom Metazoa; phylum Arthropoda; class Arachnida; order Araneae; family Salticidae; genus Maratus; species Maratus michaelseni. The sequence continues at coordinate 300,449,842 of OZ007593.1, read as the reverse complement.
TTGGAAGCGTTGGAAAGTGTTACTTAATCTATGCTTGACGCATGATTTTTCGTTCTTTTTTTTTTAACCCAAACTGGCAACATTGTACCTGATGTGAAAAATACATTTCGGAGAACATAGAAACCCTGATTCCGAACATAAAAAAACGAACATTAAAAATGAATTTTGAATCGTCTTAAATGTGTTTTAATTAATATGTTTTAATTAAATAAGATTGATTATTTATTTTAAAATTATTTGAATTGTCTTTTGAATTAATTGATTTAGTTTTCATAAAAAAATTAAACATATCTTACAAATTGTGATGGCAATATCCAGGGAGATATGTATTATATTTTTTTTTTCTTTATATATACTTCAATAAATATATGTAACATTTTTGAAGTTTCTTGTGTGTAGAATAAAAAAAAAATATTTATAAAAAAAATTTTGGGGCTCTTTTTTTTTATAGTATACTGGTTGATATAATTTAGATTTTACGTATTTAATTAAAGCTATGGAGTATTAAGTTTTATTTACCTTTGTTTACAACCTTTTAATGTACCTATCCAATATATTTTAGATTTTCTACATATTTAAATATCATTCAAGTAAGAAGAAGCTTTTATTTCGTGTGAATTGAGAATATTGAACTTTTCTTTCATCCTTTTCTTCTACAATTTTAGAAACCAAAAATATTTAAAGAAAGAAAGACAAAATAAGGAATCTGTCAAATAAAAGAAATTATATTTTACAGTGAAAGCATAATTTGAATATAAATTGCAAGTAAGCAGTTGTTTTCTCGACACAAAATTCGCTTTATTGGTAAAGAAAATTCACATCCACCGGTTTCAAAATCAGCTTGAAATACTTTGCATATATGCCAATTGTATATCCATTTGCTATTTCTTAGTATTATAATAAAAATTAATATTATCTCTCACTTTACTACTATTTCAGAAAATACAATATTTATAAAATCTCATTTAAAACAAACACCCCAAAATAGAGTATGGCTGCAACCGTATTAATTTTTAATATGGAGAAATACACACACACACACACACACATATATATATATATATATATATATATATATATATATATATATATATATATATATTAAACTCTTTTAAAAATATTTGTTTTTCTTCCTTGTTAGTCATCAGTCACATTTCTTACTTTATTGTTAAAATGTAAACGTGAAAGAAAAATTTCAGATTTTTCATAACTTAGTTGTCAACTTTTCTTTCTTTAAATAAGAAACAAAATGAATAAACGTGACATCATGAAGATTAAAATTCATCACAAAAGAAATTTCTAAGATAATATTACACAACTTTGTTTCAAAAAATATAACGATTGAGCGTTAAACACGGATACTAATCACGATGAGCTGCTTTTACGTTCCAGAAGTTACTAATATTTCATAAGCATATTTCTTTACCTTGTGGAAATCTTAGCATGTAAATGAAAATTAATATATTAATTTTGTTTAACGATAATTATTTTTAAATTAAGAAAATATTTATTTATAGATATATTCACCATTTATTTATCATTCGGCTAAAAAGAAAGTCCAAAAAATACTTTGCGGTTTAGTTGGTATGCAATCTAGGAATGTATATTTAATGTAAAACATCTATTAGTTTTTAAATTAAAAACTATTTTCCTCTACTTTATGTACACCGGACTATATATCGACCATCTTTAACACGAGTAGTCTTCTTTGTTCAATTGGTCTCATTTTAATATTGCTTGCAGATGGTGTCACTCGGATGTGTTTTATTATGTGTCAAATGTTTAACTGCAACAATCATTTTTAAATAAAACATGAACATTCAACTAATTTTAATATCATGTTTCGATGTGTAAAAAACTGCACCATTAAAATCCCATTTATTAATTTTAAAAGTTGCATTTTATACATTCTATTTTAAAAATGAACCAAAAACATCCTTCTCAGATATTTGTGCATAAGACGCAGAAGTCAATAAAAAACCACCCAATTTGAAACAATTCGAATACTGAAACCCCACCAGAAATTTCTCAATAAAATATCCATTAATTAAAACACATCAAAGCAGTGTCAAATCAAAGTTGTTGGAAAGGATGTGAGGTGAGATACATTACAAAGGAGGCTAAAGAAAACAAACAAACAACATCAACAACCGAAAGAGAAAAATAACAGGCTGTCAAACTTGGTCTCTTTTGGGACCACATAATTCAGATTAGGTTTGTTTCGTGACGCAGGTGGAAGAAAACTACGAACACAGAGCATCTAGAACTCCTATAATAGAGGCTGACGCATCCTCGCAGATTTGGTTCTGGAATTTGAGCGCAGTCGAAAAACCAGCTAATCAGAACCGGTTCAGCCAATCAGAACCGAGTCTTAGGCAACCCCACATCCGGCTGCGGTAGATTGATGCTGAACTGGGCACCAATAATCCGAAACAAAATGGATATGCGTCAGCTCCTATTATAGGAGACTTAAGAGCATTTAGTGACTATTTGTCCGAAGGGAGGAAAACATGAAAATAAGTGTGGGAGATTTTCTTCTTTTGGACTTGACTTCCAAATAAAACACTGTTGATTACATTTGCCCAAGTTATAAGTCTGTGCTTATAAGAAACACTTAATTGTTGATTAACTTTAAAGCAAAATGGGATATTCAGAAAACTTTCCTCCTGAGACAGAATTCCTGGCGTACTAAAGATAAATATAAATTCGTTTCTGCAATTCTATCTACAATAGAAATGTGGAAACAGTGAATTTATGTAGTGTTTATCGGTTATGAAGTTTTTATAAAAAATCACGTTCCGGAACGTCCCGAAGGACCAGTTTCTGCTTAAATTAATATTAAATAAAATTTGTAGAGATTGTTTGATGAAAAAAAATAGATATCTTAATACTATATTCATATTGGAGCGCATCCATTAAAATTTATCTTAAATGGAATTCAGATTTAAATCTATTTTTTTGTACGTCGGAATTTATATTCTGCTACCGGTAATTAAAAAGTGCAAATTTAAAGAAGTATTTTCTTCATCTAAAGAGATATTTGAGTGATGTAGTAAGTACAAGTTGAAAATTTATTTTTGCAATCCATTAAACATTTAAATGACGTGATAATTTAACATTCATGATTTTAAAATATTCCTAGTCTTCACTGTTCAATGAAGCATTACATCGTTAAAAAGGATAATATTTAAGGTGGTGCTTTTATTTCGAAATTCATTTGATGAGAAATATAATCATTAAGACATTTATTCTCTTTTATCTTTGAATTATCTGCAGTTAGCATACGCAATATTAAAAGAACAAATTCCGAAATATAAAGACCTTCTTTACAAGAACTTAAAATAGTCACTGAATTTAGGATCTTTGGAGCAGTATTACCTCTAGGGAACTAAAACTCATGTAATTAATATTCTTCTCAGATATATGTAGAATATGAATTTCAATGTATTGCGTTAGTAAACGATTTTTTTATAAGTATGTGTTATTCGAATTTCGTGTCTTTAAGAAATAATATAAAAATATAAAAAATAATATAATAAAAAATAAGAGTTGATACTTTTATTTCAAATAATCTAAATTTTCTTTGAAGAATATGTAAATGCTACTCAAAAAATTGGAAATTATTCATTATTCTGTCTATGGAATTCATGCTTGGTGGCAAGAAGTAATCTATAAATCTATACGTATGCATACCGGGTGTTCTAAAGTGAACTGACTGATTTTAAACTTCTATAACTTGCAAACGATGACCGATATTTAAAAAATCCTTGCAGGAGGGTAATGTAACTTGTTAGGTATTTTTTATACGTGACTCCTGATTTTAGTTCGAAATACCATAAATAGATGGTACTGAGATCAGTAGATGGTATAGATCTTTTCTAAGAAGAACAAAAAAATCTCCCAGCATTGATGAGAAGGAATATATGGAGTTAAATATATGGAGTGGGCCTCATTCGCCAGTACATCCTTGTTCTTAAGATGCAGGGTGATTTCAGTTTTGGCCTCGACCGACCGCCTATTGCTTCCAGCGTAATCTATATCTGCTATTTGAAACTAAAACTGAGAATAGCAACGAAAATACTTCTGATATCACATATCATTCCCATGAAAGCTTTTTTTTTTTTTAAATATCTGTTACCGTTTGCAATTTAATGAATTTAAAAATCGGTCAGTTCATTTTAAGACACACAGTATATATAACATTGGAGTATCTGTCCATGATTTTGCAAAAATACCAATTTCAAAGTTTATTAGACTATGTAGTTGACGTGTACTCAAAAATAACATAAAAAAAAAGTCTGTCTGCATAGAATATGCACAGAAACAGCTAAATAAGGAACACTAAAGTTATCAGGGGCAAATAGAAAATGCTTCTTTCTAAAATCTGCAGTTTTCCACATTCCTATATCTAAAATAAAGAGAACATGGAAAAAAACTGGTAGCAGTAATCAATCAACCAATCTTCTAATACTTAAAAAACGATAACTAATTTATTCATTTTAAGGAATCTTTAGACGATTGAAAGGTCCAATAAAGCTTTATAATTGATAATAATTACATTTTTAGCTTATTATATATATGTAGCATAAGTAGGCAATTAACAATAATTGATTCAAAATCAATTATTGTTAGTTTTGAATCATTTACAATGAAAGAAATGCTCACCCAAGATAACCATTATATATTTGCTTCATTCAAAACAAATCTGGTTCTAACAATGTATTTCATATTGTGCCAAACAACTAAATCTAAAATATGCCAACTGGCTGTAGACATAGATTGCGGTAGACTTGTAAAAAAAATATATATATATATATTTAGGTGTGACTTTTAGCTTACAACTTACTCGTTTGAATTTTTAAACTGGATTTGTGTTCTTAGTTTTATATTTCCCACAAAAAATCGAAAGATGTCATATATTGCAAAATCTACAAAAACGGTATCTAGGCAGCTTGTGATTAATAAGATTGCATTACTGCATAAAAGTAAAGAAAATTAAATATAGTTATATCTATTTCATTCAAAACAAATTAATAGATTTTTATACGTATGCACTTTTTAAAAAATCATTTCATTTGAAATTTTCATTCAAATTTTAGAAATAACTAATTGAATTAATAATCTACTTAAATGTCATAACTTACATTTAAATGAAATGTTGCAATATTTGTTAAAAATACTTTTAAAATTAAAATTGATTTCTTTGTTATAAACATGTTACATTAAAGTTTATTCTGATAAATAATTTTAATTCTTTAAAATCTGGACATTGTATGAGTACATTTGGACATTGATACAATATTATAAGAAATTTTAATTTTATGATATGTTTCGAAAACATAATTGGAATAACTGGATAAAGTAATTCAACAATTGATTATATAAAAAAAATATAACAATTTATATATACATTTTTAAAAGTACTGCATTTAATTTACATATTTATGCAAAAGAAATTATGTATAGTTGAAAACAATATCAAGAAATCTGACTTGAGAGAGCATTAAAGAAGTACTTTTTTCATAAAGAATGTTTTAAGATTTTATCTTTTCAACGGTTTGAAATATAATGAATTAGACATAAGTATGACGTTAAGAACTATTAAAAAAATAGGACGCATTAAAGTTAAATCGTTTTATTGTACTTTTCTTTATTTTATTGACGTAGAAATAATAGAAAATTTCCGTTTTCACTTTCACGATTTTTAATAATTCAAAAAATATTTTCATTCAGTTGGTTAAGTTGTACTACGACACGCTAAAATTCTATTAAATGCACAGATGCGTGATAAGCTTAATATGTCAGGAAATTACATTAAGCTATTTCGTGCTAAAGAAGTTTTGTCGACATTAAATTTCATATTTTAAAATTTTCCCTAAAGCTGTTTCAACAGTTAATTCTGGGATAGAGTTTTATATCATATCGCAACAATTGAGTTAACATGCATCTTTTTTGCTATTTTAAAGCCTTTTTTTAAACTTTTTTTGTACCAAAATGTGTAAGAATAAATTTAAATATACGAATTTAGAATAAACATATTTAATTTAGTAATAATATAATATATTAGTGACTGCAAAAAATTGAACTGTTTTTTTGTATTTGTTATTGCGTATCTAACAATTTATTCTGGAAATAAACGTGATAGACTTTTATACTATTATATGATTGTTTTTCTGTAAGTTTATTTTCCGGAGATTATTCAATTTATGTTTCTCCGTGTATTTTAATGTTTTTTTTCGTTGTTCATGCAAGTAATTCTCATATGAAAATAGAATAATCGCTAGTTTATAATTTTAAAGTGCATTACACAATCTTTATATCTAAGTGTTCATTTTTTTAATGACATTTATATATACGTATGACATGCCTCGTGTGCACAAAGCAAACGCATGTACGTGAGTTACACGGACGTGATATTGACGGTGGCAACACCTGAATAATAAATTTCGCTTTTTCTGCAATTTTTAAAACTTCTAAACATTGAACCATTTGCAGGTTTTCACCATTAAATAGGGAACAAAATTTCAAGTGCAATTTATATGAAAATTGTATGCGATAAAAATCCACTACAAAAACCACATTAAGCGAAGAATTCTTATTGTCTGTATCAACATTTATTCTCAGATACTAATACGAGATGATAAATTGTTGCTTGATTGTATTCCGTTGTTTAATTAGCAGTAAACACAACATACAAAGTTAAATCTTTAATCCACTATACAATTTTCTTAAGCTCTTACATTACTGAATTTCGACTTACATTTAAACACAATCATTGCGAATATGGTGCACCGGATTGAAGAAATTCGATTATGATATCCTGTTGTGGTTGCTTCATATCAAACATCACAAAAAATTACAATGTAACAATACATGTAAAAAATAAATAAATAAATAAAAATAAAATAAAATAAACACTATCTTATAGGCATTCAATGTTTATCTTAAAAGTCACTTTTAATTTCATGATTGCAAATTACGCTGTTCCAAACAATTTGCGATTCAGTACGTTAAATTGTGTAAACCCCGAATGTAAAAAAAAAAAAAAAAAAAAAAAAAAAAAAAAAAAAAAAAAAAAAAACTATCACTTTGATTTAAGTTTAATCGAAAGTGCGAAAGAGTACATTTATTAAAAAACTTTAATTTTTGCTCTGTTTCTTTTTTAAGATATGGCAACAGAAAAAAAATATGTTAAACTATCTATACAGGAATTCCAAACCATTTTTTAAAGTATAACCTTTATTTAATTATTAATAAAATGATAAATGTCAAAATTATACATTTTAAAATTGTTATACTATCTATTTTATTTTACTTTTTTTTTTACTTTTTTGTGTTTAAAGTATTTCGTTCTTGCTTCGTCCACATACAGCTGTACTATTTATGCGAGAATATTTTGGCGCTTAATTAACTTCATCACTTTTGTAACACGTAAACAGTTGTAATTTTAAAGATTATTTGGAAATTTATTCGTTTCAGCCGAAAAACGTAAAAATAGCTTAAAGTTAATATATTAATCTACAAATAATTTTTAAAATATTAAAATATTTATTGTAATCTGTGACACTCATGTGTACATATTTTTTATAATTCTAGCGTTTCAGAAATTGAATGAAAAATATATTACAGAATTCCATCAATACATATAAAAAGCAAGATAAGATAAAGCAAATTTTGTAAAATTATTGAATTGGACCTAACAAGAAAAAGCGGACGATGTCTTCTATACTGCGGACATTGAATATAAGATTGTGAATATCAGCCTTTATTCACTGAACAAACGCACAAACTTCCCTACACTCTTAAAACTGTGCCTCTGATATATAAGGCACCAGCGCATATGAGAGACACACAGACAAAGTGCCTCTGATTAGCTGATAAATATCAAAGGCACAAAGAAATGAAAGGCACATTGAAGGTCTCAAAACCTATCAGAGGCACGGATGACAGAACGAAATCTATCAGAGGCACGGCGTTAAATGTTTGCCTTTGAAAAAAATCGGTCATTTATTCAGCGGTACAGTGGGGAAGCGCGCATGCGTACAAATGTTTGACCCATGATGCATTGAGCGGGATATTTACTTTCAATGAGGGATAGGGGTCTGAAGGAAGAATGAACCCTTGACCAGAAGATATGGCGTCTGGCGTGGTCTCTTGTAGTTTATTCGAAATGCGTCACCTAACGACACAAACCGAGTTTATATATATATATATATATCCTTTTCGCAAGACGATTATTTTGAATCAAGAGGTTCTTGTTATTATTGTCGTTCAGGATTGCAACAATATTAATAGCTGATTATAGGAGGTTTTCCTACGATTTAAAACGACGCCGCAGAGGAAAATGTTCCTGTGAAAAATGCAATGAATTGTGTTAGGAAACATAACATTACGTACAATGGATGGTGTCATTATTGCAATCACCTGCGGATTATTATCAAGTTATAGAAAAGCCTGCAATAAGTAAGTATATTAATTTAGTACTTGATTATTTTTTTTGAATGTGTAGTATAAAAATTGACACTCTAAAAGAAATATTTTATGTTAAAAACATATGTATATACCGGGTAAATGTATCATTCCCTTGAGAAATTTAATTTTTTAATTAATAGTTATAGCTATTAAAGTCCAGTTTCTTTTGTATTATATTAATCAGTGTTGAATTCAGGCGGTGGCCCGTGGGGGGATTCCCTATCCGGAATAATGATGTCCCACCCTGAGAAAAGTGTGAGATTTTATACTTTTTAATGAACAAAAAGTGCAATTCACCCCCCCCCCACACACACACAAAAAAAAAATCCCTCCCAGAGAAAAATGTTTGAATTCAACACTGATATTAATCTCTCAACGATATTTAACTAATCTCAGCTACATCTCCCATTGCAATCGAAATTTAACCGCAATAACAAAAATAAATCAAAACACCCAAAATTTCATTAATGGACATCCTACAAAAAGTAATAGATATTAATTTTATAATCTTATTTTATTTTGAATCAGAATTCAATATAATCAAAATATATACTAATGAAACAAATTAGTTGTTTTCAAATAAATTTAACATTTAGGATACCAGTAGTGAAATATTTATGATAAGAGTTACTTTTTGAAATTAATTCTTGTCATTATCACAAGATCAATATTATGATTATTTTACATTGATTATTTTTAATGTTTGTCTTATTTGTTTTTAATAAAGCTTTTATGCCTTTTTATGTATTTTGTTATGTATAACATAAAGTGATATGTTGACAAGGTTCTTTATTGAACCACAGAACTGACTAAGGCCACATGGACACACATTTTAATATTTATTTCAAATTTATTTCAATAAGTTGGGAGTAAGAAAATTTTGTATTACAGATAGTATTCTGCCTTAGACAAAATTTAATCTGTCTTTATTTATGCCATGCTGGAAAATCTTTCTGCAGTAGACAGAATATACTGTAAAGATATAAATATAATATAAAATATAATTAAATTACATTCTGTGATTCCTATAATGGTGGCACATGCATGTCCCACCATCATAAGAGGCACAGAATGTATTTTTAAATAAGAGGCACTTGAATATATAAATTCAGCGGCACACTGTGCCTCTTAATTTCAAAGGCAATTGCGCTGTGCCTCTGAATCTCAAAGGCACTATGTACCTCTTAATTTCAAAGGCACCACGTGCCTCTTAATATTCAGCGGCACAAAAATTCAGAATGTACCTCTTAAATCAGAGGTACAGTTTTAAGAGTGTATATATAATTTATAAGCTCATGCATTATTAATTTTCTGTTTACTTGAAACCTTAATAATTGGACATAAAAAAGTCTGATTGAATCACATCGATTTTAACATTAGGAAGATTTCCTTTAATTTGAGGCAGTACGAAGCCTTTTATTTGAAAAAAGGTCAACTTTGGCAATTTCCAAGACTCTAGGAATAGCCTAAAGAATAGTCCCCTACATGTCTTCAATTAAGTAGAATATTTTGGTGTCCCTGTTAAAAATAAAAGTTTGTTGAAAGACTTTTTGACTCACACATTACAATTTGAATGAGTACAGTTTGCTTAAAATACATTCTTCTTCAAATACAACAAATTAATAAATCATTACAAAATTTGATTTGTTATTTAAATGTCAATTATGATTTTTTTCCACGGAAAAAAGGAATAATTTAAAAAATAGATATAATTATAGTACATAATTTATAATATCAACTAAAACAGCTAAATTAATTATGTGTCTGCATTTGATATCCGTTATTTTCCTTTGTTTTTGATACTTTTTCGTGTTGCTACTTTTAAAGTAAACTTTAACAGTTTTAAGTATTCACACTGTCAAAATACTTTTTTTTTGTTTCATCTGATTTCAAATTATAGGCATATTAAGTTTATATGTGTCAATAATGTGTATTGTAAACAACTTACAGACGACAACAATATAATTTTACCTATAGATAGTTAAAATGTATATTTTTCATTATGCAATGTAAATATTTAGTAATATCAACAAACCGAGACCATTTATATATACATATATATAAACAACTGCATTTTTAATATCATATATTTATTTACAGAGGTATGATTTCATTATTGTCATCATACAAACATTAAACTCATTTATTTAGGTGGAGTATATGCGGTTTCTGTCATACGAAAATGATATTATAATTCCTATGATTGAATGTTTAATTAGAAACATCATTTTTAAGAAAATCTTTCTTCGAAAATTAAAAATGTTGTAATTACTTTATTTAATATTTTATCTATCTGACGAAAGGGCAAATTAATTCAATGTTAAACTTACATAAGTTTACATTTTAATTTAAATTTTAATTTTACAGACATTTTTAAACTTAAATTAATTGCGATTCTAAAATATTTTTTACAGAGATCTCACATGGTATGTACTTATTTGAATGGGTTAAGTACACCCCCCCCCCAATTTCTTATTATATTTCTATTGCAAGAAAAATAAACGATTTTGAACAAGACAGTATTTGTATAGAGATAACGCGAAAAATAAGTTCATTATATTTCCTCGTGTTGTTCTTAAAAATTTAAATCAATTTACGCAAATTATATACATTATTATTTTATTTATTTGTTTGTTCATTACATATATTGAACAATTTCCAACGTAGTTGAAAGTTTTTTATGAATATGGTTCAACTGTCTAGCTATGTGGTATGTGTGAGTTCTCGCTCTAACTCACGTAAATATTCTCGGATTGATATGTAATTTTTTTAATGTTATTTCAGTTTACTGCAGAATTTCCACAATTGAAAATGAAGTGAGTAGCATTTATGGTTTGATTACAAGGATACTCAAAATAATTCCATTGCAATGTAGACTATGGAGAAAAACCGTTTGCGGTGCATTTTAGATATCTCACTTTATTTTGTGAAATACTCAAATTTCTTAATAGCATTCGGTTGTTATTGGAAAGTGTCTCATTATCTATGCCTCGTGCAGGATTTTTTTTCTTTCTTTTATATATTGTCGGGAGTACTGTAGAAATATTTTTATTAAATATATATTATAATCTTAGTGTAGAAGCAAACAAAGCAAAATTCGATGAAAAAAAATATTTTTTTTTCTATTTACAAATTTTATGTTAGCATTTATTATTATTATTTTTTTAATTCTAACATTATATTTCCTTATTAGCTTTAAAATGACGTACCTGCAAGTTCGAAAATGCTAACATGTCATGTCTATACTTAAGGATGAAGAATAATAACACAAATTTATCTCTTTAAAATATATGTACTACATCTCATCTGAAACAAAAACCGTTTAATTAACTTATTTTGTTGTAGAAATTCGGTATTTTCAGGTTTTAATGAAAAATATCCAGATTTATATATTAATTTATGTTTATCTAAAGTTAGTTTAAATCGGTAACTATATTGTAATTCTCTGGGAAATGTATCGCAAATGTTAAATTTGTAGAGATCCACAAATTCGCTTCCTAAAATTTTGCACTTCATAAAACTTATAATGGTATTATCATTCGTGGTAACTTCTAGTGAAAGCTCTTGAATGTCATTAAACGTTGCCTTATAGTATTAATAAAATTAAAATTGAACAGAAGGTTCTAGAAACTTTTATGACTAAAATTTTAGAAGGAATTTCCCTGGCGGAATTAAAGTTAATGAGGTTGCTGAAATTTTATGTATGTTGCTGCATTTAAAAACAAATTCGTTCACCGAAAATATTAAAGTTAATGTATCATCTTTAGAAAGCGTTAGAAGACTTCTAACATGTCGTTTTCGAAAAGGAGTTAATTGCATTTATTTGTCGTTATAACATTTTTTTATTTCTAAAATATGTGAAAATACAGATTTAAGTCGCAAATTAAATCCTCAGTAACCGTTATTATGTCATTCACGTTAAAAAAACCCATTTTAAAATTCACAATTTTTTTGAAGTATCTTAATTATCTTGGGAATTATGTAAAATATAGTAAAATTATATCTATTTTGTTCTCTATGGAATTAAATTAAAATAATTTATATATTAATTACTGTAAAGCAATTCTTCTATGAAGAATTACGAAACATCTTTTAATGTTTAGAGATCCAGTCCTATGAAGAACTTATTTATAAAAAACTAGATTTCTATTAATTTTTGTGTAAAATTAGTAAATCTAAAATAAACGACATCATATTTATATTACACTTAAATAAATACATTCTTTGTTATTAATAATAGACAGATATGTATGCTATTGCTATTGCTGAATACATTTTATAAACTGTACCCCCCCCCCCCCTCCTCAATTGCATTATATCCAGTTCAATATTTCGTTTGTCATTTGGCGATTTTGAATAAATTAGCAAATGTAGGCTATATTATAGCAATAACTATAAAATTGCCAAACTTCATTAAAATATATATTTAAAGAACAAGTTAATTGATTTATACAATAAACCCAACACTAGTTAAACATTAGCCGGACCGACGCTGGCACTCGAATCTGGGTCTACAGTGAAACGTACTGTTGCTCTAACCACTAAGCTAATACGGACGATATCCTAGATCGGCAATTTCGTATTAAACCATGTTGGGGAACGTCCCCAGACAGCAATCAGTCAGCGCAGAATGACGGAACAACGATGAATAAATTACTATTCCATCGGTACATAATATATACAATATCCATTTGGAAAATATACAAATTTTGAATGATTATAACTACAGTTTTCCTTTACATAAAATTAATATATAAATTGCAAAAGAATGTACATAAAATGTATAATTTTTCCTTACCGCAGATGTTCAAAATTATTACCGCTCAGGTCAATACACTGCTTATAAATTCGGACTATTCATTCAAAAACTTCAACAAACATTTCACTTAGTGTTGTGGCGCATTCTTCATCAATTGCGGTTTCGGAAGGTTATCTATGAACATCCATTCGTTTCAAACTTTTATCCGATGAATTGTAAGTCACATAGGCGGTTCTACCTGAAATCTGCGATATTGTTTATGTACATCTGCTACATTTTCATGCTTACAATAGTATTTTAAGATAAATTTTCTTTTTTCAAATGTTAATCTTGGTTTATTCATTATTTCCAATTAATTGCATTTTTAAAAGAAATAATAATCAGAAAGTTATTGCCCATTAAACAGTGTGTTTATACATTTTTCTGACGCACACTGTAAATAAATAATTTTTAATCGCGTTGGGTATATTGTATAAATTGCATGTATGTCTGAAATAACTTGTTCTTTAAATTTATATATCTTTAATGACTTCATACGTTAATTTATGTGCCCTTTAATATATCTTTATTAAAATATATGGATAATAATAATAATAATAATAATAATAATAATAATTACATACTAATCTTAAAAACCATCAAAATAAAATATAGTAATTAAAATTTTTTCGGAAAAAAAAACATATCAAAATAATTTTTTTCTGATAAAAGTAAAAAAAAAAAAAAAAAAAAAAAAAAAAAAATATCAATCATATTTTATAAAAATAAATATATTCTCTCTGTAGTATAGCAGTATAGAACAAATAATTTGCGAATATTAAGTTCACTATTGACAAATCATACTTCAAGCAAACATTATATACGTAAACTATATTCATTTCTAATCGAAGATAATTTTTGTGGTTACCATGTACGATTAGAAAACAGAATAAGGAATTTTTTTTTTTTTTTGTTAGAATGTACATTTGATATTTATGAAGATGGCTTCACAATAAATAAAGTTAATCACCTATTATAGCTAACTTTTATAATTAATTGTGAGTGCATTTATTATTTCCGTAAATTATCTTTATCATTTTAATGAGAAGCTTTTTTTTTTTTTTTTTTAGTTTCTGGAATCTTACGAACACAAAACCGTAACTATTCAGAAGAGTCAGTCCTTACCCTTAATTAGTTATTAATAGATTTTATGTTAATTGCAATTGAATGAAACATCAAAATGGCAGCAAGTTGTTACATGGGTCAAATATTATTATAAATATGATGATACGTTAAACAGTAATCAACACATTAACTGTTGTACTGGTTTCTGATAACTATTATAGTAACGTTGTGTATAGAGTGATAATATTACTGCCGTAAACAACATTTGGGAATCTTAAATGAGAATGAAATTTCATAATATCTTACACGAGAAAGAGAGATATTAGTGATGCCTTATTGAACTATGTTGGCGAAATAGCTAGTACTGTTAATTTGAGTGTAAGGCTGAGATTCTAATACATTTTGAAATATTTGTGCAATTGCTTGTAGAGTAATGTATTGACTGAAAATCATCTCTCTGTAATTTATATTTAATTTAACTTTTCGGATTTGTTTCGAGATATTTCGTTTGGTATATCGGATATATTACATTCCAATAACGGTAATTAAAAATTAATATATTAGATATTTATTGTATTTTGTATTAAATTGCATGTTTTAAAAAAAATATATTGATTAAATTTCTGTTACAGTCTCATTTACAATATTTTACTTGTAGAGCAAACTTTAAAAAAATGAGAAATCATTATATTATTTTACAATGAACTTCAAATTTAATAAAACTCACATTTTCATGTGTAATTTTTATAAAAATGTAAACAGTTTTCTACATATTTATATGTTTGTATTAGTAATATTTTTATTTAAATAAAGGATATTATATTAAAAGCTTGAAGTCATAGATATCTCAAGCAGCAAATAATTTCTAGCTGAACTTCGGCCGAATGTCCTAATCGGATTACTTTTTAGTCCAGGCAACCTCACACCCTGATATTGGAAGAAAATAGTTCTTGCCCGCTCGGTAAACGGTCCCTTGATCGTAGGATTCTGAAAAGTTGTGCATAGTTTATGAAATAATGCCGATCTGTTTTCGACCACTGAGTTGGACGCTGTTTTCTCGTCTTTTTCTCACCCCCACTACGTTTATTGCCCTCTAGTTTCCTAGGTGTGAAAACCCTACACTTTAAAATTTCTCTTTGTATTAAAGATAATTAATAAGCAAATACAACTCTTTTCTTCATGTGACGTATTAATCTATGGTATTTATTTTTATATTAATTAATCTTTTTGAAATAAAATACTTACATACTGATTTTTTTGGTGAATTTTGGTAGTGGTCATTTTTTGGTGGTTTTTATTGTTCATCAACTTGTCTTGACAAATTAGTAAACTTTAATCTAAAAACAATTAAATGAAAGTCCGAATAATATTGCAGACGAAGCCTTGATATTAGAAGAAATGTTTTGTTTATTTTTTTAGTATTACGAATAGTCATTCATACATAAAAAAAGTATTGTGATAAATATAACATCTCCAATTATAATGAAGAATGAAGTTTGTGTGTGTGTTTCTCGGCTGTGTTCTGAAGAGACTGGTGCACGCAGAGATACAAAATTTGGTGGGAAGGTACATTTATGCATGTAGTTATGCATCGAGAACCCCGAATTTGGGATTTTTGAATAGATGTTTTTGAATAAATTTTTTAATGCGATTTTTTGTGTTTTTTTTTTTTTTTTACGGTTTGCTGCGATTTTTTCATTATAGTAACCGGAATCCGGTTCCGATCTGTTAACACAATATAATAAATTTTGTTCTATCTATACTAATAAAAGAAAGTTTCGCTCTGTGTGTATGTGTGTCTGTGTGTCTGTTGGCGATGGCAAAGAAAATTTAGCGCACCTAGAAGTCTGTAGATTTAGATTTAGGTAGTCCAAACATTCTCTTGGTGCACTTCACCCTCAGAATTTTAATATTTTGATAATTAGCCTAGATATTAATTAGATTCTCGTTAACCATCGCTTCTAAAATAACATATTTTAAATGAAAATGGTGAAAGAAACGAACTGGCGTATTGGATTTGAAAGCGGAAATGAACGAATTCGAAATTATTCTACTAATTAGCGAATTTTAAGAACACTAATTGAGATATCAATTCGAAAATTTTTGAGCATATGTAAAAAAAAAAAAAAAAATATTCTGCATTGGACTACGCGAATTTTGAAAAATTCGGTTAGTATTTTTTTTTTTTAATTTATGCAAAAAACTGCCAAAAATCTGCCGGCGCCAGTGAAAACAATCCGAGGAAGTTTCAGACAGGGATCTGCTTTCATTAAAAACTGAACTACAAAGAGATCTGTTTATCTGGCCGATCCCTCCATTTAGTTTGCGAAAATGAAAGGGATTAATTGCAAATATTTACAATTGAACAAAAATTTAGGCAACTAATTAAGATATATATTTGAAATTGAGGTCGGGAAGGGGTGTCATCTGCCGGCTATTTTAGCGTAGCGTCTTCGTTAAGTTCTAATTGTCAGAAAAATGCAATTCTTTTTTTTTATGATCACGTTAATGTAGGTGACGGTAGTTCTCATGAACAAATTATTCATTATATTTGTGGGTATGGGAAGGGTGGGGGTTAACGCCTTTCTCTGAGATTGTAATTATCTCGGGCCCGGGCAACGCCGGGCGGGTTAGCTAGTTTTGAATAAAGTTGATGCGAAAGTTGTACAACGATTTTTGAATTTTTGCTGAATTTTTTTATTTCGACACTAAGACATTTTGCCCAGAATGATTGATCAGTTCGGTGGCTGCTTCCAATCCAGCCTCAGGTACGTTCAGAATCTTCATTTTTTTTCTCTTTTTAGCTTTGAGAAGTTGATAATACTTTACAGATAAAAAATCATGAATTTAAAAGGGAAGGGCAGATATTTATTATCTTTTTTTCTTAGATTTTATTAATTGAATTTTTTATGTTTTTTTAACCCTTTTTTCACGTTTTGTAGCGTATGGCGTCACTTCATGCCGTTAAAAGTCAAACATCGTTGGAGGGCAGTTGTGAATGGTAGCTGGTAGGATTGTAGGCACAACGGGAAGTCAACCGGGCATTTGTGATTGGCAGGTGAAAAGGACGTCAGCTGATTGCAATTCAAACTGCGAGTTGTGAATTTTTCGCGATTTGTTTTATGCGATTTTTAGAGATTTTTCATGTACGTGACGTCATTCATGTATTTGATTTCAGCAATTAAAAACGATAACTTACTGTTTTTATATGTCGAAAGGAAAAAAAAATATTTTGTTTCTGTTTCAAAAGTTAATGGTAATTCCTAATATTTTTAGGTCATTGGTTTATTTCTATGTGGGGGGGGGGAAGGGGGGAGGTTAGTGTTCGGTTCTAAATTTAAATATCCCGTTTATGCTCTGATAGAAACTCGCTCCTTCCCCCCCCCTGCTTCTAAAACCAGAAATATTTTATTATTAGTCTGATTCAAGCGAAACCTTTTTTTTTCAGGTCCCCCAGATACTAGATAAACAACGGTATCATTTTTTCAGCCCTTGGTTACCACTATTGCTGATCATTAATCACCGGGGAGGAGTATTTTATCGTGTTTTATGGGCCCAATTTCAACGAGAATTAGTCCATTTAACTTAAAACGAACTTAATAAGGTATAGATAACTAACTGAGATACATATTTGGTGCCACCTGTCCGTAGAAAATGAAACTTAAAGCTTTTTGCAGCGCGTGCGCAGCACGCCTGCTATACGGTGACGTAGGCAGCAGGGACACGTGCCAGAGTCTCGATCGGAAAGAGTTTTATTTAGAACAGAGTGCACCCTCTAAAGGTGGGAAGTGGAACTAAAAAAATTTGCACTTAAAAAATTGCCCGATTGATACAAAGGGCCACATTTCAACGATGATTGATTCATTCAACTTTACATGAACTAATTAATATATAGACAACTAATTAAGTCGTTGATTTTTTGCCTCATTGGGGTAAAAAGTGGAACTAAAAGATTTTCAGCTCATGCACAGCACGACTTCTACATGTTCTCATAGGCAGAGGGGACAAGTGCCGGAGTTTCGTTCGGAAAGAGGTTTGTTTAGAACAGAGTGCGGAAAATATAATTAAAAGAATTTGAATTTAATATTGGTCCGATTCAAATAAAATTTTTATGGCATACTTCCGAGGTCTCCCAGAAACTAAATAAACTTCGGTATCAATTCAGCCTTTGGTTACCGCCATTTATGAATATTAATATCCAGAGGGGGGGTATTTTCTGGTGTTCTATGGGCCCGATTTCAACAGGAATCGGTTAATTCAACTTAACATGAACGAATTAAGATATAGCTAATTAATTAAGACATAGATTTAGTAACCCCTGGAGGTGGAAAGTGGAACAAAAAGATTTTGCGGCGCGTGCGTAGTATGTCTGCAATACACGGTATCCTAGGCAGCGAGGACAAGTGTCGGAATATTTTTTTAGAACAGAATGCATCCACTGGCGGTGGAACTAAAAGATTTTTCTGCACGTGCGCCGAAAATGGCTATTTTTATTGAAACCACAAAAGAAAGTTACCGATTTGATTATCCCAGATAACGAAATAGTTTCATTTTCACTGAACCTGGATTATTAGGAAAATTATTAGAGGTATTGAATCAAAATTCGTAGTCTGTACGTAGTTTTTTTTCTGATTCCAAAAATGCAAATTTTGTAAAAATCCGACGGTATTTTTTTTTGTTTTTTGTTAAAAAAAAAAAAAAAAAAAAAAAAAAAAAAAAAAAAAAAAAAAAAAAAAAAAACTGACCCGCTTTGAATCAAATGATTCAGACATTTGAGAAGGTGGTATTAAATTTACTTGTGCTCTGGGATCCATCTCTCTATTTAATTTCCGAAAGACAAAGAGTTACCAGTGGAATGATTTCGTGCAGCAATGTTTAGAGTCATTTCGTGTTTCGTATTATTTTTTGATGGACCGGGCAACGCCGAGCGAATCAGTTCGTAATAAAACAAATTGTTATACTCGTAATTAAAGTACTTGGGTTTATAATCTAGATTATTTCTGATTATTTAAATGAATAAACTAAAAATAATGTATGTTAGATAATTGATAAAATTTTTAATATTAAAACAATTATTAAAAGTAACAATTATGTAGTTGATGATTTAAAAAGGGTAATTTTTATGGAAACTAATCAGGTAATTTTTCTAAAGAAAATAGAAATACGAATAACATTAACATCGCACTTTTAAGAAACATATCGGAAGATTTATTAAAATATATATACATATCAAAATAATTTATAACATTAAAGCATTTGACAGATCTAAACTCGGAACATGCTGATGTAATCAATAAGTCATTTTTAATGTTAAATGTGTGAATTTTCCACGTATTTTTATTCACATTAAAGTATCATATTTCTCATATTCATATATTTTTATCATATTCATCATTTTTATCATATTTTTATTTAGTAAATTAAAAATTAGAATTTCGTTTTATTTTAAATAAAAGAAGCAGATCTTTCAGAAAATATTTTGCATTTTTTTATTTAAAAGAATTAATTAATTAAATTATTTTATTGCTAGAGAAATGTAATTAAAGTGTATCAATTAATTATAATTTAAGACAATACTTTTTAGAAAAATGAAACGCCCATTTCAATTTCTATTTCTGTAGCAATGTTCGAAAATTCGTACTTTTATGTGTAAAATAATTAGTCCTTAAATATATCTGAAAAAAATTGTTAAGTGAAACATTTATTTTATTTATATATTTATTTTATTTGTTTATTTATTTTAAGAATAATTTTAAAATCTGTAAGAAGGTTTTTTTTATAAACTTTAATAAACCTACATTTTAAAATAGACTGAAAAACATTCTAAAAAAATTTATTCCTGTAGGAAATTGAAATATATTTGAAGTAAATATTTTCGCTTTTAAGGGGTCTTTTACCTTTTAAGCGCGACAAAAATCGAGAAAAACAAATAAAGTTTGAATTAGTGTATTTGCAAATCCTTTATATGTATAAACATAAAGTTTTGATTATTAATTAAATAGATTGTGCTTTTTAATATAATACTATTAGAAACTGACTAATATTTTACCGAATTTGTGAATTGTCGAAATTAAAAATTATCTTTTATTTAAGTCAGTGCGCGCATGATATCTTGAGAACGTATGCATGGATTATTAGGAAATTTGAGTTTGATAATAAGCGCATATGTGTATTTAAAATAATACACTGTTAAATATTTACAATGATAAGGTTTTTAATTATGACTATTTTTATTCATTAAAAAATGTAAAATTTTGAAATTTTTTGCAAAAATATTTTTTTTACATGGTTAATGAAATAATTTTGACCTAAGAGTAGGTCATTTAAAAATACATATGCGGTTATTATCTATTTCAAATTTCATAACAATCCAGTCATACGGCCTCAAGATATGATGCGCGCAATGGCTTACGGAATACCAAAAAGAGCAACTTTTTTTAAACAATGTTAAAATTCTGTAAAAGACTAGTCAGTTTCTAAGGTTATTATATCAAAAAGCACAATCTGCTTAATCAATACTCAAAATTTCATGCTTATACACAAAAAAATTTTGAAAGTACACTAATTCAAAGTTTGAAAGTTTTTGTTGGTTTTCGGCGAGTTTAAAAGGAAAAAGACTCCTTAAGCATGTTCATTTAACATACGTTTCACGTTTTATTCAATGCATCAATTACATAAAAAAAGCATGTTATTATTTTATTTTTTGAAATGCATCGTATTTTTTTTTTCCTTTTTGTTAATAAGAAAGATTTTCCTTAATATTGAAAAAAAATCACGTAAAGTTGGATTTCCCTATTTTAAACTGTTTGGCAATGTAAAAGGTATTCAAATTTGTATCATACGAGATTTTTCAATAAGGTTATTCCTTATGGCAATATTTCCATCCTTTCATCTTCTCATTACTTCATACATAAACAAAGAAAAAAAAATGTTGTTTTAGTATTATAAGTTTATTATCTAATATTTCTTTATTTTAAATTTATTAATTTAAATCGTCAAAACAATCGTCTTTACAACTGAGAATTTCAACTATACAGATAATTTATTTAGTTTTATTTATTAAAACATCCTCTTAAATATAAATAACTAATCGTAATTCCATAAAAAAAAGTGCACAAAATTTCTTCTAATATTTATATTTGTTTCCGGTTTATATAAAGCGAACATTTTTTTTGTAAAAGATGAAAATGTACTAATTTCTGAAGAAAATGCTGAGAAATTTATACTCATCAAACATATCATATCTTTGCGCGTCCTTATTCCTTTATTGACTATCTTGTCTACATCTGGTTTAATATTACCTTGCTTGCAAAATAAAGAGGCACTTTGGAGTGTTCGGTTTTATTCAGACAAACGTCCTTGACGGGGAGAGTGTAAGTGACGTGCTTCATTAATAGATCTACAGGGGACATTAGTGTGGATGAAAATTGTCGATTATTTGTCAATCCATGATGTCTGCACGATTTTATTTGTGGAAAATATATCATCTATCGGTCGGTCAGTACGATTTCCTGCCGATATCAGCATTGCCCTACTAGAAAAGAGGGTAATTGATTTGTGGATATCTTAATAATGTTACCGGGCGACTGGTGATATCCCGGCGGCAATTCCGATAAACAGACTAACTGAAATCGACATATTTTGCTGTCTGGGTATAATACTGAAAATAGGTTATTACTTTAACACGTGTCTTACATTTTAATTAATTGCTAAATCTTCTATTTTTAGAGAAAGTTCTAATCATTTGATGCTCCAATAGCTTTTGTACTTTTGCTTTGAACTAATATATTACAAGGAAATCTGATGATTTCTTATGTATTAAACATATGAATTACAAATTATAACATATATATGTAAAACGTATATTTCAGTTAACTAATTATGAATAAAACTTTGACATATGATACTCAGTTACATAAAAAATTACAAATGTTCTTACTCATTTAAAAACGGACACATCAACTTGAAAACAATAGATAGCCATCACTTAATATGCGAATTTAAGTTTTTAATCGAGAAGTATATACAGATTGAATAATATTTATGTAAGAGTATTGCATGGCGACATCTGAATTTTAAAATCCCGCTGTTATTATAATAGTAATATGTGCTAAATTTACTGAAAATTAGTTCTATAAAATTCAAAGTATGGTGTGTTATATATAATACATATGTAATAGTTTTTTCCCAAGTATGCGATTTCCAAGTTTTATTCTACTTTAAATAAATATTAAGGCAAAATAAGCTGAACTAAGGTGGGGAATTTTGGTATTTATTAAAAAATTTTTGGCTTTAAATTTGTTTCACTAAATGTATGACATTATAATGAGTATATAATGTTATAATTACCCCCAAATGCACAATATTGCAGTAAATTTATGTCTATAAACCTGTTTATTTCATATTATTATTATAGTTTAAGGATTTTTTTTCCGTCAATTTAGTGTGCCTGGTATAATAAACATCACAGCTTTAAAATGAACAATAAATTTTAACTAAATTTCATAGCTTAAAGGAGCTTTTAATTTCGATTAAAAATATTATTCTCGCTTCTTCTGTTCATAAAGCACGGCACTTCAAGTTTTATTATTATTATTATTATTATTATTATTATTATTATTATTTATAGTAATCCTAAAAAAAAAATTGCGTAAATACATGTCTAATTTAATAATTATAATAAAAAAAAACTTCCCTATTCTTCTTATTCGTGCCTTCACTTTTAACACAACAGTTGTTTTTGAAATAATGTGTTAACGGTATTATCTTTCAAGCACAGGAAAAATAATCAAGGTATGCTTAAAAAAAAAAAAATGTTTTAATTCATGCAAGAGTAAAGATGACACGAATATCAAGATTGCATTTAGCGAAGTTTTGAATAGCTTGTCAGAAAAACTTCATGAACAGCAAGTTATCAATATAATCACATCCTTTCTGTTTTATTTATTTTTTTTAATTTTTTTTTTTACTTTTATGTTTAAATTGCTTTCTTCAATATGGCATTGTGTATTTTTAATTATTTCCATTACAATAAAAAATCTCTTGTTTAAATTATTTATTTTCAGTGATAATGAAAGTTATTATATAGAAAAAAAAATGTGTATTAAAAATAAAAAAAATATTTTTAAAGCATTTTTTTAATATTTAAAACATTTTATCTCACATATAAACACTTTTAATAGAAAGAGGTAGCTTTTGTAAGAATTATAATTATTTCAGTTGAATGTGATTTAATATTTGTAAAATATTTATTGTTTTCAATTGTTTAATGATTTTCAAGAAAATGTAGAGAAAAGTGTTGCTAAAATGCATCTAAAATTTCATAAATAACACATCATTATTTCTTTCTGTTCCTTCCTTTTTTTTCTGCTTAGCATCGGACATTTTATAAGAGCAGATGCTTTTGGGGGAATGTTTTAATTGTCATAGTCTTCTGTGAAAGGGAAAAGAACAATAACAAAATATTATAAATTAAATGTTATAAATTTTTAAATCATACAAATCAGAGAGTCTACTATTAACAGGATAACAGGTTTACTTTCATTAATATATATATATATATATATATATATAATTTTATGAGTAAGGTATTTTCTTGTTTTTACCATGATTTATTTATTAATTATATCCTTTAGCTGAAAAAATGTATCCGTGTATTTATTAATTATTTACAGTGAAAAAAAATGCACGATTAAAATTTACTAACTATTGAGTAATGTATCTCTTGAAATTTGAATTTCATTTACATATTGGAATGAATTTGGCAAAACTGATTTTAATTTTTTTTATAAATATTTAAATTTTACAAGTAAATTATTTTGTTCGCTTTCTAATGATTTGCATACTATTTATTTTTATTACTATAAAATCAATAACTTATTTATTTTCAGTGACAATAACAGTAATTATAATATATATATATATATATATATATATATATATATATCATTTTTCAAACATTTTAACACTATTTTAAACATTATACTTTGAACAGAAACTTTTAGCAACACTTTATATTATTTCTGATACCAATAGCTAATTAAGTGTGTTCTGTGAAAAGAACAGAATGGTTTTAAAATTTCAGATACATTCTAATTAAATATTATTTTTTTTTCAAAGAGAGATATTTGCAGAGTGAATTTAATTTTGACCAATTAAAAAATATACTTTTTTCATAATTAATAACAGCTGCCTTAAAACGGTACAACTTCATGTGGTTTCTTTTGATTTATGTTTTACATTGGGAAATTAAATACCAGTAGTTCACATTAAGTTAATAGCTCCCAATTTTTAAACAAATTTGAGTGTGTATTCCTCAACTATTCAGAATTTTAAATTTTGTATTCTTTTTCAAGCATTCAGAAATATCTAAAACGTTCTATCCATTCTTTTTTATTTAACTTTATAACAATATTAGGTCCTTTAGAATAATAAAGCCACATTTTATTTTATTTTTTATGATTATAAAGAAAACATAAAAATAATGTTTCGTAAATTCATACCCAACTTCATAAATAAATTAATTTTTTTCATCGTATTAGCACCTGCCTTTTAAAATTATACTGTTAAAAAATTTTCTGTGAAATTACGGAGAATCTACTGGTAATCTGTTATCTTAAGTCTTATGTAAAATTACAGAGATCAGAAAACAGAGATTCTGTTAAAAAACAGGGAAATTATTCGATAAATATACAGAGTCTACAGTAAATTTTTCTGTTGAAAAAAAAAATCTTTATTATTATTTATAAAAAAAAAAATAATAATAAAACGACAGAAAACACCGATTCGACGCCAGTTAAGGATGCTGTTGAAGTACTTGAATGAATTCTAATCGCCGTAAGAAACGCTTCGACCACAGCCCTGACTCGAACCCGTGTCATCTGGATGGAATGAAGGGATTCTAACCACTCTACCATTTAGGTAGTAGCTATTTTGCGCCAAGTACGTCTTTTATAATTTAGTCGGAAAAAATTATTGTACTTGCAAAATTTGCCATCGCTTTTCAAAGATTTTGTTTAATGTGATGATTAGTCTATATATAGGAACTTCAAAAAAAGCTTTTATTTTTCTACTCTTTAAAAAAATTTAACTAATATTTGATGCTGTCATCTTTTGGATTAATAAACGTTTAACTTAAGGTATGTTTTCTTTTCATATCGTATTAAAATACTTAGCAAACTACTTTGTAAAAATTGTATTTTAAAATACTGTCATTTTTTTTTTCAACTTGTGTAATATATCATAGCTTAGAATACCATGCATTGCAAAAGTGTGAAATATGTTGTTTTTTTTTTTGTTTTTTTTTTTTTTGAAAGAATTTTAATGTTTTTTTTTCAGCAAATTTAATAATGTTTTCGAGAATTTTTCGAAGTTTTAACACAATATATTTTTTTTTCCTCATAATCGCTGATATTTTTTGAAAAGAATATTTTTTGGAAAGGGTATTTTTTTTCAGTAGTAAATAAACGAAAAAGAATTTTAAAACATATAAGTCATTAAAAATTGACTTTTAATATTTTCATATATTTAAATTTAGAAGATTAAATTTCATTAAAATACTTTTTTTTAATATATATATGTATATATATATTTAGAAGATTGATATATTTTTATAACGCATATATCATTAAAATTCTACTGTTCCTAATATTAATATCTTATAATTTTTTATAAATATTAATACAAATTATAAAAGAGACTAAAATTATATTTGAAAATTATCTTACCTAATTTTGCAAATCCAGATTGTAATTGCTATGCCTTTTTATATTTCAATGAATACAGCAGTAGATTTTGAAGTATGAATGATTGCTTTGCTTTGGTGCAGTTTCACGCTTTTAAAGTCAGTGAAATAAAAAAATAAAAAAATAAAAAGGACTTAGTAAATATCGGACGTAACACATTCTCTTAATAATATTATGAATGAACGTAATATTTTTGTCCAATCTTGTTACATTTATTTTCCCATCGTAAGAGAAATTTGCGACAGTCATAAATCCTTATCTGGAACTTCAGCCTTAAATTGGATTCTCTTTAGTCATATATATATATATATATATTTCCATTTAAAGTCATTTTACTATGTATAAGAATTGATTTTCGGGATGAACCTTTCTGTGTTTATCTCTACAAGAGGTTAGTAACATGTAAGTAAATCTCCTTTAAATAACGCCATCTCTTAAAAATGGGTACGACATTTTATACGCCTAATTCATATAGTGTAGAATAAATTTGTATACAGGGTGCAATATGTTATCTATCGCCGACCTTTAATTTCTCAACAGTTGGGCGTAGCCATATAGTTCCAATTACGAAAACGTTTCAAATGAGGTAACTATTCATGATGTGGCATTGTTTAAAGTAAAAAATCCATTTTTTTATTACGAAATCTAACTTTATATACGGTTACCCAATCCCTATACTTATATTTAGTAAAAGTTTACACATATTATAACAGATCTAACACAAAAAGTTTGATTTCTGTACTTCAAAAAATCACACAGTTATTAAATTTTAAAGTTTGAGATTTTGCACACGATTTTGTCTTTCATTGAGGGATCAGATAAAAAATTAATTAAAGTAGTTCGAGATCAAAATCAGGGTGGAATGTCCTTTTTACGGCGAAACCACCATTAGCTTGTATTGCCAAATCGGGTTATCACCAAAGAGGATTTTTTCATATAAAAATTTGAGCTAACCTTTAGTGGTCGAACAGCATTTAAAAGTCAAAGTAGGTAGAATCGACACCCGGAAAAAAAAACATACTCACTAAGAACTAGATAAATGGCGCAATGCTAAAGGCCAGCCAACATATAACGAGCATGGAAATCGGGATTATGGAAATTACAATAGTACCGCTACGCCACACGTTCTGTATAAAACACGAGCCATCTAGCAGTGGACATACTAGTCAGTGCTGTGATCGTGATGGCAGGCTACACATACACACAATATGCCGAGATGATACTTATTTATGGTGAATTTCAAAGGAATGCTGAACGGCTGCAAGGATTTATTCAGAATGTTTCCCTAGTGATCGACTTCCAATGCATGAAACTATAACATGCATTGCACCGTCTTATAGAGACCGGCTCTGTTACACCACGACCCGGAAAGAGTAGACGGGCGAGGTGTAATGTTCAAGTGAAACCGGAGAGGTGCTGGTATTCGCCCTTACTGCGGAAATAAACGAGGCATGTGGCGTCAGCATGTCTGGTATTTGTTACATGCAGATGGTGCGCATTCATACCATCCGACACTAGTTCAAATATTGATGCTGGGTCACCATGCACGACGATTTGATTATTGTAATTTCATGCTCAACATCTTAGAGGAAAATTCGTCAATTTTGTGTGATATTCTGTGGACAGATGAGTCAACGTTTAAATACACTCTGACGCAAAAGTTTAGACAATGACGTCATTCAGCTTTAAAATGTAGAATTATGACGTCAGAATTACAAAAACCTGTAAATATATTCAAAAACTGATTTAAAATGCTATGTACAAAAGACAGTCGTTTTATTTGCTATAATACTAATTTTTTTCATAAAAATTCAAATGTGCTTGCCGCAAAAGTTTAGACTCTATTCTAAATTTCTTTGAATATTCGCTGGCATATGCAAATTTAGACTCGATGATGTAACAAATTTGGAGTACTTAAGTTCTGCAAACGATTGCGCTTCATAGTCGACATGCCGAGAGCTAAAGAAATTCAAGTGAATGAGGTTTCAAGGATTTGGCAGTTGAAAGGTGAAGGGAAGAGCGTTTCTGAAATTTCTGCTATTATTAATAGGTCAAAAAAATCTATTTATCGAGTTTTATCGAGTGGTTCCGAATATAAAGCAAAATGTCGGTCTGGGAGGCCACGTGTGACAAATGTACGAGAGGATCGCCTGATACAAAGACTAGCGAGTACTCAACAAATGAGCGTACGTGGAGTTCAAAGCTCATCGGGACTCTCTGTATCAAAGGATACGATTCGTAGACGAATTTTGGAAAAAGGAACAATCGTTTATAGCAAAATGCAGAAGAAACCAGCTCTGAAGCCACATCATAAGTTACAAAGAATTATGTGGGCTCGAAAGCATATGTCATATGGAGAAAAATGGCAGTCAGTCATATTTAGCGATGAGAAAAAGTGGAATCTGGATGGTCCAGATGGTTGTTTATCGTATTGGCATGACTTGCGGAAGGAACCTCGACGTTTTTTTAGTCGCAGACAAGGAGGGGGCTCGGTGATGGTTTGGGCAGCCTTTTGCTATAATGGACAAGTATCTCTGACCTTCACCAGTGGTCGTCAAACTTCACAGCATTATACACAGACATTAGATGAAAACCTACTGCCATTTGCTGAGCTTCTAGGGGGTCCTCAGTGGGAATTTCAGCAAGACAATGCTTCAATTCACACTGCAAAACATTCAAAATCTTGGTTTAATTCCCATAATATAAGAGTTCTCGACTGGCCAGCATGTAGCCCAGATCTTAACCCTATAGAAAACCTTTGGAGCATCATGTGTCGCAAAGTTTATAGCAACGCTAGACAATACTCTTCTGTACAGGAACTTAAGACATCTATTGAGGATGTATGGTACGATATCGATCCACAAACTATGCAAGATTTAGTTTCTTCCATGCAATCTCGTGTATATGACGTAATATATAAGCATGGTTGCGCAACCAGGTTTTAAAAATTGTTTATTTCGATTTTATTTAATTTGTGTCTAAACTTTTGAGACAGAAGTTTATTTTTGTTACCATTCAATTTATTGCAATATGCACAATTCCACTTTTCTTTGTTATAAATATTGTTTATATGTACAGCACATTAATTTCAAGCAGTGATTTGAAAATTGAATAAATATTTTTCAAAGTATGTAAGAATTTCTTCATTGTCTAAACTTTTGCGTCATAGTGTACTAGATGGCACGGGATGGCATTCTAACCGTGCACAATGTGCATTACTTTTCTCTGGAAAACCCCCTCTTCGCCCGCACCGTACAACACCAGGTACTTTTGTCAATGAACGTGTGGTACGGTATGTGGAGAACACAGATTGTTGGATCCATCATCTACGATGGGACCTTAACGGGCGATCGTTACCTGCACCTGCTATAAAACACGGTACGTGACTGGTATGAAGAGTTCCCTCTCCGACATGCATGCCGGGCGTGGTTTTAAGATGATGGAGCCCCCTCCGCATGAAGTATCATACGTCCGTGTGTATATGGCCACCAAATTCGGTCAACAGATCATTGGATATGGTGATGCGGTAGAGTGGCAACCACGTTCACCGGACTTGACTCTCATGGACTTCTACCTCTGGGGTTACATCAAGACTCAGGTCTATGTGACTGAGGCTACTTCTCTGGTTGATCTGAACCAACGCATCATCCTTGCTTGTCGCAGAATTACACCTTCTATGCTCCAACGTGCCCAAGACTCAGTACTGTCACCAGTATCTCTAGTAGATTCCGGCGTTTTATGTATTCATTTTTTATAGTAGACCTTTTTCTGATATGATAATAAAATGATATTTATTTTTGTGTTTAATTTCAATATTTCATTCTTCGCTTTGTATACGACCCCTATCAGTCAGCTGAAATTTTTAGATGAAATAATTCTCTTTGGTGATACTCGATTTGACGATACCGGTTAAAAGTGGTTTCGCCGTAAAAAAAAAAAAAAAAAAAAAAAAAAAAAAAAAAAAAAAAACATTGCACACTGATATTGATCTCGAATTGCTTTAATTCATTTTTTAACTGATCCCTCAATGAAAGACAAAGTGATGTGCAAAAATCTCAAACTTTGAAATTTAATAACTGTGTCAATTTTTGTAGAACAGAAGTCAATTTTTTGTGTTATATCTGTTATGATATATGTAAACAT
Source organism: Maratus michaelseni (assembly GCA_963931845.1). Taxonomy (NCBI): domain Eukaryota; kingdom Metazoa; phylum Arthropoda; class Arachnida; order Araneae; family Salticidae; genus Maratus; species Maratus michaelseni. The sequence goes on along the minus strand of OZ007593.1, from coordinate 300,419,620 downwards.
TTACTAAATATAACTATAGGGATTGGGGGACCGTATAAAAAGTTATATTTCGGATTTTTCATAAAATTACGTTTTACTTTAAACAGTGCCACAACATGAATATTTACTTCATTTGAAATGTTTTTGTAGTTGAAACTATATGTCTACGACCAACGATCGGGAAATTTAAGGTCGGCGATAGATAACCTATTGCACTCTGTATATTCTCTATTTTATTCTTCATATATAATTTTTTCTGTGTTTTCGATTTGTAATTAAAAAATTATAGACAAAAAAAAGTAAATAATTTCAAAACTTTCAGCCGGTTGCTCAATGTACACAACTTTTATAAAAAATTCTGCATTCGATATTTTTTACCACACAGATTTTTGGCACGGCGCATCAAACTAATATTTACAGGTCATCAAATATTTATTTAACAAATGATGCGTCTAAGAAAACAAAATAAGTCTGAGGTAAACATTTTTCTTCTTAGGAAAATATTTATTATATAACATATATTTTTAAAACTAACGTGTATTATAGAAAAAAAAGCGTTTATAGAAGCCTGGTGATGCACTACTAAAAATCTTTTGTGTTTTTAATTAAAAACATGTTTTTTATATATACCCTTTTTTGCAAGATTTTTTTTCATATTATGCTATGAAAGAAACATGATATTATTATTATTGTTGTTGTTGTTGTTGTTTTTGTTGTTATTATTATTTATATTTTTTTCTTTTTTAGGATCTTTTAAAATCCATCAATTAACTAATCTTATTAGCACAGAAAATATGAGTACAGAATACATAGCATTACTATATTTTTCAGCAGACGATTTTGCATGTAAACAGATCAAATGCTATAAGAAATATGGTTCATCTTAAATAATTTTTAGGTTACAGAAATATTACACCGGATGATAATAAAATAGTTCTACAATTTCTATAGTATAAATATTTACTTCAAACAAAGAATTTCACATTTTATACAAGGGTGAATATTTACGCATTCAGTAAAATTTACAGTTTCATTTTTTAATATGAAATAAGATTTTCATTTATAACTTTAACAGTAATGAAGTTATTGTAGGTGTATTTTCAACAAATTGTTTTGCCTTCTGTGAAATGTGCTTATCTATATCTAATTAGAAACAGCAAAAATCGCACTAAAACATTTTCCCTCATTTTCAAAATTTGTATACAGATTTTTGACTGGTATCTTCATCATCATTATTATTATTATTATTATTATTATTATTTGTTACTTGATTTCAAAATACTTTTCATACCGAAGGAAAAACTACTTACATGAGTTATTAAATGTATACAACTTCTTGATTGTTATTTTAAATGTAATAAATAAATAAATAAATAAATAAAAATAAAATAAAAAAATAAATAAAAACGAATGTTTTTAATATCACAGTCATTTTTTCATTATTATTTAATGAATAATGGAAATTATATTTATATAAAAAAGGTTTGTAATTAATGTTCTAAATCGTTTAAAATTATATTCTACAAAAAGAAAATAAGGCTCTGGTAATGTAATTTCTGTTGATTGATAAAATGCGGTTGTTAGAGTCAGCACGTGGAGATTAATATTAGTATTTTTATATTAATAAAATATATACCAAATGATATCTAATGTTTATAAATATACTCATGTTTGTTAGTGCTGTACCCTTTAAGTAAAACTTTCAGCATCTATTATATTAAAATTTGCCAGTCTGTTTGTATATCAAAACTACTTCGCATAAAATATTGACAGAATTAAAACCAGCTATTAGCACCTATCTGAATATGTCATGTGAAATGTCATAATTAAAAAAATTGAATTAGTTTCCGAAATATTATTTTCATTTGTAACTTTTACAAAATTTATTTAAAGATTGAAATTAATTTACACCCAGAAAATAATTGCATATTTTGAAGGAAACAGTTGAAATCACGATATTTTGACATTTCATTTAAATTTCATTAATTCATAAATCCATATAAATTACATTTATATACTAGTTCAAGTAATTGCTAAGTTTATGTAGAAAGTAATAAGTCTTTATGGTAACTTTATATTTTTACACCAAAATTTTTGTGCCCTTTTTCCTCTTGTGAACTTTGCTGGGATTGTCTCTATGTAACAGCCATCAGTAGTCGGCTATCATGCTGACAATCCATCTTCCTTGATAACGCCTCTCCATTTCTTTGATATCGTGGTGAAATCTTGTTTTCCAAGAAAATATTCCAGGTGCGATTCGATAAAAGGAACTTTTAAGCTCATACTATAGTCCAAAATCTTTAAATTGTTTACCATCTCTTCTAAAATAGATTTGTAGTTTGGGTCCTTTTTGTTTTCAAGAAAGCCAGTAATGACTAGTTTGAGAGATTTCCAGGCTTTTATTTCGTTTGTTTCCATTTCAGTCTCAAAATTTTCATCTTTCATCATATTCCTGATGTCTGGTCCTACAAACACACCTTCCTTCAATTTTTCTACGGATAAATTGAAACATTTCACATCACAAATACAAAAATTACAATCATTACGGTAAGTTTGAAGTTCTCTATTAAACATAGGTATACCAAAACAAAAAAAAATGTTTTTTACATTGAAGCCATTGTCTTAATTCGTCTACACAAATACTTTTTTTGGAGCCCAAGGCTTGTCTTGATCCCTCAATTTCAAGCCAAAACACACAAAATACACTTTAATAACAAAATCCGAAAAATTTCTTTGCTGCTTTTTTACTGTATATTTATGACAAATATAGCAGAGATAATTCGGTGAATTAACACATTCTCTGGAAGCCACCGTTTTCTAATTAACAAAAAACTAGAAGAAAAAATTACTACTATAACATATAACTCACAGGTCGGAATATAAACACATGTGTACAGCACATAGCAAAGAAAGAGAGGGATTGACGAGTACAGATAAGGTCAGTATAAAAAGTGAAAAGGGGTGTGAAGAAGGGGTTGAGAGCATACACGTGCCAGTAGGTGAGTTATACGGTTTCAACTGGATTCTTCTGTCTTCAATATTGTGTTTAATAGCAGTTTACCAATTTAGAGGAATGTACTGGATTGAAATAGTTTCTTATTTCTTCTTTACCATTTGATACAGAAATTTACTATTTTAAGTCCATAAATATGTTTATCAAACTCATATAAATAATACTTTTTTGGTCCGAAATGTACTAAATTCGCAAAAAATAGATTGCAATTTGTGATGAAACTGTATGTGATGGAATTTTTCATCATTTTTCCAGTAATCAGCATCCACAAAACTATATATATATAAAAAAACACCACTTACTTTACCGACAATTTTTTTTCATGGCAGACCTGTGTAATTATTAAAAAGCTGTTAGATTGTAATGTTATTGATCCGCTTGAAAGAAAAAAAAATCAAATTTGTTCATAACATAATAGAACAAACTGGGATAAAACGTGGAGTTTTGATCATGGGGTCTAATCATACGTACATTAAAAGTTTTCTCCAAACTATAGCAATCCACACAACAAAACTTGGCGATAAACACTTGTACGAGATAGCTTATACTAAGTAGAAAAATAAACAAACATTAGCTATCTCATAATGGCAAACTTTCAAAATTTATCAAATATTCTCTCGACCAATATAAATTTTTTTCTCGCATTTCACCACTTTCTTATAAAAAATTCTAATGTGACTGTTTCAAAATCACGTGACTTGCAAAATATAATTTTCGAATCTATAGAAGTATATCTGGTTCTATGGACTCGATTGCGACGGGGTTGGCTCAAATTTCGTATAGAACATATTATTAATATTTCGGGCCCGGGCAACGCCAGGCGGTTAGCTACTTAATAATAAAATACAGTTTCATTTCAGGAAATGTACTCGGATTGCCATATAAGTGATAGATGTTATTGTGGTTTAGTGCGTCATGTTTGAAATAGAGAATAAAGTATATAGCATTTATAGTTCCTTTACAGGAACACTCAACAGAATTCTGTAACAGTATCGTCTACAGAGGAAATCGTTTTCAAAGAAATTTAATGATGTAACGCTTTTTCAATGATATTCAAATTGATATAGATAAATTAGGTGCACAACATGGTAATTACTCTAGAATTTTGTGTTGCATAGCATTTTCCGCACATTTACAGGGACACACAAAATTATTCGGTAAGAACGATAACTGCTAGAAGAGCGTTTTAAATTGCTGTATGCGTTTTAAATTTAACTAATTGTTTGTATATTACTTGAAGTGTATACATTCTATGGTAACTACACAGGACATAACAAAATAATTCGAGAAAATGTATGTTTATTGCAGAAAATTGTTAAAGAGGAATTTTCAACTGTATTATGCGTTTCCTAACCGAAATAAATTTTATCACAATCTGTAGTATATTTACAAATCTATAGATCGTAATAAGGCTGCATATAAAAATTCAAACAGTTTTCCGACGGTAGATAGTAAATTCTGAATTTTGGTTTTCATATGCGTTATACGTTTCTCATATCGTTTACGTAGATATTATCTATCATCTTATTCAACAGTGAAGTTTTATTAAAGCATTCAAAATGTATTTAAAAGTGTTTCATAAGCTGTGTTTGGCGCATTTATTTTATTCTGTATTACAAATGTTACAATACCTCAATTTTATATACAATTCAAGAAACCTTGAAAAATACATTTATTCTAAATCTATTCAGGGAGAATACAGTTTAACCAAAAGATTATATTTGTAAGCAATTACGAAACTGTTTGAAAATGCATTTCAATCTGTTCTATGAACGTAATAGAATGATACTATCTGTCTAGACAAGAGAGATCAAACGGGCCTTAATTCTTACCCCAATCCCCATCTGCAAAATCCGATGTTGAGAGCCAATCACACACTCATTTCATATGTATAATATGTAGACAAGAGATTCTATCTGATCTTTTATTGTTAACTACATCCGTCAGTAGATTGATGTTTGAACATTTCATAATATATAAACCATTTAATCCGTTATCATTAACCGTGTATCTACGCAGCAGAAATAATCTCTTAACCATGTTAGTGGTTAAATCTATCAATAGATAATAAATATAAAATGCATTAAAATACAAAAAAATATATAGATAATAAATAAATAAATATTACGAACATGAAATTTATATAGAAGGATCATGACTATACTGATGGGTAATTTGGAATTAAAAATCCTAATATGTGTTAGAGGTGAAGGTCCTAATCTTAATTTATGCCTAAGTGAAATGTTTAATGCAAATATCAATTATTAAATAAAACTAGTCGTTAGAGGTCACGTTAATACTTACCCATCATGGATATGCATAGTATAAAATATGAAAATAAAACATGTGTAAACTATTTATAAAATGCATTGCAATTCGAATAAAATCGTGGCTTGATGACTTCATAAACTTTAAATGCTCTATAACTGAATTGCGTAAAAGAAACATTCTTATAACTCAAAAATTGATAATCCTTTGAAGTAAAGGTTTACTGCGTCCGATTAAACGTCTTAGTTCCAATTAAAATATATCTTTGAATTGAAATTTGAATGAAATACAGGGTCATGAAAAATCGAAGAGTGTGGAAATATGATTGCAAATATCTCGGCAACTCATTATCCGATTGACTTCATTCTTTATTCAAAATTTATGTTTTTTTTATTGTATTTTATATTCACTCGTTAAAATAAAAAATTTCGAAAATTTTTATATACCTTCTATCAGAACAAATGTTTCGAGAGTGCGAAAAAAGTAATTCAGGATAATCGAAGTTATTGAAATTCAATAAACTTCTTCCCATTGTTACATACTAAGTGCATACCAAATATCTATCTGAATTTGTTCTGCAAATAGAGCATTTACAGACACACAAACAGGCACACAGACTCACAGACACGGACACACAGACACACAGACAGACGGATGGCAAATTTTGTTTTCTAAAAATAAGTTTTTCGGAATCTTCACTGTCTGAAACGTGTAAATCCGTCTTTTTTTTCGATTTTCAAAACAATTTCAAGACTTATCCTATGTAGTATAGGGTAAGTTTTATTACTTACCTATGGGTAAGTAATAACAGCATAACTAATAACAGCGTAACTGTTATTTTTTTTTTTTTTGAAAAGTGGAAACTAAATAATTACACCTATTTGGTTGCCATAAATGTGAATTGAATTTTTAATTTCGCATTAAGTGTTTCTCTAAATATTCTAAAATGAAGAAAAATTGCTTAATATAGTAATCAAAATAGTTTTATTTAAAAAGTTATTGTTGTAAAAAGCTTACTGGTGTAAAATAAATTATATATTTTGTAGTATTTTGTGTTATAATGCCGGTATCCTTTTATACATTATATGGAAGATTAATTTACCCCAGAAAAAAAATCTGACAATTATTTTATGATGATATTTTATGTGTCGAGTGCGAATTTAGATATCTTCATCGAAAAAAAGAATTAACTCAGAAATAATATTCTGAAGTAATGCAATTATGTAATTATATCTTTTATATAACGATTAAACATATATTTTATATATTTTTTTAATTATATAAAAGAAAAAAAATGATAATTTTTTTTTCTATAAATGCTAAAATTTGAAGGCTTTAAATTTTAGATATTTGAAGGAAGATATGTTATGGAATTTTTGTAAATAATATTTCAATATTCTTAAAATTGATAATGAATATTATTAAATATATGAATCACATTCTTTTGTAACGCAAGGAAAAATAGAAATGTAAATGTAAAGTTAGTTTTAATTTTCTTTCAAAATTCCACTTAAAGCAATCTAAAAATATAACTACATACAATTACAAAAATGATTTTGACATATTTTTTGACACAAATCCAGTTCATTAAAAGTATGCATGTTACAAAACTTAAGTAACATTCCCTGACAGAACCATATATCTTCGATGAACTTCTCACAAGTTTGACAGACGTATAAAATGTATGTCCATGAGATGTCAAAAAACGTTATACAAATACTCATTTTTTCAGGTTCTAAATATGTGCTATTTGCTCTTATTTTTTATACCATACAGTATTCTGTAAAAAAAAATTGCAAATTTTAAATCTGATAATTTATATATAATTCGCTTTTGGATAGTTCATATAAAGAATATTATAACAATAAAATATTCTTTCAAAAGTCAAACATGTAATAATAACAAAAGGTAACACAAAATACTGAAACTGCTGTTCTTGAATTTTTGGATTTTGTATCATGTCTATTTTCTTGGCGGCTGTTATTCCAAATGGCGTCATTTTCGGGAATTAGTGCAATTTCATTTCTATTCATCGTATAAAAGCATGTTTGATGGAAATTTCGATGTTTTTAAATAAAAAAATATCATTTGTAACACTTTACAGCACAGTCGAAAAGTATTTATGAATTCACTTTGCCTGTTTGTCTGACTGCCTGGTCGTCTGTCTAGTCGCGCAAAAACTCGAAAAAAAAAATAACCGGATATCCAGATAATTAAAATATGGTATTGTAGTATACCGTAACAAGTTCGGTATTCATTTTCAAGTGTGCATCATTCATAGTTCATTTACAGGGGCAATTAAAAGTATTCCGTTACATTATGGTCTGTAGGCGAAAATCGCTTGCAATGTGTTTTAATGATGTTATACTCTTTGTAACATAGTCAAATTAATATACATCAGTGCGGTGCAGTACAAGATACTTACTGTGGAATATGCAGTGCATAGCAGTTTTCGTTCATTTACAGGGGCTCACAAAATAATATGGTCACAGGACTTTCAATAATCACAATGCTGTATATGCGTATTTTTAATTATATAATGTGTTTTTGATCTTTACTAGATATGAAAGAATTGCAAATTGCCATAAGAACATTTTCTTTTGTATAAATATACAATGTAGCGTGTATTTATATATTTATTACAATGTAATTCTAATGACGAAATGAGATGTATTCAATATGGTGTTTTGATCCAAAATTCCATCACATATTTCATTTAGCACGTATTTTAGAGGAAAATATTGAAAATAATAGTAACTCCTTTCCATGAACATGCGATACTTTAATTTATGATGGGCCAGTTCTTATTAACATTTTAAAGCCTCACCAGTCTTCGAAAACCTTTAATGATTACCACATTAACACATTTCAACCCCATTTATGTAACGACATTGAGAGTTTTAGTTGCCAAAGATTTGATATGGGATAGATACATTACACCAAGCATTAATGGTGAAACCAGACAAAAAAGGGGTGCAGGAACCAAGCGGCAAGTGTTATCGCATGTAAAACTACCTAAAAATTGGCAAGATTTCTTAAGAAATTCAAGTAATAAAGAAGAGTTATTTAATCTGCTTGGAACACTAGCTATAAATACCATAAAAAGGGCACAAGTTATAACCACTTCAGGTGAAGATGTTAAAAGAAATAATATTGCACTATGTTCCTTAATTGGAATGACTTGCCCTGGGCATGAAGAAGCTGATACAAGGATAATCTTGTACCTCAAAAGCATGGCAGAAAACGGATTGAAAAATATTGTTATACGCTCTGTAGATAATGATGTATTAGTTTAAGCAATTGCACATTTCCTTACTCTGACAGATAGACACCTGCAACTGTTTGGATTGCATTTGGAACAACTAAGAATTACAGAGTTATTCCCGTCCATACTGTAGCTGCAGCAATTGGAAAAGAAAAAGTAATGTCGTTACTAGGATTCCATGCTTTCACAGGCTGCGACAGCAATCCTGGTTTCACAGGAAAAACAAAAAAGTCAGCTTGAAAGACATGCATTCTCTATAAAGCTGCTACGATTGCATTTTCATTTCTATTAAAACCGCAAACTTACATACCTGGCGATATTCTAAATATTTTAGAAAAATTCGTAGTATTGTTGTACTGTTCAACATGTAACACCATAAGTGTAAATAATGCTAGGTGGGAATTGTTCATGACAAAAAATCGTCTTATTGAGCATCTTCCACCAACCAAGGGTGCACTAGAGCAACATATTTTACGGAGTGTTTTCCTAGCTGGACACATTTGGGTACAAGCACATGAGTGGGGAATATGTCCCCCCTCTCGAAACAAATGGGGATGGTGGTTGGATAATAATTCATGGAAATTAAAATGGTCGAAGTTGCCCGAGATTGCAGATTCTTGCAAAGAACTAATAAAAAATATGTTCAAAATCTGCAAAAATAAGTGTAGTTGTAGGAAGGTTGGTCTTTCTTGCACATTATTGTGCAACTGTAATCTATATTCTGCAAATTTATGTCATTAATTTGTTATGTAGCATTCATTTTTTAATATGTTGTATAAGTAAGGCATTAGTAAAATGCATTTTTATTATTTATTTATTCCATTCATTTTACTTATTACACAATAAAAAATACTTTAATAACTGAACTATTTTCATTTTAAGCATATTTCTGATATTGAAAAGAAAATTTTGGATTTTAAAAAATCGAAAATAACATCAAATACACTTTTATATGAAGAAAACGGGGGAAAAAATGAATAACAGCATATATCTTAAATTCCTAAGACATTTCATTATGCTTCTCTTACATGCATTGTTTTAATATAAAGAAGATACTGACCAATAGGAATATTATTATTACAAATTGCAGTTATTTCATACCTAGCACTTCCCTTAATAACAATTGATTTAGCTGATGATCTGTAGAATTTATACACAAGTTATGAAGGCACTGTGCTCGGAGACATTAATGTAACTTTAACCGTATTATTTTTTGAGCCCCTGCAATTGAAAGAAAACTGCTATGCACTGCATATTCTACAGTAAGTATCGTGTAGTGCACCGCACTGATGTACATTAATTTGAATATTTTACAAAGAGTATAACATCATTAATACACATTACAAACGATTTTCGTCTACAGACCATAATGTAACAGAATACTTTTGATTTTCCTTGTAAATGAACTATGAATGATGCGCACGTGAAAATGAATACCAAACTTGTTACGGTATACTACAATACCATATTTTAATTATCTGGATGTCCGGTTATTTTTTTTGAGTTAGTGCGCGACTAGACAGACGACCAGACAGACAGACAGACAAACAGGCAAACTGAATTCATACATACTTTTCGACTGTGCTGTAAAGTGTTACAAATGATATTTTTTTATCTAAAAACATAGAAATTTCCATCAAACATGCTTTAATATGATGAATAGAAACAGAATTGCACTAATTCCGGAAAATGACGCCATTTTGAATAACAGCCGCCATCTTGAACTCCCCCGGTTTCACGTGATGTCTCCCCTTCTTATATGCTTTGTATTAATATAGAATAGATACTGAGCAATTGGTATAACTGTATCAGGATGTGCAGTTTTCACCTTATTTTTGTTATGTAGCACTTGGACTAAAAATGTAACTTCTTATTTTAATTGAGATTTGTATGTTAAACATACAAATGTCAAAATCAAATGATGTTATTAAAATACTGACTTTTTTTAAATTTTAAACGTTAATAAAATTATTATAATAATTATAATTTGCAAAAAATTATTAAAAAACTAACAGAAATCGAATAATTGATTATATAAAATTAACTCATTGAAACATTGAACCTGATCAAATCGAATTAACTTTTCGACAAAAATCCACTAAGTGTTGTATTCCAGAATCACTCGTGAGATGGCGCCAGCACTGAGACTTCCTAGCTACTTCCCCAGGAATGTCATCCTTGGAGTTTCCACTGTAGGACTTTACTAGGAGCTCACTCCTGAGGAAATACTAAACGTCTCTTCCCCAGGAAGCACCGAACTTGTCATTTTATTATCAGGAAGAATTTGGGATGGCTTGGAGCTCCTGGGGAAGTATTCGGGAGCTTTTGTACTAGATGGGCTAAAAAATCGTCAAACAGTTTGATTGTTTAATAATAATAATTTGTAATTGAACTTTTACTTATTCAAAGTTATTAATTCATTTCTTTCTCAAAATATTTAAACCCTTTTTTTCACGTATCCTAATACTTTGATGCTGTATAAGTTTTCATTTAATAATACTATTCAACAGCAGATAATTTTGTCCGCACAGTCTTAATTTATTAAATTTTTGTTGTACAAGTTGCTTGAATTTTAAAGTATTATTATTAAATTTATTCAATACATTTTATTTCTATGAACTTTAAAATAAGTGAATTTTGGTAAATCAATCTATTTATATAGTTGACATTTAAAATGTACCTAATACATGCATACATATATGTGTACATATGTACATGCGAGATTTTGTACTAATGCTTTACTGATGTACTTTATGATGTGATGTGTGTATGATGTGATTTACTTTGTACTAATACTTTAATAAATATAAACATTAAGTTTATATTTATATTTTGAAAAGAAAGATTTAGAAAAACAATTAAGAGAAAAATGTAAATAATGGTACTTGATTTAAATAAGAATGAAATTACGGAGTATCAAGTTAGATATAATGTAAGATGCAAATGATTCTGAAAAATATTGTTCTTCTGTATAAATCAAAACATATTTAATGAATTGATTAAAAACTAAAAAATGAAAATGTGCAACATGTAGATCATATAAAAGTATTTTTAATAGTGCTACAGAAATGTATTTCTCAAATTTTGTACATGATTTATATAAATTCTAATCTTCTTTATATATTTCTTAAAAAGATATTAATCTTTACGAAATAAAATTATGTAAAAATATTTCACTTGTTTAAGATTTTGATGTGTTTACTAAAACTTAAACAATTGAGCATATTTATAACAGGCTTATCAGCATTTTAAGAAACAAAAGCAAAACAAAATAGTAAACATGAAAAAAATCACAAAGAGTTATTTCATGGTTTCATAAACAGCGTACAGAATACATTTTTAACTAATTAATTTATAAAACTTTCGTTTAATTCTTGGCCGTATGACAGCAACGTCAATCACAATTTTTTAATCCTGTGATTAAACAAACTCGCAGAGTGATGAAATATTTTAATCTTTAATGAAAACTAAACAGATTATATATTTCTTTTAACGTTTAATATTATTTTCTGTTTAGCTCTTAAGAATACGAATGTTTTCGTAAAAAAACTATTTGTGTCAATATTAACCTCATATAATAAATATTTCATTAAACCAAATTGTTGAACACATTAAATTTAAAATTAAAAAAATATATATATGCATTGTTTTAGAAAAATAATCTCTTATTCGTATTCTTCACATCATTATAAATTACGCGAAGTAAACAGAGAATACAAAGATAAAAAAATTAAATAAATACATAATCTGATTAGTTTCATTAAAAATTGAAATAACAAGTCTCTCTTGTCTAAATTGTCTAAAAGAAATTCTGCACCGGATAACAGGTTTCCTCTGTCTATAATACGGGAAAATTTCTTTTGCATACAGAGAAAGACTATACCGAAAAACAGATTGCCTCTGTCTATACTACGGAGAAATTCTGTTCCATACAGGGAAAGTCTGTATCAATTTAACATATTTCCACTGTACAAACTACAAGGGAAATCTGGAACCACAGCTGACAGATTTTTTCTGTTAAATCTACAGGTTTGTTTGTTTTTAGAGTGTAAGAATTTATCAATGGAAAAATCTTCATCATTATTGAAGGTCCATCACTCTGTTTATGTCTTTCAGTACACTGAAATTTTTAAATTATTTTCAATTTAGTCATGATTAATAATTTTATAAAGTCAAATTTAATATTTATTAACTTAAAATACATTTTTTTTAAAAAAGTGCATAAGCAGCAGCAAAAAACAATCATAAAAACTCTCGCGCACGAAAAGAAATTAAGTATTTTGTCGTATTGGATATTGAAATCCCAATTCTTCCAAGCAATACATGTAGATATCTTTACGTAACAGATTTATCGAATGAAATGGGTTATCCTTATGTAGTCCAATCCTCATACTACGTAGCTCTGTACACTACCTATCAACATGAAGATATAGCGTCATCTATTGACTCTAAAATGTACCAAACACCAATTTATGGTTTGCTGGATCCATACGCGGGAGATGATGAATTATAATTTATTTTACAGATTCAAATACACTGTTAAAAATTTGCAGGAAACTGTCCAGTCATTTGACCATTTTTGTAGAAATCGGTTACATAAACGTAATTTAATTACATTCTGACCGTATTATTGCTCATTTTTATGGTCAGAATATAGTTAAATTACGGTTATGTAACCGTTTCCTACAAAAACGGTCAAATCACTGGACAGTTTGCTGCAAATTTTTAACAGTGTACAGTAAAAGTCGAAAAAGGTAATTATCTACAATTTAAACATTGAATTAGTCCTACTTAAGATTCTGTCGTGCGTTCAAGTTCTAAACAGGAAAATTTACAAATTATTAATATTTCTGTAAGAAATCTTCTGTGATAAAGTGTCTTCTGTGATAAAGTGTAACTCGCTACATTAAAAACGAATCTTACATTATGAGCATTGATCAGTCATGTCTATTTCTTAAAAGAATTAATATTACTGAACTCTGTTATTATTCCGAAATGAAACCAATCATTCTGGATAAAGATTAACTCAGTAATAAAAATGCGATTTTTTGATGCACATATCAATCTGAGAATATTATAAAACTAATACGTCTTTATAAGTTCTAACTAATAGATATTTTTGACAGAGTTATAATAATATTATATTCTGTCTAAAATATTTTTCAGAATTCTTAATCAGAGAAGTTAAATATTTAAAGACAGAAAAAGTCGAATGGAGTTAATTACCTACAATTTCAAAATTGATTAATCCTTCTTGAGGATTGATGGGGCATGTCTTATTCAGGAGCGTGTCCAGATTCTCAACAGTAAGAAAGTTACAAAATGATTAATATTTCTAAAGTAAATCTCTCTTCTATGATAAAGTATAACTCGCAACTTTAAAAACGAGTCTTGCGAGTCTTACTATTCATCTTAAAGTAAAAAATGGCTTTAAAAGATACATTTTTGTAACTGATATAAACGTTAAATAGATTATACTCAGAATAGATTATATTCTTAAAATATCTTCCTCGTTTTTAAGAAAGAGAAATAATTTACATTTAATCTTAAAATGTCGCTTTTAATAAAATACCACTATATATTTTGTACTTACAAGGAAATAACTACTTCTTTTTTTTAGTAATTAGTTGCCCTCTCTTTTATTTTCATCTATTTTGCTTTTGGAATCTTGTTAAGGTTATCTCAGAAGTCTTACTTTTTCATCGAAGGGACAATTTAGCATCATGTCACGGTTAATTTTATTTCGGATTCCCTATAAAACACAAACTCATAAACATCTTACCGCTGACAGCTTAATATCTGTTCAATGTAGTATAAATAGTTCAATATTCGAAGATCTCATATTTTACTTTTTTGAAATGTTTAATTTTGATTTTTTTTATTAAATTGTTTTTCGACTTGCATTCATTGCGCACAACATTTTTCAAAACCTGATAAAGTAATTTGTATGAAATGTGGCAGATACATTAATTTTGAGGCAAGGAATAATTTATACTTCATATTTGGAATTATAATAGTATTAATTATTTAAAATTAGCATATTATACTTCAACTTTGGAATTATAATTACATTAATAATTTCAAATTAACCTTTTTTCAACAAAAAAAAAAAGTTTTTTTTTTCAAAATTTTGTAATTTAAATTTAAATTTAAAAAAAGTTTTTAAATGCTTAAAAATGAAGTATACGTTCAAGGTACATTTATTATATATTATTATCAATATTATTTGGAGCTCTAGAACCAATAGTTTTGATACAGTCTTGCGCGCAGTGGATGCCGGTCAAAAGACGATTTTAAATGTTTTATAAAAATTAAATTTAAAAAATATAAAATATCAGCCGTAGAAGATTTAAAATATTTATGCTACTAGAACAGGTATTAAGCTATCAGTGGAAAAAATTTGATACATTTGTGTTTTATAGGGAATAAGAAATAAACTTTAATGAGGATATGATGATATTTTGCACCGTCAGTGAAAAAATTAGACTCCTGAGACCCCTTAATTATCAGTTATACTATTTACACAGTTAAGGATATTATTTTATTAATTTTATTCTTAATTTTAGTGAATATACGAGTGAATGCATAAATTTTATTTATAATTTCATAATAAATTATAAGTTGATTATTTGTGTATGTTGAAACAATATAGGGTAATTCAGACTTCAAACCGCATATCTCAATGCGCACTCATCTCAAATAGGAAAATAGCTAAAAATTTATGTATAGAATGTAATCTTTATAAGCATGATTTTTTTTCGTGAAAATGATTACATTGTTCTCAAAATTATTTAAACTGTTGCATATTAGATCTAAAAATATGAAGATAAATAAATGAAGAAAAATATGTACTAAGATATATTTTATTACTTGATTTATTAAAATTGCGAGATAAATATTCATATTTTACTTCTATATCTTATTCCAAAATTAGATATTTAAAATTTACATTCTTAAAATATATTTTAATTGGAAATTATCAATTAAATTACATTTTCCATTAATAATAATAATAATAATAAAATTTGTTTTTAATTCTGTATAAGAAAATTGTATAGAAAGACCTTTTATCATCTCCCATATGATCTTACACATTTGTTTATTAATTTCAAACATACAATAAACATGTATAATAAAAAATATTCAGTTTATATTTTCTACGAATAAATGTAATATTTTAATAAAATATTTAGAATAATAATTTTCAAAATTTCATTTATCCAGTGTAAAATTCGTTTTGCATTTTTATTGTTTTATTTTCTCTTTTACGTGGGATAAGTGAATATATGTTTATTCGACCTCACACTAAAATGAAAATATACGCTTATTCTCTCCATACTAAAATGAAAATATATTTTCATTTTATTTCGAATTATCCGGCAATTAGTAACTAACTAATAACTGGTGAATGCACTGATCTATCCGCTTAATATTATGACATGAAAATAGCAGAAATGATAATTTACCACAGTTTAATACACACACACACACACACACACACACACACACACACACACACACACACACACACACATATATATATATATATATATATATATGTTACGGTGAAACACCGAAATCTGGAGAATGTCGACTTTCACCGGTGAATGTCTACAAACACATAGTCGCTTGGTGTATGTCCGAAATATTTGCTAAATACCATTATTTCTGACTTACACCGGTAAATGTCGACATTCATCATGCACTAATGGTGAATGTTGAACATGTCCGAGATTTATATTTTTTTCTCCGTAATTCAGTCGCGATAAATTTTTGGCCTCTCTTTCTGAGAAGAATGACTAAGAACTTAAAACACACAGTACAGTCAAAATGAGAAAGGAAAATAATAGAAGTTAAAAACTTACTTAATTATACAGTACATTCAAAATCAGAAAGGAAAATAATAGAAGTTAAAAACTTACTTAATAATACAGCACGTTCTAAATGAGAAAATAAAATAATAGTAATAAAAAACTTACTAAATTATGTGATTCAAATCTTATTTTCGACTTCCACCAGAGCGTATCTGTGATTGCATCGGTGAATGAACACCGATAATGAAATATTCGATCTTTCACCGACGTATTTGGTGTTTGTTGACATTCACCGGCGAAAGTCGACATTCTCCAATTTCGGTCTTTTACGGTAACATATATATCACTCGGGATATTATAATGAAAAGAAAACAGCATGTCGGATGTATAGAAGAAACAAATATTTCAATAATTATTATATTACTGAAGGGATGCTTATATACATATATCCTTTAAACAATTTTGCATACTATAATGTATTTTAGATTTTAAAGTTAAATAACATGCAAAAAAAAATGTACTATATATCTCAAAACTGTACTATTAAGAGAATATCCTTTTTAAACACTTGACGAGCTGACATATTTTAATTTTACATTTTTTCTGAATTTTCATTAGATTAATTTCAGGTAATAGTTTCATTTGGAGACGCAATAGAAATACAGTGAATACTCTTAGGAATTTGAAATATTTTTTTAATCTATAGGGGAGAAATTGGGCGGCGGAAAGCGAGAAGCAACAAAAAATACTAAACATTATTATTTTTGTTTTCTATGCAACATGTAATACGTAATAGTCATTATTACATGCAAAAAAAGGTTTCTAGATTTTAAACATTTATAGAAGAACAATATCATGTTTTCAGATAAAAAGTGAATATTGAATTCTGTTTGTATATATTTTTAATACTTAATAAAGCTGTAACACAAAACAATAATTTGTCACCATATTCGATATTTCCTGTATTTAAAATCCACTTATCTAGGTTAGACGAATAAAAGTATGGTTAACGTGATGAGCCATATACTAAATATACTACCTGGAGTTTGGAATGAGTAATTGTGAAAGAAGAGGTATGGGACATGTTCCAAATTTCCTCCTGCTTTGCCAAACAGCAAAAATATTTAATTTAATATTTTTAAATCACTTTTGAAATATTAAAAAAATGTTTGCTTATATATTTTTCAATAAATATTAAAATCGGTTACAAATTATAAATAACTACTTATTTTTGATTTATAAAATGAGATTTTTCAAACAGTAACGTCCATAATCTTTCAGATGCAGTTTAGTAGAACACAAAGTTATAAATAAAGTCAATTATAGCTATGTACTCACCGTGAATTCTCCGAAGGCATAATATTCTATAAAATGTAAATTTCACATATTTTCACTCATTTTTGGATATAGGTTCAACTCTTACTGGAAGGAGTTAGATAAATGTTTCACTGAGAAAAAATCTGAGTTCAAATCTGAGTAAATCGATGTTTTCATTTTGTTATGAAACGTTTTGTTTCAAATATGACGATCGAATGCTTTCAATTCTGAAATACCAGAAATACTCAAAATATTGAAACACGGACTTACTCAAAATTGATCACACAAAGATCAGTTCATACTCATTTTTGAAAAATGGACATACTCAAAAATGATTAGAATCAGTTTAAACTCATTTTTGAAGCATGTAAATACTCAAAAATGAGCACATAGAAGTGAGTTCATACTCATTTTTGAAACATAGTCACACTCAAACATGAGCACATGTTTTATTCTTGAGTGTGTGCATGTTTTCAGAAATTAGTATATACATGTTTCAAACTTGGGTTATTTTGATTAGGAGCCCTTTTGACTATGCAAAAAACTCAGATTTGTGTATTTTTTGCTCATTTTTGAAAATGTCGTTTTTAGAGTGTTACAATTTTCAAATTAAAAGCATAAAAGAACTTATTAATAACACCATAAAAATAAGCTGCGAAAAGAGTTAGATAAAAGTTTTACAATTTTCAAATTAAAAGCATAAGAAAACGTCTTTATAACACCTTAAAAATAAGGAATGTGCTAGGGCTTTGGAGTGAAGTTTGTCTTTCTTCCTCAGGCTCAAAGAAGACATGCAACAACTTTGACGGCAAGATTGAAAGGAAATGGGAGGGAAAGAGGGACAAGTTAAGGAAACAGCCAATAGGAAAGCAGAAGGCTTCAGCCAATCACAGAAGCGAATTATCTAAAATGCAGAACATAAGGAAAATTAAAAAAAATTAATAAACAAAAATAAATATACATATATATAAACAAACATAAAAGTTAATAACAAAATAAAAAATATATGTATATCATTATCATATGGTTGAGCTGAACAAGTTTTTCTAAGCTGCAGAGAGCATGGTGGAAAAAAAAAATTCCTTAACTGTAACCTCGCGATTAAGATAAATAGCTTTCGTTTTAACTTTGGTATTCACTTTGGTTTTATAAAGTGACTTCCGTGAAAATTTCAAAAGCTACGTATAAGCTCAGTTTATCTTTAAAGAAATTGCGTATTTTCACACTTATTGAAATTAAGAAGACATTAAAAAGTAAAAATTATGTGAAACTGAATTTCTTAAACATATTCAAAGGTTTGTTACGTCATGCGTATCTCACTTATTGTATAGCTACGATTAAAGTAGCATAACTTATCTCTTCTCAGTAAAATACGATAGCATGTGCACAATTTGGAAAATATTTTTATTTCTTATAACATATTTACATTTAAAAGTTTTATTTTTCCATATATTTTTAAATATTTATAATATTAGATAGCTTAAATCTAGCTTTTGGATTTTCTTGTATTTCCATTTACGTTATTTAAATGAATGCCTTTTTCTGGCATGATCTCTGTGTATTGAAATTGCTTTAGACCACTTAATTTAATGGATATTTTCTTAATGCTTAAAAATATTTATTATAAAAATACATTGATAATACGTCTTAATAAGACGTGTTATCCGTCGAACACATATATATATATATATATATATATATATATAAGTATACATTAAGAAATATATTATAAGAAATCCATTAAACAATTTAAAAACTTTTTTGCATTATAATTCACTGAAAATAAAAGTATTTTACTTCCGTATGATGATAAAACTTATTTAGTGTTTCTTATTTCATATTTCTATTAAACATACCGTTTTACATCAATATAATATATTTTAAAAAGCGTACTCTTCTGTGTAATGCTTGACATGTAATCTAACATTAAGAAGTTTTAAATAGTAAATTTCAAGCATGCAAATAAAAGAAAGTTATTTACATTTAATGAAATGTTATTTTTAATATATGTTAGATAAAATGTTAGATAGCATAAGTCATAAATTGAAAACAATATTACTGCTTCATTAAAATATGTAGGCTTACTTTCCATGTTCATAAATAACACGGAATTCAATTAAACTTTTAAAATTAAACTTCTGAGTACTGAATTCATTATTCCTCTGTATGTTAATTTTTTAGCAACATTATAAAATATTTACTTTAGAAATGTAAGGGAAGTATTTTCTGAAACTATGCTTACACAATGCATGAATTTCTTTCTTTGATATTCCCCTATATTTATTCTGATTTCATTTACACCATTAATTGAAAATATATCGTCGGTACCATGTCAAACTATCGAATTTGAAAATAGCTACTTTTCAGGAAGGCAAAAAAAACTGTTTTAATTATGGATTTAAAATCAGCGCTTGGCGGAAGTAACTAATTGTTATATATTTCTTGTGCTGTTTAATATCCTATTTAAGCTTGCTATCGAGATAAATCATTTGGCTAATTTTATTCGCCAAAAAATCACATTCGATACTTTGAAATGCTATGTTTATTTGTACTTTGTTCAGTTTTTGCAAAATTTTACAAGTCAAAGTAGCGAATTTGCCGTATTCGATAGTTTGACTTGTAAAATTTTGTACTTTTCTCAGTTTTTGCAAAATGTTACAACTCAAAGTAGCGAATAAGCCGCATTCGATAGTTTGACTTGTACTTTTCTCAGTTTTAGCAAAATTTTACAAATCAAAATAGCAAATTTGCTAAATTCGACAGTTTGACTTGTAAAATTTTCGTATTTACATATTCAATATAAAAAAATTACAAATTTTCTTTAATAATTTACAAAATGAGCTTACTGTAAATTGGTAAATGAAAAAACTTATTTTAGGCGTTATATGTAAATTTGATAAAATATAAGAAAACAAATAAATAACACACAAATAGAGGGGTGGGGAACCACGGAATGTTTTCGACAATTATCGTTCATTTACAGGGGCACTCAAAACGTTTCCATTACAGTGCGGTCTATTAGCGATAATTGCAGGAAGTGCGTTCTCAATTGCGGTATGCATTTTTAAGTTTAACTATTTGCACACTGCATGTGTATAAATTATATAGATTATATACAGGACTATGCAAAATAATTCGTAAGCATTAGAAAGTATGATTCTAAATTTTTTAAAGGTGTTTTTAACTCAAAGGCTATCAAAGCCTGAGAGCTAACGCGCCCGCCCGTTCTGTATATGTTTGTATGTATGTACGTATGTACGTATGTAAGTAAAGCGATAACTCTTGACAGAAATAACCGTTTTGTTTAAAATTTTATTTATAGGTTCCTTGTGATAAGGCGCTTCCCTGATTAGTTTAGGGGGTTGAGTGGTTAACTATAAAGGGGGGGGGTTAACCCCCCCCTATTTATATAAATGGTTTTTTCTTGCAGAATTATCCCATTTTCTTCAAATTTTGTATATAGGTTCATTCTGATAAGGTTCTTTTCTGATTAGTTTTGGGGGTTCATAGGTTAAGTATAAAAGGGGTAACGGGGGGCTAATTCCCCCCCGTTAATTTAGATAAATGAATTTTTCATGCAGAGTTATCCGATTTTCTTCAAATTTTGTATAATGGCTCATTGTGGTAAGGGGCTTCCCTGATTAGTTTTGGGGGTTCATTGGTGAAGTGTAAAGGAGGGGAACGGTGGTTAACACCCCCCCCTTAATTTAGATAAATGGGTTTTTCATGCAGAATTATCCGATTTACTTCAAATTTTGTATATAGGGTCATTGTGATAAGGCACTTCCCTGATTAGTTTTTTGGGTTCATTGGTTAAGTAAAAAGGGGTGGAACGGGGGGACTAACCCCCCCTTAATATAGATAAATGGGTTTTTCAAGCAGAATTATCCGATTTCCTTCAAATTGTATATATATGTTCATTTTGATAAGGCGCTTGCCTGATTAGTTTTGGGGGTTCATTGGTTAAGTATAAAGGAAGGGGGGGACCCCTTAATTTAGATAAATGCATTCTTCATGCAGAATTATCCGATTTTCTTCAAATTTTGTATATAAGTTCATTGTGGTAAGGCGCTTCTCTGATTCGTTTTGGGAGTTCATAAGTTAAGTATAAAGGGGCTAAAGGGGGGGGGGCAATCCCCCCCCGTTAATTTAGATAAATGGGTTTTTCATGCAGAATTATTCTAGTTGCTTCAAAATTTGTTTATAGGTTCATTGGGTTAAGACGCTTCCGTAATTAGTTTTCGGGATTGATTGATTAAGTATAAAGGGGGGGAACGGGGGCCTAATTCCCCCCTTAATTTATATAAATGGGTTTTTCATGCAGAGTTATCTGATTTTCTTCAAATTTTGTATATGGGTTCATTGTGGTAAGGGGCTTCCCTGATTAGTTTTGGGGGTTCATTGGTGAAGTGTAAAGGAGGGGAACGGTGGTTAACACCTCCCTTAATTTAGATAAATGGGTTTTTCATGCAGAATTATCCTATTTACTTCAAATTTTGTATATAGGCTCATTGTGATAAGGCACTTCCCTGATTAGTTTTGGGGGTTCATTGGTTAAGTATAAAGTGGAGTAACGGGAGGACTAACCCCTCTTAATATAGATAAATGGGTTTTTCAAGCAGAATTATCCGATTTTCTTCAAATTTTATATATATGTTCATTGTGGTAAGGCGCTTCTCTGATTAGTTTTAGTGGTTCATTGGTTAATTATAATGGGGAGAAACGGGGGATGGTTCCCCCTTAATATATTGTCGATTTCTTCATTTTTCGAGGGCTTATTTCAAATTCTTTGAAATAAGAATATAATTTACATTTAGTGTGAATAGCCTGTGAGCTCAATGGCGTCAGTTTAACTGGCAGTTTTCTTTTATTTAACTGTGTTATGTATTTCCAAATTATTAGTATATGTTTGTAGAATAAAATTAAAATCATATACAGGGCCACGTAAAGAACTGTACTCAGGAACGCCTATAGAAGATAATTTCTGGAAATGTTATTTTAGTAGTTTAAGCGTCTTTTAGCCTGAATTAAATTTTAGCTTATTATGTGGTTTGTATAGAAATTTGTAGGTAATATACAGGGCTGCAGACAATTTCTTACTAAACTAAAGTTTAGCATACAATGTAGGATACATACAAACCTATTGATCAAACACAGGGCTACACAACAGAATTGGAGTACTTTTAAAGATTAAGGTTAGATAATTCCTAAAATCTGGTTTTTCACGTGTTATGTGTTTTCTAAAATGTTTACTTAGGTATCTTATGTACCTTAATAAACTGCGACGTTTTGTTAAAATATTCTAGTGCTGGAAAGTGTTTCGTAGCATGATTCGCGCATGATTTTTAACACTTTCCGACATAGTTGAAAAGTGTTTATGAATACGATTTGTCTGTCTGCCGACTGTCCGTCCTCTTACTCGCGTAAATGAACTCGGATTGCCATATAATTGATGTATGTTATTGATGTTTATTAGGGCTTGTACGATATTCACAATGAAGTGTATAGCGCTTATACTTCATGTCAGTGGCATTCAAAAGAATACCGTTACATTATGGTCTATAGGGAAAATTCTTTGCAGTATAATTTTACAGATGTTCCACTATTTCAACTATATTGAAATTGATATACATCGCTGTAGTACACTACAAGATGCTTACTTTCGAATATGGCACGTGTAGCACTTATAATTAATTAGTTTACAGGGAAACTAAAAGGTATTCCATTTTATTATGGTCTATAGGGAAAAATCGTTTGCGGTGCATTTTAATCATGTTACACTATTATAAACATATTAAAATTGTTAAGAATTTCTAAGTTACACTAAGGCATGCTTTCTTAGAATATGGAGTGTAAAGCATTTATCATTTATTTACAGGGCCACATAAATGTATTCAGTTACATCATTTTTTACGGGGAAAAACTGTTTGCAGTGCATTTTAATTATGTTACACTATTTGTAATATAATAAAATTGATATGCATTTACTACAAGTTACTTGTTGTATAATATGATGTGCATAGTAATTATCATTTACAGGGACACACAAAATATTTCGGATACTGTATCCGATGTATTATCTCTATAGTTTCTGAAAATGCGCTTTCTGTTAGGTAATGCTTTTACCTAAATTTTTCCATACTATGTGATATGTATAAATGCTATAGATTATATACAGGGCTACACAAAAGAATTCGTAAGAATTACTGTGTATCAGCGTAAATTTCTTAAAGGTTTTTCTAATAGAGTTTAGGCATTTTGAACGTGGAATATATTTAGTCTACTAAGAGATGTTTGCAGAATATAAATAAAATTATATACAGGGCCACGTAAAGATACATGACCGCCTATGTATGATAATTTCTGAGAAGTTTGATTTCAGTAGTTTTCAGCGAATTTTTGCCTGAATTTAACTTTAGCTTAATATGTGTCGTGTATAAAAATCTTAAGATAGTATACAGGGCTGTACAAAAGAATCCAAATATGTTTTCGTCTACTGGTTGAAGTTTCTGATGGTAAATTTTCAACTACGTTATGTGTTTTCTTAGTAAACTAAATTGTAGCATACTATATTATACTATATCCATAGGTTATAAACAGTCTGCACAAAATAATTGTAGTACTTTTTTGGCTATGGCCTGTAATTTCTGAAAACTGGTTTTTAAATGTGTTTTGCGTTTTCTAAAATGTTTACTTGGATATCTTATTTACCTTATTGCACAGAGAAGGCTTATTAAAGTTAGTGTTGAAAAGTGTTTCATTTTCTAGGCTTGATGCATGATTTTTCTTTCTTTTACTTTATTCTGTCTTTACAAGAAGAAAGTATTGGATTCGTGAAAAAACTCGAATTCCGTTTTCGACAGATTTATACGTTTTAGAAGATCCAAAACACGATTTTATTGCTTTTAAAAAATGTCTGTCTGTGTGTCTGTATTTGACAAAAAAATTCTGGGCGTTTTATATCAGGAATTAAAGGACGGAACTTACTAAGACTTGAGATTCTGTTAGACTTGATACAAATTAGCGCTTATTAGTTTTTGGTGTAAATCGTCCAAGAGGTGTCTCTGCTATGCTGTATTTTTCACGATTTCCGAAATAAACTCTCTATCTCAAGAACTAATACACGTATTTTCCTCAAACTATAGATTCAGTTAGATGTTGACATAAGTTGTTGCTTATTATATTTTGATATAAATCGCCCAAAGGGTGACGTTGCTATAATGTCTTTTTAACGATTCCCGTGATAGCTAATATCTCAAGAACTAAAGCACGGATTCTCATCAAACTTCAGATTCAGTTAGACCTTGATATAAATTGGTGCTGATTAGTTTTTGGTGTAAATTGCTCAACAGGTGGCGCTGTTATGCTGCATTTTTCACGATTTCCATTATAGATATATCTCAAGAACTAATGCACGGATTTTCATAAAGCTGAAGATTCAGTTTGACCTCTATATAAATTGGTGCTTATTATTTTTTTTCTAAATCGCCTAACAAGTGGTGCCTGCTATGCTGCATTTTTCATGATTTTCGCAATAGGTCTCTCTCAAGAAGTAATACACGGATTTTCATTAAACTTCAGATTCAGTTACACGTAGACGTTCACATAAGTTTCTACTGCTTAAGGTTTAGTGTATGTCGCTCGACAGGTGGCGCTTGTATACTGCACTCTCACGACTTCCGCCATAGATATATCTTAAAAACTAATTAACTTTCACCAAATTTCGTATTTTGTTATACCTTGACATAAATAGATCATTATTGGTTTTGGGTGTATACGTGCCAACAGGTGTCGCTGCTATGTTCTGTTTTTCACGATATCCGTGATAAATATATCTCAAGAACGAACAATTTGTCATTTAATTTTGTTTTCAGACGATTTCATTTATGTAGAGGAAATTTTAGGCTTAGTTCTTTCTTGTTAAGTTATTAGTGTCAGAGAAATTGTGAAAAATTAACTTTACAGAACAAAAAAGGAAAAAAGAATCTGATTTTAGAGTTCCAAAACAGTATCTACCGCAGACGACTTTTAATTTGATGGAATATAAGTATGTTCCACTATTAAAGTTTATTAAATAAAAAACAACTGCGACATAAAAAGCAGTAGAAAATAATATACATAAATTTCATTAAAATTGTTACAATGTATGAGAAATTATTTTTACACTATAGATTAAATGAAAATAACAAAATTTACATTCGAAAAGACCTGTTTGTTGGGAATTGCTGATGAAATGACCTTTTTGCCATGATGCGTCATTTGGGAACACCCATTTCAAAACCTAACTTGTTTGCAGGCGGAGCCGGCAGGAATTTTGTTTTTATATAAGGGTTGGTCCTATAAAAACTTGCAAGTATAAAAGTTTTAGATAATATTAAGAGGATTTATAATAAATCCAAGCGGATTTGATATCTTGTGAATTGACGAACTTATGAATTTTTTTCTTCTAAAACCTCTATCCCTCCTCCTTGGGGCCATTTTTAAAGATATCAAAAATCTGTCATGCATAAATTTTCGGCCCTTTTTCCTAGAAGTAATAATAACTTTAAACGGATTCGATACGTATCATAATTAAGAAATTATGACATTTTTTCTGTTTTCACAAAAAGCCCCCCTCCCCCTTTGGTTTGATTTTGCTCATTAACGAACTTGACCGAGATTTTATGCCCTTGATTTAATGTATCAGTTTGGAAGATATTTGTGCAGAAATATTGCAGTTATCGGGTCCATAAAAAAGTGACATAGATAGATAGATAGTAGATAGGTATAAAATGTTTTGAACTGGGGGTGGTTTTGGGTTCTGGGAGTCATGATCGGCGTAGATCTGCAAAAATTTTTCAAAAATTCCAACTTAGAGAAGAATGTAATAGGTAGTATTTCTTACGAAATCTAACTTAAAGGAAGAAAAATCTTGCGTCAAGCATAGATTACGCAATAATTACCAACACTTCCAGAATACTATAACGAAACTTATCATTTAATAAGGTAAGGGAAGATATTTAAGTAAATAATTTCGTAAAAGACATTACATAAAAACAATTACTATCTAGCAATTACCATCCATAGCCGAAAAAGTAGTTGAATGGATCTGTGAAGTTCTGTAAATTATCTGCAGATTGGTATGTAACCTATAATCTATAATCTGTAATTTATAATCTATAATATAAGTATGCGAATCTGAATCTATTTAGTTTAGTAACAGAACACATAACGCAGTTGGCACTTTCTATCTTTAGCAATTTTCGACAATAAACGGAAGCGTACTCGAATTCTTTTGTACAGCCCTGTATATTATCTACAGATTTTAATACATATCGCATAATATGGTAAAATTTAATTCAAACAAAAAACTCATTACACTATTAGAACTCACTTCTAGAAATTACCATCCATAGCCGGTAATGTATCCAGTTCTTTGCGTAGCCCTGTATAGTATGAATTTATTTATATTCTACAAACATATCTTAGTACTAGATATATTTCAACTCGAAATTACATAACTCAATTAAAAACTTCCTTTAAGCAATTCCTGCCCGTACAGTGTAATGCTTACAAATTATTTTGTGTTGCCCTGTATAGGATCTATAAAACTTATAATTACCACGTAGTATGCAAATAGTTAAACTTAAAAACTCATACAATAATTGAAAACCCACTTCCAGCAATTATCACTAATAGAATAATTACTGTAACTGAATTCCTCTGTGTGTCCCTGTAAATTAACGGTAACTGTCACGCATGTCATACTGTACAGTAAGCATCTTGTAATACACCTCAATTACGTATATGAATTTCATTATGTTTGAAATAGTGTAACAATATTTTAAAATGCGGTTCAAACATTTTTTTTACCATAGATTATTTTAAAACCAAATTATTTTGAGTGATCCTGTAAATAAACGAAAAATGACTTGCACACCATATTATGCGTAAAACATGTTTTAGTGCACTTGATAAATCCATATCAATATAATTATGTTTTAAATAGTGTAACACCATTAAAGTACACCACAAACGCTTTTTCCTCATTCATCGTAGTGTAGCAAAATTCTTTTGAATGTCCCTGTAATGCGCTATAAAAGCTGTATACTATCTACAGATTTTTTTACACGTCACATAATATGGTAAAATTTAATTCAAGCAAAAAACTCATTACACTATTAAACACGCACTTCTAGAAATTACCATTCCTAACCCGCAATGCACCCAGTTCTTTGTGTAGCCCTGTATATTATGAATTTATTTATATTCTACAAACATCTCTTAGAAAAATAAAATTCAGCACAAAATTCCGAAAAAGAGTTAAAAACCTCGTTTATGTAATTTACGACGCATACGAATTAATGCTTACAAATTCTTTTGAGTAGTCCTGTATAGTGCGATCTTTGGAATTTTTACACACTACGTAGTATGCGAAGAGTTAAACTTAATAAAGCATACCACAATTAAAAACGGTTTCCAGCAATTATCGCTAATACAAAACATTGTAACCGAGTTACTTTGTGTGCCCCTGTAAATTAACGATGGCAAGCATGCACGTCATATTCTACAGTAAGCATCTTGTAGTGCACCTCAATTACGTATATCAATTTCATTTTGTTTGAAATAGTGTTGTAACATTATTAAATTACGCTTCAAGCATTTTCCCGTACGCCATTATGTAACCGAATTCTTTTGAGTGGCCCTGTAAATAAATGATAAATGATTTGGGCACTATATTCTAAATGAAAGATGTTGTAATGCACTTTAGATACGCATGTCAATTTCATTATTGTTGAAATAGAGTAACATCATTAAAATACACCGCGAACGTTTTTTCCCCAATTGAGGGTAATGTAAAAGGATTCTTTTGAGTGCCCCTGTAGATGAACTATTAATGCTACACATTCCATTTTCAGTAGAAAACATGCTATAGTAAACGTCAAAAACATGTGTCAATTGCGCTAATTTTGAATCCATAATTAAAAGTTATAGTTCTTTGCCTTCCAAGAAAGTGACTATTTTCATATTCGATAGTTTGACATGGTACGAATGATTCAAAAAGTAAAAAAAAAAAAAAAAAAAAAAAAAAAATTACGGCAAAGTATCGAATTTGCCGTATTCGACACTTTGACATGGTAATTTTTGAAAAAATGTGCAAATTCGATAGTTTGAAATTTGCATTTTCTAAGTTTCAAGTAAGTTCTAAGTAAGCTAGAAATGTGACGATTTTGCAACGTACGTATCATGCACAGTATAAGAGAATGGCACAGAATATGAAAAATGCATTTTTTCACATTCGATAGTTTGACATGGTACCGACGATATTATAAAGGAGTTTCTTTAAGAAGAAAAGCTTTTCTTTATTTATTTAAAAAATGAAAATATTTAGACGTAAATATTTTGAATTGGAGCAATTGTGTTTGGCAATTTATTTTAAAAGCATATTTAAAAGCTTAAAACAAAATATTTGAAATCAGTGAATAATTTTATATAGAAGGATATTTTCATTTTCTTACAGATGGCAAGTCACAAAAAATTGTTAATGCTTTAAAGAGTTATGCTATTTAATATTATTTGTGATTATAATTTTATTTAACTTTCAAAAGCAAAGCATGAGAAATGTTGAAAAACAAGATATTTTTATTATATATTTTTAAAGTACTTTATTATTTCTTATAATATATTAATTTCATGTTGCCTGAAAATTATTTCCTCATTGAATATCAATACCCTTTTAGGGTAATTTTTCAGTCATTTATTTTATAAATAGATACAATGAAATGCTCTGTGGAAATTAGTTATAAATGTAAATTTATTCGTTGAATTTGTAAAATTATCATTTGTTTATTCATTTGTAAATTTTACACAATAATTTTTTTTCTTTTGTAAATTTTCTTATTTTTGTAAAAAACGAATAAAACTGTTCAAATATGAATTAAATTTTCTCAAAAGTACAAGTATACATATTAAAAACATATTTCTGAAAACAAAACCTTTGTAGTATGAACCATTTAAGTTCAAATCACATAAATACCAATATGAAGCATTTAAATCATTTTAGTCACTAACATGGAAAATCAATGGAATATACCATTTGTATTATAATGTTTTCATTCTAAAATAAGAAACATTTTTACTACAATGTGTTTAGAAATATATTATCACATGTCTAGTTACTCATAATGTGATATCATATACCACAACTTTTCAGTAAAGTACCCTGACTGCAATCAACTTTTACGATTAAATATGTACTTCAACTTTCACTTCTAGAATATTTTTATCCGATATCATTGGAACAAATCATGTTTAATTCATTATTTATTACATTTTTTGTAGCATAATGTTGCTTATTTTTTAAATGTCGCAATACAAAAATTAATGTGAGATTTATGTAAATAGTTATTTATATATATTTAGAAAAGTTGTCCACAGCATGTTTTTTTTTTTTTTTTTTTTTTTTTTTTTTTGGAAACGGTAATTAAAAAAATACAATAAAAATAAATAAAAACCACACTACACACTAGTTAATTATAAATTCAATTAATTCTCTTCAGTTCAATAAGTAAGTGGAAGAAATCTTGTTTTTCATAAATAAATTCTGTATTCAGAAATTAAAACTTTTAAGATTCCCATAGCACTTACCTGCATTTCATAGCTCTTAACAATCGAAATCTTTTGCAATTTAATGCCAAACTTGTATGTGGTAGATTTTTTTATTTTTATTTGATAAAAAGTGCCAATTATTAACAATAGACTGAAATTCACACATAATATTGGTTTATATAAAGTTTTTACATTTCCTGCTACCATGATCAGTCTTAAAAAAATCAAATTTTTTTAGCAACTAACGCGTTTAGCCACAAAACTACAAACTATTTGCTAAATTATAAATAAAATATTTTTATAAAGAACAAGCTCCGACTTGTAATGAAACAAGAAAGAAAATTCATGCATCAAGCTTAGAGTATGAAACACTTTCCAACACTAACATAATACTTTAACAAACCTTCGTTGTTTAATAAGAAAAATAAAATACCTAAGTAAACATTTAAAAAAACGCAAAACACATTTGAAATACAGATTTCAGAAATTGTAGGCCATAGCCAGAAATGTGACCCCATTTTTTTGTGCAGCCTTGTATAAAATCTATCTAATTGTATATACTTATATGGTATGCTGCAATTTAGTTTAGTATAAGAAAAAAACATAACACAGTTGAAAATTCACACTTTAGCAGTTTCTACCAATAGACGGAAAAATATTTGAATTCTTTTCTACAGCGCTATACACTACTGTAAGATTTTTATGCACGTCACATATTAAGGTAAAGTTTAATTCAGGCAAAAACACGCTGAAAATTATTGAAATCACACTTACCAGAAATTATCACACAGAAGCAGTCATGTATCCAGTTATTTGCATGATTTTATTTATACTCAACAAACATCTCTTAGTATACTAAATATATTTCACGTTCTACATTCATAAATCGATTAAAAACACCATTTAAGCAACTTACGGTGATAAACAGTAATACTAACGAATTTATTTGTTTACCGGTGTATATGATGTATAGCATTTATACATACCACATATTATACAAGAATTTAGTTAAACGCCTACCTAACTGAAACCGCACTTCCAGAAATTATAGATAATACTTCGGATACCGTACTGTATTCGAAATCGTTTAAGTGAATGAACGATAAATGATCTGCAGATCATATTATTCAACAAGTATCATGTAGTAAAAATCAGTAATCAATTTCATAAAATCAATTTAATTAAATTTCAAATATTGTAACATAATTAAAATACACTGCAAACAGCTTTTCCTCGTAAACTAATATGCCCTGTAAATGAATGATAAATGCTTTGCACTCCCTATTCTACAGAGAGTGCACCATATAAAATTATCAGTTTCAATTATGTTTGTAATAATGCAACATGATTAAAATGTACCATAAGTACTTTTTCCCCATAGACCAGTATATAACGGAATTATTTTGAGTTATCCTGTCAACTAATTATAAGTGCTACACATGCTATATTCGATAGTATGCATCTTGCTGTACACTTCAGCGATGTTTATCAATTTATGTATATTTGAAACAGTTTAACATTGTTAAAATACACTGAAATATCTTTAGACCATAATGTAACGGCATTTTTTGAGTACCCTGTTTACGAAGTTCAAGTCTTACATAGTTCATTTGCAATACCGAACATGTCATAGTAAACCTCAGTAACATATATCAATTGTATGGCAATCCGAGTATATTTACGCTAGTTAGACCACTTACAGACGGCTGAGAGACAGACAGGCAGACAGCCAGACGAACTTTTCAAATTTTCAACTATGTTGGAACGTGTTAAAAATAGACAGTATATAATTCAATTAAAACAATTACTGCGTTTATAGTGTAGCCAAAGAAAATTTCTAAGCATACATTTCAACAAAGTGTTTTTAATTTATCAAAATTATGTAACAGATTTCCGTGACAAAATGAAGTATTCTGGTGAATTTAAATCAAAATTTAATAAGTATAAAAGTAATAACATTTTTTTTAACTACTCATTTATAAGCATTCGATGTTTATTTCAAAAATCACGCCTGATTTCAAAACTGCAATTCATATTTCCAAAAAAAATTATTTTACAATACGTTAATTTGGCGTGGGCATGGAACCCAATTATGGGAAAATCACCGCTTTTTTATGCATGGTATAAAGCGCGATCTACTGAATTTGTTAAACAATATATTTTTTCTATTTCTTTTTAAGATATGACAACCGGAAAGGAAATAAATAACTTAATTTTATCTATGATTTTAGAATTTAAAAATTATTTCTCAACGTAAGAGTATCATCATTATATAATTATTATGGAATTAGTAATGATTTAAATCGTATGTTTTATAACATATACTACATTATTTAGGTTTTATTTACTTTTTCTACTTCTTATATTTCAAAAATATCATTTTTACAGTTTCACCGATATTCGGGCTATTTTACTCAATGTGGTCTCTCGCAAAATTAAATCCATTGTTTTTTAACCCGTATAACATTTGTAACAATAACGAATATAATGCCTTCAAATTAATGTATTAATTTATAATTACGTTCTAAAAATATAAAAATGTTATATTAAAATCAAAAACACATGTGTAATTTTTTTTTCTAGCATATGAGGGATTGAATGATAAATTGATTACAAAATTCGTTTATTATATACAAAACCAAGTTGCTTTAAATAAAATCCTGTAAAAAAAAATAATTAAATTAATAATAATAATGTTTTCGTACTGTACAAATTTCTAGATAAATGCATAAAACTTTTTCATATCAAATCAATGAGATATTTGGAAGTCTGCCAGTCTCCGCGAATCTCAGACAATCCATCTTCTGAAATGGAATTAAATTAACTTTTTTTTGAAATTGAACATTTTGTTGAAAATATATCTAAATTCTCTAAATAAAAATTCATTGATTCATGAAAAAAATTATCATAGGGTTTTAAATGATATTAGAAAAATTAATAAATGATTTATGACAAAAAAAAAATCGAGTATATCAATATTAAAAATATGTTAGTGAATATGCAATACAAATTTGACATAATAAAAATGTTTTTATGGTATTAATAAATACTTCTCATGAGTACAATGTAACTTTAAGCATTACTTTTTTTTTTTTTTTTTTTTTTTTTTACATTATAGCTTTCCAATCAAGTAGTATAAGAAAATTATTTCAAATATGATATATACGTATGTGTGTTACTGAGTGATAATGATATCTTAAAATTAGTATTGCAAATATATATCATTTTGAGAATATGATATATACCCCCTTCGCTAGAACTTATAGATTTCTGTACAAGTCGCTCGATATATTAGGTATTTAAGCAATTTTGCGACTGAGTGCATTGGTAATATCAGTAAAAAATTAACAGCGTATAACGTATAAGTGTTAAATGTGTTAGCGGCTAAAAGATAACGTATGCAACTTTGAAGTGGGAGGTTTAATGTTCAAATCCAGTTAATTTCACTGTATAGGAAGTGCATCTAGACTTAAAGGTTTTTGCAGGAAATCCGATTCAAATAAGGTTTTTTAAATGTTAGGAATATCCTATTGAATACCTTCAGATTTTTTCTTATTATGTTCTGGATCGTAATTGAAATAATAAGTATCAACAATTTATCTCAACAGATTATTAATAGAAGATTAATGTTTACATAAATAATCTTATTTTTTTATTGTTTTCGTGTTCATCGGAATGTTATAAACACAGTTATTACTGAAGTAATGAGGAACATGACCTCACATTTCCACGTCTCAAAATAATGTTATGTTAAATATGTAAACAAACTTGAATTAAACGCATTTTGAAGAAAGTTTTTCTAAATATATTTTATAAGCACATTATTCTTTGGGAAATGGCAGACAAATGATCTGTGTAAAATCAGTAAATTTACAAATAGTCCATTACCGAGTTACAATAGCCCTTTTCTTTGAAATTAGGAATGCATTTTTTGATATAATATATATCTGATATTTTTCCAATGCAACATTAATTTAAACAATACAAACACTAAAATGTTCTCAAATACAAACTATTTTGATATAAAAACAATGAAAAAATTAACAGCAATAGATCAAAACAAATAACAAGTTTTAAAATTTCCTTTTCTACATACAATTAAAGTTGAAAGATAATCTAGATATCATCAATTCATTATTAGCAGAAATAGTCTCTTTTGAAATATAGATCTGTTTAAAATTTTCAAAATAAAATTTATAATCGAAAAAGGTTTACAGATAGTAATCTATTTACGTTTCTAAAAACGAAATTTCTTTTCATCTTATATCAAGTTAATCAAGAAATAAATTCTCTGGTTTTATTGATTACCAATACTTATCTGGCACAACGTTCAAACTGATATGGGAAATATAAAATGTGTTCATATCTCCAAAACACAAGTATAGGAAATTTATCCAAACCTGCAGGCAAATATTTGAACTCGATAGCTAAAAAAAGTACGGGAATATTTGGGAATATAAAATTAAAATCGCGAAACCATTAATCATTGTCACGTTTCATGTAAAAAAACACGAAAGATCATAATAACGTTAAGGGGATTTTTTAATTATTAAAATTGTATGTCAATGTAATTACTGTTGAAAAGCTACACATAAACAAAGTGTGAAATAGTACATTAATTTCTGGATAAGTAAATATTGAATAAAAAAATAGCATTTTCATATTTAATACATTTGAAACATTACAAACAAAAATACATAAATTATGCCTTAATACAACATTAAAACATATTCTGTAAATATTTATACAATGATTTATTACTGCTGAAATGCATACTTTGCATGTATACGTAACCAGAACTTAGTCTCATCATTAATGAAACGCTATAAGTCGCGTTCGTTCTTTAGATGACGGTGTCGCTGGCAGAAAATGGAAAATAAGAAACAATTTGTTTTTAATATTCGATTAATACTTTTCGACGAAGATATAAATTTGCAGATTACAGAAACAAGGAGATACTACCCTGGCCACCCAGTTTAAATATGCTCAACATAGTGTCCGGTGAACAAAATGTAAATTCAAATCATTAGGTGCGTTCGTAATTATATAAATACGTTGCACCTAGAGCTCCTATTATAGGAGCCTTAGTTGCACCTATAGTCATCGTGTGGTCGGTCCGTCCGTCCGTCCGTCCGTCTGTCAGCATATAACAACGCAAGAACTACCCAAACGAATGGTTTGAAATTTAATATACATAATCGTTACAGAATTTTATCGAGTAATTTCAAATTTTATGAAAATCGAATCAAAGCTTAAAATGATATTAATAAAAATATTTATTAAAAAAATTGTTTTTTTTTATTTTTTTTTTTAATCGTTACTTCCATACTATAGCATCTTCTAAGGATTAATCGTCAAGCGACTGACATTTATCGCCAAGTTATCTCACATGTATGACATTATAGTCATTTATGACATATATGACATTTTATAATCTGTATGACCAGACCATGTTATAGTCACATTCTTCATTCTTTTAAATCTTATCATACGTAAATAATTCAATTATATCAAATGATAGGCAATCATTTTAGGTCCCCATGTTGGTTACGTCCTATTTAATATGGATTCATATTATTTCAGTATTACTGAATTTAAAAAAACCGAATTTTTATACTAAAATTGTTTAATTATAGCAATCGCTTAATATACCTACAGTTTGTTAATAGATGTTTCCGGGGAAATAGATAAATCGAAAAAGTGTCTATGGATTTCAAGTTCTGAAACCCAAACTTCTGTATTTCAAAGCTAGTTTTAAATTTCCCATTGCAATTTTCAGTAAATGTCAACAAAAGATAAATTGTTGCCAACTGAAAATGTTACTTTTTTATTACAAAAAATAATCATATCATAATAACACATGGGCTGATAAGTTCCCGGTCTGGCACACAGATGGCGTTGCAATCACCGAACCGATGTTTTTTTAGTGAATACTGACCTTTAAAAGGTTAGTAGAAAAAATGCCATGACGATTCGCCGTGTGGATAAATCGTTAGAGTGGTTTTAGTTGAACGACTTTGTTGATAAACAAAAAAATGGATAACAAGAATTTCAAGAATTGTTATTTGATGGGGAAAAAATTACCGTTCAAACAAAAGCTTGGATAGATAAGCGTTATCCGGACACTGCACCAGGTAAATCAACCATTATTGACTGGTTTGCTGAATTTAAACGTGGTCGTACGGACACCAGTGATGCACCACGCAAAAGAGGTGGTTACTCCGCAAAACATAAAAAAAGTCCAGAAAATCGTTTTGGGGAACCGTAAAGTGAAGTTGCAGGAGATAGCGCAGACTCTGAAGATATCCAAGGAACGTGTAGGTTTTATTTTGAATGAGCATTTGTCTATGAAAAGGCTGTTGTCAAAGTGGCTGCCGCGCGTGTTGACTTTTGACTAAAAACAACAAGGAGTTCTGAGTTCTGTTTGGAGCTTTTTCGTTATAAAATTATGTTATTTATTATTAAATTATTATTAATAATCATTTATTAAATTATTATTATTAAATTATTATTATTAAATTATTTTTTAAATTATTATTATTATATTATTATTATAAAATGTATTATTTTTTTAATTATTATTATTATTATTAAATTATTATTATTTATTATTAAAGTTATGTTATTTATTAAAGTTATAAAGTTATAAAGTCATAAAGTTATAAAGCTTTGTTAAAAAGTTGTGTTTTCTTTATTAGACCGGGAACTTATCAGCCCATGTGTTAACAGATGATATAATTAATTTCACTGAAATAATAACAGTACTAAGCACCTCATTTGTCACGTTCTATGTACGATTTCAAACTTGTTGAATTTAGTATATTTTCTTCAGTTTGCGTACCGACTACACCAAAAAAAAATGTTTGGTATTTTCATATTAGCCGCATACCAACGATTAACCATGAAAGGTTTTACTATTCATATCAGCCTTTGGTTTTTATTATTAAAGTTATGTTATTTATTAAAGTTATAAAGTTATAAAGTCATAAAGTTATAAAGCTTTGTTAAAAAGTTGTGTTTTCTTTATTAGACCGGGAACTTATCAGCCCATGTGTTAACAGATGATATAATTAATTTCACTGAAATAATAACAGTACTAAGCACCTCATTTGTCACGTTCTATGTACGATTTCAAACTTGTTGAATTTAGTATATTTTCTTCAGTTTGCGTACCGACTACACCAAAAAAAAATGTTTGGTATTTTCATATTAGCCGCATACCAACGATTAACCATGAAAGGTTTTACTATTCATATCAGCCTTTGGTTTTTAATTGTCTCAGTGTTTAAGGGCGTAGTTTAATCACATGTTTGTTAAATTCGTTATTTTTTAATTTATTTAAGTCTTAATTTTGTTTGGCAGTATAGTTACGAAATATTACACAGAAATAAACAAAATTTCAAATATTTATATTGTTTTAAGTTTTAAGTACAAACGTGTTAACCTTCTGTAATCGAGTTGCACGTTCATTTTTGGGATATACTGAAAACAAAAACAATGTCTGAAAAGATAATTAAAACAATAAAAAATCAGTAAATTGAGGTACAGTTTTCACAGACATTACATATGAAATTACATTTCTTTTTCAACAGTCTAATAGCTAAAATTGACCAATGTTCAGAAGTTAAAAAAATTGCGATGAAGCGAAATAGACTTTTCAGATGTTTGTCACTGTAAATATAACTTCAGCGTTAGTCTCGGACATGTTTTTGATATAGTTTATACAGTTTTCTTAGAAGCTTTAAATTATTGGATAAGTGTAGAAATTAATTGACACTAGTGATTATGTTGCTGTTATTTTTGATGAATTTAAAATTTACTTGGCAATATAGGAAAAGATGTAAACTGATAACTAGGACTAAAAAAAACTTTGAAATAAGTCCATGTTTACTCTACAACCACGCAAATATTTTTATTGTATTTAAATACATGATATTTAAAATAAAATTTTAGCATCAGATTACAAAAAGTTACATACATTTTAAAATATTTTTTAAAAGATATATTTTGTTATATTTTGTTATATATATATGCTGCAGCAAATTATTGAGAAAGTCGTAAGTAACTTGAAACCATGGCTTCTTATTGGTGGATATTTTTCTTATCCTTCTGCAAAAAATTTAAAAGATAACTGACGCACAGGTCAAAATTTAATGGAGAGCCTATTTCAGGAAATATGTTAAATTTAAAACTTATGAAGAAAAGAAAAATGTAAATAAAAAAAGGTTATTTAATTAAATCTTATATAACAAGTTTGAGATCACGTTTAACCTTTTGAATCCCGCAATAGCCGAAATCATCCTAAACTCTGAAATCCACAACAGCCTTGTATACTGAAAGGATTTCTCTTCCCCTTAAGTAGGTTGGTGTGCTTTCTAGAGGGTGGTCTCTCTCAGTGGTGGATGTGTAATATGTTAGCATTTATGGATAGTACAGAAAGAAAAACAAGATTTTTTTTCATTAACTGGAGCAATGATAAACAGAGGGGTGTAACACCTGCCGAAATTGGAATAAAGTGATCAGGCAGTAGGGTCATTTCCACTACTTACCTAGTGAAAAAAGGAAATAACGCGGAAAGCGAGTATTTTGGGCTATTTTGTTGGGAATCTAAGGTCATTCAGTTTTTTAAATCTTGAGATTTCAAGAGTTAAAATTCAAATTCAATATTAGGTTAAATTTTCTATCGTTCAAAGTGTTTACCACCAAACTTCATTAATTCTAGTGCCTCTTTTTGACAATAATTATGCTTTCAGATTTTTATAGGAAAGTACACAAAACATCGCGATATATAATTTTTCATGGCTAAATACTATTTGAGATAAATAAATGAGGCGTCCAGAGCTAAAGTAGGTCAAGTCCATAAATTATGACATTGATTTAATCAAGGTTAACTTTTATTAACACTAGTTGAATCCTAAAGTGATTTAGATGATAATTTTCTTTTTATTGTTGTAGTATGAAGACTATCTTAAATAATGGGTCATAATTTGAAAATTCTAAATTTTAATTAAGTGGTCCACTTTAGCACAGAAATTTTATGAGAGTGCTAAAGACGACTGATGTCATCTGTTAAAAATAGCAATAGCATGGACTTGGTTCACTATGGCTCTGAATATATGCATCACTAACATGTATTAAACCGTGATTTATTTATACTTTTAAATTGATCCACTTTAGTTCTGAATGCTTCCAATAACAGTATAAAGCAATGTTCGTATTCGTAATTTATTTTATTTACACAAAATTTAAGAAGAATATAAAATTGTCACCTATCAAATTAAAAAAGAAGCATTTCTCCTATGGCATTAATAAGACTACAAAAATTACGAAATCCTAAGGAAAATTTCAAATATTGACGTACTTTTTTGTCAGAAACTATAGAAGCGATTTCTATATACATTTCATTATATTATATCGTTATATTAGCGTTATATTCTATATACATTTCGTTACGTATGGGAAAAGGTCCAAATACAAGCTACGAGTATTATTTTAAATCTAGATCCTACGATTTTGAAAATTAATGGAGGAAAAAATCATGGCAGTGCACCTTAATATATTTCACATCTGTTAAAAAAAATAGTTTATAAAGTGGTTTATTTTTATAAGTAGACAAATTTCGAAAGTATAAAAATTTTGAGTTTAAAATTGGGGTTTAAATGCCAGCTACCTCATTTTTTACGAATTAATTACACAAATATGGCTAATTTTGCTAATTTAGAGAGAAGAACACTGCTTTAATATATTTTATTGACAGTTAATATGTGCATAAAAAACATAAAAAAAGACATTTTTGTAAAATATATAAAACTATTAACGATCACTCCCACAGTCTTCTTTCCATTTTGTTCCTAATTTTATTTTTTAATGTGTTAAACAAAAAAAAATTCTTGGTGCTGGAAATTTAGATTACTTTATCCATAAATTATATTAAACACTATAATCACTATCTGCGTCAGTGAAGTTGTTATGGGCCCACATATCGCATTCTAAACACTAAGTCCCACCTTTCTGGTCAGCAGAGAAGACACCCTCGCAGAAGACAAAAATTTCTCTATCTTCCTCTGTCGGATACCTTCTTTTTTTTCTTTTTTTTAAATACAATATCTTCCCATTTCGTCTTTATTCCATAAGTTTTTTTCTCCGATAATTTGTCTTCTGATTTATTTCAAACGATTTTGGAATGTCCACCAATGCTTTTTTAGTGAGGTCATTTGGTAACCAGTGTAGATATTATCCAAATGATGCAACAAATCAATACAGCGTCCGTGATCCTAAAAAAGTATTTTGTTGCCCTCCCCTTCGCACGGAGCAAATCCCTAGACGTTAAAATACCGGCTACCCGGTACATATACCACTCTGGGGCGGCCGGTATTTGGACTATTGCTACGTTTAAATTAAAGCTAGTATTACTCATTCATATAGCCAAATACAAATAACGGGCGTGCGTGATTTGGGAGTTAAGTATGTCCGGAAAATAATTTAATCGTCAGATCCAACTACTATATAATCAGTATTTAATATTAATAAATAAATAAATAAATAAATAAATAAATAAAAAACGAGAAACACATACTTGAAAAACTTTTCATATCGTAGATTTCATCGTGTTCACACATTTGCTTGTACTGTTTGTAAATGATACAGATTTCAACGGTGTACTCCTCCTGCCTTTTTTCTCTCAATGAAAGGCACAAGCTCTACTTATCACTGTTAGGATGAGCTGTGCTTAGATCTCAGAACATGTACTAGCCGCCATTTGGACCTTCCAAAGTCAATTCCTTTTAAGTAACGATATTTAAAAATATAAATAATTTTATTTTGAGAAACAGCATATTACATTTCAGCAAACATAAACTTTTTATTTAATAAATATATATATATTTTTTCAAAATTAAATACTTTTACCTCTACACTCTCACTCAAATGTCTCAGTGCGTTCACATCATGATAATTTTCCTGATAGCACATTATGCTATCTCATTACTCAATTAAATACAAGAATTTTCAATTAATAGCATTTTTTTTAAGTTCTGGATTAAAGGTATATAATGTCTGAAACTTAATCCTATAGAAACTAAGCAATATTTCTGAAATATGGAATGCAGGTTTTTCTTGTCTGTAAAAGTTCATTGTTTACACGAGAGAAGTTGTGAGTTATAAAATACATGCCAATACTCCTTAAATATTTCGGAGTCTGATCCAAGACAAACATTCTTAAAACCAGAAAGCACATATAAGGAAATGTGTCTTCTTTCTAGAAGATACTTAATGAGATTTTATTAAAAAATTTTTTATTGAGTAAATTTTACGGTTGAAAACTTGTTTTTCTTGAATAAGGTATGGAATAATTAAGAGATGTGGCATCTATGGTTATAAAGATCATGTACATATAGCAATAAAACAAATTATGAATTTATGAAATGGCTGAATAAATAATGACAATTTATTATAACATTGAAATTCGGATATTTATTCAAACATAATATATTTACAAATTAAAACTTGATTCAAAATATTTTAATTCCTGTACAATTTTATGTATTTCTGTGTGGACTGGAGTCCTTTGTTTGCATCCTTTTTTCTTACTCCCACGTGATGAGTTTATACCAGCAAATAAACTGTATGAAAAAAAGTGACATGTATCATAAAATTATTTCACATAATATATAATATACAAGTCCTTCTTTATACTGCACTTATAAGGAAACGACAAAAAAGAGCAATAGAATAGAGGTCATTTGAAAACTAAAGATGATAGCCTAACAGTAAATATTTTATTTTTATCATAAAAAAGGTTATTTTACATCTATTTTAATAACAGTTGTACTATAACGCATTATGATATCTAACTTAGATTCAAATAACAATCTCAAGTTATTCGAAGAATACTCGGAGAAAGT
Organism: Maratus michaelseni; assembly: GCA_963931845.1. Taxonomy (NCBI): domain Eukaryota; kingdom Metazoa; phylum Arthropoda; class Arachnida; order Araneae; family Salticidae; genus Maratus; species Maratus michaelseni. Next base: position 300,377,473 of record OZ007593.1, on the reverse strand, counting down.
AAAATTTAGTTAATTAAATTTCAAAATCCAGAGATGGGTAATGGGCCTTTCATTCCCCCCCCCCCCCCCAACATACACAAACTCGTACACACATATTAACGGGAAATCTCTTAGTTCCTCTTTTATTTTAAGTTATCAAAAATAATAAATTTTACTGTTTTTTTAAATTAAACAGTAAATTTCAGTTAATTAAAGTTTCAAAATCTAGAGATAATGACTCTTCTATGTCCCCTCCCCTCTGTCACCTAACTTAAATTTCTTAATTCCTCTTTTCTATTTTAAGTTACTCCAAAAGAACAGATTTTACTTTTTTTTTTTTTTAATAGGAGAAAAGAAAATTTAGTTACTTAAATTTAAATATCAAGGGAGGGTTAACGGCCTTCGATCCCCTGCGTGTTTTTTTTTCGGGGGGGGGGGTGTTAACCCAGTTAATGAGTGTTCAATAATTATGTCCCTCTCTCAGAACCATCGAACAAGGAACCAGTGTTGAATTCGGGGAATGGCCCTTGAAGATTTGAGATTTTATGCTTTTAAGGGTTAAAAAATGCAATCCGTCCCCCCTCCCGGAACCCCAGAAATCCCTACCGTAATGATGATCTTATTTTAAATGTAGCATGGCAAAATGATTTGAAAGACCAGTATAGTTATTAGTAATTATGGTTTTATCATGATCACGGGAAATATGAGACTTCAATGTGGAGAATTTGGTAAAAGCCCTGTTACAAATTGGCAATGGGCATGGATAATGTATGTTATTAATATTTCTGTGGATAGACATATAAAGTGCATACTTTCTTAAGATTTTTTTTTTTTTTTACAAATTTTACAATCATACTCTTTATTCTTAAACTTGTTCCTGTTGCCAATGCAAAATATCTATAAAAAAGGCTTTTTAAGAAAATAGACAATTTGTGATACATAAAATATGATAAAAATGAAAGATAATTTAAATATAATACAAGGGTTAAGAGGCTATTTCACTCGTGAAAAAACACTAGCTCCTTAACGTTAATCCTATGAGAGAAACATTTAAAAATATATTGTTTGCATTTTAATAATGTTAAATGATTTTTTTGTTTTGTTTCGTTTTGCTTAGGTTGATCTCTGCCATCGCTGTTTTTTACTTTTTCGCAAAATTTTTTATTGGGATACTGTCACTTTCGAAACTGGTCTCGAAAGTAAAAGTATTCTCTTTTCAGATAAAATAACTGCAAAAGTCACCACATTTTGGGTCATTGCATGCCAAATTAACAAAAAATTGCACTATTCACATTGACTATTTTAGATATTGATGAAACTTGCTGGAATCATTTGCCTTGCGGACATAAATGGAACAAAGTATTATATATATATATATATATATATTTATTTATTTATCGTATCAAATTTTCATATTATTAAATTTTAATTTTGAAAAATCATTCGTTTTTGGCTTGCATAAGTGTTCAATTTTGAATTTTGAATTTCTCAACTTCGGCGTAGAGAGTTAGGCGTAGAGAGTTGTTTGACCCCCCCCCTCTTCCCTCCATTTTAAAGATAATTTTATATGGTTTAATTTGATATGCAAGTTCATTATGCTTGGTTAATGAAAATAATTTTTAAACAATAAAAAGAAATGAGTGTTTTTAAATCTTTTGAAAAATTGTATGTTTTGTATTCTGAAATTTTTAAAATGGGATTAGGAGCAGGATTCGGGATTTTTTAAATTTAAATTTAGACTTAAAAAAAGAAATATATATATATATATATATATATATATATATATATATATATATATATATATATATATATATATATATATATATAAATGTATATATATAAATATATATAAGTATTTATATAAATACAAATATAGCAGAAAATTACTATGCTTTCTGCGACAAACTTTATTAACAGCAAAATCTTTCTGCAGAAAGTCCCCGAGGTCAAACATGAGTAATAAATAAGCCAAAATACAAAAAAAAAGTGAAATACTTTGCTTTCCCTCCTCCTCATATTTAGAAATTCCCCTTGGAAAATTTAAAATGATCATTTTTTTTAACAAAAACATTTTTAACTTTTGTGTGCTGTGGGCACTAGTGTTAGACATTTCAGGGGATAATTAAAAGATAAATGATTTATTTATAGTTTATGAAAAGTAGCTAATAGAACAAGGAAACATTAAAAAAAATAAAGAATTTTTAAATATTTTTAAATTTGTGTGTTAGGGGAAAGAGAAGTAAAACATTTGCCTGGAGAGTGATCATTCATTTAGTGCTATTATAAAGTAATAAATAAGGCAGTTTTTTTATCCATGGTATGGTTTTAAAACATTTTAAACTGATACTGCAGCAAAAAGGAGGTGATCGGAATTATTGAGAGGTGGTAGGGGGATCTAAATGCATATTTATGTATTAGTATTTCAAAGAAACAAATAAAAGAACTAAGGCAAAAAACGTTAAACAAAGGAACACAATTTTCATAAAATAAAACTTGAGAATTTTTAAGATTAACTACATTAACACTTAACTGTTGTCAGCGGTCTCACAGGCTGCTGTTTTTTTATTTCAATTATCGCAGTTTAACTATAGATACAATAATTATTTAACAATAGAGACATTTTGTTTTGTTTAGAATCCTAGTACTGTCGCTGGAGACTTTTCAATAGGTACATTTTAATTTTAATAGTACTGTACATAAAGTTTAGTACAAACACAGTATCCTTTGAGTAAATCGAGCTTTTTATTAATCTTTAGATTAAGCGGTCTCAGAGACCACTCGCAGTATCCATGCAACAGTTTTTGTCACGTGAGTTAAGAATGCTGGAGAAAGAGATGTAAACTAAAATTTTCGAAAGGAAGGTAGATGATTGATCAAAGTATAAGATTTTAAACTATGTGAGGGGAGTGGTGGCGTTATGATACCAAATTTCAGTGGGGAAGGAAATGTAGATGATTTGCTATTTATGTATTAGTATTTCAAAGTAACAGATAAAACAACTAGAACAAAACAATATTAAAAAACTGGGCTGAACTTAGAGCTTAACATTTATAAAGATTTTCAACTTTAAAGTTTGGGTAGTGTGGAAGTGGGAAAACGATTTTTTTAGGGTGGGGGGGGGATTCTGCAAAACAGCATTGTTCAGAATTGAAACATATACAGAAGATCTTTTTGCTGTTACATAAATCTTCTTCCCCTCCCATTTTTTTTTCTCAAATGAAATTTTTTTCGGCAAGAAATCTTTTCCATTCTGCGACATTGTCGCCGTGTAGCTACGATTATGAGATGGGGCATATATATATATAATTTTAAAATTACACATTTTAAATTAAAATACCTTTTTCTAAATTATTAAAATTAACAATTAGATAAGCTCATTTAAATTTAGTTGAAAAAAATAAACTTATTCACTTGGTTATTTTGAAATATTTTAATAATAGAAAAAATTAAATATATACAGTTTTAAAAAAAATGGAGCAACAGAAACAGATTTAAATTGCAAATGTGATTTCTCTTTTACTTTTGAAAACATAAAATAAATAAAACAAATTGTTTTGTGTTATACGAGCACTTACTTACACTAACTGCAATTTAACAAATATGTTGCAGAATTTGTCGTATCGTTACTGTAACATATCTCTGAGACAACTTAATCGAAAGATGAATAAAAGGCTCGATTAAACAATAAGATATTATTTCTGTACTAAACTCTATTTACAGAATTTTTTTAATTAAAATTCACTCATTCAGAAGTTACTAACAATAATACTACGGCTCCAAACGGCACAAAATTTTACTAGTGTCTGCAATCTAATAGTATAACATAAACGCTGTTACTTATCCAATTACGGCACAGCTAATATTTCTTGATTACTTATATTTATTCACTTTTATCTTAAAGTTTGAATAAAAAATACATAATTTACAGTTTTTCAGCAACGGACGGAACAGGCTAAAATTTTACTTTACAAATGTCGGAGGTTAATTTTTTAGTACCAATCAACATACATTAACTCTAACTATAAAAAACATAGATTTAAACAAAATAAACTTACATTCAAATTATTCTTTTCGATCAGTGTTTATAAAATGAAACCTTCATCTTCATTGTTCTCGATTGTAATTCTTCTACGCTACATCCCGCGTTTCTTTCACCTGTCTGCCCTTCTCTCCCTTACTTCTCATTTGAGATGTGATCAACAAAGGCAATGTCTTAATTTAAGACATTTTACCATACTAAGACACTTTATTTTAGTTCATTTCTTACCACCAGTCCATTAATACACACAAGTGTCTTAAATTAAGGTATGTATTATGTCTAAGCTCTATATTAAGACATTTACGTGTCTTAAATGCTTTTTCAGTCGTTTTTTTTTTTGTCTTACTTTAAGACTCCTTTATTTGCAGTGTGTCCAGCGGTATATACACATTTTTGAATGCGCATGTTTATAATTGCCATTTAGTTTTCTTAGGAAATCAATCTGTCTAATTACAAAGGTAGCGGCTTATAGATTTTAGAAAATTACAAATGTACCTATTAAAAACACAATATATTATGCTATGACATCAATTGACAGCAATTTTTTATGTGTAATGTAAAAAAAGAAAACAAAATTAATCAATAACAATTCCATGTGAAATCTTCTTTTAAAGGCTTTTAAATTTTACTTCTTATTTTGAAATAAATTTAATATAACAGGCAAAATGCAATTAAACATAAAATTTACTTTTTTGCCATCGAGAGAATGGAGATATTAATAGGCTATGACTAATAAAGCTATGACTTTGTTTATTTTGGAAGTATAATATACCAGGACGAATATTAATTGTAAACTGCTTGCATTTACTAAACAAGGGGATTTAAAATTTAAGATCAGCAAATATCTACTGTTGCAAAATCCCCCAAAGGAACGCAAAAAGCGTTGTTACAAATGCATACTAAATGATATTTTCCCATAATTAAAATATAATTAAGTAGTATCAAATTTTTATTATAATTCTATTTAATATTGTTAAATTAAAGGATATGTTTAATATTATTATGTTAATAGTATTGAATCGGGTCATGTAGATAATTAAACAACTATAAGAAAGACCTCCATAATTAGAAAGGCTCTAAAACATCTATGTTTCTACATTTTAAATTATATGTTTCAATACATAACACATGAAGCGTTGTTTATTGCATGAAATCTGTATAAAAAAGAAAGAATTTTCTCTAGAGAGTATCGATAGTGTATTATTTAGATACGTTTTACAGTTTTTCGTTTAAATTAAAAATTACACACACACACACACACACACACACATATATGTATCTCTCTCTCTCTCTCTCTCTCTATATATATATATATATATATATATATTTAACCCCAAAATAGCATGCATAATCCAAATTAGTATTATACACTAAAAAGTTAAGAAATTTTTTGATTTTAACCTCTTTAACACAAATACTACACTTTTGATTTATATGTAAAAATCCTTTTGCCTGACCAATAGTAACTGGAGGTATGATTTAAATTTTAGCATTTAGTTTTTTAACAAATTTGAGTCTCAATATTGCAGTATACTAAATTTATCATTAGTTTTATATCCTCTATTTTTTCAAAAAACACATTTGAATACATATGAAGTCATTTTATAAGAAACTTTCTTTTCCAGTGCTAAGTATTAAAAAATTACATTAGAGTAAATAAAAATTTATTTATAGCATCAGTCCCAGTCCTTACTCAGACCTTTAATCAGAAAAAATATTTTATAAAAAATTATATATTTCATTACATAGATGATATGTTCATAACCATGATGCCCACGTTTATAATATCCACAGAACTCTCTTTGTCTGGTGAATTATCTGTAACACATTAAAAATTAGACACAATCGAATGACGGTGCTGAATTGTGTTTTAAATTATTGTATTTACCGTTAGTAAAATGTAATCCTTGAGTGTTTTTATCATACACACTGTGCTAATGTTATGCACTTTGCATTTATGATTTCTTCAAATTTATAACAAAAAATAAATATTTTACACTGGTAACAGTTTCATTTCAATGCTACGTATAAAAGACTGTTAGGCTTCCCTTGCAATAGTTTTATTTTGTGACATCATTTCACGGATATGACTCAGTTTATTGTGAATATTTTTCTAAATATTCCGTTTATGAGTTATTCCTTTCTTTCTTATAAACTTTTAAAAACGATGTCATATAATAGCTTTTACCCAAACTAAAAAATAAAGTGGTTAGTTATTTAGTGCTTAATTATTAGAATAAATATTAATATCGCCATTGCATCAGAGGTAATTTAATATAATGGTTTAATAAATGATATAACAAAATCAGAGAAAGAAATATTATATGCATAATTATATATTTCAAAATATATTGACATACATAGAAAGGACTTTTACTGCTATTTATTTTATTCTGTGAACAATTTTGTTACTAAAATGTAACAACGACTTCTTTATTGTTAACAATTTTGCTAACAGTTAAAATTGCTCCTATATTGTTATGAAGTCGTACTGCGAAAATAAGTGGTATTTATAAAACACGTTTGTCATACACCTTTATAACCCTTTACTTCTGGTTCTTTCACATTCGTAGCCTTTTATAATTTAGAACCGATATTTTATTAATACCATTTGTTCTTTTGCTTTCATCATAACACAGGGATGCAACTATTTTTCACGATTAAACACAAGTTTATTCGATAAGACGACACATCACAGGAAAACATAGAGCACACATATATATAAAGAATATCAGTAGCAGCAGTTAAACTATATTAATATTCGTTCTTTTACCAACTATATTTTATTTTCATACCGTGCCCATCGTACACACACGTCTTAACACCTTGGCCTCCCGCCAACATCTCCCTCCGTCTCTCCTGCTCTCCAGTAGACGAGAGAAAAAAAAAGGGTTGCCATAAATTTTTGGCGCTGCCAGTCATGAGATCCCCCACCTAAGATTGAAAAAGGGGTATGCCACTATTTCAATCTGAAATCCAGACTGGCATTGTCAATACACTTCCTCCTTTACTATTAAACTACTAATGAACATCAATAACTACAATATATATATAAAAAGAAATACAAAAAAAATTCTTAAACATCCTGACCCATTTCTGGAAACTCTCGCTGCTAGCTACTGCAATATAAAAATACAATTAATGTTTCATAATATATAATACTAAATACAAATAACAAATGGAATATAGGATACAGTTAATATGAAATAGATGGTATAGAATTACAGCTGCCGCGTAAATAAAAGTGAACTATCAAAAGTCTTTCTTAAAAGTCATTAATTGTCCATAAAAAGTCTACAGTCAGTTTTATTAGTCTGTTGTTTCCAGTCTAGACAGTGCATCAGCGTTCGTCAACTTAGCACCAGGACAGTGTGAGATAGTAATGTCATATTTCTGCAAAGCCAGTGCCCATCGCTGCAGTTTGGAAGACTGGGGAGCATTTTTGGTGACGAAAGTCAGTGGGTTGTGATCGGTGATAAGTTCCACGGGCGAACCAAAAATCCAAGTCTCGAACTTCTTTAGACTCCTGATAACCGCATAGGCATCAATGGTCGGCCCAGCCTGTTGAGTTTTGGTGAGCTTTTGACTGGCATAACTGACTGGATATAGTCTCTCATCCTTCTTTTGAGATAGACATGCACCGATGCCTATTGCAGATGCGTTACATTGAATAGTGAATGCTAACCCCACAACGGGTGTATAAAGTCTAGGTGCCTCAACGAGACCCCTCTTTAGTTCGTTGAACGCTTTGTCATGTTCCTCCGACCAGCACAATTTCTCGGGACTGTTCTTTTTAGTAAGTTCTGTCAGTGGGTATGCTGTTTCGGCATACTTAGGCAGGTAATCGCGGTAATAATTGCACAAACCGAGGACACTCTTAAGTTGTCTTTTTGTTTGTGGGACGGCTAATTTTCTGATGGCTTCCACTTTATCTGGGTCGGTTCGATGGCTGCCGGTCCCGATGACATGTCCTAAATATTTAATCTGGCATTTTGCAAAGTCACACTTCTTTAGGTTGACTGAAAACCGTAATTCTCGTAATTTTGAAAATATCGTGTCAAGGTGCGTCATATGTTCAGACCACGTTTCCGAAAAAACAGCTATATCGTCCATGTATGCTCTAGCAAAGTTCTTGTATTTTTAGAGCGCTTTATTCATTTCTCTCTGAAAGGTCGCAGCTGCATTCCGGAGCCCAAAGGCCATCACTTTGAAGCGATATTGAGCCCTGTGAGTCTTAAAACATGCCAAACCCTGGATTTCTGCTTCCAGCGGTATGGCCCAATATCCTTTTAGCAAGTCGATTGTAGTTATTACATTGGCCCTGCCAATATTGAACAAAAGATCCGTTGCGTTTTCCATCGGAAAATCGTCAGTTTTTGTGATTGCGTTCAATGCTCTAAAGTCTACACACAGTCGGAGGGCCCCATCTTTCTTCATCACGCACACTACCGGGTGTGGCGCCTCCGCATCACTCTCTTCGATCAGTCCTAACTCTAGCATTTCTTCGATTTGTTTGTCTACTTGTGGCTTCAACGCTTCTGGAATTCTATAAACATATGGCTTTTTCATTTCTTCGCCGTTTAAACTAATTTTGTGCTCGCCTACCTTAGCTATTTGTACCTTTTTTGAAAATAAATCTTTATATTTGTATAATAAATCGAACATCTGTTTTCTTTCTGTATTTTCTAAATGCTTCAAATCTACTTCTTCTATGTCAAATAAATTTGAGTTATCTTTCACACTAGGGGTGGGATGGACTTCTCCTATTTCTTCTTCATTTTCGAAGATTACTCCCACCGCCCGTACACTAGGAATAAATTTTCTTATTTTATTTACATGAATATTCTTAACATTCCCGTTCATTAATTTTACTTTGTAAGAATCAGGCTTACAGCGTGCTACAATTTCGGCTGGTCCCGTCTACCTAGCATAAAGTTTGTTCATGGAATCCGGGATTAATAGATATACCTGGTCCCCTGGTCTAAATTCCTTGTAAATCGCTCTCCGATTAGCGTACTTCGCATACGAGCCCTGCCTAACTTCCGCTACTATTGCTGCTTGCTCCGCCGCCCTTTCTAAATTAATTTTTAGCTCCTGAAGATATTCGGTCGTGCTCTTTCCAAGATTTATAGTTAATGGTATTTCTCCTGACCATGTAGATTTCAATACTGTTAATGGGCCCCTCGCCTCCCTTCCGTACATTAATTTGAATGGCGATACCCACGTGGTACTATTCGGAATTTCTCTATAGGCAAATAATAAATAAGGAATGTGTTTATCCCAATTTTTGGAATCGCTCCGAATTATATGGTGTAACATGCGTTTCAGAACCTGGTTATATCGCTCCACTAATCCCGAGCTTTGCGGATGTCCTGGCGTTGCAAATCTAGGAGCCGCTCCTAGCCTAGCATGAAACTCCTGTATTAAACCTGAAACAAAATTTCTGCCCTGCTCACTCGCTATTACGCGGGGTATCCCTGTTCGCATAAATATTTCTAATAATGCATCGCACGTAGCTTTAGCCGTAATTGTTCTTAACGGGACCGCCTCCGGCCACCGCGAATGCTGATCCACTAAGCTAAGTACATATTGATGTCGACGCGCTGAAGGTGGTTCAATTTTTCCAATTATACATATATTTACAACGTCGAACGGAAGTTCCGGTCTCTCAATTGGGACAATGGGTATTTGATCGCTAGCCCTTTCTCTACTCCATAACTGACAGTCTTTACAAGATTTACAATAGTCCTCTACATCCCGTGACATATTCGGCCAATAAAATGAATAACGAATTCTTTCTTTTGTTTTTTTCACACCGAGATGATTAGCGAAAATTGATTCATGAGCAATTTTTAAAATTTCCCCCCTCCTTACCTTTCATACAACTAATTGCGTAACACAATCCCCTGTGACTCTTTCTTTATGATAAAGCGAATAATCTACTATAACGAACCCGTTTTTACCATTTTCCGCGTCTTTGAAATCACCCTGTAATGTTTCGCAACTCTTCTGTTGCTCCCTGTATATACTCGCGTCCGATCTCTGAACCGCATTCAAATCTCCATTATTATCCTTCTTTTCAATACAACGAATCATTAATTCTCTTTCCGCGTTTAGATTTTCGCCTCGCCAACATAAATTTTCAATATTTATATCATCCCCCTCTGTTTGGTTGCTTTCCCCCTCTTTTCTTTCAATTTCATTTCCCTTTTTCGATCGCGTATCATTTACTGGCGCCAAAGAACATTTCTGTCTATCATCTTCCAAAGAACATTCCTTTCCCCCCTCGTTACTGGCTAACTGTAAGATTTCGTAAACTGTCGGTGTTATAATACATGTCCCATATAAGTTATCCGTAACGGCAAACAGTACATCTACATTGTTATTAAATATGCAACTTGACTCTCCGGATTTTAAGGCTACAGGTAGTGTCATAAGATTAGCAATTATTTTTTCTCCAAAAGCCGATATTAGCTGAATTTTTGAATTTTCATTATTTCTAAATGAATCCGGTAATTGATTAGAGTTTATTACAGGTATTTCTGCTGCACTATCAATAATACATGTAACCTCCTTTCCCCCAATGCACAACTGTTCAAATTGAAGTGGTTGTGTACTTATTGGCTCGTTTCCAAAACATTCAACCTTGGCAACTATTTTATCTTGTTTATTTTTTCCGACAAAAGAATCTTTTTTCGTTTGATTTTGCAAACTTCCAATTTTATCTTTTTCTCTATTATTCGGACAAAATCGCAAATGCGTCGTTTGTTTACAAAGTCTACATTCTTTTGACGCGTTTGATTTTCTATCACTACGAAAAGTGAAATTATTTCTAACATGGGGTGGTATATATTTTCCATTATTGTAATTTCCAGTTCCGGATTCGTCATGATTGCGGGGTTTTAACGGTTTATCATATAATTCCGAAAATGTTCTACCCTTTGACGAAAACCAATTGTCACATACTTCCGCGATTTGCCTTGATTATTTTAACCAATTATCTAATTGTTTTATCCTCAAATAGCTTGGCGTCTCCGAATCTAGTGAACTTAATAATCTGTCGCTGACAATTATCTCATTAAGCGTGTCAAAATCATTTACTTTTCTCAATTCACAATAGAAACCCCAATTGGCTCTAAGTCTACTCGCGAATTGCATATGATACTCATTTCTCGATCGTTTTGCAAAAAGAAAGTTTTCGAGACAGGCCTCTGGTGTGGGTTGAAATTCTTTTAAGATTAACGCCTTAACCTTTTGATAATCTTTCATTTCTTCCGTGTTTGCGTACACTAACAAATGCGCTGCTTTTTCACCCACCAAATTAAACAAAATCTGGACCTTTAATTCTTCTGCGACATTTTTAATTTCGAATGCTTTCTCGAGCGACGTAAAAAATAAATTACATGATTGAGGCCTGCTGGGGACTGCAATAGTCAAAGTTTTGACGCTTTTGATCAGTGTTTCTAACGAATTAGGCTTAGGTCCATCCACCCCTGTATCAGAATTTTTATACTCGTTCTGGATTTTAGCCATTTCTATCTGAGCTTTAACTAGTTCAAGCTTAGTTCTTTCAATTTCTAATAACGTATCTTGTTCTGTCTTAGACTTTTCTTTGGCGACTTTCGCGACTTCTGCCTCACGCTTCTCTCTTTCTATGCGGTCTGACACCGTTGTATTTAAAAATTCTTTTATAAATTCGCTATCTTTTGAATACTGATCACTTCCCTCAATTAATCCTTTTAAATCAATTATCCTGTGCTCACTCTCTACTTTTAGGCCCAATTCCGTGGCAACAACAACTAAGTCTTCTTTTTTTAATCCTTTTATATTAAACATTTTGCTTTTAACCCAGGTAAAAAAATCAGCAAGAAACCTTTAAAAATTTAATGATTTTGAAGGTATTTTGAAGGTTTCTACAGGTATTTTGAAGGAAAATGAAAACTGCAGGTTTCCTTCAGGAAATATTACAGGTTTTTTAAAGGTTTTATTCAGGATTATTTCAGCACGCTTATAACCTTCAAATTACCTTCACTGACTTAGCAGATCTTCTTAAAATCATTACAGGTATTTTGAAGAAAAACGGGAACAGCTTTTCATGCAGGAAATATGAAGGTTTTTTTTAAAGGTTTTATACAGGTTTATTTCAGCAAGCTTGGCCTACAAATTACCTTCAGTGACTTAGCAAATCTGTCCTAAAATCACTACAGGTATTTTGAAGGAAAAGAAAAACTGCTTTTCATGTAGAAAATTTTAAATATTTTTCTAAATGTTTTATTAGAGCTTAAATGGTTAAGTATCTAACTCATATTCAAATAGCTTTTTACTGGAAAAGGCCAGGGCCACATAGAGGGAGGGTGGGGGGGGGCAGTAGATTTTTAAAAAAAAATTTTGGTTCTATCCTCTTTTTTTCAGTGTTTAATTATTTTATGTTATTCGAAAAGAATAAATTTAAAAAAGAAAATTAGTTAAAATTTTAATTAATTGTTCATAACTGAAGGGGTGGGGGGAGGCTGAAATCAACACTGCCCTGAAATACCCAATTTTAAAGTAATTTTTTAGCACATAAAAGTAAAAAGAAAAACAGGACAAAAATTAACTGCCATGACTGATTAAGGGGAGTACCCCCTACGCCCTCCCCCCGCACACTATGAAAGGAATATTCATAATTTATCTTTCTCCTAATACTTAATTATTTATTTTAAGTTACTCAAAAAAACTAATTTTACTGTCATTAAAAATTGAAGAAAAAGAAAAATATGTCATTAAAATTACAAAATCTGCGGGGGGGGGAGGGGGGGGCGCCCGCTCTTTTTGACTTCATCACTTCCCTGGATCTCCGTTTAAGGTACTTTTTAAACACATACTTGAAAAGAATAAATTTCACTCTTTCAAAATCAGCGAAAAAGGAAATTACATTAATTAAATTTTAAAATCCGGGGGGGGGGGGGTGCTCCTCTTCCCATCTGGCACTGAATTCAACACTCCCCTAAACCTCCGCTTAAGGTAACTTTTAAAGACCAACATATAAACGAAAATAGAGCTAAAAATTTACTTCCATGGGGGATTTACACGGGGGGGGGGGGGGGGGGTCGAGCCCTCCCTTAGCAAAAAATTTTTAGTTCCTCTTTCTCTTAGTGTTTAATTATTTTAAGTTACTCAAAAAAAAATTAAAATGTCTTTCAAAGAAAAAGAAAATTTTGTTTATTAAATTTCAAAATCCTCCGTGGGGAGGGCTAGAATTCCGCGGGCCAGCCATACCCTAATTCAACACTGCTTTGAACCACCCCTTTGAGATAAATTTTTAACACATAAATATAAAAAATAATAAATAAATAACTTTTATGGAGGATTTAGGGGGAAAGTCCCCCCTTCCCGAATTCAGGAAGTAGTAATTGATCCCCCCCCCCCACCATACGAAAAATTCTTAGTTCTTCTTTTATTTTAAGTTTGGGGTTATTAACTACAGACATGACTTCCAGTTTTTATGAAAATTACTTCAAAAAACAAATAAAAAATGTATTATTCTTATTAATTTAAAATTTCCTTTAGAACATTTGATTTTTTTTTTCGCAACTGACGCGGCATTTCCGACTCCACAGTGGTAGAAGAAACACTACTTCTCAACTCAACTCGCGTGTTTATATTTTGACTCACGTCGCGGCTTTAAGCGGTAAGCGGTAACGTTCGTCTGTTATTTTCTGTAATTCGCTAGCTTTGTCAATATAATAATTAACCCCTTAATTATTTTTTTAAATGTTTATACATAGCCATAAGATGGCTAAAAATATGTTCCGACAGATACTTCTATAAAACTAGACTCTCTTTTAAAAAAATAGATACATTCACCGTATTTATAAAAAAAATACCACGAGGCCTTACTAAAATAAAATTATTTCGGAGGAGATGTGTAAGTTCAAAGTATCGTTCATATTATCTTATTTTAGACTTTTTTATATACTTTAATAGCGATGGAGTTAATTTAAAGTACATAACTTTATACATTCATTTAACTCATATTTATTACAAAATTAAATTTAATATTTGAGCCTTGTATCGTTACAATGGAATTTAAAGTATCGTTTTGGTTGATCTTGATTCTACTTCGCATGTGTGTTAATATTAATTGTCGACCCAATTAATGATTTCTCAAGGTTTTTACATTCATTTTCTATTGCTTTTAATCGAAGTTTATGAATAATATACCAAGATAAAAATAATTTTATGAAAAATATGATTTAAAGTAATACTATTTTAAATATTGCTCACTTGAATGATGGTATATTACATGAAATGTTATTTATGTCAAATGTATGTTAAAGGGTTGAAGAATCAATTTAAACTTTTTATTGATTAAATTATAGTACTTTTTGTGTAATTTAAAAAAATGTATAGATATATATATATATGTAACTTTTCAAATGACATTGCGAGTTTTAAACAATGAAAGGTTTTTAACTATTTTACCCCAGAGTTTTTTTTTCTTGTACTTTTTGCAAATAATTACAGTTTGTGTTTTTTATAAATTTAGTTTTGAAACCTGCCTATTTTACCCTATCTGACCCAGTGTTCAATCTAGAAAAAAAAAAAAAAAAGAAAGGGCACTACTCACCGATAATGTGCTACTGAAGGAAGAAAAAGCTTTTAATAACATTTCATGTAACATACCATCATTCAAGTTTACAATATTTAAAATAGTATTACCTTAAATCATAATTTTTATAAAATTATTTTCTTCCTGGCATATTATTTATAAACTTTGATTAAAAGTAATTGAAAATGCAAATAATAAATATGAGTTATTTGAATTCACAATAACAAACTTTAAATTAACTCCATCGCTATTAAAGTATTAAAAAAAAAAGTCTAAAATAAGGTAATATGACCGAAACTTTGACAATACAAATATCCTCTGAGATATTTTTTCTACTAAGGCCACGGTATTTTTTATAAATACATTGAATCTATCTTATTTTTTAAAAGAGAGACCAGTTTTGAAGAAGTGTCTGTCGGTACATGTTTTTAGCCATCTTTTGGTTATGTATAAACATTTAAAAAATAAATTAAGGTGTTGATTATTATATTGTCAAAGCTAATGAATTATGTAAAATAATAGACAAATTTAGCTGATAAGGTGCATAAAAAATGTGAATTTAACCGATAAGGTGTGTAAAAATCCTGAATTTAGCCAATCAGCGGGTGAAAATCGTAAGTTTAGCCAATAGAACGAGTAAAAATCACGAATTTAGCCTATCAGGAACATAAAAATCGTGAATTTTGTCGAGCAGGTGTGCAAAAATCGTTAATTTCCCCGATCAGGCATGCAAAAATTGTGAATTTCGCCGATCGGGCAATAAAAATTGCGAATTTAGCTGATAATAAGACTTATAAAAATCGTGAATTTAACCGATACGGCATGTATAAATCGAGAATTTTGTTGAACAAGTCGGATTGTAGACAAGGCAGTCATTTTTGTGAGTTGCCCTCCCATTATAAAAGTTGTGCACCTCTAGTTTATACACTAAATAATAACCCACAACATGATATACATTATACATGCACAACCTGTGGCCCGCGAACCAAAAGTGGCCAACATCTTCAGAAATTGTGTATTTCGTCAATTAGTCCGGAAAAAATTGCAAACTTCACTCAATCGGGAGCGTAAAAATCCTGAATTTCCGTCGTTCAGAAGCGTAAAAATGATGAATTTCCGTCAGTCGGGAGCATAAAAATCAGGAATTTCGGCGATCGGCTGCAACAAAATCACGAATTTCAACGATCGGATGTAGAAAAATAATGAATTTCGTCGATCGGACATGAAAAAATCCTGAATTTCGTTGATCGGACGCGGAGAAATCATAACTTTCTTCGATCAGACACGGAAAAATCAGGAATTTCGAAGAACGGGAGCGAAAAAATCATGAATTGCGGCGATCGGGTTTCGTGGTTTTATTTCGCGATCGTTTGACGAAAATCGTGGTTTATTTCGCGACCATTTGACGAAAATCGTGGTTTATTTCGCGATCGTTTGACGAAATTCGTGGTTTTATTTCGCCGTCCCTTGTTGAAAATCGCAGCTTTATTTCGCGATTGTTTGACGAAAATCGTGGTTTTATTTTGAGATCGCCTGACCTAAATTGTTACTTTATTTCACCGTCGTTTGACGACAATCGTGGTTTTATTTCGCGATCGTTGGATGAAAATCCTAGTTTTATTTCACGATCGTTTGCTGTAAATCGCGATTTTATTTCGCGATAGTTTGACAAAAATCTTATTTTTTTTCAGCGATCACTTGACAAAAATGGCGATTGTTTTCCACAGAAATCGAGGATTAGATTTTTTTAAAAATTAAGAAGCGGAAATCTGCCGTTCGGTGGGCAAGTGCATCCCTGGAAACAAAATGGCACTAAGAAATCAGATGTACTGCTACATGAAAAATAGACATCGTTCCTTTGGCAATCAGATGCATAGCATAAAGTCGTTAATTTTTTACATTTAGTCACCCTGTGGCCGGTGGCGACCAGGAATTTTAACATTGCACAAGAAAACATCACAAAAAGGTGTGTGTTTCAAACTCCCAAGAAAAAATACAAAAACCTCTGCTCAGCTTAAACAAAGAATATGTGAACCAAAAATTGTAAAACATGTGAGACAATACTTCAGTAATACCCCATCTTTAGAAAAAGAATCAAATCAAGAAGATTCCCCACCACCATTAGTGGAAAATATTAATAACCTCTGCTCAGCTTAAACAAAGAATATGTGAACTAAAAATTGTAAAACATATGAGACAATGCTTCAGTAGTAAACTCATTTTGAGCTCTATCCCATCTTTAGAAAGAGAATTAATCAAGAAGATCTCACACCACCATTGGTGGAAAGCTCTTTACTGAATGGGTGAGCAAAAATATAAAAGAATTTAAATTTAATAATGAGAAAAGTCTTCTTAATCAGTGGATAACTTTGAAGAAAAAACATTCTAAAAGTTGAATTTAATAAAAAAAAAATCCTGAATTCTGAAAAGAAACCATCACTTCTGGATCAAGACAGCGGTATTATAAAAGAATCTTTTACCAGTCCTGATGTGTACGCTGATGTACCAGAAATACTCTACCTCCTTGAAAATTTGCAGTGAATGTGTGAATCTGTTGGCTCTATTATTGGAAATCATATTTATAACCGAACCCTAAAATCTGATAATCTCTTTCATGAACTGTTTATATCATGGAATGGACTTCCAGTGCATACAGCTATGGAATTATTAAAAGCATCCTTAAACAGACATCATTTTCATGGTGGAAATTCTCATTTCACTAGATTTTCTCCAAGAGACAGACTCAAGATCTACAAAACATGAAAAGTGACCACAAAGTGTAAGATTGCAGTTTCTCAATAATTGACAATTTATCAGAAAAGGTAATCAAAAACATTGTATTTGTTGGTTAAAATTGTACATTTATTAATAAATATTAGGAATAAGAATTAGATTAAAACTTACATGCATTAACATACCTTTCCAATAACTAGACATGTTACAAGTTCAGTCTATAGGTTTTTAAAGAGGCGACTTGTATATTGCAAATTTTCTATACCGACCGTAATACAGAATTTATTTTGGGGAAATTTTCATTGGATTGGGGGAAATGTTTGGAGTAAAAACATTTTCTGCATGCCTGTTCATCGGTAAGTAATTTATTTTATTTTTTGAAATGTAATTGATGTATACAAAGCAATTGTTAAAAAGAATTGCTCTGTTTATGGGTGAGAATCTTCTACGCTTTAAGCAGATTCATATGTTTTGTTTTGTGTAGAAGTGTCATAAATTTTATTTTCATGTCAATTTCTGTATTTACATTCTCGCCAGTCAAAAAGTATCACTTTCTCTAGAATAATATTGACTCTAGCATATGGGTAGGGTGCAGTGCCAACATCCTTTTTTAACTTTATGCACCCGGCAGACCTTTTTAAATTATTTTATGTGCCTGATGGCCAGGGTTGTTAAATGCCCGGGTTTTTTCAGAAAAAACCAACCCACTTGGTTTTATCAGGGTTTTTTAAGTTACAGGTGGTTCAGAATGTTTGAAAAAAAAATGTACTTACTACTAAATACAATTTAAAGTAACTAATTGTTTACAAAAATATATAAATCATTGACAATAACCAAAATTATGCTTTGCTTTTAGATAAATTGATTATTAGTAATAGTTTTAACAATAAAATTATCATATGCTGTAATATTTTGTTAAGGATAAAGTATCTTTATTCATTTTAATTGAAGTGATTGCCTATATATAACAAATACTTTTCTCTAGAAAAATTTCATTCTGAAACATATTGATTAATGATGGATTGTAAGATTTTTTTTTTTTGAGTTGTTTGCATTTCAAAATGTGTTTCTATATTCTTTCTTAGGCACAGTAAGTAACATTTCCTCAGAACGAGGTAAATAGGAAATTTCGGTTTTCCCTTAGTTTATGTTGTTATTGAATTAAGTTGGGTGGTAGTTTATATTTAATTCAGCAAATTTTTTACAATTGAAACTGAATATAACAAAATTCGCAGAACTGGGAAAAAATATTTGCTGTAAAGTATTTTTTATTATAACTAATTAATAGAATAAACCAAATAATTCTACATGTCTACATCATTAAATTAAGATTCTCAGCATATGTGGTATTTTGTTACGAGTTTCAACTTCAGGATTATATATAAAAGTTTTTTTTTTTTAATGGGAAAAAAATTTGTTTTTGTGTGTGATAGTTACACAAACTTATAGAAAATTAAGTTACAATTATTTGTTTTAAAAATTGTCATTGGAAGAATTAAGACTTTTTTCCCTTTTGGTGGGGGGTGATAAACTTTACGACTGGTGTACTGACATTAAGAAATATATTACCTATGTAATTTAAAGTTGAAATTTTGAAAAAACCCACCCGGGTTTTTTGGGTTGGGCTAAATCATAACAACCCTGCTGATGGCTCATTTTGACACGACCACTCATTTTTTTTTTTTTCATCGCAAAATAAGTCAATCAGTTGAAAGTGAAAAATCATGAAATTTGCTGATCAGTACTAGGAAAAAGATTGCAAAATTTTTTGATTGGTTGCGGAAAAAAATCTCAAAATTTATCAGTTGGCCACCAGAAAAAAACAAAACAAATTTTTCAGTCGTGTGGGGGAAGGGGAAGGGAAAATCAGGAATTTCATTAATTTTCACTGGGTGAAACTGCAAAGTATGTCGATCGTTTGCAAAGAAAAATCTCAAAGTACATCAGTCTGTTGCAAGAAAAAACAATGAATATATTCAGTTGTACAAGAGCAATTGGGTATTTTGTCATTTTGCTACAGAATGAAATTGCAAAATTTGTCGATCAATAGTGAAGAAAAATCTTAAATTTTATCCATCAGTCGCAGAAAAGTTTCACAAAGAGGGGGAGAATCGGGCATTTCATCAATTTGTTGTAGAATAAAACTGTGACAATCTGATCGGTGGCGAAGAAAAATGTCGATTTTTTTCAGTCACACAAGGGAATCTGATATTTTGTCAATTTATCACAGAATGAAACTGAAATTCGTTGATTGGTGGTGAACAAAAATCTCAAATTTTATCAGTCTGTTCCAGGAAAAAATCAGTTTTTCCGTTGCATGAGGACGGAGGGGGGATAAAAAGGATAGGGAGGAAAATGTCAAAATTTATCAGTTGGTCGTAGGAAAACCCAATTTTTTTTCACCCGCACAAGGCGAATCTGATATTTTGTCAATTTGTCACAGAATGAAACTGTGAAATTTGTTGATCAGTTTTCAACAAAAATCTCATTTTATCGGTCAGTTGCAGGAAAAAATGAGCTTTTCCATCGCATGAGGAGGAGCTGGGAAATCGGGCAATTTGTCGAAGTAAGGCACTGCGAAAGTCAACGATCGGTTATGAAGAAAAATGTTAAACAGACCCAATATACTGTTCAATGTACAGCATATAATATATGAAAATTGTTTTTATTTGAAAACTCTAGTTGATACTTTATATTTAGTATGTAGTCTTGTCTCGCATGTTTTGGAGTTTGCAGAACCTGAGGTAATGCAAATATTGGAAATTTCTGCAATTTTTGGAGTCCACAGAACCCGAAATATCATTGAAATGGAAATCTTTTTCCCTATTTTTTTGTCTTGTTTTCCCTCAGATTATTCAGGTGTCGTTGGGACCAGGAGTAATGCCAAAATTGTAAATTTTCTCCGTATTTTTTTATTTATTTATTTATTTATTTTTTTTTTTTTTGCACAAAAAAAAAAAAAAAAAAAAAAAAAAAAGAGTGATTTTTTTCCTGAGTCTGCGGTACCCAAAATAATGATCAAATAGGGAAATTCACAGCACCAAATTATTTCTGAAATAGTAAAATTTTCATCTTTAATTTTCTTCCCTTACATCAGAATTTTTCATGTCTGTAGGACACAGAATAAGTCCAAAATTGAAACTTTTTGCATTTCCTTTCCAAGTCAGCGGGATCTGAAATAATAAAATTTCCATTTTATTTACTTCTTTAGATATCAATATTTGAATTTTTCGGGTCTGCAAAACCCAAAATTGTACAATTAATGATGTTGAAAATATAAAATTTTTGCCCTTTTTTATGAAGCTGTAAGAACAGAATTAATGCCAAAATAGTAGAATTTTCACTTTTATTTTTCTTGTGTTCCCTCATAATTTTTCAGTTCTGGAGACCCCAAACGATACTTAAACTGTAAAATTTCTGCCTTCTATTTTTGGGGTCTGCAGGAATAGATATAGAGCCAAAATTAAACATCCTTTCGCCCATATTTTGGTATAATATATATTTGATATTTTGGAGTTTGCAGAACCTGAGGTAATGCAAAATATGGTTACTTGTAAGACACTTATCCAATATTTATTTCCGCAGGCATTTTATACTATAACTATGTTTGGCATAAAATATTTTGGTCGACATATCAACATACTATGTTTGGATTCAACTGATAGATTTTTGTGTGAGTTGTTCAAAGTAAATTTTGGAGATTTATTAGATTTCAACTGTTGTTTCTATTTAATACCTTCAAATTTAACTTTTCGGTTGTAATTTACACATACAAAAATATTTTACGTACAGTTGTTGCACAGTTTTGACATAATTAAAATTTTGAAATTATAGAGTATCTGATAAGAGGGGAAGGATGTTCAAAATATTTTCAGTCTTGATCAGTGCTGATTAATGCAGGGACAAAGTTCTGAAAGCATTTTATAAGAGTACTTTTGCCTTATTTAAAATTTAAAAAATCCTGCGTTAAAGATGACACTTATACAAAAATATTTCTGGAAGTTTGCCACTTCAGTAACTGGGTCCTGGTCTTGACTACCTATCATAGCTTACACCCATATTCAAAGAAATGAAACGAGGGAAAAAAGAAAGAAAAAAAAATCAGTTGATATGTATATCATATGCTCCAAGGTCAAACAGGAATGTGCTGGTAGTTCCAGTGTTGCTAGTTACAGGTTTTTTAATTCCAATTAATTGATTGCTGCCACTTTTTAAAAATAGTAATATTTCCTTTATTTAATAACAAATTTAATAAGGCGACTATTACTATTTCAAAACAAATGACAGCAATGAAGCAGTCTGAATAATAATAGGAACCAACAGGCAATACTAGTACTTTCGCCATCCCAGAGTCAATCATTTTTTCTACCAACTCCGTTGCTCTGCTAAAAAGAAGTTTTTTTAGAGTGTGTGTGTGTGGGGTGAGTACTTTTAGAAAAGTTGAAATCTAAATTACAATAGATGTTACATAATCATTGTTGAATTCAGACATCTTTCCCCGGGAAGTATTTCTGGGCTCCAGGGGGGGGGGATTGCACTTTTTGACCATTGAAAGTATAACATCTCAAATCTTTCAGCGGGGACATTTCAATGCTCCAAGGGGATTTCCTCCCCCCCATGTGGTCACCCCCTGAATTCAACACTACATAATTATTGCTCTGCAAACATTTGCATAAGAATAAGAACGTTTTAACTTTTATAATTTGTTTTTCTATTTTTGCTTTTTAGCAAAACTTTTGCTGACACATTTTTTTTAATTTTAATACTTTAGCAAAATAGAAAAAAAAAAAAAAAAAAAAAAAAAAAAAAAAAAAAATTAAGGTTCAATGTTAAATTTTAATTTTAAAACTTAAAAAAAGAAACGGTTGAAAATTACTACTTCTCTGTTTGAAGATTTTTTATATAAGGAGATTTCTAAAATGTTTAAAATACTTCGAAATGTTCACAAATTTGGTTCTTTTCAACTATACCAACAACATAATACTGTATGCTAATGCACTATTTATTTTAACCCTGATCGTGCAAAAGATTGTAAGAGTATTTTTGTCTTATTAAAAAAATATATATTTTCTGCATATAAAAAGTACAGGTTTTTTGTCTAAAGGAAAAGTTCAGGTTTTTTGCCTAAAGGAAAACTGAAGGTATTTCGGTCAAAAAAGTGAAAGGAAAGCACAGGTTTTATGCCTTAAGGAAAACTGAAGGTATTTCGGACAAAAAAGTGAAGGAATAGTACAGGTTTTTTGCCTTAAGGAAAACTGAAGGTATTTCGGACAAAAAAGTAAAGTAAAAGTACAGGTTTTTTGCCTTAAGGAAAACTGAAGGTATTTCGGACAAAAAAGTAAAGGGAAAGTACAGGTTTTTTGCCTTAAGGAAAACTGAAGGTATTTCGGACAAAAAAGTGAAGGGAAAGTACAGGTCTTTTGCCTAAAGGGAAGATGCAGGTTTTTTTGTCCGAAATACCTTCAGTTTTCCTTAAGGTTTTTTTTAAGGTTTTTTGCTGACTTTTTTACCTGGGAACTCTCAACACGTATTTAATAACACTTATTTACTAATACTCTAAATATACTCTATAAATATCAATACTATCTCGTTTCAAAAAAAGTTCATAATATTACAGTTAATACATCGTTTCCAAACATAAAATATTTCTCAAACATGATTAACTCAAGTTCTTTCTTATTTGCTTCAGGAATAAACGTAAAAAAACATGCAACTTACTTCAATCATCAATCCAAGCTCTGATTCGAAGTACGAGAGCGTGTCATACACCTTTAAAACCCTTTACTTCTGGTTCTTTCACATCCGTAGCCTTTTATAATTTAGAACCGATATTTTATTAATACCATTTGTTCTTTTGCTTTCATCATAACACAGTGATGCAACTATTTTTCACGATTAAACACAAGTTTATTCGATAAGACGACACATCACAGGAAAACATAGAGCACACATATATATAAAGAATATCAATAGCAGCAGTTAAACTATATTAATATTCGTTCTTTTACCAACTATATTTTATTTTCATACCGTGCCCATCGTACACACACGTCTTAACACCTTGGCCTCCCGCCAACATCTCCCTCCGTCTCTCCTGCTCTCCAGTAGACGAGAGAAAAAAAAAAGGGTTGCCATAAACTTTGGCGCTGCCAGTCATGACAACGTTAAAACACATTGAAAAAAAAAAATTCTATACGCAAGTAGTTATAAAGAATATTATATACGAATACAGTAAGCAAAAAAATTATTAAAAATGCCTTGACGAATTTACAATAATACAGCATAATTGAATAATATCAATATATTCCAATCACTAATACAAAATAATTGAAAATACAGCATTGTAAAACACTTACCACAAAGATTCTGAACGGCTGAAATTTTGAAATATTATTTCTTATTACTGAACGTATTACATTTAGTATATTATAAGAAATGAATTTCACCAAATGCATTTTACTTAATATACTTTTAAATGTTGGAAGATAAAACATGCAAATCTTTGTGAACACACTTATATCTGGCACGTAATGAAGTACAAGCAAAATAACAAATAATTCCTTTCGAAGAGAAAAAAAAAACAAAGAAAATGCGTTCCTTTAGAATGAGATTTCTAGAAGGATATTTCTTTACTTCAATATTAATAAGATTTATATTTTATGAAAAATAACACACTTATTTTTGTAGAAGGTAAAGCATTGTTTTATATTTCATAAATTGAAAAAATAAACGGATATAAATAAATGTTTTATATACCTTTAGAAAGTGTGAATATGTAATTGAAAATATCATAGGCAGACTACAGACACAATGATGCAAATCCGTGAACAATGTACATTATAAGTTTTGTGTTATTATGTTAAAGAATAGTGCAATCTTTCAATTTAATTTATGCAGCATTATGTTTCAGGAAAATGTTATTAAAATCGTTCCTTTTTCTGCTATTTTTAGAGTTGAGTGTATATATATATATATATACACAAGCTGTAAATCAGCCCCATTTCAAATCCCATCGCCCCTTCGACTTTTCTCACTGGTTACGACACAAATTTGATATGATGGTATATGCGCGATGACTGTGATGGAATCGTGCCACTGTATGTGCCAGCAATATCAGATAATGTTTCCGAAATATATATGCAAAAGAGATAATATATGGCAGCTCATATACAGCGGGATATCAGGGAATGAACGAATAATTATTATGAAGAAACTAGAGGGCTCAGCCCTCTACTCGCTAACGCTCGTCAACCCCCCGTGAATTGCAAAGCAATTCACATTGAGACTGGTACGCGATCCCAACTCGCTTCGCTCGCTCGCCCCTTTTTATTTTTCTAGTAATTCTAGCCGGGATAAGTACTACAATAAATCATTTGAACATATGAAATTGACAATTTTTTTAATGTAAAACAGTAATTGAAAACTCCTTTGAAAACACAACTAAAAATGCATTTAGTTGATGCTACTAAAGGGCATATAAATCATTTAAATACTATGAAAAAAGGATCTTGGAAACATAATTAGTTTAAAACTTATTGCACCGATAATATTGTACACAGCACGGCTTAAATTCATAAAAAAAAAATAAAAAAAAAGTTTATCATCAATGATTGCTTAAATTTTGTTCGACAATTTATTATTCTAATTGATTATGGATTTCGGACAAAGAAATTATTTTTACTTCTATAAAACAGCAGCAGATGGCAGCAGGGGAATTCTAGAAAATTTATATTTTATTATCTCCCATATTTTGTGCGAGTGAAATTCGTAAATAAGTTCTAAATAAGAGTTGAGAATTAATTTGAAATTAACAATATTACTCATAATTAAAATGAGGAATCATCTCAGACGCTTTGGATTACGCTCATATTATTTTATTTTTAATAATTGCTAAGTTGAGTTTCACTGCTCTGACACTGACCGCCATATTGGAGGCGGAGCTAACACAATCTTATCTGTTCATTGTTCTGAGCTCTGGAAACTATGGTTGTTGCCAACGATGAGGTGGAAATTCAGCCCTATTTCCGCGCCACGTAAGACAAATATATAAACAGATATTATGTTAAATAATAATGAATTCTGTCAGTTTAATTATATATCCAGTAGGATGTTTTACAAAAATTATATTAAAAGGAATCTTTTCTATGACACCTGTAAAGTTTATTGCTAAAGAAAATGCAAAATTTTAATAGAGACAGATAAAACTTTTCGTTGCCTGAAATTATTTTCCAATTAATAAAAATTTAAACTTTCCAAAATTTTTTTTTTTAAATTTTTGCTATATCTAAAGTTTTTTTTATATCTGTAAAATTAGTTAATTAGAAAGAATTATTTTAAATAACTGTTGAAATAATAATTTAATATGACAACTTGTACAGTTATCGTTTAGCTAAAATATGTGCTTAGAATATATTTTTTTAAAATATTAGTATCTAAGAATTTTTAATTATATTTTATATCAAATAAAATATTATGTTATCCATTAGACGCATTTAAATTTTCAAAAATAAACACCCAAATTGAAAACAACAGTTTAATAACTATCTTTCTTAGAAAAACAAATTCACTAAATGAAGAAAAACAATCGTTTCTTTTTAAGTCATTTAAAAAAAAAAATATTCTGTATATTATCTAAATTAGAAGAAAAAATATATATTTTAAATATATCCTTTTTTTTTCTTAATAAATACGAGTTTCAAAAAGGCAATTTCTAATTTTAACCAATTTACGTTTCTAAAGAAATAATATTTTGAGAGTAAATCAAATTAAGAGAGACATATATTCTCAGATTTATTGATTGTCAATACTTATGTGGGATTTACGAACTGCGAAAGCTAATCTAAAATTTGTTCATATCTCCAAAATGGATTTTAAAAATACTTATAGCAGCTATGGCGCAAATAATTAGATATGTGGAAAAAAATAACATTAATCATTTTCCTATTCGCCGTAATGATTACGGAAGATGACAAGATGTTAAGTAAAGTTACATATATAACTGTTTAAATTAGTGTTACTTCAAAATAAAAATACTATAGTATAAAATAATTCTAATTACACATGGGTAAGTGTGCTGTTATATCTGTGTATAAGGTATACAAAATATGATAATAAATAACTATTATGAAATTAAGGATTTCAATGTTTCATGCTCATTGCAAAGTTGTATAAATTTCAAAATTTAGAGTATGTTTACGTAACGAGGAAAAAAATGATTGTAGTCAATAGTATGGCGAATGCTATTGATCGCAATTTTTAAAAAAATTGCAATGCATTTAATGAAGAGATGTATAACACACTAGCTGTTAACCGTGACTTCGTTCACGCAACATTAAAAGAAGAATAAATACATTAATTAAGCAAAATATTTCACTCCCGCTAATTAAAAAAGTTAATAATTAACTAACTATTTATCACATTTCATAGGAGACAATGCGGTATTTTTTGTTATACGGACCTTGACATAACTCAGTCTTAAAAAAAAGTGAAATTTTGTGCCAAATAATCCGGAAAATGAAATTGCAACCAATGCAAAAAGGAAGACCAAATAAAATCGTGGAAATAGACGAATTGAGTAAAAACAAATGTCAATTTTACCCGATAAACAATTTTACTTTTAACGCTTTTGTGAAACGTTTTAACAACCATCCTTAAAAAAAACATTAATTGGAAATAGTATATGATTTTTCTTTAAATGCAATTCTGCCTCTTTGGTTTAATGTATAGCTGAATCAAATCTTGTTTTCTAAATGACAGTATGTTGACAGGCAATTTTTGTTCTCCAGAATAAATTGATTCATGAAGTTTGAATATGTGAAAATATGTTTTTATTTTTCGGATAATTTATTGAAATCAAGATTTTGTTTTCACCATCTATTCAAAGAGAAAATAAATTCTGTTTCTCAGTTTTAATGAGAAAATGATGTAAAAAATATACTGATCTGTTTTATTTCTCCTTTTTCATACACAAATATGGAGTAATGTACTTTCCGTTTTTAGAGAAACTTCGTTAAAATTTACAAAAAAAAAAAAAAAAAAAAAAAAAAAAAATTGGCATCTAATTTATTTTTTTAAATTCTAAGAGTTTGTGTGACATCCTCGGAACAATGATAACCTGTATTAACCGTTTGAGTGCTGAAAATTCGGACTATAATCCGCGGAACAAATAATTGTGTTTCAACCCAGAAACTTTATCTTATAAAATGTAACTCACTAAATCGCTGTAAATACTTCAACTGTTGAATAAAAATTAAATGATTTCAATTATTGAATAAAATTTCTGGGTTGAAACAAAATTTGCTTGATCCGCAGATACATTGCGGCGCTATCGCGCTTCATAAGGTTAAGTAAATCGCGTTGCGTTCGATAGTCTAGGAATAGTTGCGAAATACAAACACACGGTCAGATTTTAATATAATAGATTCGTGTTCATTTTCCTTTTCTTAAAATTATGATGCGAATTTTAGCAGAAAACTGTCATCTGTATATAACGGATACTTATGCTTAATAATCAGTGTAGATAAATTTTTTTTTTTAATTTTTCGTTATAAATATGGCGTGAAACTCATCTACTTTATATACTAACAGATTCTTGTATTATTAATTATTAATATAAGGAATTGATTCACTCTCATTTTAAAACATATTCGAAAATTCCCGTTTTATTTCAAATATGACGTCTCTTTTTTCCCCCAGAGAAATCTGACATGATTCTTGTTAATTTTCTTTTCCAGGCAATTAATTTCAATACTGGCATAGGGGAAAGTATGTTACTTTAACGAAATAATATTAAATCTTTAGGTTTTATCAACAAAAATGGAACTATTAACATTCGTCATTTTTTTAGATAATCGAGTTATTTCTTTTAGTTTTAAGAATAAAAATAACTATTTCTCGCTATCCATGACATCATTTTCGACATGTATAATTTTGCGGAGCATATTATTGACATTTGCTGATCATTTTCTTTTGAAACTTCTTTTTACATCTTTAAAATTTAAATAAAAAATATGGTATAGTTATATTAGCCGTGCGCAGATGGTAAAACACCAAGTATTGTTACCATACAAAAGAAAAAAAAAAGAAAAAGTGAAGAAAAAACCCAAGATAATTTTATTTCACCAATCAAAGTAAATCCACTTTATTTTCGATATATGACATCATATTCGCCTGTTTCCTATGGTTACGCATATTGAAACCGTGTATTATTATCAAAAAAAAAAAAAAGTACGTTTTATTTCTAATAATATTATTTAATCTTTTTTTTTAATTCTTTAATTTTTTTATTTCATTTTCATTTTTCACGTGAAAATTTTTAAATTGAAACTAATTTTTTGAGTAAAAATTATTATTCCGCGTTTTGAATTAGTTTTGGCAACGATAAAGTATTAGCAATGGTAAAGCAAATTTAAGTATTTTAAAATATTATACGGAAAAAATGTCCATTTATTCTCTATGAAAATAACGAAATTTTGAATTATTAAGCAAAATATTTGAATAAAATAAACAAAAACCAGCCTATGTTCATTTGAGGGTTATAATCAACATATATGCAAAAATACAGCATCATTAAATGCTCCATTTTGACGCTGGCTTCAGCCTAACATTTGCACACAATCAGAATTATAATATTATTAGGATAGGATTTAGTCAAAATCAATAGTGCATATACTGTCACAAGGGACAGTTTTGGGTAAATTATAAAATAAATGGCAAAATTTTTAAACTACATTTTTCCTTCAGGACAATTAAAATGTATGTGTGTGTTAAAGTGTAGTCAAATTTACTCAATATCACTTGAATAATGGCAAATTAAAACACATTAGGAAAGTTATTTTTTATCCTATATTAAACATTTTAACATAATGATGGTATTTTAACATAGAAAACGTTTTACGATCCTAATAGTGTTTGAAAATTGTCACTTTAAGCCGATATTATTGATATAGTCATGGGAATTGGATCCTCGTGACCAGCAATAGCGCTGAAGTACCTGTAAACTACAACTGTAACGCTATTAAAAATTTCCACGTGTTAGTAGGTTTTCGTTCTCCATACAGGATCCATACTATGAGGTAAAGGCAAAGACTGAACGCACCATAGTGGTTTCGTAAGAAAACCCTTCACCTTACAGGATACATATTATGACTGCAAGGCAAAGATAGATAGCATGAATATGATCTTCGTATGAAAAAGCAGTTATAAGATCTTTTGTGTTATGCAGATTGTTAGCGACGCAAATCCTACTTGTTTTGCGATTGTATGTTGAACTGCTAATCATTTGTATATACCTGTACTTTGCACCTTTATGCGAATTATTTCATGCTCGTTGCATGACATTTGTATGAAGTAGAAATTTTAAGGTCTATCAGAGTAAAAAATTGTCACGTGCTGATAGGTTTTCGATCTTCATACAGGATCCATACTATGAGGTAAATGTAAGACTGAACGCACCATAGTTGTTTGGTAAGAAAACTCTTCGTCTTACAAGATACATATTATAGCAAAGAATAGAAGGAAAGCGGGAATAAGATCTTTTGTGTTATACAGCTTGTTAGAGACGCAAATCCAACACGTTTTAAAATTGCATGTTGAATTGATAATCATTTGTATCTACCAGTACGTTGGACCTTTATTCAAATTTCATGGTTATTGCGTGACATTTTTATGAAAAAGAAATTTTAAGGTCTATCAGAGAATATTAAAACAATATTTGAATAATTCATATATAATAACTTGTATCTTCTGTTTTTTCTACAGATATATAAGGCAACGTAAATCCTACTTCTTTTGGGATCAGGTGTTGAAATGCAAATCATTTGTATAAACCAAAATTTTGCACCCTTATATCAATTCCATTGTTCTTACATGCTATCTATATTAAGTAGAAATGTTACGTAATTTCAGTATATATTAAAACTATATTCGAAGAATTCATATATTTTCCAACATAATTTTAATTTTACCGCAATACCTCGATTAAAATTATTAAAAATTACTATCTTTTTTTTTATGGATGATGCTAAGAAACATATAATTCACTCGCATGAAGATATACTATTCGTTTTTCGATTTTTTCGAATTTCAGTTCATTTATAATGCTATTATTAAAATTTTATTGTTTAAAAAAGTTGAAAGTCGTATCAAGCTTGAGGCTATTCTGGTAATTTGTAACACGTAATTAATTTTATGATTTTTAAAAATATCTATTAATTAATACGGCGATATCTAATATTAAAGTGGATTATTGATTTAGCAATAAATAAATAAAACTTTTTTTTAAAAGTTTAATATAATATTAAACTTTATTAAATTATTATTAAATTATAATATCCAACATATAATTTGTTTCTAATGTCACTTACTGGCAGCATATGTGACAGGTTTCGTTTGTGCCCCAAATGTTTATGCCCCCAATGAAGATAGCTAATTTACAAAAAACATAATAGTAATATTATTAAAGTAATGCCATATTGTTACTCTGAAATGTTAGAATGACATTGGCGAAAAAACTTTAGGCTATATATTTGATTTGAGTATTGGATTAAATTTTCAAAAATGTGGCTTGACACTCACTTGCTCCGACCCCCTCATATTTTTAATATAGAAAAA
The DNA here is from genome assembly GCA_963931845.1 of Maratus michaelseni. Classification (NCBI taxonomy): domain Eukaryota; kingdom Metazoa; phylum Arthropoda; class Arachnida; order Araneae; family Salticidae; genus Maratus; species Maratus michaelseni. The sequence goes on along the minus strand of OZ007593.1, from coordinate 300,346,520 downwards.
GTATTCTTAAATAAAATAAAAGTATGTTTAGTTAGTTATTTGTTACGGCCGATTATCTGCACTAAGGATATAGGCCGGTGGGGGGATGGGGTCTTTAAAATAGAAATAACATTATGAAACTTCACAGAAGTTGGACTGTAAAAAATGTAATTTTCATTCTAAAATTATATTGTACTTATAATTATTTATGTTGCAAAAACAAATTCAATTATATACATACCTTTCTCTCATAAAATAAAAGTAAAATTAAAAGAAAATACAAATATATTTTAAGAAGTTATTTTAAATTAAATTTGGTTATTAATTCAAATCCTTAATTTACACCAAAGTAAAGATTAACTTGTGATAAAATATCACATTATTTATTCAGATCAACGAAAACAATGATACTATTTAAGGTTCTGTAATCCCTTTTTCTCTAGGATTTCTATAATTGAATTTCATGATCTATCTTCATGAAATGTAACTTCATTTTTTTCCCTGTAAACTAGATAAAAAGTAAAATAATCAGTTTTGTGATTTTTCTATTTCCCTGTTATAAAATAATTTCATTTTCTAGTATAAAGTTCATTTGTGGTACAATAATATATGTTTTTCAAATGCTGATGAACACCTTTAGAATATGAAATTTTAAAAAGAATGGGTCCTTCGAATCATTATGTTTCATAAATTTATATTAGTATTTAATGTATTCATTTATAATCCTGATTCACTATTTCTCTATAGGTATAAATACATTTCTTTATAATTATTAATGTTATAAAATTGTAGCTAACTATAAACACAAAACATATTTATTCTAATTTTAGACCATGCTTTACTTTAACCCATTCGGGACCATGGGTGCATATATCCACTAGTGCTCCCGATGCGATACGTATTTCAGTTATACGTTTAACCGGTATACGTATAATACGTATTTAAGGAATACGTATCCCTTAAATTATACGTTTAAACGTATCCGAATACGTATAAGCGTATATCGGTTAAACGTATAATTCATGTATACGTATTATATTTCATATATCGTATTTACTTTTAATGCCAATGGATCTCATCAGTGTTACGTCACTGAACGGAGAACAAATTGGAAATCTGTGGCGTGACTTTAGCAATCTGTATAGTATGTTTCATACATAGAATCTTGTTATTTTTCCCTATAAACGATTATCGTAAATATATAACGAAAATAAAAATACTTTTTGAGCAAATAAGGAGAATATACAAGTTTCAGATTTATTGTTAATCCTTATTAAGTATATTCTTTCTGTTTTAATTTTTTTTAAATATTTATTTTTGTGTGCGTATACTGAAATTGCGCCCGGGAGGTCAAATATTGTTCTTTCTACGGTGCTAATGTTTTCTACTCTGTGTTAAAGTATAACACAATTTCCTTTTTTTAACCATAACATTCGTGGTATGTTTTATACAAAGTGTATGTGCATTACAAGATATTACGTTTTAAGAACTGTTGTTAGTCTTGAAAATTTTGTTTTTTTGTGTTAGTACCTATAAATTTCGATTACTTATAGCCTGTCAAATAATCGTCACTGTAATTTTCAGAACGTAATCACACAAGCTTAAAATGACTTGTCTTCTCTTTTCTTTTTGCTGTAAAACGTATTTTCAAAATATGAGGGGGTCGGGCCAAGAAATTGCCAAGCCACATTTTTGGTGAAATAAATCTAACACTGTAATCTGTTGCTTAATATTGTAAATTATAATATCCAACATATAATTTGTTTCTAATGTCACTTACTGGCAGCATATGTGACAGGTTTCGTTTGTGCCCCAAATGTTTATGCCCCCAATGAAGATAGCTAATTTTCAAAAAACATAATAGTAATATTATTAAAGTAATGCCATATTGTTACTCAGACTATCTGAAATGTTAGAAAGACATTGGCGAAAAAACTTTAGGCTATATATTTGATTTGAGTATTGGATTAAATTTTCAAAAATGTGGCTTGACACTCACTTGCTCCGACCCCCTCATATTTTTAATATAGAAAAAGTATTCTTAAATAAAATAAAAGTATGTTTAGTTAGTTATTTGATACGGCCGATTATCTGCACTAAGGATATAGGCCGGTGGGGGGGAGTGCCCTCCGTGGGGTCTTTAAAATAGAAATAACATTATGAAACTTCACAGAAGTTGGATTGTAAAAAATGTAATTTTCATTCTAAAATTATATTGTACTTCTAATTATTTATGTTGCAAAAACAAATTCATTTATATACATACCTTTCTCTCATAAAATAAAAGTAAAATTAAAAGAAAATACAAATATATTTTAAGAAGTTATTTTAAATTAAATTTGGTTATAAATTCAAATCCTTAATTTCACCAAAGTAAAGATTAACTTGTGATAAAATATCACATTTTTTATTCAGATCAACGAAAACAATGATACTATTAAGGTTCTGTAATCCCTTTTTCTCTAGGATTTCTATAATTGAATTTCATGATCTAGCTTCATGAAATGTAACTTCATTTTTTTCCCCTGTAAACTAGATAAAAAGTAAAATAATCAGTTTTGTGATTTTTCTATTTCCCTGTTATAAAAGAATTTCATTTTCTAGTATAAAGTTCATTTGTGGTACAATAATATATGTTTTTCAAATGCTGATGAACACCTTTAGAATATGAAATTTTAAAAAGAATGGGTCCTTCGAATCATTATGTTTCATAAATTTATATTAGTATTTAATGTATTCATTTATAATCCTGATTCACTATTTCTCTATAGGTATAAATACATTTCTTTATAATTATTAATGTTATAAAATTGTAGCTAACTATAAACACAAAACATATTTATTCTAATTTTAGACCATGCTTTACTTTAACCCATTCGGGACCATGGGTGCATATATCCACTAGTGCTCCCGATGCGATACGTATTTCAGTTATACGTTTAACCGGTATACGTATATACGTATAATACGTATTTAAGGAATACGTATCCCTTAAATTATACGTTTAAACGTATCCGAATACGTATAAGCGTATATCGGTTAAACGTATAATTCATGTATACGTATTATATTTCATATATCGTATTTACTTTTAATGCCAATGGATCTCATCAGTGTTACGTCACTGAACGGAGAACAAATTGGAAATCTGTGGCGTGACTTTAGCAATCTGTATAGTATGTTTCATACATAGAATCTTGTTATTTTTCCCTATAAACGATTATCGTAAATATATAACGAAAATAAAAATACTTTTTGAGCAAATAAGGAGAATATACAAGTTTCAGATTTATTGTTAATCCTTATTAAGTATATTCTTTCTGTTTTAATTTTTTTTAAATATTTATTTTTGTGTGCGTATACTGAAATTGCGCCCGGGAGGTCAAATATTGTTCTTTCTACGGTGCTAATGTTTTCTACTCTGTGTTAAAGTATAACACAATTTCCTTTTTTTAACCATAACATTCGTGGTATGTTTTATACAAAGTGTATGTGCATTACAAGATATTACGTTTTAAGAACTGTTGTTAGTCTTGAAAATTTTGTTTTTTTGTGTTAGTACCTATAAATTTTGATTACTTATAGCCTGTCAAATAATCGTCACTGTAATTTTCAGAACGTAATCACACAAGCTTAAAATGACTTGTCTTCTCTTTTCTTTTTGCTGTAAAACGTATTTTCAAAATATGAGGGGGTCGGGTCAAGAAATTGCCAAGCCACATTTTTGGTGAAATAAATCTAACACTGTAATCTGTTGCTTAATATTGTAAATTATAATATCCAACATATAATTTGTTTCTAATGTCACTTACTGGCAGCATATGTGACAGGTTTCGTTTGTGCCCCAAATGTTTATGCCCCCAATGAAGATAGCTAATTTACAAAAAACATAATAGTAATATTATTAAAGTAATGCCATATTGTTACTCAGACTATCTGAAAAGTTAGAAAGACATTGGCGAAAAAACTTTAGGCTATATATTTGATTTGAGTATTGGATTAAATTTTCAAAAATGTGGCTTGACACTCACTTGCTCCGACCCCCTCATATTTTTAATATAGAAAAAGTATTCTTAAATAAAATAAAAGTATGTTTAGTTAGTTATTTGTTACGGCCGATTATCTGCACTAAGGATATAGGCCGGTGGAGGGAGTGCCCTCCGCGGGGTCTTTAAAATAGAAATAACATTATGAAACTTCACAGAATTTGGATTTATCAATGCCAGTATAAAATATGAAGTCAATGTAAGTTTGTGTTCTGCAATACTAATGTTTCGGACGAAATGTCCACGCCATAAATCAAAATAAGCTATGTGCGTATGTTAAAGATATGCGAAAGATAAATCATTTCATAGTAAATAAAACATTTAATAATTAATAGTTTAGATTTGAGGGGGGAGACAAAATCTAAAGTGAAGAGAAAAATATTCCGATTTTTTTTTTTGCAAGTACCAACTGCACGGGACATAGCGGGTGTTTCTCAAAGTTTCTGATCCGCAGACCAGCAGCAGAAAGGCATAATTTTTTAAGCAAGGAACGAAAACCGTTTAAACGCTTATACGTTTAACCGCTGGTGTAAGATACGTATATACGATGTACCGTATATTCTGTTTCGTATAATACGTATAACCGTTTCGGCCGTATCATACGTATTCAAAATCTGCACCCCGTATAATACGTATTATATGTATACTCGTATAAAGGTTTAATAGGGAGCACTAATATGCACCCTCAAAAAGAGCATACAGAATATCTTTTAGACACCAGTAAAAAATAAAAGTAATATTTACTTTGTCTAATTAGAACATTTTTGTGATAGTTTAAGTAAAAGTAGCTTTTTTATAAAAAGCGGTGCCAACCGAATAAAATTTGGGTAAAAGCCGCCAGTCCCGAAGGGGTTAAACATACAATGTAATGTAATAGTTTCAGCATCTATATAGTTTCAAAGTAAATTGAAATCTTATTTTTACATAGTTAAATAAACAATACCAGCGGGGTAGACCGAACTACGCTCGGGTAAAGTCCGCTTTGTGTTCAACTCGATATAACAACGAATTCTCGTTGTATTATTGCTATAAAGCATTTTCTTTTATAACAGTATTATTTACAGAAACAATCAATCTTAAAACTATGTACATACTTCTAAATCTTACATTACTTAAAAATTTACAACGAAAAGACATCCTTCCAAACTACATTTTTACTTCGTTACACACTTTCTTTTGGTAGCAAGACCTTTTATGCCTGTTCGACTTTTTATACGTCAGAAAACAAAGTAAAGCATTCCGTGTACATAGGACTATGGAATCTGATTGGCTGAATCATGTATGTTGGATGTTACTTGGGACTTCTAGAAAATTCCTTCAGATTCTGTAAGACAATTTTTTCTCTAAAAGTCGCTAACAGTCGCTAACAGTCTAAAAGTCGCGAAAAGTGTCAAACTTGGCGACATTCCTTCATTTGGCCCCGAGCATGTGTTTTGACATTAATATTCTTGAAAGTCTATTTTCCTGCGGACGGCGGCAACATTTCGCAAAACTTGGCAATATTTGGCGAAATGATGCTAACTTTGCGATTTCGCTTGCTGCAAATTGTTCTAAAACATAATAACTGTTTAAACCTTCATTCACATTGAATTGCATTGATCCGCAGTGACCCAAATATGACCTACTATTCAAATTTTCTCGATAAAAATTCATTCAGGTTCTAAAAGCCAAATTTGGAAGAATGTACACACTTGGCACATTCTTTCATTTGGCGCCAAGCATGCGTTTTTGTATTCCCGCCAAGTTTTACCAATGTTGCCCACATTTCGCAAAATTTCGCAATATTCAGTGAAATGTGACCAATTTTGCGACTTCGTTTACTGCCAACTGTTTAATAAGTTAATAACTGTTTCAACTTTCTTGAATTCACATTGAAATGCATTGACCTCAAAATTACGCATTAATCGAATTTTCTCGAATATGTGACCTAGTCCAATGGTCCTCTCGTACCCGAAGTTAAAATAGTCTTTTCGTGTCCAGAAACGATACGATACAAAATTTGGTCAAAATCGTTTAAACTCTTTTTTAGATAAAATTACACTGCTCAAAACAATTAAAGGATATTTGAAGTTTTATATAAAATAAAGATATAAACGAATTTGTTTTTGCCGAAAATAGAAGAAGAGAATCACAAATGCAAATTTTTCTGGTTTTCAAACTGTGGAGTATGCAAATTTTGAGTTCGACGTCAAAAACGTCGCTTCAGCGGCAGCGAATGAAATTTGACTTTCAACTGGATAAAAGAGAATGAAGACAAGGATGATCGGCATTCAGTGATTGCTTTGTTTCGATGAGTACGATGTCTCAGCGAAGTCATTTGACAGATTCAGAAGCTTGGAGAATTGTTGGTAGGTTAGAAGGGGGCCAAACTCAAGCCGAAGTATCGCAAGCCATTGGAGTGTCACAAAGTGTCATTTCCAGGATCTGGAACTGTTTTTTGGAGAGTGGATGTGCAGGCCGAAGACCAGGGCAAGGTCGTAGACGGGCAACAACGCCCAATAAAGATCGGTATTTAGCGTTAACAGCTCGGAGACACCGAAACATGAACGCTACTCTTCTCCAACAACACCTTCGCTCGGCTACAGGCACCACGATTTCAACTCAGACTGTCCGAAACCGGCTCCATGCTGTAGGTCTATATGCTCGCCGACCGATGGTATGTGTTAGATTAACATCAAGGCATCGTCGCGACCGCAGGGAGTGGGCAACCGAGCATGTCAACTGGAGGAGAAATGAATGGAGCAATATTCTGTTTTCTGACGAGTCCCGTTTTTCTGTGCATCCGGATAATAGGCGTATTTTCATCTGGAGGACTGTGGCAGTAGGAATAATCCTGCGTTCGTGCACGAAAGTGTCAGATTTGGTGGTGGAGGAGTGTTGGTGTATGGTGGCATCTCCATTGACGGGCGCACTGACCTCTACATCATTCGAGATGGAGCTCTGACTGGTTGCCGATATAGGGATGAGATCCTCAGACCTATTGTAGTCCCTTACGCTGCAGCAATCGGAGATAACTTCATTTTAATGGACGATAACTGCAGGCCACATCGTGAAAACCTGGTGGAGGATTTCCTTTTTGAGGAAGGAATCGTTCAAATGGAATGGACAGCGTGTTCTCCAGACATGAATCCAATCGAGCACGTTTGGGACGCTCTAGGAAGACGAGTTTCTGGCCGCCAACAACCCCCACAAACTCTCCAAGAACTGGAAAGAGCCTCATCGAGTCCATGCCTCAAAGGTGTTCAACGTTGCTGGCCGCCCATGGAAACCATACCCCCTACTGAAAATGATTTTCTTTGAAGAAAACACCTTTTCTTATTCTTTTTTTCTCATATGCACAAATTGTGCTTTTTTCCTTTTGTACACAAATGCGCAATAAAATGCATTTTTTTCTGTCAAACATGTGTAATTTATTCTCATATAACCTACTATGTCTGTCGACCATGTATCAATCAGCTAAAAAGTTTCCCAGATACAAAATCCACCTAAAACTGCAATATCCTTTAATTGTTTTGAGCAGTGTAGCTTCACCCGTAGGGACACAAAATTGACTCACTAATGAAATTTTCTCAAACATGTGAACCTGTTCAATGGCCTTCTCGTCCCTGAAAACTAAAGGATACAAAATTTGGTCAAAATCGTTGGAGCCGTTTTTAGATAAAATTATCTTGGCCCACAGTGACTAAAAAGTGATCCACTTATCAAATTATCTCGTATATGTGACCTAGTCCAATGATCTTCTCGTGCTCGAAGACGGTAGGACATACAATTTAGTCAAAATCGCTTAAGCAGTTTTTTAGATATAATTAGCTTAATCCTGATCTATAGTGACTCAAAATGACCGACTAACTTTCTCGAACATTTAACCTAGCCCAATGGTCTTCTTGTACCCCAAAACGATAGGACACAAAATTTCGTCAAATTCGTTAGAGCCATCTAATTATAATAAAATCCGAGTGCAGGAAAGTGTAGGTAACCATTCCGGGTTCGACCACACTGGTCTGGGAATCGACCTTAGCTAAACGCCATGTTAGGTTTAATGAAAAACCTACGCTAACATATGACAGCTAAATGATAATTTCTTCTACTTGAAATCATGTCTATTCAGTATATTTTCCTATGAAACATACATATCATATCCTGTTATATTGTTTTAAGTTCTTAATTAAAAATCCAGATTAAACAGCGGATTCCCAGATATAAACAAACGAACATGTTGCCATTCATAATCACAAATTAAAATGAATCACAAATGAAAGACTCTTTGAAAGCTTCACATCCGATTCTGCTCTTGAAATATTTGTAAACACATATTAAAGTTTATAAGTATTTTAATTTTGTTTAAAACCTTCAAAAACTATTTTAGCAGTTATTTATCGACAAATCAAAGTGTAGGAAAGTATATTGTAGGTAATCATTCCAGAGCGAACCGAGTAGAAGATGCGAACCCCATAAAACTAAATTCCTACTTCCATTGCGAACCCGAGCATAGCGAAGCACCATCTTAGGCTTAATGAAAAACATATGCTAACATATGACAACTAAACGATAATTTATTGTGCCTCAAATCATGTCTCTTCAGCATATTTTTATATAAAACATCTATATCAACTTTTCTGTAATCATTTTTTTCTGTAAACACTTTTTACAGAAATAGCGGTGATAGCTTTCGTAGGGAAGCTTTGTGGTGATTGATCAAGTATTATATTACGCTTCTTTTTTTACATATTTTGGAGCCATCTACCGGCAGATAATACAAACAAAGGAACTTTCTGGATTTCTGGAAAGAAAAATTCAGGAATAATTTATTTATTTCAAGATAAATTTTTAAAAACATCAGCTTAATGTTATGTCTTTCTTAATGTTATTTCTTTTCTTAATTATATAAATTTTTAAGATCCTATTTTATATCCCCTTATATTTTTAAATTTTGTTTTCATCGTAAATAAAATTATTTTTTCTTATGAAACGTAATTATAATATAAAGAATAAATAGTACCGAGTAATTTCCATTTAATTTTGCTTATATAATCCTAATAATATAATAAATCTGATTGGGTGTGTAAATGCTGGGCTGAAGCCAGCGTCAAAATGGAGAATTTAATGGCCCTATATCTTTGCATATAGGTGGATTATAACCCGAAAATGAACATATGCTGGATTTTGTTTGTTTTATTCAAATATATTTAAAAAAAAATTAAAAACTTCATTATTTTTATAGAGAATAAATGGACATTTTTTGTATAAAATTTTTAAATGGTTAAATTTACTTTACCGTTGCTAATACTTTATCGTTGCCAATACTAAATCAAGCCCCAAAGTAATAATTTTTTCTCAACAATTTATTTTCAAATGAAAAATTTCCACGTGAAAAATGAAAATGAAAAGGATTTATTTAAGAAACAGAATATGAAATGAGGTCATATTATAAATAAAACGTGCGTTTTCAAATATATGATAATAATACAAGGTGCATAAATACGAGTAAGTATGGAAAGCAAGCGAATATGATGTCATATACCGAAAATAAAACAGATTTGATTTGATGTTGAAATAAAATTATCTTTGGTTATCAAATTATTTGTGATTAATTTCTCTTTTTTTTTTTTCTTTTTCTGTTTCACATGAAATGAATTATTTTAAATGTATGTAATATATGTATTTTAAATGTATGTGTAGTAAATTAAAGTTCCGTGTTTTAAATGAAATGAGTGAAATATTTATATTTTAAATGAATTAAACACGAATGATGGTGATTGGAATAATATTTGGCGGTTTACCGTCTGCACACGGCTAACATAAAGATACCTTATTTTTAATTTAAATTTTAAAAAGTTAAAAAAAAAGTTTGAAAAGATATTGGACGGCAAATGTCAATGATATGCATCGCAAAATTATCCGTATCGAAAATCAGAAAATCTTAATAAAAATAACTATATTTTTTAAAAGAAAGTTTGTATTTTTTCATAAAAGCTAAAGATTTAATATGATTTCGTCGAAGTAACAGCATTTTTCCTCTATCATTTTCCCACAATCGAAATACATTTGTAAGTGGTCGTTTCGAACCGGAACTTAATTTTACATTTATTTTAGCTTTAAAATAGTAAAAACTTTGTTGTCATTTTTAAATGTAGCTTTTTTTAAAGTTCTGTTTCATAATAGATTTTTGTAAATTCCTGTAAGATAAGAAAAATGGCATAGATTTTAAAGCAATGTTTAAGAAAATTATAAGATTTTTAAAAACTTAAAAAACAACAATGTTATCGAAACAAAAATCAATTTTACCGACAAATTCGCGTAATGCAAAAGCAAAGAAGAAATCAAAAAGTGAAGAAACTTTTCTTCCAGCCGAATTGTGTAAACTTGAACAAGCCGATCGTTCCAATTCACAATATTATAAACGTGAAAGGGCGTTGTATATAGTAGAAAATTTTTCACATATAGGTAGAATTTTTCAGAGAATAGGAAGGTTAGGGGTCTGTACTTGGGACCATAGTCAATTTGCTTTTTTTATCCAGTGAAATTTGGCGCAAAATTAAATACATTGTTGTAACCAGATTTTTTTGCGTGGTAAACACTTAGTGGTATTTTAGATGATCATTTCCTCGCTCACGTTTGATGCCAACTATGACTGTAAAACATATTTAAAAATATCCGCCAATAACTTTCTAATTTTCTTATTACTTCATAATGTAAATAGACATCCTGGTTCATCCTTTAAATCTGAATTGGTCATAGCATTGTCGTCCAAAGTTTATTCCTAATCCTAACCCTAATCGCATTTCGAATATGTAAATTAAATCAATGTCCATAAATGGAATGAATGGAAAATATAATAATTAGAAATGGCAAAATAAAACAACAAGAAAGTACATTTATTCGACACTTAACCCTAGAGAAAGCGAAAAAAATTTCAAGAGCACGAAATAAATTAAAATAATCCTATATATACTAACAAAAATATGTAAATTTAGATCATCAGATTGGTGTAGTCGGTATTTATTTGTTTATCGTGTCCTTGATGCGATAGAGAAAATATCGAGGTTAAATTGGGCAGAATTTAAAGTACTTCCTAGCAAACTTTATTTACATTTTAGAATCGCATCAGATTGTTATATCTTTATGAAATATCTATCAATGTATAAAATCTACAAGCAGTTTATTCAATATTTACACCACTTAGCAAGAAGCACATTATTTAATATATACATAAATAAGACATAAAATAATAATGTAGTAAGAAATATATATAACATATATCTATACAAATAAACAATATAATAAGGCCAATATAGAAATTCATACATATACAAATTTCACACCAAATACCACCTAAAATGCACCGTTGTATAGAAGAATTCTCTCAGTGTTCTTTTTCGTTTTACGAAGAGGGATTCGCCGAATTTCACGATTTTACTTGGCCCTCCTTTTTACATTAGTTGCAGTTTCATTTTCGCGATTGTATATATTATTTGGCATGAAATTTCACTTTTTAAAGACTGGGATATGTCAAAGCACCTGTAACAAAGAAATACCGTAGAATAACAAAGAAGGCCCTATAGCAAATATATGTCGTATTGTCTCCTATAAAATGTGATAAAGATTTGGTTAATTATATATGTTTTTAAATATCGAGTGAAATGATTTGCTAAAATAATGCATTTATTCTTTTTTAATGTCACGTTAACGAAGTCACGGGTAACAGCTAGTCAAAAAATGAGCTATGTGGTGAGTCAAGCTCTTAAGAAACTCATTGATAACACATAATTACAAAAACATTCGCACATGGATTATTTTTTAATATTTAATTTGAATGTCTTGTCCAATCATTGTATTTCTAGAAATCATTTATCATTTTTAAAATGTACTTTTCTACAATACGTACCTTTCAATAATAAAATCTTCATGCTGTTAGTTTTTATGAAGTCTTATGAAAATGCAGCGCAGATCAACTGTCTGTCATTTTCGACCGGGGTTATTTACTAGTTTTTAAGATTTGCACACAGACAAGATTTGCTCGCATTATAATAGATGATTCAATGAAATAAAACTTAAAATACTTCTATAATTGATTATAGTACATTTAATAAACTATTCTTGCGTGATTTAAAACGCCCCTTTAGGCCCTTGTAGCAAATATAGAATTAAAAGAAAAATAATCGATATTTTTTTGTACGAGAAATATATTCACAGACAATTTGTTTATATAAGTATTTTAATTTTAAAATTGTGTGCTATTTTTTATTATCTAAAATTCACTGTTTTTTTCTTTATTTAAAAAGGAAGAAATGTTTTCACATAAATATTAATGTAGTATAACCTATTAGGAATTACTGTTTAAAATGGGTATTAAATAATTGTTATTAAGAAATGACTAAATACAATTGAATTTCAAATTTTAAATATTTTAGGTGACATTTCACTTGGCCAAAAATGACGAAAATATACATTTTTGCATTTGTTTCTCTTAAAATGTATTTACACATTGTATATTCTAGCTATATTCCTTAATTTCGTTTAAAAAAATCAATAAATTTAATTTGATTTTTTTTAAATGCTCCTTTTAAAACTGGGGAAAATATTAATGATTGGACTTTATATGCATAAGGAAATGATGTTGCCTGAGACTATTAATATATTATTGTATATCTTCTTTTTGAAAATATTTTACTGCGTATACTGAATACTGCTTCTTTTATATTGCATTCTTTAAAATTTTATTATTTTAAGAAGCTTGAGGTTTTATTGTTATTATGTATTATGTGTATTTATAATTTAATTTTCTATAATAAGCATTATGTAATAAAATTTATTATAATTTCTATGTTCTAAATTTTGTTTTGTAAATGAACATTCTGCAAAATATTCAAATGATTTTTATTTTTTATTTTTTATAATACAATAAAAAATATTTATAGTTCTTAAAGGGATGTTCTACTAAAACAAATTAGCATCAATTTAAAGTTATTCTTGATGATACGATTTTTTTTTTATTAAAAATGAAAATATATAGACTTATAGAAAACCCGTGTTCTATAAAATAATAAAATAAATTAATTCCTAAAGAAAGCGACCATTTTCCTACTGGTACAGAAAATAATGATTATCCAAATTAAATTAACAGAACGTTATCTACTATTAAAATGGCCCTTTAGGACTCTGTTAGAAAGAAAGTGCACCCAGAAAGAGTCATTTGATTGTATTTATTATAATTTCTATGTTCCAAATATTGTTTTGTAAATGAACATTCTGCAAAATATGCAAATTATTTTTTTTATATAGTAAAAATAGTTATATTTCTTAGATTTGTCTGAGAAATATTCTACTAAAACAAATTAGCATTAATTTAAAGTTATTCTTGTTGATAAGAATTATTCTTTTATTAAAAAAATATATATATCGACTTATAGAAAACCGGAGTTCCATAAAATAATAAAATAAATGTTTTCCTTAAGAAAGTGACCATTTTCCTACGTGTACAAAAAATAATAATTATCCAAATTAAATTAACAGAACGTTACCTACTATGAAAATGTCCTTTTAGGACTCTGATAGAAATAAAGTGCACTCAGACAGAGTCATTTGATTGTATTTATTATGATTTCTATGTTCTAAATGTTGTTTTGTAAATGAACATTCTGCAAAATATGCAAAGGAATTTTTTATAATACAGTAATAAATGTTATATTTATTAGACTTGTCTGAGAAATATTCTGCTAAAACAAATTAGCATTAATTTAAAGTTATTCTTGATGATACGAATTATTTTTTTAAATTAAAAATAAAAATATATAGACTTATAGAAAACCGGAGTTCTATAAAATATTAAAATAAATGTTTTCCTAAGTAAACGACCATTTTCCTACACTGTTAAAAATAAATCCGTAAATCCACGGTAAAACTACTGGCAGCAAAGTTGCCGGACTTTTTCCGTTCCGTTAGTAGATTTTCTGTTTTGAAAAGTAAAAAAAGAAAAATCTCCGTTTGCAGAAGCGGTAACTTTCCGTTAACGCTCTCAGAAATCAAGGAAATATTCCTGGCAGCACTGACAGGAAAATAAATTTTCCGTTATGGATAAACTCGGTTTAAAAAAAATATATACATCTCACTTGATGCTGCCATCCGTGGACTATTGCGGGAGTATTTACTATCTGATGTATTTAAAGAACATTTTCTGGCCGACATTGGGTTTTGAACTCGGGCTGTCAGTCCCTCGAGTCAATCGTCTTGCCGGTTTGACCAGTGGTCGCTTGCTAGAATAGCAGTTTCAAAGGATGATATGGGATTTCTCAAAATGGCGGCTTAGAACTTAAACAATTTGGGGTTTAGAAGCATGGTAATTTTGAAGTTAATTGCGAGGAGATATCGTTATGAGATGATGTTGATGTTTTAAACTTGTAATATTACTAGAGGATAAAAACATGAATTATATATATTCTAATTTGATTGTTAGATGTAAAACATGAATATTAAATTTTGAATTAAATTCGATAAATGTGTTTGCTTATTTGAGAAAATCGATATTTTTTCAACTATTATATATTTTTAAAATGTGTTCGCTCAGAATATATTTTCAGTGCGAGTGCTTTTTATTACTTAAAAAAATAAATTACGAAAAATTGTAAAGGAAGCAGAAAATTATTATTATCTTTTTTATTATTGTTATTCGAAAGCATAATTTTTGTTTATTGCTTTTTTTGAGTAAAATCGATTTTTTATTCACTTAATTTAACTATTATATATGTTTTTTAATCTGTTTGTTTAGAATATATTTTGAATATTTTGCGCATATTTTCTTATAACTTTAAAAATTAATTGCAAATAAATTTAAAAGAATAGGAACATTTTTATTTATTTTTTAAAATTCGAAAGCATTATTTTGCTTTTAAAAACACAAATTGCACAAATTGTGCTTATTAGTTGCTAAAATCAGTGTAAAAATTGTTTTAAACTCATAAAAGAGCTAAAATCCTACATGTTTCGGCTTTAAACTTAAAGCCATCATCGGGGAAGAGGAACAACACAAACGACTACTGATCTTTTAATTTTCGACACGAGAAAATTTGAAATCAACAGTATGGAAAAATTTAAATAAAATAAGCGGGCGCTCTCTGTTGCCAAAGAGCGAAAAACAATGAATTAACCAGGGGTTAAAAATGTATCCCATAAACTAGATATGTTGAAAGAAAAGTTATCATTACAAATACAATCTTTTCTAATTTTGATTTCCAATGATTCCCTAATGGCGGCTTTAAATGGGTTATTGAACCTATGGATAATTCTTGCTTTATCGAAATTAATTACAGTATCATTATTTTTAGCGTAAAACCGGGAGAGTGCAGTGGATAACTTTCCAAATTTTATGTCGTTTTTATGCTCTTTTAACCTTTCCAAAAACTTTCTTTTAGTCATACCAATATAAAAAATTATACTATTATTATTTAAGCTAATAGGGATTTCATAAACACCTGCGAATTGATCAGGGGGGATAGGATCTAATTTACATGAAACTAAGTCAACCAATTTTCTGGGAGGGACAGCAATAAGATGGATATTGTACTTACGGAGGGCCCTTTAAATCCTTTCAAATATAATAGGTATATATTGGAATTTACGATAGTTTGGTTTATTATTGCTAGGGACAGGATGCTGAATTAAATGGTCATTGAATTTTTCTATAATTTTCTGTACGTGATGAGCGGGGAAACCATGGTCAATGGCGATATCTCTGATAAAATTAAGTTCATCTTGGATGAATTCACTTGAACAAACCAGAAAAGCACGCTTGATGAATGAATTGAAGGCAGCAATCTTATAAGTGAAAGTTGTAGAGGCATTAAATGGGATTATTGTGTTACTTCTCATCGGTTTACGATAGACTTTACGTTTTAGGTTGTTGTCATCTTTAATTAATTGAATATCCAGGAACGGTAGTGATGAATTTTCTTCTATTTCCAACGTAAACTTAATATTTTCATCTATTTCGTTTATTTTTGAGAGGAAAGATAGGAGTTCTTGCTTTCCATGATTCCATGTGATAAAGATATCATCCACGTATCTTAGCCAAACTTCTGGTGTTAAATTCAAACTTTTAAAAATAAATTCCTCCATCGGTCTAAGTTTAAATTCAGCCAACAGACCGGAAATAGGAGATCCCATAGGTGCTCCTTTATTTTGTCTGTAAAATTTCTTATTAAACATGAAAACGTTGTTATTAATGATAAGGTTAAGTCCTGACTTTAGAGATGTTTTTACGCTATCACTTAAATTATTTTGTTTATCAATTTCCAAATTAATATTTTGTACAACTTCATTTGTATCAATAGATAGGTAAAGAGACACAATATCTAAACTAGCTAGAATAGTTCCTTTAGAAATCTGAATATTTTCTATTTTATGGATAAAATCTTCTGTTGACTGTACAGTTTTGCTTGAACTTGGTAAAATTAATTTTAGGAATATAACGAAAGCTTTTTCAATAAAATATGTTGGGCCAGAACACCTAGAAACAATAGGTCTCATAGGGAGATTTGGTTTATGGTCTTTGAGTCTACCAATTAAACGAGGGGTAACTCCTGTATTGTTAATTTTAATAAGTTTTTTCATGTATTCTGGCCAGGCTCCTCTTCTAATAAGTTCTTGTGCCTTCCGGAAAATCAAGGGATTCGGGTCTTTCTTTAGTTCTGTGCAGTCCATTGTGTCAATGCAATCATTCATTTTATTAATGTAGTCTGTTTTATTTAGAATAGCCATTTTATTAGATTTATCCGTCTTAAGGAAAATAGTTTGCTTGTCTTTCTTTAACCTGGAAATAGTTCTAATAGGTCCGGTATGGATTGTATTTGAACAGATTGGATATTTCTTAATTAGATTATAAATATAGTTACGTGCTTCTTCTCTATTTGTGGTTGATACAGAATTAATAGTAGATTCCACTTCCGTAATCAAGTCTTTGATATCAAGCATTTCTTGAAAAATAAATTTAGGGCCTAATGATAACACCTGGTTTTCTTTATATGAAAACACTTTACTTGAATAATTAACAAATGGCACTGGCTTAACTTGATAGTGATTAGGCTTCTCAACTTTGGAAATTAGACAACTTAATTTTTTATATTGGTTAACCACTTTAGCTTTACGCTGAGAATGTCGAAAACCCTCTAGTAACTTCATACAAATGTCAAATATCGCCACAGGTGTAACTTTAGCAAAAATGCAATAAAGCTTGAAAGTGCGAATAGAAAGAGTATTTACAAGGGCGAATTTTTTCCTGATACATACATTAAGACATCTTGCTTCAAACTTACGCTTAACATTAGGGTGATTATATGAGATACATTTATTTCTAATCTCCAAAAATTTGGGAATAACATTCTTACTTTTACAAGTCCGTAGAAATTCAAGATTCAAAATTTCTCTGTCGAGTCGTAGACGTTCAGTTTTAAATTCCTTGAAACTTGAAAAATAGTCCATATTCATTCCAGCATCGATATATTTCACAATTGAATCCATTTGGACACTACACTGTTAACTAGTATTTTAAAAACACAAATTGCACAAATTGTGCTTATTAGTTGCTAAAATCAGTGTAAAAATTGTTTTAAACTCATAAAAGAGCTAAAATCCTACATGTTTCGGCTTTAAACTTAAAGCCATCATCGGGGAAGAGGAACAACACAAACGACTACTGATCTTTTAATTTTCGACACGAGAAAATTTGAAATCAACAGTATGGAAAAATTTAAATAAAATAAGCGGGCGCTCTCTGTTGCCAAAGAGCGAAAAACAATGAATTAACCAGGGGTTAAAAATGTATCCCATAAACTAGATATGTTGAAAGAAAAGTTATCATTACAAATACAATCTTTTCTAATTTTGATTTCCAATGATTCCCTAATGGCGGCTTTAAATGGGTTATTGAACCTATGGATAATTCTTGCTTTATCGAAATTAATTACAGTATCATTATTTTTAGCGTAAAACCGGGAGAGTGCAGTGGATAACTTTCCAAATTTTATGTCGTTTTTATGCTCTTTTAACCTTTCCAAAAACTTTCTTTTAGTCATACCAATATAAAAAATTATACTATTATTATTTAAGCTAATAGGGATTTCATAAACACCTGCGAATTGATCAGGGGGGATAGGATCTAATTTACATGAAACTAAGTCAACCAATTTTCTGGGAGGGACAGCAATAAGATGGATATTGTACTTACGGAGGGCCCTTTAAATCCTTTCAAATATAATAGGTATATATTGGAATTTACGATAGTTTGGTTTATTATTGCTAGGGACAGGATGCTGAATTAAATGGTCATTGAATTTTTCTATAATTTTCTGTACGTGATGAGCGGGGAAACCATGGTCAATGGCGATATCTCTGATAAAATTAAGTTCATCTTGGATGAATTCACTTGAACAAACCAGAAAAGCACGCTTGATGAATGAATTGAAGGCAGCAATCTTATAAGTGAAAGTTGTAGAGGCATTAAATGGGATTATTGTGTTACTTCTCATCGGTTTACGATAGACTTTACGTTTTAGGTTGTTGTCATCTTTAATTAATTGAATATCCAGGAACGGTAGTGATGAATTTTCTTCTATTTCCAACGTAAACTTAATATTTTCATCTATTTCGTTTATTTTTGAGAGGAAAGATAGGAGTTCTTGCTTTCCATGATTCCATGTGATAAAGATATCATCCACGTATCTTAGCCAAACTTCTGGTGTTAAATTCAAACTTTTAAAAATAAATTCCTCCATCGGTCTAAGTTTAAATTCAGCCAACAGACCGGAAATAGGAGATCCCATAGGTGCTCCTTTATTTTGTCTGTAAAATTTCTTATTAAACATGAAAACGTTGTTATTAATGATAAGGTTAAGTCCTGACTTTAGAGATGTTTTTACGCTATCACTTAAATTATTTTGTTTATCAATTTCCAAATTAATATTTTGTACAACTTCATTTGTATCAATAGATAGGTAAAGAGACACAATATCTAAACTAGCTAGAATAGTTCCTTTAGAAATCTGAATATTTTCTATTTTATGGATAAAATCTTCTGTTGACTGTACAGTTTTGCTTGAACTTGGTAAAATTAATTTTAGGAATATAACGAAAGCTTTTTCAATAAAATATGTTGGGCCAGAACACCTAGAAACAATAGGTCTCATAGGGAGATTTGGTTTATGGTCTTTGAGTCTACCAATTAAACGAGGGGTAACTCCTGTATTGTTAATTTTAATAAGTTTTTTCATGTATTCTGGCCAGGCTCCTCTTCTAATAAGTTCTTGTGCCTTCCGGAAAATCAAGGGATTCGGGTCTTTCTTTAGTTCTGTGCAGTCCATTGTGTCAATGCAATCATTCATTTTATTAATGTAGTCTGTTTTATTTAGAATAGCCATTTTATTAGATTTATCCGTCTTAAGGAAAATAGTTTGCTTGTCTTTCTTTAACCTGGAAATAGTTCTAATAGGTCCGGTATGGATTGTATTTGAACAGATTGGATATTTCTTAATTAGATTATAAATATAGTTACGTGCTTCTTCTCTATTTGTGGTTGATACAGAATTAATAGTAGATTCCACTTCCGTAATCAAGTCTTTGATATCAAGCATTTCTTGAAAAATAAATTAAGGGCCTAATGATAACACCTGGTTTTCTTTATATGAAAACACTTTACTTGAATAATTAACAAATGGCACTGGCTTAACTTGATAGTGATTAGGCTTCTCAACTTTGGAAATTAGACAACTTAATTTTTTATATTGGTTAACCACTTTAGCTTTACGCTGAGAATGTCGAAAACCCTCTAGTAACTTCATACAAATGTCAAATATCGCCACAGGTGTAACTTTAGCAAAAATGCAATAAAGCTTGAAAGTGCGAATAGAAAGAGTATTTACAAGGGCGAATTTTTTCCTGATACATACATTAAGACATCTTGCTTCAAACTTACGCTTAACATTAGGGTGATTATATGAGATACATTTATTTCTAATCTCCAAAAATTTGGGAATAACATTCTTACTTTTACAAGTCCGTAGAAATTCAAGATTCAAAATTTCTCTGTCGAGTCGTAGACGTTCAGTTTTAAATTCCTTGAAACTTGAAAAATAGTCCATATTCATTCCAGCATCGATATATTTCACAATTGAATCCATTTGGACACTACACTGTTAACTAGTATTTTAAAAACACAAATTGCACAAATTGTGCTTATTAGTTGCTAAAATCAGTGTAAAAATTGTTTTAAACTCATAAAAGAGCTAAAATCCTACATGTTTCGGCTTTAAACTTAAAGCCATCATCGGGGAAGAGGAACAACACAAACGACTACTGATCTTTTAATTTTCGACACGAGAAAATTTGAAATCAACAGTATGGAAAAATTTAAATAAAATAAGCGGGCGCTCTCTGTTGCCAAAGAGCGAAAAACAATGAATTAACCAGGGGTTAAAAATGTATCCCATAAACTAGATATGTTGAAAGAAAAGTTATCATTACAAATACAATCTTTTCTAATTTTGATTTCCAATGATTCCCTAATGGCGGCTTTAAATGGGTTATTGAACCTATGGATAATTCTTGCTTTATCGAAATTAATTACAGTATCATTATTTTTAGCGTAAAACCGGGAGAGTGCAGTGGATAACTTTCCAAATTTTATGTCGTTTTTATGCTCTTTTAACCTTTCCAAAAACTTTCTTTTAGTCATACCAATATAAAAAATTATACTATTATTATTTAAGCTAATAGGGATTTCATAAACACCTGCGAATTGATCAGGGGGGATAGGATCTAATTTACATGAAACTAAGTCAACCAATTTTCTGGGAGGGACAGCAATAAGATGGATATTGTACTTACGGAGGGCCCTTTTAATCCTTTCAAATATAATAGGTATATATTGGAATTTACGATAGTTTGGTTTATTATTGCTAGGGACAGGATGCTGAATTAAATGGTCATTGAATTTTTCTATAATTTTCTGTACGTGATGAGCGGGGAAACCATGGTCAATGGCGATATCTCTGATAAAATTAAGTTCATCTTGGATGAATTCACTTGAACAAACCAGAAAAGCACGCTTGATGAATGAATTGAAGGCAGCAATCTTATAAGTGAAAGTTGTAGAGGCATTAAATGGGATTATTGTGTTACTTCTCATCGGTTTACGATAGACTTTACGTTTTAGGTTGTTGTCATCTTGTCTTCCGTTAAAGATGACAACAACCTAAAACGTAAAGTCTATCGTAAACCGATGAGAAGTAACACAATAATCTCATTTAATGCCTCTACAACTTTCACTTATAAGATTGCTGCCTTCAATTCATTCATCAAGCGTGCTTTTCTGGTTTGTTCAAGTGAATTCATCCAAGATGAACTTAATTTTATCAGAGATATCGCCATTGACCATGGTTTCCCCGCTCATCACGTACAGAAAATTATAGAAAAATTCAATGACCATTTAATTCAGCATCCTGTCCCTAGCAATAATAAACCAAACTATCGTAAATTCCAATATATACCTATTATATTTGAAAGGATTAAAAGGGCCCTCCGTAAGTACAATATCCATCTTATTGCTGTCCCTCCCAGAAAATTGGTTGACTTAGTTTCATGTAAATTAGATCCTATCCCCCCTGATCAATTCGCAGGTGTTTATGAAATCCCTATTAGCTTAAATAATAATAGTATAATTTTTTATATTGGTATGACTAAAAGAAAGTTTTTGGAAAGGTTAAAAGAGCATAAAAACGACATAAAATTTGGAAAGTTATCCACTGCACTCTCCCGGTTTTACGCTAAAAATAATGATACTGTAATTAATTTCGATAAAGCAAGAATTATCCATAGGTTCAATAACCCATTTAAAGCCGCCATTAGGGAATCATTGGAAATCAAAATTAGAAAAGATTGTATTTGTAATGATAACTTTTCTTTCAACATATCTAGTTTATGGGATACATTTTTAACCCCTGGTTAATTCATTGTTTTTCGCTCTTTGGCAACAGAGAGCGCCCGCTTATTTTATTTAAATTTTTCCATACTGTTGATTTCAAATTTTCTCGTGTCGAAAATTAAAAGATCAGTAGTCGTTTGTGTTGTTCCTCTTCCCCGATGATGGCTTTAAGTTTAAAGCCGAAACATGTAGGATTTTAGCTCTTTTATGAGTTTAAAACAATTTTTACACTGATTTTAGCAACTAATAAGCACAATTTGTGCAATTTGTGTTTTTAAAATACTAGTTAACAGTGTAGTGTCCAAATGGATTCAATTGTGCATTATTTTGCTGTTGTTGTTTTAAATAAACTCGAAATTTTTACTGAGTTTTTAGTTTTTCTGTGCAGCAACATGTCAGTTTTTTAAACATTGAAAATAAATATATAGCAGATAAAGGGATATCTCAGTTGGCCCCTTTCGTCTCCGGCCGTTCTGTTGTTTTCAGGAAATATGAGGAATTTTTCTGTTTTTTAACGGAAAATACCTTTTTGTTGCAAAAGGGACTTTTTCTGTGAAATTAAGGATATAAATACCCGTGATTTTCAGATTTTCTTTAAGTGTAGGCGTACAGAAAATAATGGTTATCCGAATTAAATTAACAGAACGTTGCCTACTATGAAAATGACCTTTTGTTAGGAAGAAAGTGTACTCAGACAGAGTCATTTGATTGTATTTATTATAACTTCTATGTTCTAAATTTTGTTTTGTAAATGAACATTCTGCAAAATATTCAAATGAATTTTTTTATATTACAAAAAAAAAAAAAAAATAGTTATATTTCTTAGGCTTGTCTGAGAAATGTTTTACTAAAATAAATTACCATTAATTTAAAGTTATTATTGATGATACGAATTATTATTTTTTTTTATTATTATTAAAATAAAAATATATATACTTATAGAAAACCCGAGGTCTATAAAATAATAAAATAAATGTTTTACTAAAGAAAGCTACAATTTTACTACGTGTAATGAAAATAATGGTTATCGAAATTAAATAACAGAATCAAAATCTACTATGAAAATGACTTTTTAGGAGTCTTTTAGGAAGAACGTGCGCTCAGACAGAGACACTTGAAGAAATTGTGTGTATGCTTATTAAGTATTATTATTATTATTATTTTACATTTTCATATATCCGAACATATTTAAAAGAATAAATTAGTCATTTTATAATTTTTTTATGTATTTAAAAGTGTTTTTCGATTATAGCTTGTTAAACAAGAATACATATATACATAAGAAATGGAGTAAATAACAAAATTTGTTATTTGTTACTGAATCCCATTCCGGAAAACTTTAACTGGAAAAAAAAATAATAGAAATACTTTTAAGAAAACATTAATTAGACATTAAGAGAAAAAAAATATATATTAGATATAACTCATATAATTTTCGACATTCTGCTGTAAATGTGGGAACATTTAATAACTGATAATTAAGTTTTCTTAAAAATTACATTACTTTACTAGAAAATCAATCTTGGATAGCAAAAGTTTTAAAAACCACTTATTAGTCAATTAAGTGTAATACTCACACAGACCAGGTTTTGACAGAGTTTAATCTTATTAATTTTACTCATTTTAAAACAATCCCCAAACACATATCTTGATACATTGCAAACTAGTAATTTGCATAATTGCAATCATCCCCAGAAATTTAAATGCAACAAAAGATTATTCCTAAAATTTGTACTTCTGAAAAAGAATACAAGCTTACATGCTGTTGGAAGATTATATACGTGATCTTTATACTTACGCGTATTTGATTACAGCGTATAATACGCTGTTTTAAAACTTTCAATAATGTTGCGTAAAGTAACATTTCCTGTTCATTGTTCAATCTTGTTCACCTTTATTATGTTGGGATCGAATATTGTACCAACTTCGAATTTATCGGAAATACTTTTAATGAAATATTGCTCCCAATGTTTCTTAAATATTGTGTTTAAATAAATGATAATTAAATGATAAATTTCAAATAAAATTACATATATATTTATAGATTGAAAATACTTGTAATAAAAACAAATAACGCAAAAAAAAACTTTGCTTTGGAAAATAATTTTTGACAGCGGCAATATTGGCAATGAAATAGTGAAATGTTTCTTCTCCATATTCATAAAAATTGTGAAAATTTCTAACTTCAATGTTGGAGTAAACATTACATTGCTATAGTAAGTAATGTCCAACTTATACAGATTAAAAACAATTTTGGTCCTATATTATGTATCTACTACTTGGATTTTACAGCATCGTCATCTGTATATATATATAATGTGTAGTGAAACAATTTTGGTTAATTTTTGTTAATTTTTGTTAAGTATAATATACTGACATGTTCATATTTTATACGTAATAAAATAACTGAATTTTCCAATTCATTTTTTAAAAAAAATTCCAGTTTAAATGTAATAAAGTTTTAGTTATACACATAATAACTTTTTTAGTTATGAAACGAATTATGTTTATTTTGTGTTCCTTGAAGCTTTTGACAATATGAGACAAGGACGTTAATCTCTGCTATAATCAATATTATAACCTAATGTATACATATAATGAATTATACAATTAAAAAAAAAAGAATAGTTTACCGAAAAATCACGCATTATCTCATTATTTTTTTAAAAGCCACTACTGTGTAATATCAAAATAAAATTTTAAGTAATCATTTTTATAATCAAAAAATTTAAATGTTTAACATGTTTGATTTTTTAAAAGCATTGTAATGTCATTTTGAGATAAAAGCCCTCACTATCATCCTTTGAACGTATAACCTTAATTACATTTCTAAATTAATAAAGGGAATATTATTCCCTAAAGGATATTTTTGTTAGATTATTCTCCTTTGATGATGTCAATACTGGTTACAATTAAGATTCCGTTAAATCTTAGTTCTGTATGGAGTTAGGTAAAAAAATTGTAACACAAAGACGTTCGTTAAAATAGTTTCTTTGGCATTCAGAATTTGATTCATGATCCCGGTTTACTGATATTTGCCAAACGCAGTTAATTAAGATATAAAATTTTTTTCAGTATCTTAGTTAAATGCAAAAATTCATTCTTGAAGTGAAATATTTTTTAATTATCCTATTTTAACTTTTAAAATTCGCCATTTTAATACATTTTACCATATATTTATATATATAAGAAACATTTTAGTGCAATTTGTATTAAAATTATACTGAATATTTAGAATGTAATACAGTAGTAAAATGCAAAAAATATCTATTTAGGAAAAAAAAATAATACAAGTTGAAAATTAAATGTGTTTAAAGAAAGTTTCTTTTTGTGTGTATTCAGAAAATACTTTCCAGGACAGACATATTTACTTTAAAATATATTTTTTTTGTTTTGTTTTGTTTTTACATTTAAAAGAAATTTTACAAAACATTTACGAAATATTCTAAGCCTTATGCGTTTTATTCAATTGAACACCATTGGTACTTTTTGGTAATATTATTAAATCGAAAGTTATTTTATGTTTATTTTCAGCATTCTGCATAACAAATACCATTAGATCCAGGAATTACAGAATATAGAGGTCATAGGTAAAAACATTTTTAATTGAAAACTGTCTTTTTTATTTCACTTTATTTTATTTTATTTTTTACGTTTAATGTATTTTTTATTGGCCACTAATAACACCAAAAAGCCTTTTTATATGAAAAATATCAATGACTACAATTATTATTTTTTAATTATTAAAAGAGGTACTTTCGTGCTAACTGCATGCCAGCGGTTAATAGTCAAAGAGAACCCCCAACGTTCTGCTACATACATCAGCTTTTTAATTCCGTCTAAATTTATGTGAGTTTCATTATATATCTTTTAAATTTGTGCTTCATTTATTTATTTATTTTGTTCATGAAGGTTTTATTTCGTGATGCAGTACTATACAAAATATAAATGCTGAACTATTTGTATTGTATAAATGCAAATGGTTTAATCATCCATAATTGCTCTGCTTTCGATCTTTTAAAAAAGAGTGTTTGAAAAATATTTAAAAATCATAAAAATAAGTAATTTAAGATGAAGTTCTGAAACAAACTGCATTTGAAAGTTTTTTTTTTTTTTAAATATTATTCAATATTATTGAAAATGCGCGATTTTTCGAAGATTAAAAAAAAATAATAATTACATTTGTTATATAGTTTGTTGATATATTTGGTATGACGTCACGGTTTTTATGTCTTTTATTTATAATAGGTGTAATAGTGATTTTACGTCCATGGTAACACTTTATCGTCTATGGTGATATCCTTATTACTCATTTTTCTAGATTCAACTAAGTATTAAAAAAATCGCTTTTAAACTCTATGTTTAAGAACACAAACTTCCAGTAATATAAAAAAAAATTTTGTGGTCCGTGATAGCATTTGTTCAGGTTGAAGAAATGTCAGAGAAATTATGACAAAATCAATTTTTTTTAAATAATTTTTTTTAAGAAAGAGTTTTATGAATAATTTCTAAAAAAATCAATGATATTGTAACTGACAAAATAAGTTGGTGGACACCTCCCTTCCCCCCCTTCCAATGACATCTTTTTTTCTGTAAGATTTTTGGAATGTTTTAACGTAATTTGAGATATGTATTTACTGCCATTCTGGTGATTCTTTGAAAATATACATGTGTTATACGGGATCGGAAACATAAGATTATTGAGCACAGTTTAGCGTATTTGAAATATTTTAAACTAGTGTATTTATATGATGAGCCCATAATATCAAGATAGCTTTTTTAATCATTATAGATTACTTATGTGCTAGTATATGTATAATAAATTAAAACATACGTAATTTTATTTAGTAACATTAGTATAAAAGAAAATGTTATTCTATTAACTTGTATATTTTTAATATATGATGATCAAAATTAAATCAGAATTTTCAATAGTAACTGGTTTTCTTAATGGTCTTCCGTACGCTGTTCTTGTGTTTTTCTTAATATAAATTTGATCTATGTATTTAAGTTTTATATTGTCAACGATAAATATAATTGAGGAAATATAATGTATTAAATAAACCAATTGAATACATATAGCTCATTTTCCTAAATTTTGTCTAACCAGTTTAAAAGGTTTTCCTTTGAAAAATAAAGTAATAGCGAAATAAACACTTATTTTTCCTTTAGAATACTATACTTAAAGAAAAACACTTTTGAAAATAACTATAATGTATACACCAGGTGGGAAATATAATTTCTGCGAGACGCCTCTAACTATACCTTTTAATTTTAAGTGCAATAAAAGAACACTTTAAAGGTTCTAAATTATAGGCAAACACAATATTAAGAGCAACTTAAATAAACAGACCTGCGAGACCGAGGAAAATTAGAAGTGATATATGTTTAATGAGAAACATTGCGGTATGAAATATTGTTTACTTAAAGGAAATATATATACACCTTTGGAGAAGCGAAAAATATAATTTTACACGCATTACTATTATTAGTACTTGCTTAAATTGTATTATTTCGTTTTCTTTAAGCAAAGGTCGGACATATTTTTTTATATTGCCATATTAATAAACAATGTGTGCGAAATATGAAACATTCAAAAGTTTAAAGTACACTTATATATGAACTATTATGTTATTATTGCTATTAAGGAATAATAAATTAAAGAACATGTTGTTATTATAAATAAACGAACTACTATTTTCAGAAAATCAGAACAATTATTATGTGATAAAATGAATCAGTGCTGAAAATATCTATGACTGCGACTTTATCCTCTTGTAATATTTGGGAATTTTCATATTTTTTTAATGAAAAATCAACATTGAATGTGCTTTATTCCTGAAGTGATTACAATGTATTTTATATGTCAATACAGAAATGAGGTATAATATAACCTTTTTTTACTGCTGAATCCAACTCCATAACTTAGCGTAAATAAAGCAAATAGTATAATATTAACATGTGTAAATAGGGATTTTTAAATAGGGATGTGTAAATAGGGGGTTTTAGTTAGGAATGTATAAATAAGGATTCAATTGAAATCATACATAGAGTTGATTGAATTAAAAATATTAAAAAAATATATATTCACGTACACATCGTTCAATGGAAGTAAACTATCTGCAGCGTATTCTATTGAACCGTTCAAGATATCAGACCAAATGCTACTATCCAAATGCTGTGTGAGTGAATTGTGTCGGAAGATTTTCGGTCCCGATTTTTTTTCACTCATTTGTAAAAATATCAATTGGTATGTTATATTTCTCAAGAATATTCTATAGATTTTTTTCAATTTTAGAAATATAAAACTATTTCTGAGATTTTGTATCGAAAATTACAGGATAGAATAAAAATAAAATTATAAAATACAATTTAGAAAAAGAAATATTTACTCCCGGAAAGCTGAAAAATAATGTTTTGTGGGTGTCAAATTATGATGTCAATAATTCGCTTTTTGAAATTGCTACAATTCTTATTTCTATAATTTCATGCATTCTTTAAGTGAAAGAAGGAAATATATCTTAAGTTTTAAAATATTCTTTACTATAACTATTTTTCTCAGTAATTTCATTCCATTCTTTAAATGAAAGAAGGGAGTATCTTACATTTTAAAATATTCATTACGATAACAACTTTTTTGTCTAAACATAAAATACATATAAACGGTTAACACAGTTTCGATTAATATTTCCAAAAATTCTCAGAAAGGTTTTTATAAACAAAAGAAGATTATAATCAATCTTTGAGGTACAAGTAATTTTAAAGGCAATGCAGCAGTTAAACACAGTGTAGGAACCATTCATATTTACAGCGTTTTACGGAAAGTGTTACAGATTTAGATAAAGATAAGTAATCAAAAGCAGAATTGTGTTTAGCTATATAATTTAAATAGAATACTGTAAAATGAAATAGGATAGACAAATTATTGAAAGCATTTATAAACAAGAACGAAAAATCATGCGTCAAGTATAGATTATGTAATACTTTCCAACGCTTCCAAAATAATTTTACAAATCATTAACGTTTAATAAGCTGAAAGATAACATCTAAGTAAACAATTTGGAAAACGCATAACATATTTAAAAACGTAATTTCAGGAATTTCCAACATATACAATATTCGGAAAAATATCCGAATACTTTTATTCAGCCCTGTATATTATCTATAGATTTGTATATATACTACAATGGATGCTAAATTTTAGTTTAGTTAGGAAACGCGTAGCACAGTTTAAAATTCTCCTTCTGGAGTTTCTGTCAATAAACGGAAATGCGTTCGCGAACTTTTATGCTGTCCTGTATATGATCAACATAATTTATATACACCAAGTAATAGACAAAAAGTGAGTTAAATTTAAAATCGCGTTCAGCAACTTAAAAAGCACTTCCAGGTATTATTGTTAAGACAGTTGAGAATTCTTTGTTTGTCCCTGTAAATGAACGATGGCTGCTATACACACAACAATCTGTAGTAAGCCTCTTGTAATGCGCCTTAGTGATACATATAAATTTCAATGCGTTTAAAATAGTGAAGCATTATTTAATTAAACCGCAAACGATTTTTCTCCATAGACGTAATGTAACGGAATTATTTTGACTGTCCCTGTAAAGTAACTATAAGTGCTATGCACACCCTATTCTATATTAAACTTCTTGTAATGTACCTTAGTGATATGTATCAATTACAATGTGTTTGAAATTGTGTAACATCATTAAAATAATCTGCAAATGATTTTCCCCATAGACCGTAATGTAACAGAATTCTTTTGAATGTCCCTGTAAGAAAACTATAAGTGCTACACACTTCAGTTGAAATAGGGAACAAGCTATAGATAACGACAATAACATATAAAATTTGCTGGGCAATCCGAGTATATTTACGGGAGTTAGAGCACGGACAGACGGCAGACGGCCAGACGGCCATACGGCAGATAAACTGAAGTCATAAACACTTTTCAACTAGGTTGGAAAGTATTAAAAATGCACGTGATAGTTTAAACCTTTTTACTTATATTCCTCCCATTGATTAGTTTTTTCGTTTTATAATATGTTGCAGACAATTCCATTTTAATATATAGCACTTAGATAGCACTTGATAGCTAGGGTTCTGTTCTGTGTTTCATTTCTTTTTACAAAGTGGTATGTAACAAAGATTGTGTATTTTATATACTTTAAGGATGGGCAATCGTGCTCTGTTTTATTCATATACATGCAATAGATTCAATGACAACATATACTCATAACAATTTACACATTCAACATCTTGTTTGTAAATGATTTACAATATTTTCAATAGTTTTGTAATTTTGAAAGATTTTATTTTTAATTATAATAACACAGATTTTGTGTTAATTTATACTGATTTTACTATAGGCCTGTGAATGATTGGCATTGCTATATTCACCAGTAGTGTTTGAGAATGCGGGACATTTGGATGAAGAATTTTTAAAAACATGGCTAAGTATTGGCTATAATGCGAATATGTCTAAAGATATCCGCATAGCTTTTATTCTTTTAGAAATAAATTTCTAAAACAGCTGTAAAAAATATATCACATTCATTAATAACCCACTTTCTACGTAAAATTCGATGCGTAAAATATAAAACTACATACTTTAAAGGTTTTTTGGATACATGTATTATTAATTGACATATGCTTAAATATACAGGGTGTCCCAGGAATATTGGAACAAACTTTAAGGGTAGGTAGGGGACATCACAAAGATTCACATTTGCATAGGAACCCATGTTCGGCCACTGCTTTGTTCGCCGTTAGGGGGTGTTGTTCAGCAGAGCATTGGAGGATTAGCATCGGCAGATTACCGCATCTTTTTGTAAGTGGTGCTACCAAGCTTACTTGACACTATGCCACAACATGTCAGACGCCATATGTGGTTTCAACATGATAGGGCTCCTCCCCATAGATTTCTTTCTTTTGGGTGCCTGTGGATTTCGATATGGATCTGGTTGCAAAACTCGTCTGTGGTGCTGCAGATATCGAAGCAAATCCTGGTGTATTGGAGCGAGTTCGTCAATCCATGGTCCTACGGTGTAATGCATGCATCGCTAGCAATTGTGGAAACTTTGTCACATATCATCTACCACAGAGCATGTAATATCTTTGACCAATAAATTATTTCAGATGATCTCAGTCTTGTGTCTTTTCGTTTCTTGTACCTGTCATGCTACTTTCCCATGACGTTTCCGACCATTGGTGCTATGCAAATCTGAATCCTTGTGATGTCCTCTACCACTCCTTAAAGTTTGTCCCAATAATCCTGGGACACCCTGTATAATCTAATTAACATATTTTTGATACTCTAAAGGGTCCTACAATACAGATACGTAATAAAATATTAACATTTTCACCCAATTTTATATTTTGTAAACTAACAGTACCAAACGGAAAAGCAGTTTTCAACTAAAATATTGATAATACAAAAAGACAATGTTTGGCAAAATTTTTATTTTACATTAAAAAAAAAAATATTAAAAATTTTTGTCTTATTGCATTAATTTAAAAATTATATGACGAATAAGAAGTACACAACGTTCAGATAATAAAACTGATGGTCTCTTTAACTTTAAAAAGACGTTCGGAAACAGTGAAAGAACCAAGATGTAGGACATATTGTTTGTGTATCTCTAAAAAAATAACATATGTATTTTGCTTTAAATGAAAACTTGAATCAGTGACAATGGACTATATCTGTAATGGTTTCGTATTTTAAAATTTACTCTCTTGAGCTACCAAATTAAATAACTAATGCAACGAAATTCATTGTTTTGAAATGTCACTATTTAGATCACAAACAAACGCAGATATAGTCTAATTTCTAGGAACACATTACTTCATAAAATTGACTCGAAGTGAAACCAACTAGAAATTTCACAACAATATGTTAATGGCTATTGATCATTTAAACAACTCAAACTACACTGTAAAAAAATTTTGTTCAAAAATTACGGTACATATACTGGCAACTTTGAGACCAGTATATATACCGTAATTTTACTGGACGATATATGTACCGTAAAATATTTAAAGTATATGTCCCAGCTGCACTTTCCCCTCTCCTCAGGCCTGCACGTATTACGTAACAAGAGCAACAGAATCACTTCATGGGTTGGCGTACACCGAGGCGAGGCTACCAGCTTTTTCCTTACTGAAAAATAATTATTTTACAGTATAAATAGAGATTTTTTTAATGAAAATCAATCATTTTACGGTATAAATACTGTTTATAATCGAAATGGCACATATACTTTTTTTTTGTTACACTTAATATACCATAGAAGTACGGTACTCGTACCGTAAAGAGTGAAAACGGTACAAGTACCGTTAATTTAGGGTACATCTATGGAAATTTTACGATTTTTTTTTTTTTTTTTTTACAGTGTATATTTTTAATAACTAGATCATTCCGACATTTATAAATGTTGTTTCAGATAAATACAGTATAAAACGTAACGTCTGTAGTTTTATTTATTTATTAGAAGCTGTTTCTAGATTAAATGAAATCATTAAAAATGCAATTCTAGAAGATACCCAAAAATATTTTTTGTAAGAAATACTAAGTGAAATGGTGACAGAATTTCGTAGCAGGTGACAAATCTTCAAACATTATATCCAGCAAAATAAATCATGCTGCATTTTTAAATGTGGCCTACAGATAGATTTCATTAAAAATATATATCATATTAGGGTGTGCCTCTATAATAGAGTGGCGACATATCGACAAAACATTTTTTTAGATTGAAGTTTTTGTCCAAACATAGCAAATCCACATTCCAAAAAAATGGCAATATCAGTTTGATTAGATGAGTGAAACAAGCTAAGAAATTATAGCTTGACGATAATGACAGTTTCACCAAGAATGATGTAATTGGTACACCGATACAGATTTCGATTATTTTTTAGGTTCCCATGTTATCGTTTTGCTATAGCATACGTAATGCAAAGAATTATTTGTTAGAAAATGCACAGCACTGTTATGTTATCAATAAACACACATATATATATATACGTATATATTAGTGACCGAGAAATAATATTCAGTGTTATTTTACATAACAATAAACTTTTTATTTAGGTTAAGAAAATGTAAAGGAACATTAATTTATGTCTTGAAAAAATAATTTCGAGTACTTTCAAGATTTTACTAATGTATGTAAAATAGTTCAAAATCAGATTGGCAAAAAATTGTATATTTCGATTAAGAAGGGAGATGTGCCTTCAAAGTAACAATTTTTTGGTATGTAAAATACTTTCATTGGCTCAAAAGAACATTTTTATCGTGGAACTCTTTAAAATGTTTGTCGCTATCGAAAGAAAATTGCTTATGACAGTTTCGTGAATGAATTTGTCAAAGTAGTTACAAAGTTATTGAAATTGTTTAATAAGTATTTCATTACATTTTATTGGTATATGGTATTTATGGAATTATACTATAAAATATATTTACCAAACTTCCTAAATTAGGATTTCAAAGTCTCAAAAGAGAACCTATTGTATATAAATATACAAATTCTGAAATAAAATTTGAACAATAAGGTTTAGAAGAAAATTGTTGCTTCTCAGTTTTAACAATTCAGCATAGAAAAAGCTTATTCAAAGTTTTTAAACATTCTTAATATACTAATATTTGATTACGGTGCCTCAAAATTAAACTGATCTGCGAAAAATGTAAATTATCAGATTTAAATGCAGGAAAAGCATGCATATTTCAAATAGATATTTTCTTCTTATATGTGGATTGCAACAGCCTATCAAAAACACTATTATCTTTTCTATGAGAAAACTGTGAAAGTAAGCTGCGCCGCATGCGCCCTGAAGGAGCGCCCTGCGCGTAGACGACCACCGAACCCAAGTCCTGAGGGACTTTTATCGCGCCAGCAGGTTTATCTCCCTGCGGTGCTTCGGCCGGTCAGAGGACCGCCACCTGCGGACCCTCTAACCTTAAACCCACGTGTCGACGACGTAAGTCATTGCGAAACGCGGTGAAACCACGGGGAGTCACCACGAGACACGTAGAGACGGGCCGGCGTCCCCCAACAGCTTCGGAGCTGGAAACCCAAAAGGGAACCAGGCCCTAGGCCTTAAGTCGGGATGTTCCTTCCCATACTTGCTCTACTACAACTCGATGGGTGCGAAAACCTACAGAGGTAGTCACGGTTCCCTCTCATAGTGGACCATGAGAAAACCACGCATTATCTGATTCAATTATTCCGTACCCAAACATGCATCTGCCCTATTATTGAATAAATTAATTTTGTTATGAAATATTAATGTGCTACAATGCACAAAGGGGATGTCTTAAACATGAATTTCGGAATTGCACCTTCGCTGAAATCAAATATTTCTATTTTATAAATTTCTTCCTTTTTTCTATAAAACAAAAATACAAATTGATAAAGTTATATTCTGCATCTACCAATTCCGTACAAACATTGAAATTTTAATGGTATTTTTGTTAATTAATTTAACATAGAAATATATTATAGACACACGCTCAATTTTATATATACATGTGGATAAAAATTATTTCAGTCACATATATTTTTTGAACTGAATTATATATAGATATAGATATATATATTTCAATATATATTTTATTAAATTCAACTTATCTCTCGTGTCACCTTTTATTAATTCAATGAGTTTTATAGTTTAGAGTTATTCAATAATTAAAAAATTCTATAGAAATTCAGTCTTGTATTCCTTACGAAACAAGTATGCAAACATATAAAAATGTAATTCATGTTATGTTATTTCCATATGCCATATTGGAATTGGAGAAAATTACAAATTACAATTCATTTTATACAGATTCCTTTTTTATTAAAATAATGTATTAAAATCAAATACAACATTTGCTAAATGGTACACACATTAAAATCGGCCGTTTTGCCATTGCCATTTTGGCATTTTAGACTTGTTTGTAACATCCTGATGACGTTCTCAAAAGCGAAGCGAAATGTAGATTATTTTAAATGTGTTTGTAAATTCACAATTTTAATGTGTGTACCATTTAGCAAATGCTGTATATGATTTTAATACATTATTTTAATTATAAATTATGGTACAATTGTCCTTTTTTAATGATTCCTTTTCTGTTCATACAAAGAATTTTCATTTCTTCAGAAATGTTATACTAATTATGACGTCTTTACTGATAAAAAGAATATAAAAATGATACTCGTAAGGGATTAAGGATCTATACCGTTTGATAATTTTTAAATTATTATTATTATTATTATTATTATTTTAGAACATGAAACTCTGTATTACTTGTATGCTTGTGGTATAATAATTTTTTTGCGTATTTAATTTTTCTACCTTGATTTTTAAATTATCTCGTGTTGTTTTACCTTTTTTTATTTGTGGTTAATTTTTTGTACTATAAAATTATTTGCTGTTTTAAGTGGCTTATCTGTATGTGCTAAATAAAAAAAAATATATATCCAAAATCTTAGATAGCAGCATAACCCAATATATTTCAAAAATCCTTTTTCTAGACTGAACAGAAACATTGATCAAGTGTTCAAACATTTGTCAACAACAACACATTGCCCCTGTTTGTTAATAAAATATTTGCATTAAAGGCGGCATGATTTAGTGGTCCTTGTAAATTAAACTATCTCATATTATTATTTTTTTTTTATCTATAAAAAAATGTCTTCATAATTTTTTTTGATAAAAATAATGAATAGTATTTTTACATTAAAAAAGCTATTAAATGTAATCATCTTATATTTAAACAAGAAAGAAAAACTATGCGCCCAGCATAGATTATGAAACACTTTCCAACAGATCCAGAAAACTGTAACGAAAATTCACCGTTAAATAAGGTAAAAGAAGGTATGTGAGTAAACAGCTTAGAAAACATATACAACATTGAAAAATACAGTTTTCGAAATTACCTTCCATTGCAAATAAAGTAGTCGAATTATTTCGTGCTTCCCTGTATATGATCTGTAGATTTGTATATATAATACATAGCATGATACAATTTAGTTCAGATTGAAAATTCACATTTAGAATTTTTCGCCAATCGATGGAAATGCACTCAAAATCTTTTGTACAGCCCTGTATATTATCTAAATACTTTTGTTCACATCACATATTAAGCTAAATTTAATTCAGGTAAAAAACGCATAAGACAAATTAAAACTTCCAACAATTACTAACCATAAACGACAATGTATTTTCTTCTTTGCGTAGCCCTGTATATGAATTTCACAAACTTATATTACTTATATATACTAAATATAGTTCTGCAAGAACATGCATAATACAATTAAAAACTACCCTTAAGCAATTCACTACCATGGTGCGTTATACTTATGAATTCCCTTGTGTAGCCTTGTATATGATCAACCGAATTTATACACACCACACAATATGAAAAAAATTTGTTAAACTTTAAAAACGCAGTTATCACACATAGACTGTAATTATCGCATGTATACTGTAACTGAATTCCTTTGTGTGTCCCTGTAAATGTACGATAAACCCAATGAACACCATACTTTTAGGCGAGTAATTTATATTGCACCTCAGTAATGCGTATAATTTTCATTAGCTTTTAAATAGTGAAACATCATTAAATTACACTGCATACGTTTTTTCCCCGTAGAAGAATATGTAACAGAATTATTTTTTTTGACCCTGTAAATGTATAATAAATGTTTTGTACCCCATATTCTACAAAATGCGTGTTTTAAGCGCTTCATAAATATATATCAATTCCAGCATGTTTCAAATGGCGTAGCATCATCAAAATGTACTTGAAACGATTATTTTCCATTGACTGTAATGTAACGGAATATTATAAGTGCTACACCCTTCATTTGAAATAGGGAACATGCTGTTTTAAACAGCAATAACATATAAACATTTCAGGGCCATCCAAGCATATTTACGCGAGTTAGAGTACGGACAGACGGCAACTGGCCAGACAAACCGAAGTTATAAACACTTTTCAACTAGGTTGGAAACTGCTAAAAAGAAAATCCATTTTGCAATGTTTCTTCAGTTTTTATTTTTTTATACAGTTGCAATGAAAACGGAAAAAACAAGAATAATATATACTAAAATCAAACATTTGCTTTCAACGTATATTTCGTTTAATTATAATAATATTAATAACGTAAAGTCCTTATTAATTAAGAATAATATAAATGAGTATTTACGTAACATCATCCACAACTACATAAGGAATAAAATTTTAAACACTATTCTTAAATAATATCATATACATTTCATTCCTAGAACGAATATTTCAAGTCAATATGAATAAGAAAACTAATATTTCTTCGGATAGATTTATTTCACGATCTATTCACATTTCTTGAAAATATATCCCTGTAACATCCATTTTGCAAATGGTTAAAAGACTTTAAGAACTTTCTACATTTTCAATATGAGGTATTGTAACTATTTGGGATGCGTATTGGTTTTCTGATAGAGAAAAGTGAAAATGACTTTTCAATAAGTTTTGTTGTAAACTTTTTAGTGCTACTTTAGAAATTCCGATTGCATATTACTCGCCATTTCCTGAATGTTCAAAACAACTCCTTCGTAATCTTCTTGGAAATGTAGTGGAATTATTTGAAAATGTATCGATTTTTACGAATTTAGAGAGGAACCAGTATTTTATATCTAGTTTCTCTCAAATATATAAGTAAGATTTTAAAAATCGATTACCTAATAAATGTTTTATTAAATAATATGTTGTCAAACATTTATAGAATAATTAAACATTTGAAGATCAACAATCTTTTCAATAAGGAATTTATTTAATTATGCTTATCATGACAGAAATGATTTTTAAATG
The DNA here is from genome assembly GCA_963931845.1 of Maratus michaelseni. Classification (NCBI taxonomy): domain Eukaryota; kingdom Metazoa; phylum Arthropoda; class Arachnida; order Araneae; family Salticidae; genus Maratus; species Maratus michaelseni. Next base: position 300,308,689 of record OZ007593.1, on the reverse strand, counting down.
CCGATCAAAAATCAAATAAAGAATTTTCTTCATCGATTTTTCATAAAAAGTATAATATATTCAAAGCATGTAAAATATATTCTTGTATCTTCACTAATTAATTCAAAGAAGTATTCCAGTTAGTAACACGTTGGAAATTGTCCGTCAAACGTGTAAAGGGACGTGCGTTTGTACTGTTGTTATTTCAGTGAAATTAATTATAACATCAATTATTATGATATCGTCTGTTATGATATGATCAATTTCCTTAATAAAATAAGTACATTTTATGTTGGTAACATTTTATCTTTTATTGAAATTTTATGAAAATTCCAATGGGAAACTGAGGCCTAGCTCTGAAATTTACAGAACTTGAAATCCATATTTAGATTATTTTTTTCATTTAATATATATTTCTCCTTAAACATCTATCGAAAAAACTGTCGGTAGATTATATGATTGTTATAATTAAACAATTTTGGTATACACATTCGGGTTTTAAATTCAGCAATACGGAAATAATACGAACCGATCTTAATAATGACATAATTACCTTAGCAACCTACATTCATTACTTACCATGGGATATCAGTGAATTAATTACGTATGGTAGGATTTAATAGAAAGAAGAATGTGACTATAACTTGGTCATAGAGGTTATAAAATATCATATACGTCATATGTGACTATAACGTCATACATGTTGGATAACTTGGCGATACATCTCGGTCGCTTGACGATGAATCCTCGGAAGCTTCTATATCATGTAAGTACTGATTTTTAAAACATTCAAATGACTTAATAAATATTTTTATTAATATATTTTTAAGTTTTGATTCGATTTTGATAAAATTTTAAATGACTCGACAACATTCTGCAACGATTATATATATTAAAGTTAAAACCATTCGGTTGGGTAGTTTTTGCACTGTTATATGCGGGCACACGGACGGACTATAGGTATTACGTATTTATGTAATTACGAACGCACCTAAAAAGGAAATACTATATTTTGCATTATAGCTGCAGAGGGATATCGAAAAAGTTTGGACACACAAAAAAAAAAAATCACAACTATCAAAGTAATTGAGGAAATGCAGTAATATATATTTTTTTAATGTACTCGGCAGTTATCCCACATTTTTTAGATGTAACTGTTTCGCCGCCTTGACCTTCAGACGAAGCGAAGAAGCAGTTGCACAGTGAACTAGTCCTTCATGGTGTCATCCAGGATTGTAGGGGCCTTACACTCGTAGCAAACGTCATGCGAAATCTTAATTTTGCCATTCTCTACGCTCTCAGAAATGGTATGGAAAGAACAGCGCGCCGGAGAATAAAAGAAAAAAAAAATCATGCGTCAAGCATAGATTATGTAACACTTTCCAACGCTTCCAAAATTATATTACAAATCACTACCGTTTAATAAGCTGAAAGATAACATCTAAGTAAACAATTTGGAAAATGCATAACACATTTAAACACGTAATTTCAGGAATTTCCAACATATATTTCCAACCTATACAATATTCGAAAAAAATATCCGAATACTTTTATTCAGCCCTGTATATGATCTATAGATTTGCATATATACTACATAGGATTCTAAATTTTAGTTTAGTTTGGAAACGCGTAACACAGTTTAAAATTCTACTTCTGGAGTTTCTGTCAATAAACAGAAATGTGTTCGCAATCTTTTGTGCTGCCCTGTATATGAAATACAGAATTTATACACAAGTAACAGACAAAAAGTGAGTTAAATTTAAAATCGCATTCAGCTACTCAAAACAAAACGCACTTCCAGGAATTATTTTTAACAGACAGTAGAGAATTCTTTTGTGTGTCCCTGTAAATGAACGATAACTGCTATACACACAATATTCTGTAGTAAGTCTCTTGTAATGCACCTTAGTGATATATATAAATTTTAATGCGTTTAAAATAGTTAAACATTATTTAATTAAACCGCAAACGATTTTTCTCCATAGACGTAATATAACGGAATTCTTTTGACTGCCCCTGTAAAGTAACTATAAGTGTATATATAAAGTAAGACACCTTATTCCACATTAAGCTTCTTGTAATGCACCTTAGTGATGTATATCAATTACAATGTCTTTGAAATTGTTTAATATCATTAAAATAAACCGCAAATGATTTTTCTCCATATACCGTAATGTAACGGAATTATTTTGAGTGTCCCTGTAAAACAACTATAAGTGCTACACACTTCAGTTGAAATAGAGAACATGCTATAGATAACGACAATAACATATAAAAATTGCAGAGCAATCCGAACATATTTGCGGGAGTTAGAGCACGGGCAGACGGCAGACGGCAGATGGCAGACGACAGACAAACCGAAGTCATAAACACTTTTCAACTAGGTTGGAAAGTGTTAAAAAAAACGTTCCGGGAAATCAAGCAAATATGCGGCGGAATGCAGAGAGTTACTCGACCGCTGAAAGGGGAAAACCGATTCGTGAAACTACGCATTGAGAGTAACCTCACACTAACTTTTAAATAAACCTTTTAACTATTTTATACTAAAAGTTGCTTTTTTTTCATTATTGCTATTTTGTGACATAATTTAGGGTTATATTTCTTAAATATATGACATTACGATTGTAGTATAAACTTTCCCTAAGAACATATGAGGGTTTTCCGGCTTTTTTCCTGAAATGTTCATAAACTGATGTTAAATTAAATTTATTTTTCGTTTTTCAGTTATATGACGTTTAAAATCCCTTCATCTTAGATATTTTACAAAACATAACTTGGTTAAAAATATTTTCGTCTACAGTCTTTGAGGACGTAGAAAATTACAAGGCAACCGTTCAGAGGGTGTTATGTATAACAGAAAATAGTTAGATCCGAAAAAGTAACAATTTCAATTTTTAATTTGTCTTAAAAATGAAAGTTAAACTCTAAAAAAATAAAACCAATGTTTAATTTATTTGTTGTTTAAAGAATGTTGCTTTTTAAAGAATGTACTTTAAAAATCAAAACATCATTTTTCCTATCGGTTAATAACTAATTTCCAAAGAAAATGCATTTCTTTTAGGCTCTTCTAAATGCTAAATTAATAAATATTGATTATTTATTCATATAGAACTTAAAGAGATTTTTTGGGTACTTTTCGGTTAGCCGGGCGCCAGTGATATATGTACATATATAAATATATATGTATATATATATATTTTTTCATACGTATAAGTGCATATATATATGTGTGTATATATATATATATATATATATATATATAAGTGTATATATACATGTATATATATCTCTGGCGCCCGGCAAACCGAAAAGTAACATTTTTTGTTTCTGGAGATATTTTTCAATTGCGAAAAATTCTTCTTAGTGATATTTCCATAACGTTTGTTTTCTGAACATCATATAAAGAACTCATTAACGAAAGTACTTTGTATGCATACAAATGAATTCGACACAATGCTTTATAAAATCTATATTTAATACTCGTAATATATCGATCGATAGTTATATAAAAATATTAATAATATACATTTTATTATAAAATTTTATTTTCAAATTAAAATATCGTAAAATAACAATAATTCAATATGTTCAGCAACATATTCTCTAATTATTATATATAATCGTGAAAGATAATCTTGCTATTCTTATCTCAGAAGTTTTAGTTGACAAACATTATTTCATACTGCAGTAAATGTTGAATTTTTGCGACATATTACAAATACGATTTTGCAACATAACGATAGCCTGACAATAAATGAATTTGACTGTGTATTGACTTTAGATATTTCGAATTCTGCTTAAATGAATAAATGTTACTTAGTAAGCTGTATCTGCACGTTATTTTGTATTAATAAAAAAAAAATGTTTATTATTTTTATAAATACAAAACACACTTTTAAACTATGTTTTAAAATTACTTTTAAAATCAAAACATCATTTTTTTTCTATCGGTTAAGAAACAATTTTCATGGAAATTGCATTTTTATTCGACTCTTTTAAATACTAAATTAATAAATATTGATTTTTTTTTCATACAGAACTTCAATGAAATAATCTTTACATTGTGTATACCAATACAAAACATATTACTATTCCATAATTATATATTTAGCCATAAATGTCAAGATAATTAGAACGAAGACTTATTGTGGAATACATACTGTAAAACATGATCAGGTTTTGTTTTAAATAAGAACAAACACTTATAAAATATGTAGATATTTTTAAATCATTATGTGAAAGATAAATTAATATTCATAAAATCATAGTGATTTAGTACTTAGAAAAACACACTGGAAATAAAAGATATATGAATATTAAATATTATTTATTTGACTAATACTTATATTTTTCAATTATTTTTACGAAACATTCCAAGAATTAAAATATATATCACACATTCTTATTGGAATGTGAAACAACATTTATTTTAATATTTCGTTGATATTTTAATGTATTTTATTAACTATATTTGTAAATATATATATATATATATATATATATATATATAGTATAGAAAAAACCTTTATGCACAAAAATTTAATATTTTGGACAGTTTGTTGTCTTTTAGATCAGAGACTGATTCCATTAAATTCACTGTATTAAAAATATGGAATATCAATTTTCTGTAGCAGTGACAGTTTTATGTATTTTAAAGTCAGTATTTTAGCAAGTGTGCTCATCTAGAAAATCTGTAAAACTAAAACATAGTTTAAACAATGTATAATAATTCATTTTATATCAGAAATCATAAAAATCTGTTTTATAGATATGAGAATTATAACTTTTGGTTCCTATGTATTTAGAGAAAAACATGCATTATAAAATATCCTTCAGCTATTACTATATGTACATTTTCTATATTGAAGGAAATAACTTAGAAAAATATTAATAATATAAAAATACCCTATATTCGCATAATTCCAATGATAAAAGAAGCTTTTATTTGCCCTAAATCAAAAATCCCCTTTCATTCGTTGATCCTTTTGCTCTACAATATAACGGAGAAATATTCAAGTTGAATAAAGGATGAATAAGCCATGTCGAAATAATGGAATCCTTGTTCTATAATAGAGGCATAATTTAAATATATACTGTTTGTAGGCAGATGATTTCTGGAAAAAAATCCGCTTTGCGGACTTTATTGTGAAATGGATCCACACAGACAGTTTACAAAATTTGCTTGTAACATTTCGCGCATATACAATTTCCTTATCCTTCATTTTACAATGCAATTATAAAAGCAAATGTTATCTCTATTTTTAATACTGTTTCCGGAATACAATCTTAAAGTAATCCCATTTAAATTTGAATCACCCGAATAAAGCATATGGCTGTATATCTTGTTAGTTTTTATTAAGTGACATGTTTATTGTAAACCTTAAAAAAATTAAATATTCATTCAAAATTTATATCATATTTGTATAAATTAAAAATAACGTTTTATTTTTTTTTTTCAAAAATTCTTACGTTGAACATGAAAAATATAAACTAGTTACTTTCATTAAGCTTTTGTTTTTTTCAAAGTTGAATAATACTGCACCATTTTTAAGTTTATTATATTACTAGCTCACCCGCCCGGCGTTGTCCGGTCCAGTGATAAAATTATCAAACCTAAAGTTTGTATGATTCTGCATCTTTAACATTTAGTATGAAATTATTTATTTAAAAGTGCTGCGCACACGAGGAAAATCCTTTATTTCCACTTTTCGCTGATAGGGGGGTGCATTCTGATATAAACGAATCTCCGACACATGCTCCCGCAGCCTGCGGCACCGTATAGTAGACGTGCAGTGCACAAGCTGTAAAATCTTATTAGTTCTAACTTCCGTCGCAAGGGTGCGCACTCTGTTCCAAACAAACCACCTTCCAAACGAAACTCCGACATGTGCGAAACTCCGGTACCAGGCAATTCCGGTTTGCAGGCGTGCTGCGCACGCGCTGCAAAATCCTTTAGTTCCACTTTCCGCCGCCATGGGACGCAATTTGTTATATACGAACATCCGACATGGGTACCCGTTGTATAAAGAGAGTTAAAGGAAATTGGGCCCATAGAACTCGAGAAAATGAGGCGTCCCCTGGTGGTGGAAGGTTGAACTAAAATCTGTAACGCGATGGAAATCCAAGTGGAATCATCCAAAACCCGTTGTGATCAAGCATACAGACCCCGATATAAGAATGCAAGTGCCCAACTACAAATCATTTACTTTGATTGTTGGTATGCACCCAGTAAACTGGACTTTTGTACTGGTGTACTTTGATTAGGAACATAAATTTAATTTTTACGGAATTCGTTATTTGAAATTTCCAGTATTCTCTCTATATAAAATTTATAAAACGCTAAGGGAGAAGCTACAAATGTTAAATTTCTTAAATGGAGCTTGTTTAGTGTAACTCAAAGCAAGGCGTTTACCCCCTCCCTCCCCATACCCGCAAATATAACGAATAATTTGTTCACAAAAACCACAATATCCTATATACGCGATCATTAAAAATATAATTATATATTTTTTTGATAATTAGAACATAACGAAGACGCTACGCTAAAACAGCCATCATATGTCACCGATTCCCATCCCCAATTTCAAATCTATATCTTAATTAGTTATCTTAATTTTTGTTCATTAGTAAAAACTGGCAGTTATTTCCTTTTGTTTTCACAAGCTAAATGGAGGGATCGGACAGAGAAACAGATCTCTTTGTGGTTCAGTTTTTAATGAAATCAGATTCCTGTCTGAAACTTTCTCGGATTTTTTTTAGTGGCGCCACCAGATATTTAGTAGTTTTTTGCAAAAACTAAGAAACATTACCGGCCGAATTTTACAAAAATTAAATTGTCGGATGCAGAAAATTGTTCTACATATGCTCAGAAAATTCCAAATCAATATCTTAATTTGTTTTCTTAAAATTTACTAATTAGTAAATGTGCTTCAAATTCGTTCATTTCTGTTTGCAAATCGAGAACAGGTGTTTTTTCTTTAACAATTTAAATAAAAAAATGGCATTTTTGATGCGATGTTTAATGAAATTCCAATTAATATATTGGGTAAGTATCAAAATATTAAAATTTTGAGTTTCAGGTACATCAAGTTAAGCTTTGGACTACCTAAATATAAATTTTCTGACTTCAAGATGCGCTACAATTTGCTGGCCATCGCAGACAAACAGACAGACAGACACACATAAACACACACACACACACACACACACACACACACACACACACACACACACACACACACACAAAATACATATTTTTATACACAACCTATAATATTTTGTACAAAATATTATAGGTTGAATCTCCCAGTTATTGACACCTAACCAGTAACTGGCACTTGAGCAAAAATCTAACTCAAATAAGCATTTTGTTTTAAAATTTTGCGAAGTAATGTCATCTAGCGGAAAATGAGATGCTTATTTTTTTTTTTTTTGAGTCAATTTATTCATCACTAGAAGGACAAGAACATATTCAATTAGGAAGAAACTTTTGAGAATACAAAAAGTGCTAGTTTGAAGCAACCACCTTATTTCTAAAATTAAGGAAGTGTGTTTCTGATCTATTTGTAATGCAACCATCCTAACCGTTTTTCTTAAAACTAAAATTAAGGAAGTGTTTTTCTGATCTATTTGTAATGCAACCATCCTAAACGTTTTTCTTAAAACTAAAATTAAGGAAGTGTTTTTCTGATCTATTTGCAATGCAACCATCCTAAACGTTTTTCTTAAAACTAAAATTAAGGAAGTGTTTTTCTGATCTATTTGTAATGCAACCATCCTAAACATTTTTCTTAAAATTATACTGCAGAAATTAGTTTAAAGATGCATGTGATATATTAGGGCCATTATTTAGGGTTTATAGTTATTTAATTTAGTTTATGGGGGTTGCCAATTATTGGTTCCTAGAATTTCATTTCACCAGTCTCTGACAGAGGTGTTAGTTATTGGTTATATTAAAGACAGTTGAAATCTATTGTTTGAACTGTTTAAAAATGCATAATAATAAATTAAAATTATCTTGTAGTAAACACCATTAAAATTTAAGTTGTTTTACCGGTGTCTAACACCAGATGTCAGTAACTGGTTCATAAATGTCAGTTATTGGATATGTGCATTACTAATCAAGAATCCCGTATCATAGATCAGACTTGACAATCCGGAGAAAATCTATGGGAGGAAATGTCCGCGGTAATTGCCAACTTATTGACTTTCTCTGGAAAGTATCACCGCCTGGTGGATACTACCGATACAAGTTCATAATCAAATGCATAGAACAAATGAGGCTGTGAAAAAAATTTCGTGTTATTTCGTGTCGTAAATACTCCTATTACTGATGATTGATGGCGCTAGTAGCAGGACAACCATGTGGTTTTTAACCACGTGTATAGCGGTCAAAGGAAACTTGCTGATTGTGAGGTCTGATACTATGATAAGTAGGTCTTGTTACAAATAATGCGGTACTAAATATTACTTCTATATACTCTTACTATATACTCTGCATTAATAATAATGCAGTACAGTTTACTAAATACTACTTTTTATAATAAATATTAATGTATTTTGTTTCTATAATAAATAATAAAGTTTTTTTAAAAAAAAATCATTTTAATCTTTTGAATTAAAGTGTCAGTCACTTGTTCACTTTGTGTCAGTTATTGATGTTCCAAAATAGGGATGGTGTCAGTTATTGGAGTTTCTGACCATATTTATGAATAAAAATTATTTTTTATAATAAAATGTATAATTTAAAAAAAAAATTCCAACAATATATTTTTTAATATATCTCTGCTATCCTTTTAAAAAAGCAAAGGTAAGTATACATTAGATTAAAATTTTTGTAATAGTGATTTGAGTTGGGTTGATTATTGACGGCCAATTATCTACACCTGGGATATAGGCCCGGAGGGGAGTGCCCTGCGTGGGGGTCTTTCTAAGGGAACCTAACCAGTATTTACGCATGGATAAATCTACCGCTCGAAGAAAACCACGAAAACTCTGAACGATTAGGCCGATGGGCGCGATTGGGATCGAACCCAGCACCTCCCGTCTACCAGCTTCGAGAGCACAACCTCTCAGCCACTGGTAAATAGTGATTTGAACAAGAAAGGAAGAATCCTTAAAGTGCCAATTCATGGGGGTTTCACCCTATGACAGATTAAAACTTGCGTATTATTTTTAACAAACGAACCTTTGTAATTAGATATTTCTTTAAAAATTTCGAAATTTATATTTTTTCTTCCTCCTTAGTAAGTCAATATTTTTTGTCGATTTTATATAAAGTTTGTACGTTGAAAAATAATGATAATCAGCAGCAGCAGATGTCAGAAAGAACGTAATTTCGAAAGAAGAAACACAATAAATAATTCTGGTGAAGTGTGTCGATCATGACTTCACATTAAAAAGTCTTGTAGTCTTTTCTTATTTTATTTGACAACAGAGTAAACACAAAAGTAAATTAATAAAAATTATTAGACTGAAAAAATATTAAATTTCAGGAGAGCCGCCAAGAAGCTCCATTTTTCACGATACAAATTATTCCAACTGAAAAATACAAAACTGTTTTCTAATCGGTTCGAGGTTACGTCACATTACGTAACGCGCGCCGTGAGCATAACCCCGCCCACAGAACATGTGATCAAGGATTTCGTAACATACGTAAAAAATGTTTTGAGAATTTTACATAATTTAGTTGTCAAATACCCTTTAGTATAAAAATAGGTAAAAAAAAAATATATTAAGAAGCTTACAAAATTGATATATTTTTTTTTTTTCCCCAGGATAACATTACACAATTTTCTGTCATAAAATTTAATAATGTTCTTAGTCAGTAAAATTAAAAAACTTGAACATTGATTTTGTTTAAAGATTAATTTCTTTATTTAACTTGAAAAATTCCTTTTAGTACTTATTTTTATAAGAATTTTTGAAGAAGTTTTTTTTTATTTAACATTTAACATTTTAAATTTTATTATGCTTTAAGAATACGTAATGGGAAAAATGGATTACAATGAAAAAATTGTAAAGTTTAAATAAATATTACAGAAAATATTAGATAGGAAAGCATTATAATTACTTAGAATTTGTGTTAAAAAAAAAAAAAAAACTTTTAATTGACAACTTTAAGTGTCGTAATCATTTCAATATTTCAGGTGGCTGGTGTTTGTCAGAATATATGTCAAAAGGTTGAGAACAATAATAAAAAAACGTATAAATATTGACTAAATTTTAATATCTTGTTTATATGTATTCAAAATTGCAATGGTAAAATCATATTTATTATAATCAAGATTGAAATTCTGTTCCAAACTCTTGATTTTATTAATTGAACAAAAATAACCCCGTCTGAAATATAAGAACAAAATTTAAAATTAAAAAAATCTGCTCAGCTGCACCGCTTATGAAAACAAACGATTTTTACTAAGCAGTTACTTAAGCATTTTTTTTTCATTTATAAGAGCTATTTGTTTGCTGATTTAACGTTAAACAAAATGACAAGGTCTATAGTATTCTTATTTGATGAGGTATTAAAATATAGGCATTAAGAGCAAAATAAAAATTCCTGTTCTTAAACTGCAGCTTCATTAAAACGGACAATTTATTAAGATTATCTTATGGTGAATATTTTAAAGAATTTGTCTTAGCTACACAAGTAACCACCATTCAGATTGATATTTAATAACATTTCAGATATTGTTTAATGAAGAGTTTATCCACATCAGCATGTAAATTTTGATTTCTTAATTTTACATTCACATTGGAATGCATTAAATTTCTCAGGAAAAACATTCCTATGTAAAAAAAAAAAAAAAAAAAAAAAAAAAAAAAAGTCCTATGTTGGATTTTTTATTATAGATTCCTGCGGAATATTTATTCTATTACCTACAATAAAAGAAGTAACTATTTAATAAGAGACTTTGATAATAACAGGCATAAGATAATGTTGCAGGGTAATGCTTAGCTGCTCTCTGTATCAGGTACACTGAGAAAAATGACACTTTCAAATCTGAGTAAATCGATGTTTTCATTTAGTTTTGAAACCTTTTGTTTGAAATATGATGACCCAAAATCTTTCAATTCTGAAATACCAGAAATACTCAGAATATTGAAACATGTACATACTCAAAACTGAGCACATAGATGTCAGTTCATACTCATTTTTGAAACATGCACGTACTCAAATATGAGCACATGATATTAATTCTTGAGTGTGTACATGTTTTCAGAAATGAGTATCATCTTTGAAACTTGAGTAATTTTGAATCGGAGCCATTTTGCGTATGCGACATACTCAGATTTTAGTATTTTTTGCTCAGTTTTGAAAATGTCGTATTTAGAGTTTATGCGAAGATAAAAATGATTGTTGAGTTTTTGGTGTAAAGATATTGTCCGGTTTCCAACACTTCTACGTGGATGACCCATCTATCAAGTCATTCCTTTTACATTTGCAACATATGATTAAATTTCCCTAAATCTGATCGTTGTGGTAGTTTTACGCAGTAATATGCTAATTAGGTTGCTGTAGTTGCCTACACTCTAAAAACGACATTTTCAAAAGTGAGCAAAAAATACTGAAATCTGAGTATGTCGCATACGCAAAATGGCTCCTAATAAAAATTACTCAAGTTCGAAACATGTATATACTCATTTCTGAAAACATGCACACACTCAAGAATAAAACATCATGTGCTCATATTTGAATATGTCTATGTTTCAAAAATGAGTATGAAATGTGCTCATTTTTGAGTATTTCCATGTTTTAAAAATGAGTTTGAACTGATTCTAATCATTTTGGAGTACGTCCATGTTTCCAAAATGAGAATGAACTGACCTCTATATGCTCAGTTTTGACAATGTCCATGTTTCAATATTCTGAGTATTTCTGGTATTTTAGAAACGAAAGTGTTGTGTAGTCATATTTGAAACAAAAAGTTTCATAACAAATGAAAACACCAATTTACTCAGATTTGAAAGTGTCATTTTTCTCAGTGCAGCTAGTAAATATACTCTGGTAGAAATTTCATTCAGCGGATTTTGTGAGTTCTCTCTCTCTTCTATTCCATTTGTCGCAAGACAGTTTTTGGAGCTTTCTTCAAGACTCGTGTTGGTTGCCGGGACGTCCGTCCTAGATTGAGAGTGGAAATGGGTTTTGCAGTGCTAAAGCTTAACTTCACTTAAGGTGTTTAATTCATTACTTCAAAATAAAGTGTATTGGATACCACGGGATTGCATCAGCGTTGTGAAATTATACGCATTTTCCTGTGCTATTATACAATTTTAAGAAATACAATTAGAGTAGTCATCTTGCTTGAAATAAATTTGTAACTTATTGGAGAATTTATTCTGTTATACTTCCCTCCCCTTTCGTTATCTTTAGTTTTTGCTCTTTAAAGTTAATCATTGTTGACTTACTTCCCCTTGATCTTTTTTTAGGGTTTCGTTCATCTCACGAAACCCTATTGCTCCCGCTCCATTGTCTGTCTGTCACAGAGCCATTCTCGAAAACTATGTAACTTACAGAGTTCAAATTTCGTGTATAAATCAGTATATCAGCTGTGAAGAGCTGAAAATATTAAAATTTGAAAAATTCGTATCATTTTAATAAATAGAGATAAAAAACCACAATTCTAATAGACTTTTTCTATTACATTTAAAAAATTTTCGTTAAAGCAGATGCCAAAAATTTAAAATCCACAATGAAATTCTTTCTACAATAATTAATTTTCTATCAGACGATTTTCACGTGAAAAATGAAAATGAAATAAAAAGTTTCACCAATTGAAAAAAAGTTAAATATGAAATAAAATTGATTGACGTCAAAGTGGTAAATAAAACGGAAAATGTCTAATATTTCTCAATAATACAAGGAGTATGAGTATGTGGATGTACACAAAGCAGATTAATATCACGTCATTAGAGAATTAAAAAGAAAATCTGACGTCCTATTGGAAGTTTAACGATTTTTTCAGATGTTTGAGAATAATACAAAGCGAGTATCAATATGAATAATAGAGAATAGTAAATATATGAGTTTGAGGAATCATGATTAACACCCGATTATGGAAATATTCGCATATTTTAACATTTTGAAGGCATCCAACATGTTTAATTTTGAAATTATATATTTTTTAAATATCGCATTTAGTCCGTATGACGGATATTATTATGACAGAATATAATAGCGGGTTTTTCCCGCTATCCGGCTGGTTTAGATTTTCAAAAAAACGGAAAAATAGACCGGTAAATTTTTCTTTATAAAAAACATGACTTTTTTTTTGTTGTTGCTAAATTATATTTATTTGAATTTATTAAAGAAAGGATAAAGTGTTTTGAAAGGAATATTAAACGAAACCCTTTTTCCGATCTTCGATCACACTTACCCACTTGTTTTTATTATTATTCGCACTTTCCAATCTAGTTTAAAAGTGTTTATGACTTCGGTTTATCTGGTCGTCTGGCCGTTCCGTCTGTCCATGCTCTAACTCGCGTAAATACTTGGATTGCCCTGAAATATTTGTATGTTATTGTCGTTTACTATAGCGTGTTCTGTATTTCAACTGAAGTGTGTAGCACTTATAGTTTTTTTTACAGGAACAGTCAAAAGTATTCCGTTACATTACAGTCAATGAGAAATAATCGTTGCAAGTGCATTTTGATGATGCTGCGTCATTTAAAACATGATGAAATTGATATATAATTATGAAGCGCATTAAAACATGCCTTTTGTATAATATAGGGTGCAAAGCATTTATTATTCCGTTACAGGGTCCAACAAACGAATTGATTTACACATTGTTCTATGGGGAAAATCGTTTGCAGTGTACTTTAGTGATATTTCAATATTTCAAACATAATGAAAATTATATGCATTACTTAGGTTCACTATAAATTGCTGAAAGTGTGGTGTGCACTGCGTTTATTTACAGGGACACACAAAAGATAACGGTTACAGCACATGTGTGATATGCACAACAGTCTATGTGTGCCCACATAGCAATTTTAGTTTGCGGCAAAATTGCAGCAGTCTTGCTTTGCAAGTCTGCAAACTTGCAACAAGTTCAGCATGACAAGTCTGCAAGTTCATAGCAAGACTGCAGCAAGTTAACGCAGACTTCGAAGTCACCATACATTGAACTTGCAGTAAACTTGTCGTGCAAGTTACACTCTTGTCATGTCAAATGCACTGCAAACTCATTGCAAACTAGTAGAAAATTTAGCTTTGTCATGTCCAATGTACTGCAAATTCACAGCAAACAAACATAATTTAGCTTTGTCATGTCAAATGTACGGCAAATGCATAGCAAAGTAACAGAATTTAGCTTTGCCATGTCAAATGTGCTGCAAACTTATTGCAAACTAGTAAAATTTGTAGATTTGTTATGTCAAATGTACAGCAAATTCATTGCAAACTAGAAAATTTATCATTGTCACGTCAAATGTACTGCAAGCTTGCAACCTTTTCATATCACACTATCTGCAATTGCATTGCAAACTCTGAACCTTGTCATGTCACACTATTTGCAAATATGTATTACCGTAATTTCCGGCATATTATCCGCAGCTCAAAGAGTCGTTTTTCGACCCAGAAATATTATTTTATAAAATGTAACTTAAAAGATCGCTGTAAATATTTAACTACAATTATTGAATAAAATTTCTGGGTCGAAAAACGACTCTTTGAGCTGCGGATTATACGCCGGAAATTTCGGTAATTTCATAGAAACCGTGTCAATATTTTGAATTTATATGATCATACCTTTCAGGGTTTGAAATAATGTGCGAGATTGAACAAAATCCCTTTTTTTTTAATACAGACGGATAAACTTAGAAATTTTTTATAGTTGAAAGACTATACTAAATTAAATATTCAGTTTAATTTAATACTATACTATATAATACCAATGTAAAGCAATATAATAAATATTTAATTGCATATTATTGTTTCATTGAATGTGCCCTATTTGTGCAAAGTAATTGAAAAATGCTAAGGAGTTCAAGAATTTTAAAGGGCTTACTGTATTTTTTTTATGTATGCTACCCCCTCAGGCGACAGACACTCCCACTCTAATTTTAATGCCTCATTTGGAGAGATAGACAAGTAGCAATAGTTGATGCTTTAACAGGGTTTGTATGCTTTTACTACAACTTTTTAATAGAATTTTTCTATTTAATATTCAAATAGCAGAAATTGTTGACGCCTTTTTCGATTGCAGGATTTTCAATACTTTTCTGTATTTAAGTAAGGTGAAATATTCTATTAAAAAATTGTGGTAAAAAGATACGAACCCTTTTAAAATTGCACAGTGTATAATGTTAATGGTTTCTTAACGTTGAATTCAAAATCACCAGTCAACTATTTTAAGCAGTGACCACAATAATCATGTATACAGAGACAAGGCAAATCTCAAATACTATATCATGTATCGCATGCATGGGTGCAAGAAGTCCATCCAAGGCAAGAATGAAAATTTTCCTGTGTATTTGGAATAACCAAGGTGAATTGTCTAGATTTTTGTCATCCATTACGTCTAAAAATTGATTTCTTAGAAGAAAAGAAAATGATTAAAAGTTCATGATAGTAAAACTGCTATTATTTAAGTATACACTCTTAAAACTGTGCCTCTGATTTAAGAAGTACATTCTGAATTTTTGTGCCTCTAAATATTAAGAGGCACATGGTGCCTTTAAAATTAAGGGGCATGTGGTACCTTTGAAATTAAGAGGCACATAATGCCTTTGGGATTCAGAGGCACAGCAGCTTAAGTGCTTTTGAAATTAAGAGGCACAGCGTGCCTCTGAATTTATATATTCAAGTACCTCTTATTTAAAAATACATTTTATGCCATATATAATGGTGGCACATGCATATGCCACCATTATAAGAGGCACACAGACTGAAATTTAATTATATTTTATATTACATTTATATATTTACAGTAAATTCTATCTACTGCAGAAAGATTTCCCAGCATGGCATATCCAAAGGCAGATTAAATTTTGTCTAAGGCAGAATACTATAATAGAAAATTTTCTCACCCCCAATTTATTGAAATAAATATTAAAATGTGTGTCCATGTGGCCTAAGTTAGTTCTATGGTTCAATAAAGAACCTTGTTAACATATCATTTTATTCTATACAAACAAAATACATAAAAGCTTTATTAAAAACAAATAAGACAAACATTAAAAACATGAAAAATGATGCAGGTGCCACTGAAGTAGGAGAACATCAATCAGTAATGTCGGCCGCCAGAGTTCTAGGGGAGCAAAAAAAGATGGTTTAAGAATAGTTTGCTACAAAATATAGTTTTTTCTCAATCACTGATAATAAGAAATACTCAATGACAATATGTGGCTAAGTCAAGGTGGCAGATATTTATTACTTGGTGTTTTTTACCATCTTTTGAAAACTATAATCTTTTACCCAAAAAATGCATAGCTAAAAAAACATAATATTTGGGTCTCCATGCCAAATCAACTAACAAATTTCAATATTCAACCTGATGATATAAATGAGAATATATTTTTATTGCATTAAGTTTTTATACCATTAATTATTTAAATAAATTTTTAAAAATCATTCCCCTCCCCCCCCCCCCCCTGAAATGCTCTCCAGGTAATTTAGGACTTAATACTTATTAATCATTTAGAGTTGAAATCCCCATTCCTCAGAACTGACAAATGATAAATCCAATGAGATGTGTCCTTTCACTCAACAGAACGTGCCCCTTTACTCAATATAAATGTCTTTTTCAGCAAATCCACACACTCAATATAGGTGCCCTTTTACTGGACAAAAACGCCCTTTTCAGCAAATCCACCCTGTCCTTTTTAAAAGAAATGTGAACACTATATTTGAATATAAATGTATATTAATATATGCAATTATTCATAGAAACTTTTTGTACATCAAAATATGTGTACAAAATATAAAAAAGTTCGATGCAGGTTTTTTTCTTGGGGCCCATTTTGTGAAAAGTAAAGGTTATTTTTGTGAAATTTATTATATTTTTGTGAAAAATAACATTTTGTAACGAAAGTTGAAGTCCAGTTAATCAAATTCAAACCAGGCATTTATAAAAAACACTTTTTAAAATCCTTTCGCTGAAGTTTTCCTCTCTGGTGAACTTGTTTGTTTACAAATTACACATTTTAAAACATCACAAAATAATAAATAAATAATAAATAGTAAGTTTTTATGAAATAGAACTTTGTGAAGGGACCCATTCTATCAAATTGATTTTTGGGAAGGGGCCCATTTTATTAAATAAGATTTTTGTTAAAGGGCCCTAAATAGGCCCCAAATTTTCCCTGGATCGACCCCTGAATAGATCCTTTTTAAAACGAAGAAAAGGCTATTTGTCGAAACATAAAATATAATAAATGGAAAAGAAAAATTTTAATACTTAAATTTGTTATATCCACATTATTGCACATTGCGAATAATGCAAGCTACACACTTTTTCTACCAGCATTTTGCATTATTGAAGATCAACTAATTAAAAACTTTCACAATTTGCATTTTATACTCACCAAAACAAACTACAGGATTTAGTATCAAGTTTAAAGAAAATTTTGTTTCATATACAACAAAATTTTAAATATGAAATATATACACAGTCGAACCCAGATTTAACGAATTGTTCAGGACTAGCAACTTTATTAGTTAAATCGAGATTATTCGTTAAATCAGGATAATCAAAAGAATTTATTTATACAATAGAATGAGTTTTAAAAAGGCTATAAATAAAAAGAACAATGCTCACTTTTACCTTAATAATGATGTTAAACATTTATTGCTTTAAGAAATACACTATATAAATAGTGATTCTTTTTTTATGTACTAATATAAATCACAAGCATCATAATTAAGACAAAATCTCATTTATTCAAATTTTATAGATATAAATTATTTTTTAGAAAATAAATATTTTAGAAATGTGTGTTTTCTTTGTTTAGATTTTGTATTCCAAACTTCTTTATCGTTTTTTTTTTTCAAATCTGTGAAAACAGTATCAACATCACCAGCTATCAAATACCCTTTCAAAATATTCAAACAAACTGTTAACTGCTTCTTCGAATGTTGCATGCTTCATATCTATTTCATCTTCTACATCCAATCCAATACTACTGCTATTAATTACCTCGCTGTAATGTACATTTTCGAATGTAGATAGTCTTGCATCACAAGATACATATTCAGAAAGAATTTCCTACCGCTCAGTTACTGTTTCCTCATTTTCACTGATGTAATGTAGATTTTTCAGCACATTTTCTGACTGGAAACCTGCTTATGAAAAGCAATTACTGTTAGAGCGTTTAGTAACTACGTTCCACGACTCTCAAATGCCATTCAAGAATGTTTAAAAAAAATTTCAGCTTTCTTCTGCGAGTTTTCTTTCATATTATCAAGAATTTTCTTGCAAAGAAGTTTTCAATATTGAACTTTAAATGATAGGATAATTCCCACATCAATGAGTTATAGCTCAGATGTACAATTTTCAGGGACAAAAACCACTTTAAGATTCAGAAAATAAAAATCTGTGGGATCATCAGAACATTATTAATCTATGAAAAAAAAATCAATTTATTGAAAACCTTTTACGTTTTTCGATTCGGATATTATACTAGCATAGATTTCAAGAACGTCTAGAGAAAAGCACAGAAACTTTGTCAATGGACATTTTAGTGACCTCTACCACACTGTAATGATTCATTGGAGAAGGGGATGAGCGTTTCTTCGAAGTTAGTCAAGGTCATTCAACAGTTCTACATTTCAAACACTACAGAGCAATCATACATGGACTGAAAGGGGAAAGTGGCAAGCCATCTTCTGGTCCCCGGTTAACAACAGAACCCTTATGTCTATGTGTCAGGAGAGCCTAGTTGACCCAGGACATAGCACAGACCCATGCTTCTGGCCACGGGGGAACACTGCCCCTGACAACCCAAATGACTTGTTGTCACGACATTAGTACCCATGCACTAAAGAATATTTACCACATTACTCTGGGTTCCCATGCTCGATTAATCAGAGGCTTCGGCTATGCTGTTCACCTACAAGAGTTACCCGTCTCTAGATCATAATTTCGAGTTTCTCGGACACACAATTGCTTTACCAACGCTTTCAAACATGAACAAATCTACAAAGATAATCACTAGCCCGTCAGCTATGGATGGAGCAATAGGGACTGCTTGCAGGTGCGGGAGGCTGCGGTAACTTCCTCCCTGGACGCTTAGATATGTACCTGCTTAGACTGTAGGTTCCAGGATCAGACCACTTAGCCTACAAACTTCAGCACACCTTACCTCCCGGCCACTTAGTTCCTAAACGTTGAAGAATTCCAAACCGTGCCATGTGACTGGTACACCAAGGGGAATAATAGGCAGCACTAACAAGAAAGGAGGACCATGGATACCTTTCTCCCGACCGCTACAGAAGTGCCCCCGCTCGGTAGTTAGTAGCTTGAAAATTAGTTTCAAGAAACTCCTACTTATCCAAACATCGGGCTCAGAAACCTCCAAAATATGCAGACACGCTAACTGGTCCTTGACCCAGGGTTCTGTCATTTGTCTAGACACCATCACTTTAACTGAAGAGCCTCCGACCCAGTTCTTCTTGGCTGATAGGTAAATGTGTCGGCTAATAGGGTAGAACTAAACGTGCAAATAAGGAATTTTGCTTAGTAGCCACTGGGCGGTAGGTTGATTTTTTTTAGTAGCCAGTTAGTGGCGAGTGAGAATAATTTCTTTAGTGGCCAGTAAGTACATTTATGTCACTGAATATTTAATTAAAATATATATATTATATAATGAATTCACAGTATAGTAATTTATGTACTAAATAAAAATATTTTAATTTATATTGCTTTGAATAAACTTGAGATTCTAATTTCCAATTTATTTTAAATTTTAAAATAAGTTACCAGCAAAGTTATACACAACATGCTTATATAGCTAGCTACATAAGTCTCACTAAGCTTAGATACTTGTGTAGCTAATTACATAAGTATCTTTTTTAAAAAATACATTTGTCTAGAATTAAGATCTGACAATAATAAAATAGGTATGTTTATACACTAAATAATAACTCACAACATGATATACATTACACATGCACAACCTGTGGCCCGCGGACCAAAAGTGGCGAACATCTTTAGAAATGAAGAAAATGTGTATTTTGTCAATTAGCCTGGAAAAAAATTGCAAATTTCGTCATTCGGGAGTGTAAAAATCAGGAAATTCCATCATTTGGGAGCGTAAAAATAATGAATTTACGTCATTATCAGAAACGTTAAAATAGTGAATTTCCGTCATTATCAGAAACGTAAAGATCATGAATTTCCGTCACTATCAGAAGCGTAAAAATCATGATTTTCCATCATTTGGGAGCATCAAAAACATGAATTTTATCGTCATGTGCAGAAGATCACGAATTTTGTCAATCGGACGTGGAAAAATCTGCAATTTTGCGACTGAACGCGGAAAAATCCTGAATTCAATTGATCGAACGCAGAAAATCAGAAATTTCGTCGATTAGGTGCGGAAAACTCCTTAATTTCATCGATCGGGTGCTGAAAAATCATACATTTTGGCAATCAAACGTTAAAAAAAAATCATAAATTTCGTCGAACGGACGCGAATAAATCATGAATTTTAGAGATTGAGTGCGGGAAAACGGCGAATTTTAGAGAAAAAAAGAAATCAGAAAATCCTGTATTTGGCCGGTTCTTTCCATATTTTTAATCGATAGTTTTTCAAGTTTAATTAATGAGTTGCGACTTTGGCGAGTGCTTATTTTCACCTTTAGGTAGAACAGGTCTTCCCCCTACCAAAGCTGTAGTTATCCGCCATAGTACCACTACGTTGCTACGATAGGCACGAACTACCTTTTGGTCAACGGGTCGTCTCCCTTTTTCAACTGAACCTTGAGGGCGGCGCACAACTATTTCAGATGCAGAGGAATTGCAAGGATTGAATGGTCACGAGGGGGCTCAGACGGGAAACCCAATCACTCGTGCCATTGAACGGTCATACCTTGTCTATGTTCCACTGTCTGCCAGTACTGAGGAATGCTTCACACCGCCTCACGCACTGGACAAACGACACTATAGAGCCCCAAAGTGGTCCTTGCTCTTCAGGTTACGTCTTCGCCTCCGTCTCACCCTAGATAATCATAGATGTGGTCCTATCACATTAACTAGCCTTTGCCACCCATGTCATATTCCCGACTTAGACTGTACACTGGAAATCGGCCTACGAGGTGTTTTCTCCGCTACGAGCCGTCTCTTGTTGGCCGTTTTATCCCACTTTCTTCCGAGAACCGGGCTTGAGGGGGACGGTCCAGAAAACTGCGACCGCCGAGTTTATCAGTACCTCTTTCTTCGTGGGTCATCGCTAGGAGGTTGTAATTTGTCCACATACCAGTACCCGTCGAGATAAACGCTACTATGTGCAATGCCAGGCACCTGATCATCTTTCACACCTAAGCAGTCGAGTCAGAACCACCCGGAGACTCTATCCGCAAGCTGACTGAGGAATACGGGGGCAGCTATTTTTACAAAAAAGATAATGGAAAAAAAGACTAGTGAAGAGGTAAAAAAAAAAGCTTTGTAAGAAACATTGAGCATTTTTGAAAAATATTAGAACATTTCTTCAATTTTTCTTTTTTGACATCGGAAATTACTTGTTAACTCGAAGTACTTTTATTCCATTTTTGTCAGGACCATAAAAAAAATCGTTACATTGAGAAATTCATTAAACCGGGGCTAGACTGTATATATATGTATTTTTAATTTGAACATAATTGTAAGCTTGTCTGCTTTTTCATTCCCTAATCTGTTGTGCTGTTTAAAATGAACAAAACCAAAAAGATTTTTTCTAATGAAGCTATAAAAAACTTATCTAAACCAAACCGCTTATCTTTCAATAGGTGTTCTAGGTAAACACTCTCCCTCTTAATTATTGGTTCTACATTTAAAACTTCAGCCTCAAACATAAAGATTGAATATATATATATATATATATATATATATATATATATAACAAAACTTTTGTAAATAATAACCATTAAACCACATAAATAATCGACAATAGTTAAACCAATAATTACAATACAATAAAAAAAAAATTCTACGAAAAAAGTCATTGCCAGAGAAGTTCTTTATCTATAGAACAACACAGCCAATAACACTGGAAAGATTCATTTACACTTGTTTTGACTGAGAATAAAAATATCACACACATCGTTTTAATAAATTAAATATAAAAATATAAAAAATCATGCTATTCTGAAAATAAATGTTGGATATGTATCTTGATATTATCAAGATGTATATCCATTGATACATATCAATGAACCCTTAAAAACATACAGGAATAAATTATGGGATTATAAATTTGCTTACAAGTTTAACACATTTCTTATAAATTAGTAATTCTTTAGACACAAGTTAATTATGTTTTTTGTAAATGGCCTAAAGGGGAGAGACCTTCAAACTCATTTTTTCAATAATCCAAATTTTAACTCTAAGCACCAAGCAAAAACATATAATATGCATGTATTTATGATACTAGAACTTAAACCATCATTTTAATGAAAAATAAGTCTTTTTTTTTCCAAACATTTAAAGCATTATTGAAAAACGCTTCAAATAGTTCCATGCACATTCCAAATCATTGAAAATAGTATTTTTTTTTTATATGATTAGTTTATATATGTCGTAGGCTAACCGCAAAATTCTGCTCTTTGCAAAAAGCCTAATTGGTGATTCATCTCCCTTTTCCCAATCAGCCATATACTTTTCAGGCTTATTGCACAGAGCCTTGACAGCGTTAGGCTAATTGGAATATGGTCATTATTTCTCAATCAGCCTGATGTATTTTACAAATATCGTGTTGTACCCGATCCAAATCTGAAAATTCCATTCGAAAGTAACCCAAAATATGACAACAAAAAACTCCATTGCACCGCAACCTGATCCAAAAAGGAGAAAATTTCCGCCGGTACGCAACCTGTTCTGAAACTAAAAATTCCATTTTGAAGTTAACCTGCAACCGACAAAAAAATCCATTTAACCATAACCACTATTTACTCGGTACATAAAAATTTATCTATAAAACATAGAAAAAGGTAAGAAAAAAATCTCATGCAAAACTAATGTAAATTAAAGTTTAGTTTTATATTTATATTAAATTAAAAAAAAAGTTATTTTTAAAACTGTAAGAAAAGACTATGATTGTGGATAAAGAAAGCAGTATATAAAAAAAGAAAAAACAATAAATGCAATAAAAAAAAAAATAATTAAATTTGTTATATGGCAAATTATGGTACAAAAACACTAATCATTCTACATATTTAAGAGATAGGGCATTTCTTTTATTGTTGTAAATTTGGACTGCCTCAGAAAAAATGTGTTAACTGCGAGCACTGATAAAATATCATTTTAGCTGTACATTATGAAACAATGTAAAGCCAATTCCCTTTTTGGTACTTTCGTGTTCTAGCGGCCTCCACAAATACAATTATGCCAAGGTTCCAGTTCTGATTTCGCCAAGATCTCAGAAAAGCTTATATATGCATCAGGGTTGGGTTTCTTCCGGAAGAAATGGAAAAAACTGAAAGAAACGGAAAAAACTGGTAAAAACCAACAGAAAATAAAACAGATGTTCAAAATTAAAGTTTATTAACTATATAAAAGAGTTAAATTCAAAACCTAATTATATGGAATTTAAATTGGAAACTTTAATATTAAAATATTGTTTATGAAAATATAAGTTATTTTTTAATAACAAACTTCATGTTCAGCAGGTATTTACAGGTTATGTTTTTTACAACTTTAGATGTAGGAGAGGGGGGGGGGTATTTTTTCATTGTTTATGTCATTTCTGTAAAAAAAAAAAAAAAAAAAAAAAAAAAAAAAAAAACTATCTACCAATTCTTTATTTATCATATAAAAATGCAGTATTTTAAAAACTATTGTGCACCACTTAAAATAAACAAATTTGGTACTTCTCTATTATCCCGTCGACCACTTTTCATAACAAAACACTATCACCAAACTGAAATGCCTAATAAACGGGAGAACATTGCCATTGGAATATCAAAATAAATAAATAAATAAAATATAAGAATTTAAGGACACAATTGTTATTTTAATTAATGAAATAATTAATAAATCAGTCAAACATAATGAAAAATACACGCAAATGTCGAATTAAAAACCGCTTGATGACATAACAAACACATATAATGCTTCTGACATCAAGTAAATAGGACTGCATTTTTGGCGTTTAATCTTAGTTTGGCGATAGTTTTTTGTTATGAAAAGTGGTCGACGGGATGATAGAGATGTACCACAAATTTGTAATTATATATACTAGCATGCATATTTCAATGCTGATTTTAAAAGATAAATGTTCTAAAAATCAACTCTACGGGTATGCCAAAATTATTTTAAACTCTCCAAGTTGCACAGGACTTGAAAGATTTTTTTCATATTTTGCAATCATCCATTCTAAGTTGAGAAATTGATTGCAGCATCCTACAGCTAAAATACTTTGGTTTTGTTATACCATGTTGCACTGTAATATGGAAAATGGAGATTTTAATGAAATCTTTCAATACAGCAATTATTCTATATTAGTTCCTTTACTAAAATGAATGTAAATTAAAAGCACTGTCTTTTATTTAAAGGAATTTCATACCACAGTAGGTAAATAATTCACATACTATTTACTACGGGTTACAAAAGTTAAAAAAAAAAAAATGTTACCTGTTTTGAATTGAATTAGTAATTGATTATATATAAATTTATTTGGTACATTTCTGTTAATAATAACACCATAGTTGTCGCCAAGTATAATAAGCACAATATGGAATTCAGGTGAAAAGATTCATTTGAAAAAAACATTGTTGGCATAAAATTGAGCAATTAAAAATATAACATTTGAAAATTACAGACTTTCACAAACTATTTTAATAAATCAATACAAATATTGACTTGAAATTAAAAAAAATAATAAATATTATACGACAAAATAATAAAATAAAACTCAATTTAAACTCCAGGCATGGAATTGTAAATGTCTCTTAACATTGTAGTAAACATTTCATTTTTTGAATGAAAACGTTTATGTTTTTTTTTTCTTAATAAAAAGCTTTTTTATGTATTCATAGTCCTGAAACAGTTTTATTGCAGTTTCTTCATCATCTGGTAACTGCCAAATGATAAAATCCATATCAGTGTCAACAATAAATATAAGTTACAACTTAATATTAAAGTATTTTCTATTTGAAAAATAGCAAATTAAGATATTTTGCGAGGTTACGATTAAGTAATGATAGTTAAAAAGATTCACGTTCAATAAATAGCAAATCACAATGTTTGGCATGGTTTGCAATAAAAATCCTTTGCACTATCAGGGTTGAAATAAATAGCATATTAGCATGGTGTTAGTTTAACAGAAAAGTACCATTTATTTTATTCAGGTACACAATGATTAGAAAGCTTTAGACAGGTGTGTGATCTTGGCTAAAAAACTGATGTAATTATCAATTTATCATATATCAGTGTTTCCTCCAGACAGTTTCAGAAGGGTGCTGCACCCTGCCTGCCCTTTGGTTTACAAAATAGCACCCTTCTCGGCCTTCATAAAAAGAATTACCACCATTCTTGCCCCCTCTAGTAAAATAATTAGCACCCTTCTTGCCCTCAGTAAAAAAAGTGCCCTTTCTCCTTTTTTGCATTAAAAAATTTGCTTTTATAGTAAAAACTGGCTAAATGTTGTCTTAAAAAGAGTGTTTTGACTTTGAAATATCAAAAGTGGCTTTAAAAACTAAATGAATACCTTTAACAATTAAAAAAAATGCACTTAAGAATCTGAAAATTGCCCTAAAAAATCCAAAAAGTTCCTTTAAGAATTAAAAAAGTGCCCTTTTCTCACCAGCAGCACCCTGCCCTTTTTAAACCTGGGGGAAACTCTGATATATAGTTAAATTTTTATAGATCTCATTAAATTTTCTTAAAGTTATCTATATATCTATTAGAAAAATGCATTTATTTTTATTGTATCTTACAAAGTTGCAATTTATATGGTAAATTTCAAAAGAGAAATAGTTTCTTCCACTTTGGAAGAAACTTGCCAACCCTGATATGCATCATATATACACATATTATTCCAAACACCCATATACGTCATTATATACATTGGGGGTGCACAACATGTGGCCCGCGGGCCAAAAGTGGCCCGCAATCGGATTACTGGTGGCCCTGGGTGCATAAAATTCACAAATTAGGCCGATTAGGCACTTAAAAATCACGAATTTTGCCGATCGGACGCGTAAAAATCGCGAATTTTGCCGATAGGGTGCGTATAAATCGCGAATTTTGTCGATCAGGTGCGTATAAATCGTAAATTTTGCCGATCGTATGCGTAAAAATCGCGAATTTTGTCGATCGAGCGATTAAAAATTATAAATTTTGTCGATCAGGCCCGTAATAATCGCGAATTTTGCCGATCGGGTGCGTATAAATCGCTACTTTTGCCGATCGGGTGCGTGTAAATTGTAAATTTTGCCGATCGTCTGCGCAAAAATCGCGAATTTTGCCGATCGGGTGCATAAAAATCGCAAATTATGCCGATCAGGCGCTTAAAAATGACGAATTTTGCCGATCGGACGCGTAAAAATCACGAATTTTGTCAATCACTAGGAAAAAAACTATGAATATTGTCAATCGCGCATGGAAAATAAATGCAAGATATTTCTATCCTTGCCAACAAATGGGTTATACTGACTACAGAGGTGGTTGAGTATGGGGAGCTAACTCTCCTTTTAAAATTAGCCATTTTTATTAACTTTTAGGCCGATCCTCCCCCTCCTTACCCGAAACAAAATTTTGTTCACCCTACGGATGTTGGCTCGCGACAATCCAGTCATTTTTGTGACTGGCCCTCCTCATATAAAGGTTGTGCACCCCTACTTGATATCCACAATTTATGACTGAATATGTTAAGAAGTACAATTTAGAATAATATATGTTTCTCCTTCTCCCCGCCTTCATTCATATAGCAGAATTTTTTTTCGGCACTGGCAATTTTTAAAGCTAAATTTACTACCTCAAATAAAGTCAAGGAGTATTTTCACTCTTTGAAAATAATCTTAGCTATATCTCTTGTATAAATACAAACGTAAACTGTTGATATATCCTTGCCAACTGAACTGAATACGTTGATCCCCCCCCCCCGTCACACCTCCTGTAAACAAAATTCTACTGATGGTGGCCCTCGACAACCCAGTCATTTTTGTAAGTGGCCCTTCTCTTAAAAAGGTTGTGCACCCCTAATATACATATTATTTATGTCTTATCTGTCATATATATACATATACTACATCATATATGACTTATGCACTTTTAGGGGCTGGAAAAACTATTTTTTTATTGTAGCGAACTACAACTACAAAAGTAGCGACTACAAACTATTTTTCAAAAGTAGTCACTACTTCTCTACTTTTAGATTTTGTTAAAGTATTCAATTTACACTCAAAAATGAAGACACAGATTAAATGATACAGCGATCCATGGTTATATCACGTCTACCGGGATATAATTTTAAAAATGCGACATAACTGAGGACATTAAAAAATTAAGAAAGATAACATACAAGAAAATGTTTTCTGTTTGTCTTCTAAATGTTACTGTATATACACATTACAAATTTCGTAGAAAAATTGAGTGGTATATTATAATCTAGAAAATTGCAGAAAAACACCTCTAAATGCAAATAATAAATAAATATGTAAATAAAGCAATTCCGAAAAATATGATACCTGGAGGTTAAGACCTATTAACAAGTAAATAATCAAATGTTGAGAGGTAGAAAATTAGTTCCTTTGATGAGTTAGTACTTGATTTTAGCAGCAAGTGTCAATGGGAAAAATCTCTAACTTCATGTGATGCGTTGCTATACACTGCAGGATTCTTTGGAACTAAAATAATTTGAATTTGAAAAATTCTGTAATATTGGACTTACTGAGACAAGAAACAACATTACACAATGATAAAAGATAACATAAATAACATTTTTCAAATGGTACTCAAAACAGTTTGTAATTTTTTGTTGTTTTTAAATACCTTTGAAGTTCAATTTGTGAAAGTGTAGGGATTTCCTCAGCTTACACTAAATAACAAAAACTGAAATCAGAACAATCTGTGTATGAAAAAACAAAATAGTAACTGACATCTCTTGAGGAGGAAGTTGGGAGGGAAGAAAAACTTGACCAACTCACAAATTGTTACAACATGCTATAACAGAGCTAAGAAACTACAGAAATCATTCCCTAAATTTACATACATCGAAATAAAATTAAAAATACTACAAGACACAAATCCTCGTTACTTTCTTACTTAAATCGTGTGCTTTTGAGCATTTGTTGACACAGTTAACTTAACGCCACTAAAAATGAAAAATAAAACATTTACCTCTAACTGCAACTAGCGAAAAATCCTAGTTCTGGAACAAAATGTATACTCCTTCTGTAAGAGCGATTTTGAATTTGATGTGTATAAAACACAAAAAATCCATAAATTTTCCAATTTTGATTTTTTTTATATAAATTTTGGAGGATGTACCTCAATTTTAAGTTAACCAGAAAATGCTCCGACAAAACAATTGGAGAAAAATGTGTGAGATATTAAGCAAAACATATGTGGCGGTTATATTTTACGAATAAATTTTTTCTTTCTATTACTTAATATAAATTTCTGGATTGTTTATCTTTTTGTTCCCCTTTATAATTGTCTTAAAAAAAATGTAAAAAAATTATATAATATTGCAGATTCTGCATATATTTTTTTAATTATTTTAAATTTTATCAGAAAAATTAATTTTGCTATTTTAAATTTCATCTGTTCTTATACTGCCTAAAATAAGTTTTTTTTTCCTGCAACATAAAATATATATATAAAGGAGAATTGCATGATTAGAATATTCATTATTATATTCCTTTTTTTTTTAATAACTTGAATTAAACCTTTAATAAAAAGTAATCCAGATATATGAATAAAAAATTTCTCTCAAAAAATAATTGATACTTTTCAGTTAGGCAGGTGCCAGTGAAATATATATATATATATATATATATATATATATATATATATATATATATATATATATATATATATATATATATATACATACATACGTGTATGTATGTGTGTGTGTATATATATATGTGTGTGCATACATATATATATATATATATATATTATGTGTGCGTCTGGTATATGTAGGGGAGACTGGTACACAGTGGACGACTTTTTCAGTTAAATTTTTTTCTCTTTAATGGACAAACCGATCTGCATAAAAATATTTTTGAATATTCCTTAAACCGTTATACATTCATCATAATTTTTTATAACATAATTTTCAATACATTTTTCAAAAAAAAGAATTATATGCACCTGTAAAGTGGACCAGTGTGCCCCACTTCTGGGACACACTGGTCCACCCACCGGGGCACAGTGGACCGCTATTAGGTATTATCTGAAATTTAATACAATATAAATCTATTTTTCATTAATCTAATTCTTTTTTATATTCCCTTTACCCGCAAAATAACATAGTAATATAAATTTACAAGTAACATTTTGAAACAAAAACAAAAAATTAATTATATTTTGAAAATAATAACACATTAATACAGGAACAATTGTAATTTAGTTGAAGTTATTACTTAAGTACAAAACAATCAGCGCACATTAAAATTTGCAAATGAAATTCCAAAATACTTATGAGTAAGATTGAGCCTGGAATTTTCCTGAAATACTTTTAGGTCTGGGAGTAATATTATGAAATCATTGACAATTGACATCAAGAATAGACTCATCTACAGTTTCAGGAAAAATACAGTGATTTCCATTCAATTTGCGTCTCATGAATTTTACATGAATAGAATCGTCACCAATTAGACTACAGTTATATTTATCAAAGGCGGTAAATACAAAACAAAATATTTCTATGTTAAATAAATTGTTTACTTTATTTTACAGTTAAATAGCTACTTTTAAACAATATTTCTTTATAGAAAATAAGCAATTATAAAATATTTTGAACATTTTGCATTACAGGAGCAGAGTGGATTGTGGACCGCTGTGCCCCAGAAGTGGGTGGTCAACTGTGTCCCATGTTGAAGTTCAATAGATAATCATATTAATATTGTTTATAGCTTTCTTTTAAACATATTAACTTTAAAGTTAAATAAAAACAAGTATCTTAGCTTTGCAAAAAAGCTTTTTTATCTGATTTATCTACAACCTTTAATTACTAAAAAAATTAAAATATGATGATGAAAAATTTTACTTTTAGAAGCTCAAAACTATCAATCAGGATAAAATAGTTCAATCTGAGCTAAACATATTTTTTGAAGGCTATAAATAATTAGTGCAGAGTTGTTATCTATTACGATAGAAGTGAAGCTTTAAAAAAATTTAAATAAATAAAATATTAGGGGGTGGTCCACTGTGCCCATAGGTTCAGTGTCATGGGTCGATGCAGGGATATTTTCTTGGGGCCCATTTTGTGAAAAGTAAAGGTTATTTTTGTGAAATTAATTATATTTTTGTGAAAAATAACATTTTGTAATGAAAGTTGAAATCCAGTTAATCAAATTCGAACCAAGCATTTATAAACAAAAACTTCTTTTAAATCCTTTTGCTGAAGTTTTCCTCTCTAGTGAACTTATTTGTTTACAAATTACACATTTTAAAACATCACAAAATAATAAATTGTAAGTTTTTATGGAATAGAATTTTGCAAAAGGGCCTATTTTAGTAAAAGGAATTTTGCGAAGGGGGCCTATTTTAGTAAAAGGAATTTTGTGAAGGGGCCCATTTTATCAAATTGATTTTTGTGAAGGAGCCCATTTTATTAAATTGATTTTTGTGAAGGGACCCCTAAATAGGCCCCAAATTTTGCCTGGATCGACCCCTGAGTGTGTACCGGTCTTTCCTATATATATATATTTCACTGGTGCCCGGCTAGCCGAAAAGTACCAAATAATTATTTATATAGTATATAGGATCATTTCAATAATTTAATCAGAATTCATGCATCAGTCGTTTAACTTTGATTGTTCAATTTACTTGAATAACTTACTGAAGTTACTTCATAGTACATATACATAGTAATAAATACATAATTAAAATCTTATCTGCTGAATCACATGTTTGGCAGAATTAGAAAAAGTTTTCTACATTTTTTAGTAACATTTAAAATCTCTTAGAATCGTTGAAATCTGTAATAGATACTCTACATATCGCACTGACTTTCAACACAAGGAGTAACTTATCTTTTTTTAACACTTTTCATTTTCTTATGATTCAGCAATTAAATTTTTAATTATGTATTTATCACAGATTTTTTTCAAGCAAATCTACTGATTTAAACTGAGAGAGTTCTAATGAGCTTTTAATTAAACAGTCTATTCCATTGGCAAAAAGGAAAAATTTGGAAATAAAAAAAACTTATGAACATCCAAATAACACGGCAATTAATTATGTTAAAAGAAAGATAAATTTTAAAGAGTTAAATAAAACTGACGACGGCAGGAAATATCAATAATTTCAAAAAAAAATTTGAAAATAGAGGTACATTAGAAGGTCACGCTAAGAAGCATGCAGAATTGGCAACTAAAAAAAAGTTTAAGAGTTAATGCAATGAAAAGATCATTTAAATTTAAAAAATCATAGACTCGAAAGGAGTTATAGGCAAAAAATAAATATTAATTAAAATGAAATATTAGAAAATCCCATAAAGTTGAGAAAAAATAATTTAAAAATAAAAATTTTCAAGATTGTCTTAACATGGTAACTTAACTTTTGAAAAACGTAAACAGTACTTTGTTAATAAAATTGCAGATACAGAGAAAATATTACTTTACAAAAAATAACCATAGTATTTGAACAGTTAAAATCATAAATACCTTTGAACTTTGAAACCTATAGCTACAAGGCTGTCGTCTCGAATGATCCATATACATTTATTTATTATTCACAGAAACATATACATGAATTCTACAATTACATACATCTTGACGAGATAGTACAAGGAAACATGATAACACAAGAGACACAACCTGGGGTTTCCACACAAAGTGTGTGTGCAATGGAACCAGTGGGAATTGAACCCACAACCTCCTACACTCGCAAGCGATTAGCGGCGTGGTGCCTTAACCACTCGGCCACGGAGGCCCCCATAAATACCTTTTTCTGAGATTCTTTATTTCGCAAACAAACACACGGCCATTGTATATCGTAGCGTCTGTCTGCATCTTGTCTTGTCTTTCGTTTCCGCGCATGCGTTCGTTGTCTGCTTGCACAGAGTCCACTCGACCAGCGAAGAAGCTCTTCGCAACTTGCAACAGCTTCATCGCAAACTTGCGTTGTAAGGGGCGGGCTGGATTTTGTTCCTTCAAATTTGCATCAGTTTCGCTGCGAATCTGTCATGGCAAATTTGTCATGGCAAGATAATATCAAGAAAAAAATCAAACTTGCTGCAAATGTGCATGCTATCTGGGTGATAAGTGCGTTTTCGACTTTGGTTTTTGCGTTTTTAAATTTTAACTAAATATTTTCATACTGCGTGTGTGTTTACAAACTCGTCTGGTCATATACAGGGCTACACAAGAGAATCCGTAAATATTACAGAATCTGGGAGTGAATTGCATAAGGGTAGTTTTTAATTGTGTTACACATTTTCCTGCTGAACTATATTTAGTAGACTATTAGAAGTTTGTGGAATATAAATAAATTCATATACATGGCTACGCAAAGAAAAATGACATTGTCGTTTACGGTTCGTAATTGCTGTGAGTGAGTTTTAAGTTGCGTTTTAGCTTAATATGTGGTGTGTACAAAAGTCTTCAGATAATATACATGGCTGTACAAAAGATTTCGAGTTCATTTCCATCGATTGGCAAAAATTGCTAAATGTAAACATTCTTAATGAACTAGATTTTATCATGCTTTATATCCGCATTAATTAATCATTATACAAGGCTGCAAAAAATAATTCGACTACTTTTTTTTCACCGGAAGGTCATTTCAAAAACTTTATTGTTTCAATGTGTTATATGTTTTCTAAACGGCTTACTTGCATATCTTCTTTCAACTTTTGTAACAGGGAAGTTTCATTACAGTTTTCATGCTCTGTCTTAAAGAGTTTCATAATCTATGCGTGACGCATGTTTTTCGTTCTTGTTGGTTTTAATTAAACTTGCTTTTATGTGATATTTTCTCCCAATGCTATTCCGTTATCTGGTGGGCCATTAGTGTCCGCCGCAATGTAATGAATATACATCGGTGTTGCAACCAATTATAAATTTTAATGAGCAAATAATTACTCCTTTTGAAGTATTTTATATGTTTCGAACATTTGAATATTATCTCTAAGCAACGAAGCATTAATTTTATAACGGTAACAATTGTAATGTTTTCTGTGCTGCTTTTATTTTGAGAGAAATTTATTAGATGTAAAATATATTTATTTAGAAATTGCATTTTCCTTGATCTTTGAATTCTAATCAGTCATTCAAGTGACACTCAGAGTACAAATTGGATAGTATAGAGAAAGCATTAGAATTTAAAAATATTCAGAGAACGTGGGATGTTGAAAACTGTATTTCAACAACGTAATTAATATTCCACTCATCTATATATGGAATATGAATTTCGATATGTTAGTAAATAAAATTTCGAAGTCAAATACGTTAACGAATAATGAAGAAACAAAGAATGTCAGTTGAATAAAAATGAAGGATTGATACATTTCTTTCACACACTTTAGATTTTCCTTCGAGAATTCTTTACTTCTAACAAAAGTCTTTTGTAATTTTTCCTTATTCTTTTGTAATTATTTCTTATTCATGCCCAAAAGCTGGGAATAACGATAAATAATTTTAAATTGTCATGTAAGTGAAAAAATATTGAAAGCGCTTATTATAATTTTGTAATATGCTTGCTAAACTTTTGAAAAAAAAAATCACTCAATATACGTAAGCACTGTTATTTGAAGTAAGATTTTGTACATTTGTTTATTCAACATAAGATTTACATTAATGTTTAATTCTCAAGTTTTCTCAGTGAATATCTTTAATAGACATTTCTCTTACAATATTCCTGTAAATAAAATGCTGCAACACATATTAAAATACTTTTATTTCAATTCCCAGTTTATTTAAAATTTATAAAAATCTTAAATACTTTAAAATTGAAATTCGGTATTAGACAAGATTAACATTATGTAAAATTTAAGTTTTATGTGTTTTAAGGAAAACATAAATAGAATAATAGCATATAATATTACAGAAACAGATCATTCATCAACAGAACATAATTGGTTATACATACAAACTTGACAAAAATTACATATTACAATAGAAATAATCATACATATTATTTCTGTTGTCAACATCCCTTTTTCTATGAATTTACGAAGCGCATAATAACGAATGAGGTATTATTCAAAAGCTTTTTGAAGCGGCTTCTAGATCGTAGCCTGGCAGCTTGTTAAAACATCGTTTTTGATTAAAAATTACTGCTAATTAAAAATTAAATCGTCATTTTTTTTCATAAACGAAATGAAAGTTTTTCTTTAAATTAGTGTTGCTCCCCCAAACAGTTACCACATTATATGATGCTCAACAATGTTTACAAATTAAAATATGAAACCATTAAAGTGGATCACAATTTGTGTTATAACTAAGATAGGTGTAAAAATAAAAAAGGTTCTAAAACATTAAAACCATTTTAAGATGTTAAAAACATTTATCGAAGTCTCGAGCGCTTTCAATCAGAACCTGGCCATGCCCACCTTAGACTAGTCCATCCCCCTCCCCCCCCCCCCTTCTCCATATGGGGTTTTGCCTTCTGCTATTTAAATAGCTTACATTCCGGAGGTTACAGAATTTTTTCTCATTTCCATCCTTTGATAATAGCCAGGTACTGGTTGAAAGCGCTCGGGACTCCCATGAATGTTTTTAACATCTTAAAATGGTTTTAATGTTTTAGAACCTTTTTATTTTTACATCTATTTTAGTAATTACATAAATTTTGATCCATTTTAATGGTTTCATATTTTAATTGATACACAAAGGTGAATTTTGTTCCAATTTTAGAATATTATTTCTATATATTTAATGTTTATAAAAAATAAAACGACAAAAAGGATGAAATATTATTTATCCGCACGTATTTATTTTATAATTTTGATTAAAAAGCAAAACTAGAATTGAAATGCTTAGAAATACACCATGGAACGATTGAAGCAGTGATATTTCACGTGTAGAAGAAAAAGCATGAATATATATATATATATATATATATATATATATATATATATATATATATATATATATATATATACATATATATATATATATATATGAGATTAAATTGCATTTTAAATGCATTCAGTATATTTTTCATTGTTCATGTTTTTCTTGAAGCGGATGACGTCATTGTCTAATGCAGCTAAAACACAGTTGTTCATTTTATTCAGGCGCCTGCCTTTTAATATCTTCAATCAGTTTTTAGTTAATGTATGAGATGTCATTGCGGCTTAGATCATTTTGTTAGAAGGAATTTGTATCCTTAATTGTCGGTTAGAAGTTTAAACATGCATCTAAAAAATATATTAGATATTGGTAAAAAGTAGTAGATTGCGGTGTAAAATGCTTGCACATGCCCACTGGTTATTGTAATAAGTTCATATTCATTTCATGATGATGTATTTTACAGTGAAACATAAACATATTTTGTTTTTAAAATAGATTTAAAATGCATATTTAGAGCAAATAATATTTAGTTGTTTTTTTTTCTTTTTTTATCAAACACTTATTACAAAAATAGAATACAATTAATATAGATGTATCGAAATCTATGAAGTGTTATTTTTAAGTATATTTCCCCTCTATAATTTTAATAAATATAAAGAAAAATTACTTATATAAGCGGTATATTTATCCTCTACTAATACGTTTCAAGCTGAGTACTTTTAGAGGTGATATGCGAGATATTGTTAAATCTCAATTGAAATGTAGTTGGGAACTGATTGCTGTTTCATTCAATTCCATTTTCCATACATTCAGTTCATAATAACTGGGAATTTATCGACGGTTTCTTGTTCATCATCAGATGAAGATTGTTTGTAAAATTCAGTATGTTTATTATTCTTCTATACAACTGTATCCACACAAGAATTATTTTTATATTCACTATATTCCTTCAACATGTAAAAAGACTACATTCCTATAATGAACAATGAAAAATATACATTAAAGATTTTTTTTTCAATAGAACCAACTGCAAGTTAATACATATTATATATCTTTCATCACTAGAGGTTTAACGAACTAGATTAAATCTATTTCAGCTACTACATGACGACAAATGTGACTCTCATTTTTCATTTATACACTCTTTTGTTTCTGTGGTTGTAAATAGGAAATTTAATATCTTTATATCCTTAGGAAAAGGAAATACCAAATAATATTTTTGTTTTTGTTTGCTATAGTGAAATTAAACATCTCATTAATATAAACATTTGTTAATTGTTAGCAAAAAAACGAAAAAGAAAGAATTATAAACTTTCGTGAAATTGAACACCACAATATAATGCGTTGCCCGAATGAGTGATGCTTATGGGTGCTTATGGGATGCTTATGAGTGAGCTTTAAAATGATTCGACATACGTCTTTGATTAAATAATTAAGTAAATATATGTGTAGATCATTCAAGATACGTCTTTGTTAAGACGAACTGTTTGTCCATTTAATTTGTTTTAAATTTAAATTTTAAGTTTTAGATTTACGTATGATTTAAAAAGACATTCCTAAAAAATACAATTGGCATTTTAAATTGCATTATCGTATTTTTGTTCATCTTATTTAGCTTTATAAAACGGAAATTTATCTTTCAGTTTTACGCTTTCATTTAATTCAAAAAAATTCTTCATTTATCATGTACGTTTTAAGAGAACACGCTAAAAATCTATTAAATTCCTAGATTCGGGATAAATTGAATGTCCAAGAATTTATATTAAACTATTTCGTTCAAAAGGAATTTTGCTAACATAAACTGACATGTTTCAAAATATGCTCAAAACATGTTTCAATAGTCGATATTGTGAAACAGTTTTAGGATGTAAAGCAGCAATGTAATGGACATATATGTATATTTTACGGTTTAAACATAAGATATAAATAATTAACCCTCTAGCTGTCAAGCTCGAGATGACTCAGTCACCGAGCAGCAGTTTTAAATTCAATACATGTTTTATTTAAATTCATACAAGTTTTCATATATAACACTGTTTTAATACATTGAGCAATGCTTACAATACTTAGTACTCTTAATCTCCATATACTCTTAATCTCCATATACTCTTAATCACCTTAATCTCCAGTAGGATATAAAAACGGTAATTAAGTTTTATATCCTACTGGAATAATCCTCTTTCTGAGAAAAAAAAGAAACAAAGGTCAAAATTAGATTACAATTCGTATATTGCAGAGTAGTCAGAGGGTTAAAAATGTAGTACATAAAGCGTTTTACAGTTTAAAGAGTCTATGCATTCAGAAAAGCAGGTTTAATTAATATATAATAATTATGTAATGTGAAACTGATTTCTTAATGTGACCCAGCTTTTAACCGTTATTATTATTTAACTAGAAAGTCTTCAACAAGAGCATATGTGACTTACGTCTATATGATTTTTTTAGTGAACACAAATTTTGATGCAACGATTACATTTCATAGTTCATACAAGTAATCTTTATATAATTCAAAAGTTTAAAGATTTTAGAAGTTGCATACTTATTATACATTTTATATTGATAAGCTTACACAAAATATTTTGATTTTAAAGACACTTAACATTAATTAGAGGATTTATGATATTATTTAAATGTTTATGAAAATAATGTTAAATTATAATTTTATTTGGGACACAGATTGATCATTAATTACTTTGTTTTCGTTTTATTAATTACAGTATTATTCAAATTTTAAGTATCTCTTAATAACCAACAAATTACCTGAAATTGTTATAATAGACTATCTTGCCGATATTCTTGCTGAAAATTATATTTATCATAACTAATTTCAACAACTTGTATATCACCTTATTCTTATTGTCCTGTTCTCAAACGGTTAAATTTTTTAATTCCTCCCGATCTGTTTGGCCTGCATGATATGATAATATCGTAATTTCTTTTAGATGTAATTTCTACAGATGACATTTAGAAACTGATGCAAATACAAACAGCTACACGCTCTAAGAAATAACGACAATCACCACATTTTCCAACAATCTGAATGGCAGTATCATCATCTATCACCAAATGTTTAGAGGAACTCATATCAAACCGATTAAATTCCTTCAGTTGTATATGTAGTAGAAAGAACACTAAATAAATTCTTAAACTCTACTATGCGGGCTCCTTAAGATATTGTTTTTATTAATTTAGAATTTCAGATAATTTAAATCTTTGCTGATGCGGGAAATATGATCTAAACAAACGGAATCTGAAACCACTATAATGCTGCTTGATATGAAATACGACGACAAATCTTAAATTACAAAATAATAATAACTTTAAACTTACATCGTGGTGAATGACAGCGTACACACCAAAAACGTAAGACATAAATACCATAATCCATTTTTTACTAACATAGATAGGTATTTCCTTTTTGATTCCGTTTGAAAAAAAAAAACATGGATCTAAAAGAGCACTTTTTATTTTGCATTATAATGCTATATATATATATATATATATATACTAGCGGCCCGCCCCGGCTTTGCACGGGCAGACAATGTAATTTTTTATTACATTCGTTTTCCTGAATTTCGCGCTCCAACCTAAAACTGTTGCTGAGATATGGCGAAATGACCTAA
This sequence comes from Maratus michaelseni, assembly GCA_963931845.1. Taxonomy (NCBI): domain Eukaryota; kingdom Metazoa; phylum Arthropoda; class Arachnida; order Araneae; family Salticidae; genus Maratus; species Maratus michaelseni. Next base: position 300,269,758 of record OZ007593.1, on the reverse strand, counting down.
AACTTTCAAATGCCCCTTTAACCACCTTCGAGGGGGGGGGGGGATTTCTAAATTCACTGAAATACGTGTTTAATCATTTGTTTAGTAGATTTGTGTTCCTGAATTTCGCTTCCAACCTAAAACTGTTGCTGAGATATGGCGAAATGACCTAAAACTTTCAAATCCCCCTTTAACCACCTTCGAGGGGGGGGGGGATTTCTAAATTCACTGAAATACGTGTTTAATCATTTGTTTAGTAGATTTGTTTTCCTGAATTTCGAGCACCTACATAAAACAGCTGCTGAGATATGGCGAAATGTCCTAAAATTTTCAAAACCACCCCCTTTAAAACCCTTCGGGGGAATTTCTACAATCACTGAAATGCGTGTTTATCCATTTTTAGTAGATGTATTTTCCTGAATTTCACGCTCCTACCTAAATCCGCTGCTGAGATATGGCGAAATGACCCGAAACTTTAGAATACCCCTTTAGCCACCTTCTGGGGGGAGTTTCCAAAATCGACGAAATAGGTGTTTAACCCATTTTTTAGTAGATTTGTTTTAATTAATGTCGCCCTCCTACATAAAAGCTGAGATATGGCGAAATGACCTAAAAATTCAACCCCCCCCCCATTTAACCACCTTCTGGGGGGAATTTCCAAAATTGCTGAAATATATGTTTTATTCATTTTTTAGTAGATTTGTTTTACTGATTTTCGCGCTCGTATCTAAAACTGCTGCAGAGATATGACGAAATGATCTAAAACATTCGACCCCCCTTTTAACCCCCTTTGGGAGGAAATTTCTAAATTCGCTGAAATACGTGTTTAACCAATTTTTTAGTAGGTTTTTTTTTCCTTAATTTCGTGCCCCTACATAAAACTGCTGCTGAGATATGGCGAAATGACCTAAAACATTTCACCACCCCCTTTAACCACCTTCAGGGGGGAATTTCTAAAATCCTTGAAATACGTGTTTAATCATTTTTTAGTAGATTTAATTTTCTGATTTTCGCGCTCCTAACTATAACTGCTGCCGATATATGGCGAAAAGACATAAAACATTCGACCACCACCCTTTAACCCCCTCCGGGAGGGGGAATTCTAAAATCCCCGAAATACATGTTTAATCATGTTTTTAGTAGTTTTGTTTTCCTGATTTTTGTGCTCTTAAATAAAATTGCTGCTGAGATACGGCAAAAGTATCTAAAACATTCAACCCCCCCCTTTAACCCCCTCCGGGAGGGAAATTTCTAAAATTGCCGAAATACATGTTTAATCAATTTTTAGTAGATCTGCTTTCCTGATTTTCGCGCTCCTACCTATAACTGCTGCTGAGATATGACGAAATGACCTATAACATTTGACAACCCACCTTTAACCCCTCGGGTGGCGAATTTCTAAAATCGTTGAAATAAATGTTTAATCATTTTTTTAGTAGATTTATTTTCCTGATTTTCGCGCTCCTACCTATAACTGCAGCTGAGATATGGCGAAATGACCTTAAACATACGACCACCCCTCTTTAACTCCCTTCTGGGGGAAATTTCTAAAATCGCTGAAATAGATGTTTAATCAGTTTTTAGCAGATTTTGTTACTGGAATTTCAAGCTCCTACCTATAACTGCTGCTGAGATATGGCAAAATGACCTAAAACATTCGACCACCCCCCTTTAACCCCTTTCTGGAGGGAATTTCTAAAATCGCTGAAATAGGTATTTAATTATTTTTTTTAGTAGATTTGTTTTCTGGAATTTGAAGCTCCTACCAATAACTGCTGCTGAGATATGGCAAAATTACCTAAAACATTCGACCACCCCCAATTAACCCCCTTCTGGGTGGAATTTCTAAAATCGCTGAAATATGTGTTTAATCATTTTTTTAGTAGATTTGTTTTCTGGAATTTCAAGCTCCTACCTATAACTGCTGCTGAGATATGGCAAATTGACCTAAAACGTTCGACCACCCCCCTTTAACCCCATTTTGGGGGGAATTTCTAAAATCGCTGAAATAGGTGTTTAATCTTTTTTTAGTAGATTTGTTTTCTGGAATTTCAAGCTCCTACCTATAACTGCTGCTTAAATATGGCAAAATGACGTAAAACTTTCGACCACCCTCATTTAAAACCTTCTGGGGGGGGGGGGAATTTCTAAAATCGCTGAAATAGGTGTTTAATAATTTTTTTAGTAGATTTGTTTTCTGGAATTTCAGGCTCCTACCTATAACTACTGCCGAGATATGGCAAAATGACCTAAAACATTCGAAACCCCCTTTAACCCCCTTCGAGGAGGAATTTTCGGAAATCACTTCTTATTGCTTGCCTAGGCCATAACAGCAATCTATAGTCCAAATTGTGTGACCCTGACTTTAGTAGTTTCGGCTGGGCGTTGATGAGTCACTCAGTCAGTCAGTCACTGTTTCCTCTTTATATAATAGTATATATATATATATATATATATATATATATATATATATATATATATATATATATATATTAAGTTTAATAATGTTTTTTTTCCATCCGATTAAAGAGGGAAAGATTTTATATTCTTTATTTAAAGTCATTTTCTTCTGTATTTATGACCGTATTATATATAAAAGGAGTAAATAAAAGGAGTAATATAAAAGGAGTAAATGTGGAAGATTTACAGATAAATTGCCAGATAGACCATATTTTGATGTAAATATTTTGACAAGTTTGATGTAAATTATTTTGATGTAAGTATTTGGGCAAGTTTGTTGTTAATATTTTGACATTTTCACAAGATCTATACAATTTATTTGTTAATAGTTACAATGTCAAGGAAATAAAAAATTCTTCAGTTAAAAGTTGGAAAATGAAAAATCTTAATTATACATATCCACAGTTTAAAAATTATTGATTCATATTTTACTATAGGTAAATATAGGCTTCCTAACATAGAATTTTTTTTTTAGTAATACATTTAAAAAAAAAAAAAGTTTTAAACGTTTACAATAGGGTGCAGTAATTTGACGTTATAAAAGCATATTTCTAGTAAAGAATATTTCAGTTAAACTTACACAGAGTAGTACTCTTTATAATTACTGGAAGTTATCTCATGATCTTGATTCTTGCATGGATATGGAGTGTAAATGTGAAGATTATAAAAAATCAATTTTTTTAACAATACTACACAGCATATTGTGATGGTGATATAAGTTTTGTTCGTAACAAGGACTTAAGACATCTTCTAAATTTTAGAAAAGTTTCGTATTAACAATAAATTGAATCCAAATTTTAAAATAAAATATATTTAAAGCAAATTTGTCAGCTTTTATTTTCAATTTGAGTTATAGATACAATAAATCAATTACCCTATTTCCTGATTGCAAACTGAATATCTTTAATTACTTTAAATATTTTTATACTAATATTATAAATAATTCTTCTTGAATATATAACAAAATTTCCGTGCAGATAAAAGAAATGAAATAACCAGGTTAAAATAAATGTTCGTTTTCTGCCCTGTAGATAAAGTCGCAGGTAATTTTGCTGTCAATTGAAAGAAATATTATGTTAAACAGCTTCATGCAGCATAGATAATGGCATAACTTACAACATATATAAATCTTCTGTGCAAACACCTTTTAATAAGTATTTAACATTGCGTAGCATAACTAAGATTACTTTCAAGCAAAATAAAAACTTGTCGTTTTCATTTTTATTTACTACGTCAAAATTTTATAAAGTAGCAATAAAATATAGGTTTATTTGCAGCAATGTCAACAATATTGGCAATAATGTTAATGGGAAATGTGGAGATCTACTTAAAAAAGTTTTGAATATGTTAATGTATAAGTACAACGATAGTTTTTAGTCCCTGTATTATATCTGTATAGCTATGAAATTACAGAGAAATTAAAAAGCAATAATATACATTCTATTAAAACTTAGGATTTTGAAAATTTATTTAAAAACATATCTCTTAATAGCTTAAAAAAAGCATTCTTAAAAACAGTCAATACTTGTTTAGGATGTTATGGATTTTAATAACTATTTGTTTTAGGTAGCTTTCAATAGAAAAAAGTCCTTCCGGCCTGTACCGGGAGGAAAAGGTATCTTTCCTATATCTTCGTTTTAAAATTTTAGCTAATGTTACACGAAAACAGCAAGTTAAAATGCAAAGAAACGGTTACAAAAGATTCGTTAATACTGAATTTGAATAAGAAATTCGCCAAATTATTGAGCAATAGCCAAATTGGCTTCATTTATGAAGACTTATTTTGGTCGCCAAATTTGGCGATATTTCGCCAAACGTCGCCAATTTTGGCGAGAATTCGGCGCTAACGGATATGAATATATAGTTTTATGCGTATGATTGGGAAAATTATTACAACAATGAAAGAAAATAATTTGCGAGTAATCGCGTTAATGTGCTATTTTGTTTCAAAATGTCAGCCACCCTAGAATTCAAACTGCTCTATCTCAGCCATTTTTTAAGATAGAGATAAACCAAAAATGCTCTGGAATCCTTGTATCAAGGCCTAGCACTTATTAAAAAATAAATTTGAATTTTTAACTTTTTTGTATATTTATTTTAGTTTTAAATTTTTAAATGCCGCCATCTTGAAACAAAATGGCGGACCAAGCTGGCCAACGAACTCGGTCGAGAAATTGATGAGCTTAATACACACAATTGGTTTCATCGAAATTAATTTATAAATACTAGTGTTATCGTATGACATAGGTCAGATATATATATATATATATATATAATATATATATATATAAATCACCATTTGAACGGAGGGTGGTTTTGGGGTCTGGGGGTCATGATCGGTGAAAATATATCGAAATTTTCCGGAACTTCTTTCCTCCGAACGGCTGCAATAGGTAGCTTTATACTTTTTTGTATTGAAAGCTACCTAAAAGTATAAAGCTACCTATTGCAGCCGTTCCCAGGAAAGCAACTCCGGAAAAGTTCCGTATATTTTCACCGATCATGACCCCCAGACCCCAAAACAACCCTCCGTTCAAATGTTGATATATATATATATATATATATATATATATATATCTGATCTATGTCATGCGACCAATGTCTCGACCGAGTTCGTTGGCCAGCTTGGTCCGCCATTTTGTTTCAAGATGGCCGCCATTTTAAAATTTAAAACTAAAATAAATATACAAAACAGTTAAAAATACAAATTTATTTTTTGCTTAAGTGTTAGGCCCTGATACAAGGATTCTGGAGTATTTTTTGTTTTACCTCTATCTTAAAAAACAACTGAGATACAGCAGTTTGAAATTCTAGGGTGGCAGACATTTTGAAACAAGATAGCACATTACAAAAATCCAACGATTAATTTTTAAGTTTCAGTGAACGCGACTTCTCGCAAATTATTATCTTTCATTGTTGTAATAATTTTTCCAATCATACGCATAAAACTATATATATTTATATCCGTTAGTGCCAAATTCTCGCCAAACCTGGCGACATTTGGCGAAATATCGCCAAATTTGGCGACCGAAATAAGTCTTCATAAATGAAGCCAACTTGGCTATAGTTTACTAATTTGGCAAATTTCTTATTCAAATTCAGGATTAACGAATGTTCTGTAATTGGGTTCTTTGCATTTTAGCTTGCTGTTTCGAGTAACATTAGCTAAAATTTTAAAACGAAGATATAGGAAAGCTACCTTTTCCTACCGGTACAGGCCAGAAGGACTTTTATAATTTTATTTTATTTTAGCGTTTTTAATACTTACGTTTATACAGGGTCAAATGTTTAATTGGAAATTAATGTTATTGGTATGGGTTTTTTTTACTCATCCATAGCTGATAATTTATCATAATGAACAGAGGAAAGTATTTTTTCAACTAGCTAAATTATAATCAATGGTTGGATTATCATAGTTGAGATTTATTCCAACAGAGCGAAAAATGCCGGGACCAGAACTCGAACCTGGGTACTTCTGCTTGTCGTGCCAACGCTCTTCCTACTGAGTTATTCCAACGAGGGTGATAGCTAAGTAAGAAGAGCATTGGCACGGCAAGCCAAAGTACCCAGGTTCGAAAGTCCTGGTCCCGGCATTTTTCGCTCTGTTGGAATAAATCTCAACTATGATACTCAAAACATTGAATAAAGATAATTAATTTATATTTTTATATACATTTAAGCACCGTATATATATTATATACAGCTGATTATACCTTCGTATAACCAAGAGATACAAAGTCGACCTGCTTGTTTGATGTTGATTTTCAAAAAATTGCTTTAGAAGTATATCACGATTCTTTAGTTTTCAAGAGAACAAATGGTAATAGTTTGGCGGTAAATTATCTTAGTTTTAAAATTCTACTTGGTGACTACAGTACAGATTTCAATTTACAATAGACGTAATAGTTAACGTAATAGACGTTTAAAGTTAATCAATTCGTCCACTGGTCTTCTAACATTATTGAACGTATCCACATAAATATCATTATCACGAAAATATACCGTTTGTTTTAAATCTGCACAAGTAAAGATCTGTTTTTTTTTCTTCCTTTTTAGACGGTTCTTATTTTATCCATTTGAAGGACAATTTTGCGATAATGGGATTGGAATGGTTTTAGATTTGTTCCTGAAAAGTGGAATATGCATGTTTATCTTGCTTTTGTGTGTGGTTACAAGTTTTGTATGTGGAAAAGGGGCTGAGTTATTACAGTGTGTTTATTCACAGGGCTTCGATTTCATTTGTACCATATTTCGGTTACTTTTTTTATCCAGGTATAGCATTAATTTCTTTTTGAAAAAAGGGTCCAGTGTAAAAGCGTCTGGTATGTGGCCTTGAAATATGTTTCTAAAGATATTGATACGGGTACGCAGCGTTCTCGCCAAAACAAACCACAACAAATACATATATATATATATATCTTTTTAAATACAACTCCTGCTCTGAATGAGGGCTGATTTTGAAATTTAACACACTGCCGACGCAGTACAGCCTTTATGTTGTTGTATTTTTTTATAATTCAAGTTCTATATTTCTTTCTTCCTTGTGTGGTGGGGTTATGCTAATACAGGCTCCAATACTTTATTTTTTTTGCAAGATTTCTCTCTTTCAAGATGTTTTTCTGTAACATTTTTGCACTATTTACATGAATGTATTAGTTTTTTGTTGTTGTTGATTCAGATAAATATATTATATACATCTATATTTAAATTACAATTATTTTATTATATACACAAGGCAAAATATTTTTTTTATATACAAAATTTTATTATATACATATTATATACATATTAATATTTTATTATATACAAAAGGCATGTTATCAAATTGCAAGTTTTAAATAAGAAATATTCAGTTATATTCGCAAATTTCTTTTATCTATTTTTGCTTTAAATTATCCAATTAATAAAAACCTTTCTGAGAAATGAATCATCATACTTCAAAATTATAAAGATGTAGAACCTTATAGTCATAACATCTTTCACTTCATAAAAATTATTGTAATTTTTAAATGTTCGACATCTTCTGTTTAAAGCTGTACAATGTCATTAAACATCGCCTTATAGGTCTAATAAAATGCAAATTAAACGTGCGGTTCAAGAAAGTTTTATGACTAATAATTTTAATACGAATTTCCCTGGTGAATTAAAGTTAATGAGGTTGCTGAGATTTTAATTTTATATTGCAGTATTCATAAAATTTGAATTCTCTGAAAATATACTAAAGTAACTACATAATCTTCAAACATCTTCGGAGAGTTAAAATATGTCGCACATATCCAATTTTTTTTTTCTTTTCGCATTTAATTATTATTATTATTCTGGAGTGGTAAATTCTCTAAAAATAAGGATTTAAGGCACATATTAAATCTCATGTAATGATTATTGCATTATTTACAGATAAATCAATTTTAAAATTCATAGTAATTATTGAACCTCTTTAACATTTTGCGATTTTTATAAAAATATAATCAGACCATGCCTTTTAGGTAGCTTTCATTACAAAAAGCTACATATTGCAGCCGGAGGAAAGCAATACCAAAAATATTTGTTATATTATCACCGATCATGACCCCCAGACCCCCAAACCAGCTTCCGTTCAAATATTGATTTATATACACACACACATATATGTATCTGGCATATGTAATGCTGTAACTCTCTGAACCGATTTGGATGTAACTGAGTATGTGTATAGGACATACCAAGGTCTCGACGAGTTCGTTGCCAGTTTCATCCGCCATCTTGTTTCAAAATGGCTGCCAGTTAAATTTTGTTTAATTGTTAGAAATTCAAAAAAATATACAAAAAAATTATAAATTGAAAAAAAATGTCTGTTAAGTGTTAGAACATGATACAAGGATTCTAGAACATTTTTTTATTTTTGCTATATCTTAAAAAATGGCTGAGATATGGCAGTGTGAAATTCTAGGGTGGCTGAGATTTTGAAACAATCTGATATTTGTTATACTGTAACTCTCGTATTTATGAACCAATATGAATGTCACTGATCATGTGTACAGACCATACCAACGTCTCGACCGAGTTCGTTGGCTCGCTTCATGCGCCATCTTGTTTCAAAATGGCAGCAAGTTAATTATTTTAATTTTTATAAACATTTTTAAAAAATGTATAAAAAATTATAAAAGGAAAAAATTGTTTTCGTTAAGTGTTAGATCGTGATACAATGATTCCGGAACATTTTTTGTTTTGACTTTATCCTAAAAAATGGCAGAGATATGACAGTTTGAGGTTGCTGACATTTTGAAACAATCTGATTTTTATTATGCTGTAACTCTCATGCTGAAATTCCCATTCAAATTCAATATTAATAAAAACCGGGATATAATCTCTTCTACAATCGGGCTCCAAGCAATTTAGCTTCTTGAGTTTAAGTAAAATAAGTTGAATTTTTAAAAACATGAACTATGAAAGCTAACTTTTCCTCCCGGTATAGGCCGGAAGGACTTTTTTATTTTCAATTAAAATAAATCAATTGGTATCTCTGATTATTGCAATGAAACAATATTTTCAATGTTTATAGTAGTAAACGCATGAGTATATATAATATCTATTAGAAATTAGTATTTCTACTGACATTTGTTTAAAATTAATGCATGTGCAAACGAAGAATATTAATTATATGACACTGCAATAAATAATATACAGTGCGCAGCAAAAGTTTAGACAATGGTCGATTACGCTTCTGTACTGAGAAGTATGTAAGGAATTGTTGTAAGTTAACTGTCATCTAATGCTTGTGACTTATTCTTTATTCACAAACAATCTATATATTTAAAACGCTAAGCGATTTCTTTCGACAATCCGGGAGAACAAACTACTGCATCAAATTACATCATTATTTTTTTAAATGAAAGATATTTGGACACAGATTTGTTATCGTGCATTCGTTTGTTCGAAAATTTAATTAATTAACCGTAATTTTCAATTAAACTTTTACGTCTGCTAATGACGTCATAATCGGATAACGCCTACTGTTCCGAAGCACAGAGTTTATTTTCTAAACTCTGTGGTTGAATAAAAGAGAAATAATAAATATTAAAAGCACACGGTTTTAAGGCCGAATTTGTTAATTTGCAAGTTAAATTTCGGTAAAAATACTTATCCGCGTGTTTTATAAGCGAAAGAAAATTCATATTTATTGTGACGTCACGGGAATATTGTTCATTGGGTTTATTTTATCAACTTTGTTGATCCCATTTTTTCATTACAATTAAATACAAAATATATTTATATTTGTGTGCATGGTGTTTAAGCATTAATGTAAGGTATATGAAGTACGTGTGAAAAGTTTGCGCCGGTGAAAATGACGTTATGCTTAGCTTGAAGTGCATGTTAACATTGATAAAACTAAAGAGAAAAATGTATATGATTGTGTTAACATGACATAATTTTACTGATTTTTGCATTCATAATTATAAAGATTAGAATTGGAGCCGTCATTGATTTCTTCATCTTGATTGCATACCTTGATTACATGTTACCAATTGCTTTTTTTTAAATTATAGGATAGTTTAACATTTGCATTTTTCCGTGAACAGTAGCCAAAAATCAAGAAAGTGTCTAAACTTTTGCAATATGTAAATTTCACTTTTTTCAGTTAAATTAAATACTATCCAACATTAAAATCGATATTTCCGTCCTAAAATGTTTAAAATATATTTAAAAATAAGTATACCGACTTGTGTAATCCAAGAGTTCGCATTTTTTATTTAAAGGTTAAATAGCATCAGTGTGTAAACTTTTGCTGAGGACTGTAAAATCTTTGCGGTTGTGCACTACTCGTTTTTTCACCGTTATACAGCTCATTTTGATTAATTTAGAAAAAGCAGGATATATTATGGAAAAAATAATCAATATTTTAAAATATGCAAACAGTATTCGTATATTTGGATAATATATATATATATATATATATATATAATCCTCCTTTCCTCATTTTCTTAGTTGTGTGCAAATGTATTACTTAGAATGTTTAAGAACAATATTTTATGTCAAAATTACATTTTAAAAAGAAAAGGAGTGTTATTATTATTTTTAATAAATCATGTATGACAATTCGGTTACTTTTAATGTAAGGGAAATGGGGGAACATGTAAACAACACGACCATTTCATCTGTTTAACATCATATAAAATATTTTTAAAACTGTAAAATTTTGGCATTAATAATACAATCTATTGGTCAAGTTTGTAGCGTATTTAGCCATTGTGTTTTGATATCAAAGCAATTTATTTGTGTTAGCTGGTGTGTTGTAGAAGAATCTTCCTAGTTTACTAAGTTGACAACGTGATCTACAAAGCTTTATATTTTAGACATCTACACTGCAAAATTACAGGCTTTAATAGGGTAAACCTTTGATGGGTCCTCTCTTTTTATTTCATTTAAAAATATTTTATTTTTGTGTGTTAAGATCAAAATATTTAATGGGACACATGAGATCAAAATATTTGGGACAGAGTTTAGTAGATCACACGAACTGCAGAAGCAACGTTAAATTTTAATTCCTTTTTTTTTCTTTTTTTAGAGTGTGAGAAAGTTTGTAAATATCAACCGAATGCAGTAACAGTCGCAATTTCATTAGAGGACACATTCCGTAATAAATATGGAGGTGAGTAAGTTTTCACCAATCAATAGAAAATGCAATATGAGCCAAAATACAATATGAGCTCACTTAAAAATTCTAAACAAATGTGTGATAATTATAATTAAATACCTTATACGTTCAAAACGAGTGTCAGTATTAAAGAATTGCCTGCTATAAATGACTGCAAAGCATGTTTCATGAAAATCACAAAGTTATATTGATAAAAACCGAAAATACAATCTAATCTCAATGGAGCTTTGCGTTTAACAAATAAAATATTGAGGCAAAAATATAAATTTTGTTTGCAAATGAGCTCATTCTTAATCGTCTGAGCATTTTATATCCACCAGGGCGGTACACGTTTCAGAAGTTTTCCTTAATTTGGAAATATATTTTTTAAAAAATAAAATATGTACTTAAATGCAAATGTTTGTTCAAATATTGTTATTTCATACTTTGTATTGAAATGAAACATGCACTCTTACTTTCGGATTATGGCTTTTTTTATGCTTTGTTACAATGAGCCACGAGAATGTTCACAACTACCCAATCTGTGGTGCACATATGGATAATTTTAACTAATATGTTTATAATTGTTATTTATCATAGCGATTTTTCATAAATAAATAAATAAAAATCCCTAAAATTGTATATATATTGATATCAATCGTCTTTTGTTTGATTTATTTAGGATAACATTGAGGTACTTTTTAAAAAGAAAAAAATCACATGTTGTCTCTCCTCTACTATATACACATAGTTTAAAAGTTATAATTTTCGTATATTAAATTAACAATTGACAAATCATATATTATATAAAAATTACAAACTTATAATTAGTCGAAAACGACAGTTATTGATGTGGTTGCGACTTTGTGTATTTTGTTAAAAAAACGGGTATTAGGATTATTAATTTTTTTTAACATGTTCATGAAAATCGAATAAAAAAAATAGGATTTTGTATGCTTTACTTGATTTATTTATATATGCTTTGAATAACTTCATAAAAAACTTATCGTTTTATAAGGTTGCTATTCGGAAAAAAAAATTAACACAAAATCATTATTAATTGGAATAATATTCATTAGCGTTAATTAATAAACAACATAATTTACATTTAATGCAGTTAAACGAAAGAGAACAATGGCAAACATCCATGTAATTTGAACAATTCTTATTATAAAATGATCGCATGTTGAATCGTTAATAATCCCTTAAATAACTGAACATTACTATTTTAGTGGTTTCTGATTACAATTAGAATGCCTTTGTTGATAGAGAGACACAGTTGCTGTCCTAAACAGGATTTGTGCATGTGAAATGCGAGAGGAATTCATGCTGAACCAGAGATTTTACAGACTTGAAATAGAGAAATAAGTAATGCATTATTGAACAATGTTCACAAAATAGTTATTGTGCATTTCAGTATAAACCTGAGATTTAAATACATTTCCAAAATATTCTGAATTTACTTAAAATGCGATCTATTGACTAAAGCGCATTTTTGGCGAATAGATTTTTCTCATCAAGATTTCTGGAGATTTCAGTAAAACTGTGTAGAAAAATAAAATCATATTCAGATTTAATTGCATTTAATAAACAAAGCGGAAAGAAACTTAACCAACTATTTAGTCTAACATTATAAGAGTGTATCGTGGTTTGAGAACTTCAAACATTTGAATGGAGACATAATATGGCATATTATATCAAGCGAAAACATTTTAAAGTATTCAGAAAATAACTGAAAAATTGAAATAATGAAATAAGAGGGAAAAAAATCGGAAAAGTGACAGAAAAGTCGTTTTAACTCTCATTCTAATTTAATAAATAAAATAAAAAAGAAAATTGATAAGATAAGAAAAAGGGGTAAAAAAACAACTCCAATAATCTATATACCTGAATTAAGTGCACATCTTCTGAAACTAGGAAATTCAGTTATTAATAATAATAATAATAATAATAAAAGTGTTATTATAAAATAATGATTTTGGAAACATTTCAAGATGTAAGATCCTAACTGATATCCTAACAAAATAGTTAATATGATTTTTTGTTTATTAACATGTACATGGAATAGTTTCGGTTAGATTTTTTAGATCGTTTTCAGTCAAAAGAAAGAAGATGAAATTTGATTCATTAAAGGAAACTTGGTGATTATTGGATGAACAATATTTTTGTTTAATTTCATACACAAAGTAGAAAAACAGATGTAGAAAGTATTTGCTTATGAAGAAAGCAGATTAATGAGACATCAATTAGCAAACGGCGTTATGACTTACGGTGATCCTTTTTATGTATATTCTTTTCGCGAGTCAGATGATTACTGATTTTGATATGAAAGTACTTTGTATAACACTGTAGAACTCACAGTAAAATGGAAATCATAAATAGTTATTTATAATAATTTACATACTTCCTATCTTATGATTAGAGTAGTATATTTTCATTAAAATTGATGATATATGCACTGTATGAAATAAAAAAAATGTATGGTAGCTGTTTTAATTCCAAATACATTCATATCAAAGTGGTACAACATTGTAACGCTACTCTAGCCATTTTTTTTGTACGATAACTGTGTATTATATCCTTAGCAGGATTCGAATTTTGGATACGAACATATAAAGGGTTAAATGTAATAATTTATTGGTTTCTAAAAACAAAATACAGGTTTTTAACGAAATTTAAAATGGAAATTAAATACATAATTCCATAAAGACACGTAAAATGAATATCGTTATAATTTTTATAATGTTCCCGCTGTTTTTTTTTTCCAGGTATGATAATGAGAAAAATAAATATTGAACTTGAAAGTTGAAACAAATTAGATTTTCATATATATAAATTATAGTAGTTTGTTCAAAAATGTGTTAACATGTGGACCGAGAAATTTTTGAAGAAGCCAGTAATTTTCTCTGGTATTGAAATGTATGTAACTCACGTTTCGAGTAAATCTGTCGAAAATTGTAGATATTTCATAATTTTTTTTTTTTTTTTATCAGAAATATGAACACAATTTTTGCCATTTAAATAGATGGATATTTTGATTTCTGAAAGTACTTACATTGAAGCATTGGGAAAATAATTTTCAAAATTTGATAGGAAAAAAGCAAATTGTTTCGTATCTTACCAAAATATTTTTATATAAACCGTCCATTATTCCAAAGCATTTAATTTGATCAATATTGCTGACACTTCTGACAAAGTGATTAGTTGTCTGAAATCGATATATACAAATGCATCTGACAGTGATTTATGTCTAATCTATATACTACTACAAAGATTGATTCTAAAAGGCATGATGAATAGGCACACTATTCATCTAAGGATGATTTTCCTCTTTTCATCCATTCTTCTAATTTATGGATAAGAGAGGTTTATCGCTTGTATAATATATAACAAGAATACACGTAATTGAAAATTAAAAGGTAATTTAATTTTCATAAATATACCAGCAAGGCAAAATATATTGAAGCTGTTTGTGATATTACAACTGAGCTGTTCATATTTCCCGTAGTTGGTTCAGAGTAAGTTGGAGTGCTCCGCCGGAATTTTAAAGTGACAACGCCAAAAGCTTTTCTTGGAGCTTCAAAAAAGCTTAACAAACCACAACAACCGTGTTTCTCACTTTAAAAAAAAGCAATGTCGCATGAGGATTTTCTTGGGGACCATTATTAGAAAATTGAAAGTTATTTTGGAGAAATTTATAATACTCATGTTAAACAAAAAAACTGAAAGATGATATGCAGTTTCTAAAATTAGAACCGAACATTTATTGTTAATAACTTCTTTAATTCCTTCTGCTGAAGATTTCCCTTCTACTGAATTTCATTTGTTTGCAAATTACACATTATATTACCTAACAAAATAAAAAATTATTAATCAATTTGGCATGATAATCTATGAAGTGGACCTTTATCCCTTCCACTTCACCGCACTTTGGAGAAATTTGGGAAACTGCAACTCATTCATCTAAACACAAGCTCACAATAGTCAATTGAGTCAATGGATGGACTCTCTGAAAATTTGAGGAATTGTCAATATTACATGCACAAAAAGAGTCATTGTTGTGCAATTCTACATATAAATGATATTCATAAGTAGTCGATGAAAGGATTTTTCTCCTTGCGGTGCATTTTTAGTAAATTAAATTTTATTTTTGGGAAATTTATTATCTTTCTGTAAAAAATAACATGCAGTTTCTCAAATATGAACTGAGCATTTATTAGTAATAACTTCTTTAAATCCTTCAGCTGAATATTTTCTTTCTACTGAACTTTGTTTGTGTGTAAATTACTCATTACATAACCTAATAAAAAAATTACTAATCAAGAGTATGTGGAGTCTTTGGAATGGGATTTTGTAATGGAGACTTTTGTATTTACACATTCACTGCCCCACGAATCCGCGTTATGTCATACAGGCATGTTCATAGAGTCTCATGGATGACTTCATTCTGCGCACTGTGAGAAAAAACGGTATCATGGCAAATTACCATAGCGCAAGATTGCTGATCTTGTGTAAAATACGCTGATCATGGGAAATCAAATGCATTATGGGTAGATTGGTTGGTTTCGAAAATCAATAAATTTTAGGCTGGGTATACTGAATGTGTTATAAGGAATTTTGTAAAAGGGTCTGATTTATAATATTAAGAGGTCATTTCATAAGGGGATATGAAGGTCGTTTCTACTGTATACATTGAACTCCATGGGTGACATTTTTTGAAAAACGCCGAATGGCAACAACCTGCGAGAGAAGAGTCAGATAGAGTGTTCGAGAAGCGTTCTGTGACGCGCGGTTGGATATATGAAAAGAAATGTAGTCGCGAAGCTTGTTATCTATTATTTTATGTGTGTGTAAGGTCTCTATTGCCTTGTTCGTCTAACATCTATTAAATATCTTTAAATGTACAAGTGAGTCTCTTTTGTTATTTCCTGATGAACATTATCGAATCTACGTGTGGCATAATATTTTTCTGCAACCGGAATGATTAAGTATTACAGCCTGCTGGATATTAAGCTGATTAAAATTGTGCTTATTGAGAGATATTTTAAATATTCAAGTATACAACGTTATTAATACTTTGATTGCTGGATATTAAGCGGATTAAATTTATGTTCATCGAGAGATATTTTAAACATTCCAGTGTACAACGTTATTAATACTTTGATATCGAACAGAGTCCGATAACTCGTGGTTATCATCGAGGTTTCTTTTTTGTTCCATCGAGAGCTGAATAGGGTTGTTTAAAAGTATATTGTTAGGTTTGCTTAACTGTTTAAAGTCTATATACGTTTAATATTATGACACTGGTAATACATAAAAATATATCAACATAACAGTTTAGTATTTATTCAACGAATAGAATAGATATGATATTTAATTCAGTAATTAATTAAAGTTGGAAAGGTAATTAATTATTCATGTTACACTGTTTCGTAATGTTTAAGAAACGTATTTTTGTTGTTTATTTAACTAGCTTAATATGAATGCAGAGTATTATTTTATTACGATTGCTTAAATAGATAGGACGTACAATTACAACAGATATACATGGTGCAATATGTTATCTATCGCCGACCTTTAATTTTTCAACCGTTGGTCGTAGACATATAGTTCCAATTACAAAAAGTTTCAAATGAAGTAAATATTCATGTTGTGGCATTGTTTAATGTAAAAGATCAATTTTATAAAAATTACGAAATCTATCTTTTCATACAGTCCCTCAAACCCTATAGTTATATTCAGTAAAAGTTCACACACATCATAACAGATATAACACAAAAAGTTTGACTTTTGTACTACAAAAATTGACACAGTTATTAAATTTCAAAGTTATAGATTTTTGCACATGATTTTATCTTTCATTGGGGGATCAGTTAAAAAATGAACTAAAGTAAATCGAAATCAGGCTGCAATGTCGTTTTTACGGCGAAAACACCTTTAACCGGTATCGTGAAATCGAGGTATTACTAAAGAGGGTTATTTCATTAAACATTTGAGCTAAAATTTAGGGGTAGAACAACATTTAAAAGTCAAAGTAGGTAGATTCGACACCCGAAACATAAAACATACTCACTAAGAACTATATAAATGGCAGCGGAATGAAAACGACCTGTATAGCTATAATGAGCATGAAAACAAGGATTATGCAAATTAAAATAGTATCGCAGCGCCACACGTTCGGGATAAAACACGCCATCTAGCAGTGGACATGCTAGTCAGCGCTGAGATCGTGATGTCAGGCTAAACATACACGCAATATGCCGAAATGATACTTATTTATGGTGAATGTCATAGGAATGCAAGAACTTCTTCGAGAGTTTATTCGGAACGTTTCCTAGGGATTGGCATCCAACGCATGCAACTATAACTGATGCATCGCACCGTCTTATAGAGACCTGCTCTTTTGAACGACGACCCAGAACAAGTAGACGGGCAAGGTGTAATGTTCGAGTGACACCGGAGGAGGTGCTATCATTCGAACTTTAAAATCCACAACTGAGTACAGCGGAAATAAACGAAGTATGTGGATACACGCGTCAGCATGCCTGGCATTTGTTACATGCACATGGTGCGCATCCATACCATCCGACACTGGTGCAAGCATTGACGCTGTGTGACCCCGCACGACGATTTGATTATTGTAATTTCATGCTCAACACCTTAGAGAAAAATCCTTCGTTTCTTTGTGACATTCTATGGACAGATGATTCGACGTTTACACGGGGTGGCATTGTGAACGTGCAAAATGTGCATTACTAGTCTCTGGAAAACCTCACATCGTCCGCACAGTACGAAACCAGGTACGCTGGTCAACGGGCGTATGGTGCGGCATATGGGGAACACAGATTGTTGGACCCATCTTCTACGATGGGACCTTAACGGGCGATCATTACCTGCACCCGCTACAAAACACGTTAGGTGACTGGTATGAAGAGTTGCCTCTCCGAAATGCATGCCGGGTGTGGTTTCAACATGATGGGGCCCATCCACATAAATCATCAAACGTCCGTGCGTATCTGGCCATCGAAATCGGTCAACAGATTATTGGATATGGGTCCGGTAGAGTGGCCATTGCGTTCGCCGGACTTGGCTCCTATGGACTTCTACCTCTGGGGTAACATCAAGGCACAGGTCTATGGGACTGAGCCTACTTCTCTGGTTGATCTGAAGCAGCGCATCATCCTTGCTTGTCGCACAGTTACACCTGCTATGCTCCAACGTGTCCAGGACTCATGACTGTCACGCATCCAATTGTACATTGTCACCAATGTAGAACAGTTTGAGCACTGTCTCTAGTAGATTCCGGCGTTTGATGTATTCATTTTTTATAGTAGACCGTTTTTTGATATGATAATAACTTGATATTTATTTTATGTTTATTTTTAATATTTCATTCTTCGCTTGTAACTGATTCTCAATGAAAGATAAAATCAAGTGCAAAAATTTCAAAATTTGAAATTTAATAACTGTGTCAATTTTTGTATTACAGAAGTCAAACTTTTTGTGTTATATCTGTTATGATATGTGTAAACTTTTACTAAATATAACTATCGGGATTGGGGTCCGTATAAAAGTTAGATTTCGTAATTTTTATAAAATTGATTTTTTACTTTAAACAACGCCACAACATAAATATTTCTTTCATTTAAAACATTTTTGTAATTGGAACTATATGTCTACAACCAACGGTTGGGAATTTAAAGGTAGGCGATTGATAACATATTGCACCCTGTATATATATATAAATAGTTATATTTGACGTGAAAATAGAAATGTGTTCTTCAGAAAAAAACCAATAAATATTCTGTACAGTCATATGCTATTGCAGTAAGGTTGTTGGGTTTATAAAAAAAAGTCGAGTTTGAGTTATAGTGTTATAATTTCATAATAGCCTTATGAAGTTATTTATTCATTAAGAATATGGGTTGTTGTAAAGAAGGAAAACATTTTATTAACTAAGTTATGTATTGGATTATTCGAAGAAAAAAAAAATATTTACAAATGCTTTTATTTTTTTAAGTTTATGATTAGAATAAAAAATGCTATTTTCAAAGTATGTACAGGAATTAATTATTATTTTTTTTTACGTTTGATTTGCGGAATTCTATGATTCTTGAAATGTTTATTCCGAATTCAGATTAGATTCTAACACAAAAGTTTCAAAATCTCTGTCTGAGAGAAACCGGAAATGAATAAATTAATTTTTATTTGATTATTAAGCATTAGTTTGTTTATTATTTTATTTATTTTATTGGGACTGAATGTGAAGCATTTTTTTTGTTTTATTTTCCATTTACAGAGTAAAAGTATAAAGATTTGATGTGGGTTTCAAATCAAGATAAAGGAAATATTCTCATATCTTAAATGCAATTTAATTAAATTAAAAGGTGTTAATTTATGATTGTGATTTATAAATATTTGGTTTCATTTTGAAATTTAATTTAATAAGAAATTAAAGTGTTAAACAAAAAAAAGAGAATATATTGTGTATTTTGAAGGATGTATTTAAAATTTAATAAGAAAAGCATTGAAAAATTATTGTTCTGTTAGAACACATATGTTTTATTTATATATTTATTTATTTTTAATTGAATTTTAGTTAAAAGTATATTTTAATTTTTGCAAAAATTGTTTTGTGGGTATATTTTTATTGTTGTTCAAATATGTTCTAATTTATTCAGTAATACTAATATACAAATTTAAATAATATAAATGTTATAAAATTTGATGGGTTATGAACAAAATAATGTTTAGGGTTAAATTAAGTTTGGTTTCTTAAGGTAATTTCTAATTAGGATCGAGACATTGTTTTGAGTATTGATGAATTGTTTCGATTTTTGAAATTTGGTTTATCAAATATGGCTTATTTAGGCAAAGATAGTAAAAAAAAAGTTTTACAGCAAGTGGCAATTGAGCTTGGTATTGAGGACGTCGAAAATTTAAAAGTTCTAGAACTGAGAAAGGCTATACTCGAAGTTGATGAATATTATGAAAAATTCGTAAAAGGGTTTTTGAGTTCGGCGATTGAGGATAGGGAAAAGAAGGAAGAAAGGGAGAGATGAGAAAGAACACGTCCCGAAGTGAGGGAAGTAAGGATACATCAAGAAGAAAGGGAGGAGAAAATAGCCAGGGGAATGAAAGAACATAAATTGGAAATGAAAAAACTTGAACAATTGCAGAATTGTCCAAAACAAAGGGATGAATCAAATGTTGTGATCACTCCAAAAATTCAATTAGCGGAGATTGTCCCGAAGTTTGATGACAACCGTGATGAGATGCGATTATTTTTGATAAATTTTGAAAGAAGAGCGAAAATGGCACAAATACATAAGAAGGACTGGGTAGCCTAACAGTTGGCAGTTTTACCGGTTGAAATTTAAAACATACTAGCTAGAGAATCCCAGGAAGATGCGGTTAATTACGATTTTGTGTAAACTCTTACTTTAAAGTGATGAAAATAAAACAGTGAAAAATTAAAACAATGTTTCTACAGACACCACAAAACACCTGAAAAATCATGGAGTAATTATACACAAGACCTTTTAAGTTACTTCACTGAATGGATCACAAAAAGTAAATAATAACACTTTCCAGCCATTAAGAGACTTAATAGTAATCGAACAATTAAAATTCCGTGTACCTGTAGAAATAAGAGAACATTACTTAGAAAATTGGCTTACATTTACCACGCCGTTAGAACAGAAATAGTAGTAAAGTTACATGATTACGCGAGCATTACAGACAGTTTAGAAAAAAGAACTGCCATAGAAAAAAAAATTATCTAACTCTCGGAATCAAAGCTGGAATAATTATTATAGTTCAGGTTCAAAAAAGAACATGAGATATGTTAAACCGAAATTTCAAATCAAGACTGAAGCATCTCTCGGACTGCAACAAGATAAAAAAAAATTATGCCCAAAATATTTCGGTTTCACGTGTGGCATAGAAGGACATTTGAAGAGCGCTGTTCCAAATTAAATACAGCAGGTCAAGGTTGAAAAAAAAAACTTCCAAAATCGATATCGAGAAAAGAGGTCGAAATTAAATTTTCTTGAATATGAATATTCCGGTTGAAGAAACAGATGGAAGACTCCTTAAGGTAAATCTAGGACTCGATAACCAGATGTGTATGGGAATCATCGATAGTGGTGCAGAGATTACAGTAGTGCGGGAGTCGGTGGTGCCGAAAGAATATTTACAGTAGGGTGATCCTTTTTATTGAAGTTTTAAAATTTATTGCACTCACTCTCTAAATTTGCTCCATTATATCTAAAAATAATACTTATTTATAGTTAGCACAAGGAAGCATAAGTTTCATAATTTGGAGATCATTTTGTTTTTTTCTTCTCCTTTTACTTGAAAAAATATATATCTAATCCCAGTAAATACATTTTTTTCAATGTATTAAAAAGTCACTTATGTACAATATGAAATCCATAAAAGCATTTTTAAATGTAAGTATTAAGTTAAGTATGTAACGATAATTTCATTGGTATAACGATAATAAATGTGTGGAATTATTGAAGAATGAAGACTGTTAAAGAAGAACAAAGGAAGCCAAAGAGCTAGCATCTTTTTCAAAATTAGATAACTTGTTTAATTTTGTCCATGCCGATGCATTATACATAATCAAATTAGCTGAAGATAGAGCACAACGAAAACTTGCTAGCACAATGAAAAGATGGCAGACGAGGAACAATGATTAATGTTGACATAAATAAATCTCTTGCAGAAGGAATTGATTTCTTATAAAAAGAAGAATCTTCTGAAAAAAATATTAGAAAAAGTGAAGTATTCACAGGATAAATAAACAAAAATAGCCGTACTTGAATCTTCTACAGATAGCTCAAATGAGGAATATTGAAATGAATAAAAATGAACAACGTGATCATGTAAGAAAACTATTTCAGGGTGCAGCATCATATCCTGGTCCATTTAAAGAGAAGGGAGGGCATATAGATATTATAACTCCAGATTTAGCAACAGCTGTTAGACAGGACAAAATTATCAGACAGTATTTGTAGCTGCCGAAACTGTAGAGTTTAGGATATGTATTAAAGAAGTCAGTATGGTTGAAAAAGAATTGTTCATAGAATTAAATCACAAAAATTAAAATAACGGCTACTGTACTTCATAATTCTTTGTGAACTTCGTCATCATGTCCAAAACTACCCTTTTTCAAACATTTCCAAGGGTATTGTGGATTTATAGATCGAGACAAATTTGAAACAGGTTTGAAAGATAATATTCGAGTTCTTATACAAAATGTAAAAGATGAAATTTTTGGGTTTGCCACTAGAAATTAATCATGATTAACACCATCAGCACATGTACCAAACAGATACTTATCAAGAATTTTCAGAACTTTTTATTATTGTCCTTTGAGGAATACCTGTCAGAGAAATTCGTTTCATTATTCCCAGGGCAATGCAGCATGGTGCTTGAATGTCTAAGATGATATAATCTTTGAAGTTATTCAACTTTAGGGCCCGATTCAAGCTTAACAAAAAGGAAGAAAGAGGTTTTCGGGATGTTCGTGTTTTTATAGTGAGAGTCTACTTACTGCGGTTGGATTACTGCTTCAATAACAAAAACCTCACCCAATAATGACTTTCAGTTAATGAATAGTTTATCAGAGTATTCAAGAGTACATGAATCAATTGCAAAAGTTGCATAGGAGAAATTTTCAAAAGCATCTGTAGTATTGGTTACTTTTTCTGGACTGCACCTATTCGGTAGTCATGTACCTGTTTCAATAAAAAGAAATGTGGTTGTAATCCTTCAAAATAAAAAGGTGAAAAAAATCTGAAAAAGGATAACTGTTTCCTTTAAATATTTTCATGAAAAGAAGTTAGAAAATTTTGTTACCAAAGAATCTTTCAAGCTGTTCAAAGAAATGAATTTACCTCAAGGATTCTTTCAAGTAGGTACTGGGCATTGGAAAACTAATTCTGCTTATAGGATTGAATTAGAAATGGTGGAATCTATTAAATTGGTAAATGATCATGCTGAGTGATGTATTGCCTTGATCAAAGAATACACTAGAATCCTTACATGAAATGAACCTCAGTTTCAGCTATTGTCGAATGTTGTGGAGGAACACCGGGAAGCTTATCCTTACAGCAGAAAAATAGACTTAACAAATTAAACTAATTACTAACACTTTCATACTTTTTATATGCTTAATGTTGTGATTTTATGTTATATAAAATATGAAAATAATGTACTATTGTAATAAAAATTATGATTTCGGCTTTGTTTTCTTTTGTCAATATCACAATATTTTTAAGTGTAATTGTCAAACTTCAGCAATGTTGAGGTACTTCTAAATATATTTATTTTTCATTCAAACTTTTTCTACTTTGTTTTTTAATGTATTTGAACAAATTTTGAGGGTGAGACAGAAGAAAATTTAAATAAAGTTAAAATCGATCATATAAGGACCACCCTAATTTACAGTCATGTGGAAAGGTATTCTTGAGACCCACAACAGGGAGTCTTACAGAGGGTATTTTGTTTCCGTTCCACTCACTCTTCGGATAGAAGAGGATGTCATTCCGTATGTACGAATACATATTATGGTAGGGGAAGGATTACACGAGGAAGCTTTGATCACTCCCAATGTTTGGCTCTCTTAAAGAGCAGAAGAAGTTGTATTTAGGGGATTAGGTAGCTATCATCCCGGTTGAAGAAAAGAAAGAAAAATCTTCAATATGGAGGGAAGGTATCCAGAAGGAAAACTGGAAACAAATCTAGAAATCGAAGACAAGTACTCAAAAGCTTCAGATTTGGAACTGATTCCCACTCCGGTCGAGGCAACTGTTTTGCCCGAAAAGTTTGTAACGAGGACCAGAAGGAATGTCTTTCAGTTTCAGAAGCGCAACTGTTCAAAAAGTAGCAATTGGCTTGTTCTACATTAGGAAAATGCTTTAAAGATTCAAAGCGGTAGAAAAATAATCATTGGGTCAAATCCGGTTTATTGTATCCTAGAGGAAAGGTTGGAGGACAAAAATATTTTCAACTTGTTATGTTCAACTTGTCTTGAACATGATACACTAACTCGTGGACACTTAAGCTGCTAAGAAAACATAAGATAGAATTGTTATATCGTTTTGGTGGGAAGAAAAACCAAAATATTTAAAACAGCTATGCACTGCTCGTCATGATTGTAAAATGCGCAGAAAAACAAAAGTAAAGGAAAGTACAGGGCAACTATGGAAGGGGTCGGAAGACCAGAACTCCCATTTCAAGTAGTAAATTGAGATATTTTGGCACCATTTGAGCCGAAGTTCTCTCGAGGCCATCGGTATGTTCTCAGTGTTACGAATCTTCATAGTCGTTCGCTTGAAGCAATCCCTATTAAATCGTTGACAGCAAATGCAGCTTGTGAAGCGTTTATTGAAATCTTTGTTATAACTGGAATTCCTAGAATTATTGTCATGCACAATGGGTGGAAACTTTGCTTCAAACCTGACAAAATAATTTTTGAAATGATTTGGGTGTGTTCCTAAGTTTTCTACTCCAGGATACGCACAATTAAATAGAAAGCTTGAAAGGAGGGTGGGAACAATTAAATCGATGCTACACCCTGTCATAAACTCTCATGATAGAGGTTGGAACAAACAACTAACATTTCTAGTATGGGCATATCGAGAAGTACCTAAGGCCACAACTGTTGTTTCACCATTCTTGTTGATCCCAGGTAGCACAGAGATATCGGCCAATATCCACGGCAATATTGGCCAATATTTTGAATGTCGCTGAATGTCGTACGTCAAATTTACAACATCTGCCGATATTCACAGACATAACTTAAAATTAGTTTTTAAAAGAAAGCATTCAAAAGAGCTTTTTGCATTACTTATGACATCATAATACAGAAATAGTATTCTAAAAAATAAAATTTAATAATTTTGCCAATTTTAAAAAACTTGACTTTTTAATGCCTTACTTTTAATATTTGGTGACATTGGCCAATGTTGTAAAAATGATACTACTATTACAACATTCAGGGATATCTATCGACATTCGTAAAAAACAACATCATTTTTCGGACATTTCAAGATATCTGTCGACATTTAGCATATCTGATAAAGTTTGTAATCTTGACCGAAGTGATCGGAAAGTTCTAAAGCACCGCCCATTTGTGTGGTGTAGTTTTCGTCAATGTGCATTTGATGGAGGCGTTGGGCGTGAAATTTGCGCAGAAAGAAAAAGCCTATATACAAATTTCTGTAGGAATCTATAGTTATTTTTATACATAAAAAAAGCATGTGAAAATTTATGTTTTATAAAAAACTAAAGATGATTTTATACTATCTTTATACTATGTATTTTATACTAATTTAAAAAATGTTTTACAAGAAAAAAAAAATTAATTTATATAATTTTTAAATGGATGCGTGTTTATCTTTTTAAAATTCTTTCGGATTTCCGACTTTTATAAGAATTTTATTTTTTATTATTGAAACAATACAAGTTTAATTTCAAAATTAGGTCACTGAACTTTTAATTAGGCACTATTAATAATATATATTTTATACAGTTCATCTAAGTAATTATTATTATTATATAATAGTAAGTTTTTGGGCGTGTTAACTTTTGTGTAGTGCATCAATTTTTGAAAAAAATTACACATATTTCTGACTTAAAATTAATAAAAAAAATATATATATTTAATTTCTCACAAAGCAAAATTCAAAGTATTGGGGTTGTTAAAACTTTCTTTATAGTTTGGTGCAAGGGGGGCGGGGGGGGGGGGGGGCACATGATTTTTAACACAGAATGCTTTAAAGAATTTCTTACCTATTTTAAAATATTTTGTTACAAAATTTCCAACAAATTCAGCACTAAAAAGTGATATTTAAATAAATCTTTGCTAAAAGAACGTAAAAAAAAAAAAAATGTCCATCGTGATTGAAAAGTACGAGATAATTAAATGATAGTTTTATTATTTGTCAGACATTTTTTATTCCAGTAACAAAAAAATCTACTCCCACCAGCTTTTGTTAACAGCTCTGTATAACAAGTTTTTCCTTGCGATTTTATTGATCATATTTATTAGTACTTGGGTTTGCCTTTGTCTTGTTACGTAATAACGGGACTAGACTTTCCTAAAGCAGAGATCACTCGTTTTACAATGAGGGATTTCTGTCCACCACATCTGGGGTGCGAAAAAGATATTGTTATTCAGTAATAAAAAAATAAGTCATTTAATATCCAAAAATGTTATTCAGGAATGTTAGAAAAATATATCGCTCAATATCAAATCATGATATTCAGCAATGACAGAAAAAAATATCACTTAATGTCAAAAAATGATATTCAGAGACGTTGGAAAATATTGGCCAATATTCACAGATGTCTAAAACTAATATTCACAAATATTATTTTAGGGGGGGGGGTTATTTAACGTTGGCCAATATCAAATTTTGATATTGGCCGATATTACATTTTGATGTTGGCCAATATCTTTGTGCTACCTGGGATGTACGGACGTCCACCTTTAGGACCATTAACTATATTAAAATCACGTTGGGAAGATGAAATGGTACTTCCCCAAGGAGTCGGTAGCAGATTATATGTAGAAACTACGGGAATGTTTCAAATATGTGGCAGAATACGCATAGAAGATGGCTGAAACCCAACAAGAACGATACGTGCATCATCATAAGTTAAGGTCGAAAGATACAACATTTGCTGTCAGAGATGAAGAGGTAGTACTAATCCCTGATCCCCCTAACAAACTGTGATCAAAATGGAAGTGACCAGGAGAGATAGTTCAACAAAAATCGGTGCTTTCCTATACAGTCAAACTACCTGACGGAAGTATTCGACATCTACATAATAACAAATTAAGAATGTATATTCAACCAATTAGAGTATTTGTGTTACTTAAAAAGTGCATGAACAGTTTAGAGAAGTACAACAGGCTCAGGTAGAACAATACAGGGTCGTTTATGAAGACTTGCAGAAAAACTTTAATTCGAGCAATTTATCGCCAGAACAACAAAATACTTAATAGTACTTATCCAAGAATATAGAGTGTTTTTTGATTGGGAACTGGGGAGAGCCAAAGTTGGTTTGCATGGCATAAATTAAAAACCTGGTGTTGTAAGGAAACACCTCACCTTTAAGAAGTACCAGAAACTTTGAAAGCTAGTGTAGAGAAGCAAATACAGAAATTACTAATGAAAGATCTGATAGAACCTTCGTCTGCGGTGATAGTTTACCAATTGTTATGCGTAGGTGAAAAGGACGGAACAATCAGACTATGTGTAGATTATAGAGAGTTAAGCGCCGCCACTAAGATTTACCCTTTTCGTATGCTGAATTCCGACAACCTAAAATTTAAAGATGGTACAGCAAAATATTTGACCTCGATAAATATTTTAAAGGAATATTTTTGAAATCCCGCTCAAAGAGATTAGTCGAGAATTGACCAGTTTTCACCAAAAGGCCAATATTAATAGATTGTTATACCTTTCGGATTATCTGGATCCTCGGCTACTTTTCAAAGAGTGATGAATCAGATCATGAGACCGCGTAGTGATTATGCAGTTAGTTTTCTTGAGTTTATTAAAATTTTCTCTTTTAACTGGTCAGACCATCTGCAACAGATAAGAAAAAATTTGGAAACTGTAAAATCTCTGAATTGTTCTGTCAACTTGACGAAATGCTCCTTTTCAGCATCTGAAGTCAAATGTTTAGGACATATTGTAGGTTCAGGCAAACATGGACTTATTCCACAGAAGCTAGAAGTAATTAAACACCTCAAAACTCCCAAGACAAAAAAGGGACTGAGTTCCATATTAGGACTTTTTAAATAATATAGAGAATGCGTTTCACATTATGACAACTTTGCGAAGCTCTTGACAGATCTGATCAGAAAGACTGTTCCAAATGATATTCTATGGTCAGAAGATGATACGGTAAAGGGAAGCTTATGTGAAGTTACAAAATTTTATACCTCAGACATGTCCAAACCTTTCGAAATAAACACTGATGCTTCCATGTAGGCTATTGGTGCCTGTTTAATGCAAAGCGACAAAGACGGCATGCTAAAGCCCATAACCTTTGCAAGCAAATGCTTACTCCAGCTCAATCAAAGTGGAGCACAATTGAAAGGGAAGCGTATGTTGTAATCTGGGCACATGGGATTTTCGAAATGTGGCCATAATATTCCATACGGATCATAATCAACTAAAGTACTTAACAGAGGGAACTCCTAAGAACGCCCGATTACAGAGATGGTCGTTGGCACTATCTTGCTATCAGGTATATTTTACCCATAAACTACAGTGGCAGAAGCTTTATTTCGGATTTATGTGTAGGTAACAAAATATATGTCTTGTATTATTTCATTATTATGTATTGTATAATGCGCATTTGTAATATGTTTATTTTTAGAATTTTTAGTATATAGTGTATAAGAATTTATATATGTAAGTAGTTTAAGTAATACTCTCGATTTGACGGGTAAAAAAATGAGTAATGGTAGAACTTATAAGATTTTAAAATCATAATTGATATATTCTTAAGAAGAAGAAAAAAAAACTGCTACCTGATCGTAACTGTTAAAGTAGTTTCACAGTGTGAAACACTGTCTAACATGTGGAAACTGGAGAGAAAGTGTGAAGGTCGACTCTACTCAATACATCGAACTCAATGGGGCGACAATTTTAAAAAACGTCAAATGGCAACAACCTGCGAGGGACGAGTCTAAGAGATTGTTCGGAAAGTGTTCTGTGACGCGCGGTTGGATATAATGTAGTCGCGAAGCGTGTTATCTATTATTTTATGTGTATGTGTAATGTCTCTAATGTCTTATTCGTCTAATATTTATTAAATGTCTTTAAATGTACAACGTCGTCTCTTTTGTTATTTTCTGATGAACATTATCGAATATACGTGAGGCATGATAGGGACATGGTTTATTAAATGGATTTTTATGAAGGGCCCCTAAATAGGTTAAAAATTTGGCCTGTTGACTAAATCATTGTTCTAACACAGTCGCCTTTTCTTACAGCGGATACACTCATCTCGTTCGTGATGAATTTTCATCTGTTACAAAAAAATTGAGAATGGATGGGAGTTTTTTCTAAATACGAAATGTGTTGTTTTAAAGTGTAAAGGAGATTATTTTACTTCTCTATCGCATAGAAAATTCGAAAACAGCCATTTCTAATATCCTAAAAAAAGAGGTCGTTCTGCTGTTGGAAAACATTGAAACATCTGGTTCGTGGCCCATTGATTATATACTTGAGGTCCATCCAATACATTATTGTTTTGTCAGAGTCGTAGCAAACAAGAGAAATAATTCGATGATCATACTTCCTTTATATCATGTCTTTCGCTCAGAGAGGGTTGAAGTAATGTTCCATCAAAACGACAACAACTTCAGTTGTTGAAAAAGACGTCAATCAAATTCGCCGTCCTTGAATTCACTCTTGCGTTAATTTTATGTATTCTATACATGCACAGCAACATAATAAAGTCATGTTTATAATTACTGTAATCTTATTCAGTATATTAATGTGGGACATATGTATTGACATTTAATGTCAGATTTTGTTATTGGTATGATAATGATATTAAATTCTGTACATTTTCTTATATTATCTCAGTTCTATATCAATACACAAAAGCTGTAAAAACAATAACTGAAATCAGATACATATATATTGGAAGCAATTGCAATCCCTTCTAATGCAAATACATGCATAAATTGTTGTTAAAAAAACAAGGTAATTCCATTCGTCACAGGCTGGTTATGAAGCTATCACCGTTCGTTCTTTACATTTGTATCCCTTTCAGTTTTACAAAACTTAAAATAATTTTAGTAACATGTTATTAATTCTTTACTTGTTACGTAAAGCTAAAAATATTAATGAATTATTTATACACTGTCTTCCTTACAAGCAGAAGAAAAACGAGAATATTTTTAATATATTAAATTAGACATGAAAGAATGCAACAACTGTCTCCTATTATTGTAAAAATCATGAAAATATATCAAAATGTTGCTTGCCGTTTTGAAAGTACAGAATATATATATATATTTTTTTTAATAAAAAAATTGTTTAGTCTATCAGATTTCTTTAAACATAATCTGACATTTTCAAGAATTGCTATGTAGTTTTGAAGTTGCACTAAACGAACTATAAATGTTTGTTTATTATAAATTTAACAGGTTCCCAGATATATATTTATTTCTAAACTATACTGAGCAATCTGTGGCAATATAAACTTTAAATATTTAAAAACTCGTATTATAATTTTAGTGAAAAGAGCTTACAGTGTACGTTTATAGAATAAAACCCAAAATTCCTCACATTAGTTCAGCTTATTTTGCATTACTTTTCTTGGTAGTTATCTATTATGCCGTCGACTACTTTCTACAAAATAGATAACTGTCGCCAAACAAGAAATTTTAATGTCAAGTATTCATAGTTGTTACGCCACATTCACTTGACATCGCATTTGTAACACGGTCACGATTTTCGGCCATTAATCGTAATTGAATGCCTTTTCCGTGCTTGCCGAATACGTTAATTTGTGGGGAAAAGCAGAAAATGAAAAAATACTGCTTTACAAAATGACGCCCTTCAAATTCTACAATCTTTTTAGGCCCTCCTATTTTTTCCGGGATATCTATCTAGAAGAGTAGGGATAAAAACGTCTCTAAAATACAATTATAATCAATCACCCTACTCTTGCTTAAATCCAACTGATGTTTTACTCATTTGATTGATTTCAATCCATATGACCAGACATACAAGTTCAGATTAACATTTGTAATTCGTTATAGACGTATTCAATATGTAAGTATTATTCGATTTATATATTATCGTACTATACCTTTTCATTACATTTTGCCATAAAATTTGCCAATGGATGTATATCCACTTTTAGTAGGCTAAGATCATTCACATTTTTCAAACGTTATAATAGAATTTTGTATCGAAAAATATACTACTTTTATATATACTTTATTATTTCCACTTCGTATGTTAATTACAAAAGTTTAGCAGTAATGCATTACCAAAGTTAATGGCAATAGTAAACTTGCTATTAGAAAACTAAATGGTCGCAACTACCTCATAGATGGAAGAATTAGCAAATACTTAAAATATGAGACATAAGCATAACTGATTTAAAAAATAAGGATGCAATGTAATTCCTCAGAGTCATTTCATGATTTTTTTACAGATAATCATTACGTTATTTAAGAATTTTTAAAGTGAATTCATGACAGTAGTGTCATTTCCACTTTTGCATGACTATTTTTAACGTACGTTAATAATATTTTCACTGTCACGGAAGGCTGAAACCATTAAATCTTTTCTTCAAAACAACAGCTGCAAACAACAAGAAGACAAATTAAGTTCAGTTATAAAAATGAAAAAAAAATAATAAAAAACAGGAATTTAAGCAAACTTTATTTTTCCCTTTAAAAATAAATGTAAAAATTTCTCAAGTTTTTCAAATGTCACTAATAATGCAATTAACTTAAAATATTGCTAGTTAAATTATATGAAGTATTGATTTTTTTGTTGAACACATTAGAATTGCTGTAAGTGTCAGAGAGAGTTCGCATTATTTCCAAAGTTTTTTGCTTAAACTAAAGTGTTTGAAAAATGTCTATTGTGCACTAAGAAAAATAAAGTAATTTTCAACAGATTTTGTTTTATATAATCACTGTTATTGTCATTGTATATATATATATATATATATATATATATATATATGTATATATTACTTTAATGGA
Organism: Maratus michaelseni; assembly: GCA_963931845.1. Taxonomy (NCBI): domain Eukaryota; kingdom Metazoa; phylum Arthropoda; class Arachnida; order Araneae; family Salticidae; genus Maratus; species Maratus michaelseni. Next base: position 300,237,935 of record OZ007593.1, on the reverse strand, counting down.
AATAAATAGTATATAAAACATGACACGAAGAAAAAATATAATATATATATATATATTGCAGTGCTGTTAATGACAGTTTTATTGACAAGCGTTACGTAATTCAAGAAGTTGTTAAATAAAATCTTTTAACTGTAAAAAGACAAAAAGAAACACGTATATCCTTTTACTATATAATAATAATGCAAATCATGGCAAAAACAAGAAACATACTTAAGAATAAAATTAAAAATTACAATTACAGAAAAATGTGTGAGATTATATTCATCGTAGGCTGTACATGGAATTTTTACTGACAAACATTACGATATTCAAGCGTTTGTTAAATGCAATCTTGGAACTACTAGAGAAATCTTTCATTTTCTATGACTTAAAACATTTGTTCCAATCATGTTTTTAATATTTTTCTTGTACCGGAAAGCTAAGATCATTATATATTAAATCTTCTTCATTAATAATAATAAAAGAAAACACCCTGTTTTAAAAACGCAAAGACTACGTTCAGTATATATAGTAAGTATACATAGAGAAGGATAAAAGGGAATTTTCTAAAATCCATTAAATATTACATGATTTACCACTGCAACTTTTTTATGTGTTCTTGAATATTGCCAAATACAAATTTAAAATGTCACGTATATTTTAGTAGATATAGTAATAATGCTATAAGATAAATTAAAAATTAACTTTTGGTCGATCAAATTTATTTCAAATGTTCCTAAAAGGTTAAAAAAAATGTTTTGTTTATTGTGTCAGATATGCTAAATTCATTGCTAGTGTTTGCTGAATATTAAATTAACAGGTTCAGATAAACAGGAATAAATCAAAAAAAAAAAAAAAAAAAAAAAAAAAAAAACTATCTGTGTTGATTAAATTTTAACATTCACAAGAATTTATTATCGATTCGGAGACTTAAAATAACAACATCCTTAAAATAAATACCAAAATTCGTTACATTGTTAAGCCTATTTTGCGTTAATTTGCATCTCATATTATGTGTAACATAACTGCTAATCACAAAATTATGTTTTGAATAAACACGATGTTGAAATTTAAAGCATTATTTTTATGAAATTTTAGCGCAAATTTATATTAACATAGAAGAAGATAAAAAAATGTGATCTCTTTTGATATTGTTGTGCAGATGTTAGTCAATCCGAAAGTAGCATTATTCCATAAAAAAACTTACATTTACAGTAGTAAATATACATGTTTCTCATGTAAATGTGTTTATCGTTAAAAGCTAAAATTATTTGTATTTTTTTAAATGTGAATATGAATAATATGTGTGTCTCAAATATCATACATCGCTAGTGAATTTTTTTGTGTGTGTATGCGTGATTTTTACTTATGTAACATTAATCAGGTTTCAGTGAATTTTAATTGCTCAAAGCAAAGTTTAAAAGCTATTTTAAAATCAAGTCATTACCACTTCTATAGAACTGAAGCGATGGCAATTACGTAAATTGCAATACATGATACAATTAAAATATATATGTATGCTTTTCTAGTTTTTTATTTTATGTTGTATGTTTAAATAAATTTCAAAAACAAAAGAACAAAAAAATACCCATACACATTTCAAAAAATATACAGGGTGTCCCAAAAGTACTTGACAGATTTTAAAATTCAATAAAATGTTAATCAATTGGCATACGAGTGTGCGGTTTGGACAAAAATACTTCTTATAATCGATTCTGGTTAAAAAAAAAAAAAAAAAAAAAAAAAAATCTCATAGATAGCGTTACATGTGCAAAGCTACCAAAGAAGTAGAATGTCTTTATAGATAATAGTGGCGAAAGATGTACAGAGAGTACGCATATTTTCTGTGCAAACTCTAGCAACCCACATTCCATAACTTAAAAATATTTTCCTTCATGAATTCAATTAGACGAGTGAGACAAGTCAACAAACATTAGTTTGGAGATATTAGGGAAATCGTCAAGAATTATAGGATGCCTCTGTAAGATAAATAGTGGAATATGGACAAAAAAAAATCGATTAGTCGATACGAGTTTGAAAAAAAAAAAGAATCTACAAGCAACTTGCCGAGCTTTCTATTACCTTCAACTAAATTTTGTTGACTTGTCTCACTCGGATAATCGAACTCATGAATGCGAGTATTGTTAAGTACTAGAATGTGGAATGCAATAGTTTGGTCAAAAATTGTGCATACGCACTGTGCGTCTTTCGCCACTGTTATGTATAAAGGCATTCTACTCCTTCGGTAGCTATGCAGAAGTAACGCCATCTATAAATATTTTTTGAAACTATTATTTTTTTTAGAAAATTTCGATTATAAGAAGCATTTACGTTAAAAAAAAACTCTCGTAAGCCAATTGCGTAATATTTTATTGATTTTAAAAATGTGTCAAGGACTTTTGGGACACCTTGTATGTAGAATTTTGAGGAGTACTAATAAATTGAGTTCTCATCGTAAAAAAAGTTTACGGTTTCTGCTTTTCGCAAACAAAAATATTATTATAATAACAAATAAAGAATTTAACTTGCTACTTTACTAATAATTAAGCTATGTTACCATGTAACGCAGAAAGCCCCTTCCAGAAAAAATGGACTTTCCCGGCGAAACGCGCCACGCATCACGTGATCTAGAAATACTTTTGATCAGTTGACGCGTGAGCTTGGCCGAAAAGAGTTCTTTATTCAAAGAGCGGTGATGTAAATAGAAAATTGTTAAGTCGTACTGTTTTGTTCTCCGAAAATGTAAAAAGTGAAGTGTCAGTCTTATATATGTGTGTGTAATGTGCTGTTTTGTGATGTTTTTGTGCCAACAAGTAATAAACTATATGAAAATGCCAGCAAACTTTTATTTCTGGTGTTATAAGAGAACTATTATTTCTAAAGGTTAATTATTCGACAGTGTTGATACAACCATGCTATTTTATTATTTAACAGTAAAATATAATTTGCTACTAAATTGTTTTCTTGTAGAAAGAAAGGTATAACAATTGTCGGACATATCATGCATCTAAGAATATGATAGATTTTAAACAAATATTTTCGACGGTAAATTTGATTTTTCTTCTAAATGTGAGACAAATGTCAAAACAAAGGAAATAAATTATTTAGGATTTTTTGATATTTTACAATACATAGATATAAGGTCTTTCATAAAAGATAACTTCATATTAAATTTCAGTAATCCATTAGCTATAATAAATTTTAAGATCAAATAAGTAGAATGTATAATAATATATATTATATATTTTTTATTTCGTTCATTTAAAATAATTAAAAAAAATAGTTCAATAAATTGTTCTGCAAACTTTCACAAACATTGAACAATTATTAATTTTTAAATGCAATATTTAGATTGCGCTTTTTTATCTGAAAAAGCACTAATTAATTAATATTCAATATTTCACAGATATATGATACTAAATAATATTAAAAAAGAAATACTCAATTTAATGCATTGTACCAAATATTTGTATATTATTTTTGCTGTTTAACTTTCAAATGTACTCCTTTAATTAATTCAAATATAATTTAATTATGTGGTTAAAGTTTTATAGATCACGCTAAATGTTTATTAAATGCCTAGATGCGTGATAAACGTAGAATAAATGTCCAAGAATTCACATTAAGCTTTTTCGTGCTAAAGAAATTTCATCGGCATTAACGTTGTATTTCAAATTATGCTTAAAGTTGTTTCAACAGTTAGTATTGTGAAACAGCTTTCATTAATTTCACAACAGTAGAATTAAGATTACATGCATATTTAGCATTTTATGCAAAATTATATATCTTTAATTATTAAAATTCAAATCTAAGCATTAAAAAAAACTGAATTTTTTTTTTCTGTAAAATTTAATCAATAAATCAATAATGGAATTTTGCAAAACTTTTTAACACATGATTTTAAAAATTACTTATTTTCATGAAACACAGCCGCAAAAGAAGTAGTGGCCTGACACTCACAAGAAGCAGTCTCCAGAAATAGTGGCATTTTTAATGTTTCATAATTTTGTAAAAAGTAAATTCGATTACATAAAAGTGAGTTGTCTATTCAAAATTGTGCAACTAAAAGTTTTACACAACTTATAAACGAAATATGAATGTACAATACTGAACTGTTTCAATGTAATGTTATCTTGTCGGAAATTTTATTATATGTGTCTTACAAGTAGAGGTTCCGATGTCGGCGTCAGCCCCACCAGTGGCTGAGAGGTTCTGCTCTCAAAGCTGGTAGACGGGAGGTGCTGGGTTCAAACCCCAGTCACGCTCGTCGACCTAAACGTTCGGAGTTTTCAGTGGTTTTCTGAGAGCCTTGCCGTAAATACGGGTCAGGATCCCTTAGAAAGACTCCCACGGAGGGCACTCCCCCTAAGGCCTATATACCTCGTGTAGATAATCGGCCGTCATAAAATCAACTAATCAACCAACCGATGTCATTGTCACAGAATGCGATGAATCTTTCTTTATCGATAGGGTATAAAAATTTAGGGTAAGTTGGTAGGGTAAGTTGGTATATAAAAATGAGAAAGACATAATACCCAAGGGGTCTTGAGAAAAAGGTCTCAAAGTTTAGATCACAGTTTATAATTGGATAAATTTCTTCCTTTGTCAAGCGTCTTCGTAGCCTGGTCGGTATACCGCTGATAATCGAAATTTTTGTGTCTAGGTTCAAATCCCTAGATTGACTTATTTTTCACAGCAAAAATATTTATCAATTACTATTGAACTACTATTGAAAAAATATGTACAATTTACGAAAAATGTAAATTAAATATATGTTTTGTACCATATAAATACAGTTTTAATTAATGGAATTCTGTATTTTTAAATATTGAATGGAAATGTTAAAAAAAATAGTAGACAATTTGTATTTATATAGACCAGAAAGTTTTGCTGATATTGCGAATTATTTACTGTAATTTAAATGAATAATCTACTATTTTTTGTAATGAAAAAAAATAAAATACGTGATATAAATCTATAATAAATTATATTAATTTTGTTTAATTATCCAAACATTTAAACAAATTCATGACTTATTAAAAATATACATTTATATTTTTTATATGATTTTTTGATATCTGGGATTTTCTATTTTGTAATTAGAATAACTGTCTATGTAATAATTATTTTTAGCAATTCAAATTCTTTTTTGTTGTTTAATATGTTTTTATAATCGGTTTACTTATACAAATTACGTATACAAATTAAAGTATGAAATTTTGCATGTTTGTATATTTACAGAAAAGTAATGTCAAAATAACCAAGTAAATAACCAAAAAAGTAGGCTATTGGTACTCCGATAGATCACAAAAGGTTGTTCGTATTAAAATGTATTTACTATTATTTGAATAAATAAAATATTATTTTTCACATTGGGATAAATTAAAAAACGTTATATAAAATTATAACACGTTGCTTTAATTAAATTTTTTCTGCTAGTATTAATAGTATTTGAATCATAATAGTACTTCAAAATATATCGTATTTTAATCAATTATTTTTTTTAATTTTGAATTGTTTAAACATTGCTTTCTTGTGTTTATAATTATAATAACTGTCTATGTACTTAAAAATGAGTTCTAAAACGATATTTAATTACTAAAAATAGTTATTTCGTAAGCAGTAAAAACAAAACCATGAATACAAGGTTAATATATATATATATATATATATATATATTAAAAAACATTCACGAAATATTTAAAATTTTTGTATGATAAATTAAAATTAATATAATATATTATAGATTTATATCACGTACTTTAATTTATTTCTCTGGGAAAAATAGTCAAATGTTAATTTAAGTAACTGTAAATACTTCAACAGAATAATAACAGAAAAATTTCTAGTCTATAAAAATATGTTAAAAATAAATGAACAACGTGAAATAGCACAAATAAAAATATATAAATTGGCAAACAGCTGTTTTGGAGCCCCTGAAGCTCCATCATCAATGCAAATTCAAAAGATTAAAACCGATTTAAAAGTTTAAGCCATGTTAATATGCCTGCGTCTTTCGCACGCGCCATGATTGGATGGACCGATTTAAAAGTTTAAGCCATGTAAATAAGCCTGTTTTCTTCAAGAATCTCTGGTTATTGCACTTTATGTCTTTCATATATTTATGTACTAACTATACTCTATCGATACACAAAGATTCACCGCATTGTATGACGCCGACATCGGAACCTCTCCTTCATTAGAAATACGAAGTTTTCGCAGATTAAATGTGAGATGCGATAATTTTAAGAAATTAATTGCATTATATAAATTGCTGTATTTATCAGCATATCAAATTCTAATTAAGTGTAATATATATATATAATTGGGATCTATTTCATATCACGATTTATTTTGTGTAACGTGCGTGGAAATTATTCACTTTGCACATATATTCTAGAGGCAAAAATAAAATAACTGAAGTGTCCATAAACAAGGAAAACAATTAGTAAATTGAACAAGATGTATTCTTGTGAGATAATATAGAATATATGAAGATGAAAAATACTGAGTAAATTATTTTTAAAGAAAAGATCAGTTAAATCCGTTAGATTGAATATGGCGTTCATTTAGGGTTCATTTCGCAAAGTAAATCATTCTCACTAAATTAATTTTTACTAAAATTTAAAGTTTAAAAAAATAAATTGCCACTGCAGGATTCAGACTTTTTTTTATATAAAGTTGTTAAAGATTTAAAAATTTAAAAATTTAGCAAGGATGCAAAAAAAGTTTAACAAAAAGGTTTTCCAATCAGAGGAAATATATTTTGTACAATTCAGCTAACCATATGTGTACAAATATATCATTAAGTTATTATTAAAATATATACATATAAAAAGCAAAATGAAATTAATCGAATTATTAAATTTTTCCTTATACCTTACCTACAAATTTAATGGGAAAATATTTCTAATATTAAAATACAATCAAAAAAGTCCCCAGTACAACTTTCTGCTGTCTTTTATTAAAATTAATTAAAAGTAGAAAAGCAAAATGGTATAGTAATTAAATGTATATTCTCATCATCAAGACACTTTTCAAAGGTATAAAAAATTTGAGAACATGAAAATCATATCTAAAATATTCAACATGAATGTAGCGGTAGATTTTTACATTCTTATATGAAATGAAAATATTGTTTCTGGAGGAAATTTATTTACTTATTATGCTACTTTAAAAATTTAGATATTAATGTAATTAGGACTTTGGAAATTTAAATGATTTACTAGATTCATTTATACATCTATATGTATTTACAATGTCCATCTTTATTTGGAAAAAAATACTTTAACATTTATTGACGTAAAACCTATAAACATAAAAAAAATACCATATTAAAAAAAAAAAAAACGCACTTAAAATAATTTCCAAGTAAAGTATAAAATGCTAATTCATTTTAGGCCTTAACATGAAATAATTTGTTTTCTCTTGTGTTCGTCTAAACACTTTAGCAACATTTTATAAACATAATATGACACGAGCGTTAGCTTTAGTTGAGAATTTGTGAAGGATTGTTTCTTTCAGCGGAGACGATTAATCATTTCTCGTTCATTCATTGTTAGATATATTTGAAAATGAACTTCAGGAATTTCAACTTACTTTTACATTACAAAACATGGTAGAAAAATAATATTATTCTTAAGCTATTTTTAGAATGTAAGAAAGATTGAAAGAATGGAAACTGAATTTTTATGAAAGTTAACAACCTTTTTAATTAACGTAGTAGTCTGTGACTGAAATACAAATGTCATAATGGTTTGTTATATATGTGTTAAAATATCTATTAAAAATTTATTTTTTATTCCAATCATTTCAAATAATCCACTAAAACAAATTTCGTACTGATATATGAAAATTGACATATCTTGCTTCCGAATTTGCTTATATTTATATTAGATGTTATACTGTAGTTGAATTTTTGTTTTACAACGAAAATACACAATTATTTTAATACACAACATTTACACACTTTACACACAATTACATACACAATTATTTTAAGCATTGTGTTTATGCCTACCCACTTACGATTAAAACAAGAGCTATTATATCATAATTGTTTAAATACATTTTTTAAAACATTTTTTAACTAATAAGGCAAAACTTCTTAACCCGTAGAACATACATAAATAACTGTTTATTTTTTTTTAAATATGGAACAGCACTACATAGATAGTTAGCGCAGGCCAAAAAAATTGAATTTTGGATTATTAGATTATAATAGTGCGGGAAAGTTGCATTATCCTGTCGATATTAACTGCGCAAAATTTCATTTGCATTCACTAATATCTTTTGCCTCTCAAGACGGCCAAAGTTTCATAAAACTGCTAAAAACGGCCATCTTTTACTACAAATAATAAAAATTAAGAAAATGGACAGTTGTTTTTTAAAAACGGTCAAATGGCCAAAGTTTCCAAAAGACGGCCAAAATTTCATAAAACTGCTAAAAACGGCCATCTTTTACTACAAATAATAAAAATTAAGAAAATGGACAGTTGTTTTTTAAAAACGGTCAAATGGCCAAAGTTTCCAAAAGACGGCCAAAATTTCATAAAACTGCTAAAAACGGCCATCTTTTACTACAAATAATAAAAATTAAGAAAATGGACAGTTGTTTTTTAAAAACGGTCAAATGGCCAAAGTTTCCAAAAGACGGCCAAAATTTCATAAAACTGTTAAAAACGGCCATCTTTTACTAAAAATAATAAAAATTAAGAAAATGGACAGTTGTGTTTTAAAAACGGGCAGATGGTCTATCATTTAATCATAATTAACAAGGATTCCGGAGCATTTTTTGCTTTCAGTTTATCTTAAAATAATGGCTGACATATAGCTGTTTGAATTTCGAGGTTGGCTGATATATTGACGCAATCTGATTTTTCTTATTCTGTAACTCTCATGCTGAAATTAGCATTCAATTTCAGTATTAATGAAAATCAGGATTGAATCTTCCGTTATCGGGTTCCATGCATTTTAGCTTCGGGCGTTTGAATAAAATAAGTTGAATTTTTAAAAACATGGAATATGGAATCTACTTTTTTCTCTCGGCACAGGCCGCAATAAATTTTTAAAATTGAGGACTCTCATTTAATTTAAACATTAAAATTAGTTGAGCCAAGATCGGTCTTTAACTGTTTGGTTGTGTTTACGGCGCCATAACCCAAAGACCGTTGTAATCTTTTCTGAACGTTATCTATATGATCATCTTTTGGCTTGTTGCACTTAACACCGACCCTTTCCTTCAATAATGCTTAGGACCAAAATTCTGTACAACAGAACATTTTATTAAAAAATTACCTTTTCCAAAGAATGTTAATTCGATATAAAAAAAATGAAAGGATGGCAGCTATATTGTAGTATGAAAAAAATCATTAATCTTCTAACAATTCCTTTTATATAAATTACAATTTCCATTAAAAATGATTGTATATTGTGTGGATTTTTGTGATACTTACTGGGAACATTGTCACAAAAAGATTGAAATATTTTGCAGAGTTCATTATCGATACTGCAAACGCTGTTATATTATATTAATATACTAGCTGACCCGCCCGGCGTTGCCCGAGCCCTTGTAATAAACTTAAATCTCTTTAAAAACTGAATTCTGGCCACGGTCTACGATGGCTTCGGAACCGTATACCCGGCATGCGCGTACGCTCTAGAAAATCTTTTATTTCCCCCTACCACCGCCAGGGGAGCATTGTGTTCTAAACAAACCTCTTTCCGAACGAACTTCTGAGAGAGGTCCTCGCTGCCTACGTTACTGTATAGTAAGCGCACTACAAAATTGAGCTGGTTTCGAGAAGATTGGAACATTATTAGCCCAGTTATTGCAATAAGGCACAGTTAGAGAAAATAACCTTGAGTGAGGTGCCGAGGGGAGGGGATGTTCGAGTGTCCTTCAGAAAATGATTAATTAGGAGGCCCACTATGCATGCATAAAAATTCGTTCGTTTTGTTAAGCTAGGAGCTTAATTACAAAGTTGGCTTAAACTATTATTTGTAAATAGTGGTAACCGCTACTCATAAATTTAATTTAATGTTATAAAGGGTGACTATTAAGTTAAATATAATGTTTGGAATCACTTGCGTTGAAATCGGAAAGATAGTTGCTGATATATAGAAACGGGGCATAGTTAGAGAAAAACCTTGAAGGGGGGGCCGGGGAGCGGAGAGGGTTGTTCAAGTACCCTTCCGCAAATGACTAATTAAGAAGAGCACTATGCATCTTTCGAAATTCGTTCGTTTGCTTAAGCTAGGAACTTAATAACAAATTTGGCTTACCCAATTATTCGGAAATAGTGGTAACCGCTACTCATAAATTTAGTTTAATGTTATAAAAAGTGACTATTAAGTTAATTATAATGTTTGGAATATCTTGCGTTGAAATCGGAAAGATAGTTGCTGAGATATGGAAACGGAGCATAGTTAGAGAAAAATCCTTGCAAGAGTGGGGGGGGGGGTGTTCAAGTGCCCTTCAGCAAATGACTAATTAGGAGGACCACTATGCATCTTTCAAAATTCGTTCGTTTGCTTAAGCTTTGAACTTGATTACAAATTTGGCTTACACAATTATTCGCAAATAGTGGTAACCGCTACTCATAAATTTAGTTTAATATTATAAAGAGTGACATTTAAGTTTATTATAATGTTTGGAATCACTTGTGTTGAAATCGGTAAGATAGTTGCTGATATATGAAAACGGAGCATAGTTAGAGAAAAAAACCTTAAAGGGAGAGCCGGGGGGGGGAGGGGTTGTTCAAGTGTCCTTCAGCAAATGACTAATTAGGAGGACCACTATGCATCTTTCAAAATTCGTTCGTTTGCTTCAGCTAGGGACGTAATTACATATTTGGCTTAAACTATTATTCGGAAATAGTGGTAACCGCTACTCATAAATTTAGTTTAATGTTATAAAGAGTGACTATTAAGTTAATTATAATGTTTGGAACCACTTGCGTTGAAATCGGAAAAATAGTTGCTGAGATATGGAAGCGGAGCATAGTTAGAGAAAATACCTTGAAGGAGGTCCCGGGGGGGGAGGGGATGTTCAAGGGCCCTTCAGCAAATGACTAATTAGGAGGACCAATATGCATCTTTCAAAATTCGTTCGTTTCTTTCGTTCGCTAGCTTTGAATTTAATTACAAATTTTCCTTAAACTGTTATTCATAAATAGTGGTAACCGCTACTCATAAATTTAGTTTAATGTTATAAAGGGTCACTATTAAATTAATTATAATGTTTGAAATAACTTGCGTTGAAATCGGAAAGATAGTTGTTGAGATATGGAAACGGAGCAGAGTTAGAGAAAAAACCATGAAGGACGGGCCGGGAGGGGGGGGGGGAGGTTGTCCAAGTGGCCTTCAGCAAATAACTAATTAGGAGGATCACAATACATCTTGAATGATTGATTCATTTGGTTAAGCTAGGAACTTAATTTGAAATTTGGCTTACACTATTATTCGGAAATTCTGGTAACTGCTTTCTAGAAATCCACCTTGAAGCTTAAATGTAATTAGACCCTTGCCCCTCTTCATTCCCACAAATATAAAAAAGAATCTGTTAAATAAAGTTTTCTGTATTAACAATCTCCATCATAATAATAAATGTCATGTAAAAAAAAAACTTAAACCCGACTAATTGTCATGAAGAAAAATGTGCCTGGAAAATAGTTCAATCAGTGGGACGTATGTGTAATTTGCCATGTACAGGTGGCGCGACATTCGCATGGCTTCTCTACGCTGATAACTTCAATCCAAATTGACGCTATTTAGTTAGAAATCCTTATTTATGCCTAGCTACTCTGGTTTATTTAATTACTTCTGTGAAGAATCGACGCAACCAACCAGTGAACCAACCAACCCAAGAGAATAAAAGCGTATTTTTAATGAGAGTTCTTTGTGCATTTTAATTAATATTTCAAAAAGTAATTAAAATATTAAAATTCCGACGCTCAGGTATACCAGGAGGGGGTTTGGACTACCTAAATCTAAATTTACAGACTTCTAAGTGCGCTAAAATTTCCTAGCCATCGCCAACAGACACACACACACACACACACACACACACACACAGAGAGAGAGCGAAACTTTCTTTTATTAGTATAAATATTTGACCATATTATATTTAAATGGAGTTTTTTTTTATACGCAGTTTTGAAAGATAGTGAATATGACTCTATTTTTAGACTGTTTAAAATAGTTATCCTAAACCGTATACTGTACTTAAGAACGAGATAGCTATGCTTGCAATAACATTATTAATAGGTATAATTTTACAGCTATTAAATCCATGTGACCATTTCTGGCTTAATTGTATGTAAAGCGCAATTTTGATTTATGGAAATGATTCCCAGAGCGTGTAGAAATGCACGCTATTTCTCACTTGAATCCATCGATAAGACCATCTGAGTAACTGCAAAGTAAACGTTTATATACATTTACAAATGGACTTTCGTTTACTTACGCATAGAATCTATTTACTCGATTGCGTGTTTAAACGGTTACAACTTTAAATGATCAAAAATGTGTCTAAAGTTATGTATTAGGAATAAAATACTCTAGATAGTTTTCTTTTTTTTTAAATAAAAAATAAGTACCAAATACAGAGTGCTTTGTTTAATAAAACAATACTCATTTCTTAAGAAATAAATAGAAAATGTATACATTATCGGTTTCTTTGCAGAGTACTACATTGTAAAAAAAAATCGTAAAATTCCAGTAGATGTACCGTAAATTAACGGTACTTGTACCGTTTTCACTCTTTACGGTATGAGTACCGTACGTCTAAGGTATATTAAGCGTAAAAAACCGTATATGTGCCATTTTGATTATAAACGGTATTTATACCGTAAACTGATTGTTTTTCAGTAAAAAATCCCTATTTATACCGTAAAATAAATATTTTTCAGTAAGGAAACAGCTGGTATCACCTCGTCGGTGTACGGCAACCCCTGAAGTGATGCTCTTGCTCTTGTTACGTAATGCGTGCAGGCCTGAGGAGAGGGAGGAGTGCAACCGGTACATATACTTTAAATATTTTACGGTACATATATCGTCCAGTTAAATTACGGTATATATACTGGTCACAAAGTTTCCAGTATATGTACCGTAATTTTTGACCAAAATTTTTTACAGTGTAACATTGTCTACACTAATTCACTGCTCTAGCATTTTAAAATGATTTAAGAGATTACTCGATTGCGTGTTTAAATGGTACCAACTTTTTACGTTGTATTACGAATAACATACTCTAGATAGTTTTCTTTTTTTTTAATAAAAATTAAGTACCAAAGACATGGTTCTTTGTTTAATAAAACAATACTCATTTCTTAAGAAATAAATAGAAAATGTATACATTATCGATTTCTTTGCAGTGTACTACACTGTAAAACAATTTCGTAAAATTTCAGTAGATGTACCGTGAATTAACGGTACTTGTACCGTTTTCACTCTTTACGGTCCGAGTACCGTACGTCTAAGGTGTATTAAGCGTAAAAAAGCGTATATGTGCCATTTTGATTATAAACGTTATTTATACCGTAAACTGATTGTTTTTCAGTAAAAAATCGCTATTTATACCGTAAAATAAATATTTTTCAGTAAGGAAAAAGCTGGTAGCCCCTCCTCGGTGTACGACAACCCCTGAATTGATGCTCTTGGTCTTCTTACGTAATGCGTGCAGGCCTGAGGAGATGGAGGAGTGCAGCCGGTACATATACCGTCCATTTAAATTACGGTATATATACTGGTCACAAAGTTTCCAGTATATGCACCGTAATTTTTGACCAACATTTTTTACTGTGTAACATTGTCTACACTAATTCACTGCTCTAGCATTTTAAAATGATTTAAGCGTTTACTCATTTGCTTGTTTAAATGGTACCAACTTTAAATGATCAAAAATGTGTCTAAAATTATGTATTAGGAATAAAATACTCTAGGCAGGTTTCTTTTTTTTTAAAATAAAAGATAAGTACCAAAGACATGGTTCTTTGTTTAATAAGACAATATCATAATCATTTCTTAAGAAATGAATGGTAAATGGCTACATTATCAATTTCTTTGCAGTGTACTAACATTGTCTAATTCACTGCTCTAGACTTTTAAAATGATTTAAATTTTCATCTGTTTTAAATATATATTCAGAAGCAAAATACTCAACCATTGTATACTAAATTTATTAAACTATATCTTAATTATTCTGTAATATTTTATAGTTATAAGTGTTAAGATGTAATTAATATATTCGTAAAATAAATGTTACTGAATTGTAAAATAAAATAAATGCGACTTGTTGTACTATGTGGTATTTTAATATTTAAAAATTGAAGTATGTTATGCTGAAAAGAAAATGGTAATGCACATTAACGTAACACATTGTCTCTTAGTTTATTTATTTGTTAATTTGTAAAAATTCCTATGTAAAACCATTATTTAGTTTGAACTTCTATTTCTGAATGCACAAATTTTATATGCGGTTTTATTTACCAAGATGCCTTTCCTTAAAGTATGAGCCATTTTTACATTTTCTTGAGTTTCAACTATTAAGAATATCATAAGTTCCTAATTTATCTGGAAACAAAATCTAGAAATAAGTAGTACTTAATGAGTAAAAAATTATATTGCTTTTATAATTTGCATTTTTAAAAATACGTTATAATTAAAACGTTATAAATTTAAATTGTACACCGTTTAATTGTAGCTTTAAGGAAGATAAACTGAAATTGCGCCATTAAACATTATTTATAATGCAATATTTTTTTTTTTTAGAATAAAAGGACACAGGCATTACTACTTACTTAAAAAACATCTTTCCATTTGCATGATAGAAAGGGTAAACACTCAAAATTACTGTAGAAAAAAAAATATTTAAAAATAAAAAAAATAATTGCGTTCTCATTCAGTGTATAATGTTTCTTTTAACAAAGTATATTAATGATAAAACAATTAAAATATAATAACAGACAAACAGTAAAAAGTAGTGCATATAATTTTCATATATGTATATATATATATATATATATATATATATATATATATATATATACAGAGTAAAACCCTATAACAAAAGAACCACTCATCAAATGACCTAAAATTTCACCAGTATGCTCCCAAAGCAATTTGAATTTTTTTGGCGTGGTTAAAAAAAACTTAAAATCGCTCCGACAGATGGTGCTGTACATGCAGTAAAGTCGGGAGACGAACTTGCGCCCGGCACACGCACATTGGCGATAAAACGTGAAGTACGAGCATCTTGTGTTCATTATTCTACGGATATCCTCGCAATGACTGCGCCATTGACGGACCGTGCGTTGTTAGTGAAACTGTATTATCAGACTAATGACAGCGCAGCAACTGCTCTTAGGAGATTTAGGACATTTAAGAATTTAAGAAAAGGTCCAATGACGACAGAGAGTCTACAGAAGATGGTTTCTCAAAGTACCGTCCATTGTTTTCCTCCCACAGACGATATTCTTTGTTTCTGCTACCTTACAGCGCCATCTGTCGGTGTGATTTTAATTTTTTTTTAACCATGCCTAAAAAATACCCATTGCTTTGGGAGCATACTGGTGAAATTTTAGGTCATTTGGATCAGTGGTTCTTTTGTTATAGTATTTTACTTTCACAAAAAAAAATCACCCTGTATATATATATTTTTTTATGCATTTTTACAATTCAGCTGTAAATAAAAATGCATGTACATTTTTACCACGCAACTTACAAAAAAGTATTTATGAAATATATGTCTTATATTTAGAAAAACATAATTGTATAATTTGAAAGTCATATGTTCTGCTCACTAGATCCTTATTTGGATAGTTAAATTAGTTATTGCTTAAAGCGATGTTATTCTCTTTTTATTTTAACGGTAATTAAATGGAATATTTTAAATGACATATTTCATCTTGTCACAATAATTACATGTTACTCGAGATGTTTCTGTAATATTGTTATAAGATTGCACTAAATTAAGCCGTATTAAAGGGAAATAGCTTTTATATTTAGTGTGCTGTTAAATTCACCATATTAATTTTTTAAATTAGTTATTGCTTAAAGCAATGTTATTCTCTTTTTATTTTAACGGTAATTAAATGGAATCTTTTAAATGACATATTTCATATTGTCACAATAATTACATGTTACTCGAGATGTTTCTGTAATATTGTTATAAGATTGCACTAAATTAAGCCTTATTAAAGGGAAATAGTTTTTATATTTAGTGTGCTGTTAAATTCACCATATTATTTTTTTTTTAATTAGTTATTGCTTAAAGCAATGTTATTCTCTTTTTTATTTTAACGGTAATTAAATGGAATCTATTAAATGACATATTTCATCTTGTCACAATAATTACATGTTACTTGAGATGTTTCTGTAATATTGTTATCAGATTGCACTAAATTAAGCCTTATTAAAGGGAAATAGTTTTTATATTTAGTGTGCTGTTAAATTCACCATATTAATGAATAGCCTATTTTGTCCACTTGCAATGTTGAAAATTTCCATAGGAATATCTTGGAGCTGTAATTTTAAGACGGAAAAAACGCATTGTTACAAATCATTTTTCAGTATGCATTGCAGTGATATAGAAAATATATATTACATTTCAGGAAAGAAAACAATTCACAAAATAAAAATTTGAGTACGACTGTCATAAAGTAAAACATAAAATCAATTTTATTTAAATTATTTATAAAATTACCCTCAAGGAAACACGTTAAAGGCGAAAGATAATCCTGTTAAATCTGACTTACATAATATTTATTTAGGTATGGCTGTCATGCATTAAAACATGAAAATCACTTTTATTGAAATGCAGTTACTCAATTTCACACACATACAGGATTAATAGGCGTCGTAAAAGAAAAAAAAATCTGTTGAATCTGCATCATCTAATGTAATCTTGATGTATGTGTATATCCAAGTATATCCTGGAAATATATCCAAGAATATCCTTTCCGTATGAGGAAATATTAAAAAAAAATCAACTGTAAACTTTTATCTATCCAATTTCTAATCATGGGTACTACCAGCTTAAATAAAACTATCATGTGAAATTTTTTGAAAAGAATTAAATTTGACAGTGACAAAAGCTTAATTAGAAAATATATTTAAAAAAATCTATATATATATAAATATTTACTTTTTTTTCTAATCAAGAGCCAGTATAAACGTTAAATGAAACTGTGTTCAATCTGTCTTATATATCTGTTTAATATACTACGGCTGCCATAAATGAAAAAAAAAATATTTTATTTAAATGTGGTTACTCTATTTGAAGCTAGGAGGTGTAAAAGTTGGTGTAAAAGAAAGGTGCAAAGGAAAGTTTAATTGTACCAGTTGTAATATAACCTTTACATGTATTATGCTTCTCATATGAGAAAAAAAATACATTTTAAAGTTTTAGTTATGCAATTTCACATTAGGGCCACTACCAACGTAAAAAAGAACTATTATGTAATTTTTTGTTATAAAATAATAAATTTGACCTTGACAAAAGCTAGTAAAGAAGATTTATTATAAAACCATAAAAATTGAATATCATTTAAATTTATTGATCTTACACTGAGAAAAATTATACTTTTAAATATGAGTAAATCGATGTTTTCATTTTGTTATGAAATGTTTTGTTTCAAGTATGGCGACCCAATGCTTTCAATTCTGAAATACCAGAAGTACTCAGAATATTGAAACATGGACATACTCAAAACTGAGCACATAGAGTTCAGTTCATACTCATTTTTTAAACATGGACATACTCAAAAATGATAACAATCAGCTCAAACTCATTTTTGAAACATGGAAATATTCAAAAATGAGCACCTGGAAGTCAGTTCATACTCATTTTTGAAACATGGGCATACTCAAATATGAGCACATGATGTTTTATTATTGAGTGTGTGCATGTTTTCAGAAATGAGTATATACATGTTTCAAACTTGTGTAATTTTGATTCGGAGCTATTTGTACTATGCGACATACTCATATTTGAGTATTTGTCTGCTCAGTTTTAAAAAATTCGTTTTTAGAAAGTATTACCACCATTGGCGCAATAAACGCAGAAGGTAATTTTGTTGGATACGTCCTATCTATTTAATGTTGAGAACGGCTGTCATACATTCAAAGATATGAAATAAATTTGATTTAAATTTGATTATTCTATTTCCCGCTACCAAGCGTTATCGGTGAAAGAAAAAAAGGCGCATTTTATCTGTTCTATCTCGTTTTATCTTGTAGTATTGTTACATATGAGAAAACGTAAATAAACCTTTTTAAATATTACACTATTCTGAGAAATTTAATATCAAATAAAAATTTCACTGTTTCAAATGTTTTTCTGCCTATTTCGACAAATTCCGTTCGTGGGAAGAGTAGGAAAAGTTATATACAGACATGGTTATGTATAGATATGTATATAAAAAACATCCTAACTTAAATAAAAGTGAGAAAAATGTTCTTCCAACACTGTCTGGCGATGCACTGTAATGCATCTGAATTATTTTGTATAGTCGCGCAAAAGAACTAGAAAAATTGCACCAAATATCTTCAATAGGAAACATGCCGTAATGATCCTTGGTAACATATACAACATTCGTAAATTTTCAAATAACATATTGGCACTAAAATTCCTTTTAAATACTTAGGGCTCATAGAGAATATTTATCGTTACAGACATTGCATCATTTTATGCGGCCCTTTAAAATATATTCATTTAAAGTATGTAAGTATCTATAAGTAAGCTTTAATTGCTATATACACTATTTTCAATATAAATCATGCTTGGAGGATAATAACAAACAGAATTCTACAAACCCTATATTCATTTGTTTCAGAAATGTTTACAAATGTCGTTAAAATAGGATTTTATGTATAGAGTATGTTTACACATTTTTGTAACGCTTTTGACTGTTTCTAGGATTTAAACTTAAATGAAAACAATTATATGGCATAAATTCGGAGTAGGGTATAATCATCGATTGCCTCATTAACACTATTATTTGCTTTATAATGTCGCTGGAAAATATACAATGAATGCAAGATTATGTATTTGTTCTTAATAAAGAGAAATATTCTTATTCAATATTTTATTTTTTTGAAAAAGTGAAAAGCATCATTTAAAAAAATTTTCACGTAAAATAAGTGACATAAGTAATACAAAAGGAAGGAAAACTCAAATTTTACATTCTAATTGGAAATTGGTAAAAAATGTATACTCAATAAAGTTACGTTTACTGTTATTATATCTGTTGTCGCTTCTCATGTTTTAAAAGAAAATCGAACCTCCCAAAAACTGTCCCAAAACTTTAAATATTTCTATAGGAAATGTAAGCAAAATTATAAAATTGGATCAAAATAAATAACATGATGTTCACCGCCCAATGCGAAAATATGCTTTTGATAGTAAGATTATGTGCAGATTGTTGTATGAAATTTACTTGGCAGGTGAAAAATGAAAATCTGCAGTAACATTTAATCAGATTTGGATACATTCTTCTTATTGAAATATAATAAATTCCATTTTCTACCGAAAAAGAAAAATAATGACTTAAATATTTGATTCAGAGAAAATTAAAAACGTTTTCCTAAAGGTTTTAAGAATGTTTCTAGATTATCTTACAACAAGAAACTTAAAATAAGAAATATTGAAAAAAAAAGTCAAAATTAACTCAGATTACTATCAGAAATATTTTTTAAACATTTGTTTTCAAAGAAGACATTCCATCATTTTCCTACAATCTTTATTGTATTAAGTTTCATCAGGATAAGGCTACCAGCCATACTTCTAAATTTACTGCTACATTAAAAAAAAATAATGAGAAATGAAACCAGTATTGGGGATCTTTCATACGAGGTGTCTCGTATGGATTACTGTGAATTTGGACTTTTAAAACAAGCTTTTTTATAAGCAGCTTCCCAATTCATTGGATGTACTGCAGAATATTGTGTTTGAGGAGTGGAAAAATCATTGATATTTTAATAAAACAGCCTTTATCATGAAAATCAAGATGTAGTTTTATAGCTCAACACAATGTTATCAGACTGAGCATATTAGAAAACTGTACATCTTTGATTACATATTTATTTTTTCTAAATCTTTATAAAAATGTGTAAACAACATATGTACATAAGGTGTGATTTACTATTTCTGTAGTAGTATATTAAGATTCATTCTAGAAATTTTGTAATTTCTGCAGTTTTTGCATGTTTTTAACAATTAAAAAAAAAAGATTCCTGCGATAACTACAGATGAAAGTGAGACAGTACAAAAAATTTATAAACATATTTACTTGGTTGCAATAATTTTTAAATGCTGTTGTTTACATGGTACTCTATCAAATGAAATGTGTTGAATAGGGACATGGTATTTTTGGAGTAATGAATCTATTTGCAACAGATATTGCATCGAAATATGACGTCATAAGCAAGATATAACATCCATTTCGAGCATTTGTACCCAATCATTTAATGAAAAATGTTAGAAATTAATATATAGTTTCAAATACATATTATATGTACATAAAATAATTAAGAAACTTTAGTACGTACATCGCTTCATTTGTCTGTTTGTCTGTAAGTCTGTCAGTTGGTATGGCCTTGTTCAAATTTTCTTAACTATAGAACAATTTCAATAGGATTTGTATATTTTATTGAGTATTACTCTTATAGTATGCTTCCTAAGGAAACTGAAATTTGCAGCATTTATATTTCTTTTACAGGGACGCTAAAAATATTTCGTATACATTATTAAAATCTAAATTTTTAATTTTTAAAAAACTTTAGGAGTTTTATATGTATGACAAATATTTTTACTAATTATTTTTATAACAGATATTTTTCATATAGTTTTCATATGTAACTGCACTGCATGTCAAAAATACATGTCCGAATCATATGGTATTAACGAAATTTAATGTTTAAAAAAATGAAAACATTTTGTTTTAAATGTTAATGTTTTTAAAACAAGAATAGATTTTTCATCTGAAAACGTGGACGTAAATGACATTAACACAGAGTTCAACTCAGTATTCCTTTAAAACTTTTATTTAATTACTTATGGTAAACACTAATAATAATATTTAAATTCTTAAACGAACAGTAAAAAATGAAAGTAAACTCATTGAAAAATATTTGTTAATATATATTTTATAATACAAAAAGAAACTTCGCGTGTAAAATTTAACACGAGACATTACGTAAAACATGAAGCATGCTGCCATAATGAATTACTGCTTTGCACGCAAAAGAAATTAGCATGTCTGACATGAAATTCCAAAGCACTTGGATATTAAAAGCTCAATGTTTAGTTAAAAATCCAAACCTAATGGTGTTTTAATATTAACCCGTGCCATATTTTCTATCACTAGAACGTTTCTGTGTTACAAATGTATGTTTTTGTATGTTTGGCTATGAATTTGAACAGCACACACATAAAAAATAAAAATAATAATACTATTCATTGATATATTTGACTAGAAATACACTATATTGGCAAAGGTGACCGGTCACTTGCGATTTTAGACGTTTTATTAACTATCTAGAAAAATACATGAGGAATTAACCTGAAACTGCAGGTGTGTAAACAGTATAGTACAGGTTATGTATTTCTATGAAGATTTTTTTCACGAAACCCCATAGGGGACTGCCAACAAATTAAAAAAATAACGAATATCTTTTGGATAACCCTGTAAAAACTAATGTAGCAAAGGCGTTTAAACTCGAGATTATTAATAAGTAGCTTATTATAATATACTGTGTTCAGTGTTATGAGAATAGCATGTATACTCGTAGAGAAATTTAGTTTTTTATAAAAACAGTCCCAGATTTCGCCTAGTTTTTTGCTTATAATTTGCAGAGTTCTTAATATAAAAAAAAGCTATTTTCAGAAAATATTACAAACAACATTGTACATAACACCCTGCATTCAGAATTAAAAAATTATAAAAATTGGATGGAAAATGAGCAGGTTTACTAAAAAAATGTTTCATTGCGCATGCGCCAATGCAATCAAAATATAATATGCATAATGTATTAGCTAAGTATATAGAGCAACTTTTGTGAAAGTCTCAAAATCATAACTTGAAAATTCAGAAAATTATCGTCGGTAGAATAAGCTCAAAATCCGTTGTTCCCAAAAAGAAGCAAAAAGATGAGGGGTTGTATCAAATATCTGTTGATTCGTGCCAAGATAGCGTACACAATATTGCACTTACTACTATATTTGGATACAACCCCTCATATTTTTGCTTCCTTTTGGGAACAACGGATTTCGAGCTTATTCTATCGACGATAATTTTCAGAATTTTCAAGCTATGATTTTGAGACTTTCACAAAAGTTGCTCTATATACTTAACTAATACATTATGCATATTATAAATTAGTTTGCATTCGCACATGCGCAGTGAAACATTTTTTAGTAAACCTGCTCATTGTTCATCCAATTTTTATTATTTTTTAATTCTGATTGCAGAGTATAAAGTACAATATTGTTTGTCATATTTTCTGAAAAAGAACTTTTTTTTATATTAAGAACTCTGCAAATTATAAGCAAAAAACTAGGCGAAATTTGGGACTGTTTTTATAAAAACCTTAATTTCTCTACGAGTATACATGCTATCCTCATAAAAATGAACACAGTATATTACAAGAAGCTACTTATTAATAATCTCGAGTTTGAACGCATTTGCTACATTGGTTTTTACAGGGTTATGGAAAAGATCTTCGTTTTTTTTCAATTTGTTGACAGTCCCCAATGGGGCTTCGTGGAAAAAACCTTCCCGGAAATATATAACCTATACTATACTGTTTACACTCCTGCAGTTTAAGGTTAATTCCTCATGTATTTTTCTAGATAGTTAACAAAACGTCTAAAATCGCAAGTGACCGGTCACCTTTGGCAATATAGTGTAGATATCCTCGTTAGTTTTGGAGATGAAGTATAGAAATTTGGTTTAACCCTTAAACTTTCCACTTAGTAACATATTATTGGTAAACTCTATTTTTATATGTTACAGAAAATGTTAATTTTAACATTATTGTAGCTAACAAATGTTTAATGTTAAGCCACATGCTTTTACATTTAAAAATATATATGTTTCACATTTTATAAAAAATAATATTTAATTCAAATTAATTTACATATACAGAAAATAGCACAAAATATAGAGCTACAATTTCTTTTTTGTATGTCAAATGTGAACTCCTTGCAAATATTGCATTACCAGTAAAAATGAGACATATATATATAGAAGAAACGGAAAGGATACTGCAGGAAGTAAACTTAATAAAACGGAAAAGCAAAAATTGTAAAAGTATGGATATCTTATGCAATCTTCAGAGGAGCCTCAGAAGAATATTCATAGTAAAACTATGTTATTTCATCAAATATTGTCAGCATTATGCTTCAAATCGGCAATATTAATCTTCTAATAACATATATACTATGAAACAAGGTAATAAAAAAAACTACAAGAATTGAAATAACATAATAAATAAAATAAATAAACTATTATTCAACATAAATAGAAATTAGATCATAAAACAATGTAAAAAATTCACCAAAAAACTAATGTTTCTGTGGATTGAACAAGATGCAGAGTGCTTTACAAGGAGAATGTCATCATTAAATTCAAAATGGCTGCTAAAAACACAGTCATTGCTTTTAAAGAAATTTTGAAAGGAAATTAAAAATTGATTTGTACTGCCATTAAAATATAAGTAAAAGCTGAAATTATAGACAAGTTAAAAAAAAAAAAAAATCTTGTGCTTCCCTCTATTATGGATGATAGGAAGATGGAATTAAAAGAAATGCAATTAGAATGTGATGAAAACTAAAGGAAGTAAATAAAATTTAAACAATAATAAAGATGAAAGATGAAATAGGAAGACTGTAGTACAATAATTAGCCATGTATGAAGAGACAGTGTGTGAATAAAATAAAGAGTGCATTATGTATTATGTTTTGTGTATAATGATGAGTTTGTAAAGCACTCTGCATTTTGTTCAATCAACAGAAATATCAGTTCTTTGGTGAGTTTAGGACATTGTTTTATGATATAATTTCTCTTTATGTTGAATAATAGTGTCTTTATTTATTTATTTTGTTGTTTGAACTCCTGTAGATTTTTTTTATTATCTTGTTTCATATATATATATATATATATATATATATATATATATATATATATATATATATATATATATATATATATATATATATATATATATATGTATATATATATATATGATATTAGGAGCTTAATACAGTCGATTTTAGGCATAATGCTGACAACATTTCACGAAATAACATATTTTTACTATGAATATTCTTCTGAGGCTCCTCTGAAAATTCCATAAGATATTCATACTTTTCCAATTTTTGCTTTTTTGTTTTATTAAGTGTCCTTCCTGCAGTATGCTTTCCATTCCTTTTTATAATATCTAATCTTTTATTTGTTTTTCACATGTGTTTTTCACATGTGTAACCCGGGCCCGAGATAATAACAATCTCAGAGCAAGGCGTTAACCCCCTCCCTCTCCATATCCGCAAATAAAACGAATAATTTGTTCAAGAAAACCACCTTCACCTACATTAACGCGATCACTAAAAAAATAATAATTTTTTTCTGATAATTAGAACATAACGAAGACCCTATGCTAAAATAGCCAGCAGATAACAACACTTCCCATCCTCAATTTCAGATCTATATCTTAATTAGTCATCAAAATTTTTGTTCATTAGTAAAAATTGGCAATCATTTCCTTTCATTTTCGCAAAATAAATGGAAGGATCGGCCAGAGAAACAGATCTCTTTGTAGTTCAGCTTTTAATGAAAGCAGATCCCTGTCTGAAACGTTCTCGGATTTTTTTCACTGGCGCCGGCAGATTTTTGCATAAATTAAGAAAAATTACCGGCCGAGTTTTTCAAAAATCACATAGTCGGATGCAGATTTTTTTTTTTTTTTTTTTTTTTTTTTACATATGCTCAGAAAATTTCGAATTAATATCTTAATTACTTTTCTTAAAATTCGCTAATTAGTAAAATAATTTCGAATTCGTTCATTTCTCGTTGCAAATCCACAACAGCAGCTCTTTTCTTTAGCCATTTTGATTTATAAGATGGCATTTTCGATGCGATGTTTAACCCCTTCGCGACGAGCGTCCTTTACAGAATTTTTAATCTTTTACCACCGGTTTTTCAAAACAGAAATTTTCGCCTAGTTGAATCGCAGAAATGCTAGGGTTACATAAGGCAAATCTTACAATAAAAAATAACTGGTGGGAATAATCGATGATTCTGAGCATCTTATGCGTCACGTATACGTGTCGCTCGTCCCCAAGGGGTTAATGATATTCTAATTAATATCTTGATTAATTATCAGAATATTAAAATTCTGAGACTGAGGTGCACATGGTCAGCCCTTGGACTATCCCCACCTAAATTTTCAGACTCCCAAGTGGGCTAGATTTTCCTAGTCATCGCCAACAGACACACACACTCACAGACACACAAAGCGAAACTTTATTTTATTTGTATAGATATTGCAAATCTGTAGTGTTTACACTATTGTTTATCTCATTGATAACTATTTTTGATTTAGCAATAATTTGTTGAAGAATAAAACATTTTTAATTATGTTATGATATATTTTCATTAAAAGTATATTTAAATTTTAATGTCATTAAAATGAATTGACGATGCGGGAAAAAAAATGAGCGTCCTGCACTGTTTCTGAACCCCTCAGGGGATCTTTATCACTCTTTGTAATATTTAACCTAAATTCTGGAAATTGGAATTTTATTTTCAAATATACATATATTTTTAATTTATTTATTACAAGGTTGCATTGATTGTAAATATATTGATTTCGATTATGGACAGGAAATATATTGATTTATAAGTTTTCTTTGGTAAGACAACGAATCAATAGTTTTCACAAAGAGGAACAGTAATTGTAGCTATTTTTGAATTTGAAAAGAAAGAAAAATGTATATTTATTTTCTGCAAGAATACAAAATGCCAAAAATAATTTTAAAAAATCTTAGTTTGGCCCACTGTGCTTTTAATCCCTGAGGTTTCGTAATGTGCTCTTGTGGGTTTCCAGTTATCAATTCCTATGCGTTTGCGACTTATCTCAGCCATGAAAAACCAATTTTTTATTTCTACTACATATTTCGCTAGAGATATTCCCAATTCCAATATTGTTAGCAATGACAATTGCCCCAATCTTTACAAAACGTAACAATTAGATTTTTCTATCTTGCCTTTGAGCATTCAAAGACTGTTTATTACCAGACTCGACTAAACCGTCAACTCATCACTTTCCTTACACGCTAATTCTTAAAATCTCTATATAATAAAACACATTGTAATGGTGCCGGTTCCGACCACACTGGTTTGCGAATCGACCGTAGCTAAAACGTCATGTTAGGCTTAATGAAAAACATATGCTAACATATGAAGCTAAATGATAGTTTCATCTACTTAAAATAATGTCTGTTCAGCATATTTTCGTATAAAACATGTATATTATATCCAGTTATAATGTTTTAAGTTTTATATTAAAAATAACAGATTAATCATGGATTACCTGATGTAAACAAACAAATACTGTTGCTATCAGAATTATAAATCCCATATCTAGAAAAAAAAATGAATGACTCTTTGAACTCTCTTCATTAAAATATCCGATTATGCTCTTAAAATATTTGTAAAAGCATATTAAAGTCTTTAAATATATTAAAGGATTTCTTTATTTTATTTCTGGAAGCATTTTTTTCCTGTAAGCACTTTTTTCAGAAATAGCCGTGATAGCTTTTGTAAGAGAGGCTTTTTTGCGATGATCCATCAGTATTTTACATTTTATTCCTAAGTACTGTACTGGCGCCATCTTTTGGCAATAAATATAAACGAAAGAAGTTTCTGTTGAAAAGAGTATTTTATATAACATAATAATAAAGTTGTAAAATAATATAAAATGCATATAAGCATATTTTTAAACTAAGAAAAATTCAGGGAGTATTGATTTATTTTAAGATCAACTTTTAAAAGCTTCAAGCTTAATATCATTTCTGACTTAAAAATTTTTAACTTGGTTAAATCAAATTTTAATCGCCTATCTTACATCCAATTACATTCTAAAATTTTGCTTGCATTGTGAAATGAATATTTCTTATGAAACACAATTAAAATATAAGGAATATATAGTACCGCATATCACGTATGTTAATTATATCAATGCAGATGAAATTTTGATTCTTAACGTAGTAACATTTAAACCTAACTTTGTAGTGAAAAAAAACATAATTTAATAAGAGAATGTAAAAATATATTTTTCAGTTATACTAATGCATTTAATAATTTCAATTTATTTATGAAATAAAATAAGAAGATTTTAATGATCAAAATTTATTATAGATTTTTCAGGCTTATTTTTAAAGTAAGACAAAATCAGGTTTTAATTTAATGAATACTTTTAAAACTTAAAGTTATATAATCTACTTCCATCGTTGTATTTATTTTAACTATTTCTTCATTACTGGAAAACTATGTTTTTATCTGTCATTTTAAATGGGATATTTTCCTACTGTGAATTAAGAAGCTAATATCCATAAACATGCAATTTTCTGGCTCTTTTTATGTCTTTCTGCTATGTAGTTGTTTCTTCATGACTGGAAAATTTTGTTCTTCAAGAAATATTAAAATTCAACTCCATTATATTATTAACTTAGACAATTTAAAACGAACAAAAGTTTAATGTTTTGTGCAATTGTTAAACCAGTTCAGAATTTGCATTTAATTTTTCTTATGTAACCAAACAATGAGCTGTAAGTCAAGTTCTTTAGAAACTCATTAATATATATATATATTAAACCTTTCGCACATGGATTAATTTTTAAATATTTTTGAATGTTTTGTCCAATCGTTGAACTATTTCAGAAATTGAATATTGGGTGAAAAAAAATCCTCATCATTTGTATTTGTAGAAATCATTTGCCATTCTTAAAATGTACTTTTCTACAATACAAACCTTTCAATAACAAAATCTTCATGCTGTTTGTTTGTATGAAGTCTTATGGAAATGAAACGCAGATGAACATTCCGTCGTTTCTGACGGGTGTTATATACTAGTAAAATAAGATTCCCACTAACAACGCTAGACCATTAATACCGCTCCAACTTTGACTGGTTCTATTTTTCTCAGTCAGGCGAGAGCACTCTGGTAGAAAAGTAATAGTAATAAGATTTTTGTTCCCCAGTGTATTAAGATTGGGGTTTAGCGACATACTATACAGACCTTCACTTGTACACTGATAGTTTATCATTATTGTGATCATTAAAATGTCTTTTCCCCAAAAATATTATTTTGCTAAACATTATGAACAAATTTAATGCAGCTGGCAATAAACATTTTCACTTTGGTTGGTTTAAAGCGCACGCAAATCTTGAAGGGAACGAGAGAGTGGACCGCATCGCTCTTTCAATAGTTGAAGAGAGCATCTTTGATACAGAATTGGATTTGGGTTTTCCAATCTCATGCGTGTGAAGAATTACTTTAAACAAAATAATATTTCAGAGTAGCAGAGTGACTGGAAGAACTCAGATAAAAGTAGAGATACATTTTCTGTGATCAAATGAGTTAAAACAGATTTTTTGTTTTTTTCGCAAGTGGTTATATATTTCTTGACTGTTCACGGCTCTTTTTCAGCCAATTTGTACAAAATTGATAAGAAAACTAACGATAGATGCGAGTGTAGGAATGGAGGAGACACAGCGCATTATCTTTTTGGAAAGTGTGCGATTATGCCATGTCATTTTTTATTTAACTCAAGCCACACTCTCAGATGGAGTATGAGAAATACATTACTTAAAAATGAAAACTATAGACACATTTGTGAAAACTATAATGTTTTTATTAATAAGTTTTCTTTCATCAGATACAGATTTTAATCCTTGTATTTGGAAGGCTCTTGCTACACAGTAAGTTGGTTATATGTTCGTGCGACACTATGAACTTCAAACTGCATGAAATTATTATTATTATTATTGTTGTTTATTTATTTATTTTAACTACAAACTTCTTTTGTACAGTTTACAAATCTAATACTGTGTCGTGCCGTTTTCTCGTATGGCGTCATACAGGTTTGTTATGGGGGGATGTGTCATCATGTTAAATAGTGAATTACTTTGGATGTCTTTAAAAAGCTGAGTGGACATTTAGTTTACTATCTTTTAGGACTTGTCACTTGATTTTAGCAGATTTAGTAACTTTAAAGTCGATAAATACTGAACTACTTTCAAGCATGGACGATGTAATTAACATTTGAAAACAGGAATGACTGTGATCAAATGAGAATATATGCTAATGATTTTAAATAAGTAGACTCCGTGCGAATTGACGTACATTTAAGATTCACTTCAGTGTTTAAAAGATTTTAGGTTCCTGGGATTTAATTCAAGATTTTTTTACAATTTTTTTACAAACTTTTGTAACTGTAAAAGTCTATAAACGCTGTTTCAATATCATCATCATTCTCTTTCTTTTTTGTGTTTCTTTTTACATATGTATTTGTAAATGTCTTTAAAAGATGTTTATTTAATTTGCTTTACTTTATTCTCGTTTTTTTTAATTTAACATTTTTTAAATTAATTTTTTGTTTGTTTGTTTGCATAGCAAGCGCGTCAACCTACTTGGTTTTATAATGTTGTGGATGAGTTTTCCACTTTGGGTTGCTGGATAGTGGTAGAAATCTTTAAACTGGGGGGTAATTTCTTGTGCCATTTTGTGGTTGACTCCCCTGGTTGGGTGATACGTGAATATGTATTACGTAAATTGTTTGATAAATATTTATGTATTAATTGTAAGAAAAATAATAAATTTCACACAGAAAGTGTTGTAAAAACGAAATTCATGTTTATGGATATGTTTTTGATTTTAAAATATTTATTTTAAAATGATTAGCTGTTTAGTTGATTATTTTTGTAATTATCGTGTTAACGAATTGTGGAAAGAAAAAATATATACTAAAATATAAAACAAAACGTGTTTTAAAAAAGTTTAATTATATAGTTCATTTTTATTTTTAAGAATTATTTTTTTATTCAGTTTAAAGTTAATTTTGTCAAAACTTCAGTTATGTATAATATCGTCCATGTTGTTAAAAGTGTCGAAAAATATGATATTTTTTATAGATTTAAATTTATATTATTTATATATTTTAAATACTTCTAAAAACTCCATTGCTTCCTTAAAAAAATTATATATATATATATATATATATAATTTCACCATTTTACATATCCTTTTTACATAAAATTTTCAATAATACATCATTTTTTTATGTAATTGAAAATTTATTAACATAATTTTATTTATTATTTAATTATATTTATTTATTATTTAACTATCAGTTATCATTCTTTAGACAGTATTTGTTTTAATCTTTAACTAATAATAGTAATCAAATGCTTTTATTAAATCATAGAATATTCACAATTTTTTTCATAGATGGCAGCACCTTATTAATTCATTTGAATACATGGTTTGTGTTCTATTTTAAATTTTCTATAGAAGGAGTTGGTTCTTTATATTGGTTTGTGTTTGGCTTTGCTGTACAATAATAATCCTTGGTCAATGATCTTTTAAAACTTATTTTGGCAACATGTACTCTCCAATATTGCCTGAGTTATGTGTTGACTCCTGTTTGGATCATGAATTCTATCTGGTAACTGTTGTTTTCTTTTCCCTATATCCTTTTTAATCTTGTGGAATTTTGAACTTTATGATTACATTTCACAGTTTTTTTCCCTTTTTTATGGGTAAGATTTCTTTCCTTTTTAATAATGTTTTTATTTTTTGAACTTTATGATTTTTTCACAGTTTAATTCTCTATTTTGGTGTGGTAGTCCAAAATCATATTCTTTAGCAATGTTATGGCTAATATGATGATGAAACCACACATTTTATTTGTGGTAAATTAGGCATTTGGAACCTGAAGATTCTGTCCACAAATTTCATTTTTTCAATTTATTTTTCTTTTTCTTTTCTTTACTTTTTTTTTTTTTTTTTTTTTAAACTATGTATATGGAATCTACATTCAGAGTGTTGAGAAACACTATTGTTGTCAATTAATTATTACATTCTAATTCATAATTTCATAATATATCATGAAAATGCAGGTTCAGAGAAACAAGATGCATTTTTAAATAATTAAAATATTCATAATTTTCAAAAAATTACTGAATATTCTAATAGAAGAAATTAGCTCTCACATGTAACGGAGTTATACAAGTATTCCTCCATTTATTAAAATAGTAAATAAACAGAAACATTAGAAAATCATCCAATTTATCAGATATATACTTTTAATGTATTCTAGGAGGAATAACACAAAATAATTCATTAAAAGTATATATCTGATAAATACGGATGATTTTCCAATTTTTCTGTTTATTTACTATTTTAATGAATGGATGAATACTTGTATAACTCCGTTACATATTAGAGCTAATTTCTTTTATTAGAATATTCACTAATATTTTGAAAATTGTGAAAATATTAATAATTTAAAAATGCATTTTGTTTCTCTGAAACTGCCTTTTCATAATAATTAAATTTTATTATGAAAAAAAAAATGTTTTCTGTTATCAGCCTTTGTTGTTTATTCGCCGTTACAAAAAATGTATGTGGAAAATTTTTCAGAATATAGTAGCATTCATCACATTATAAAAATATAGAGATTCTGGAGATAATTTGTTTTAAATCATGTGTTCAATATTCTCACTGAACTAGGAATGGTTATGAAATTTATTTGTCTTTTTTCATGATGTTAAAAACAAGCATATAATTTATTTAATAAAACTAAGTTTTTAAAAAATATATATAGTAAACCTTTTTTTAGGTGCGTTCGTAATTATATAAATACGTAGCACCTATTGTCGTCGTCTGGTCCGTCCGTCCGTCCGTCCGTCCGTCCGTCCGCATATAACAACGCAAAAACTTCCCAACCGAATGATTTTGAAATTTAAGCTATATTATCTTTGCAGAATTTTGTCGAAACATTTCAAATTTTTAAACAATCGAATCAAAACTTTAGAAAATATTAATAAAAACATTTATTAAGAAATTAGATTTTTTTTAAAATCTGTGCTTTCTTTTTATAGGAGCTTTCTAAGTTTAATCGTCAAGCGACCGAGATACTTATTTCATGATAGAAATTAATCTGCAGACGATATAATTCATTTCACAGAATTAAAAATCATCAAGATCTGAATATTTATATAACTAGCTATAGTACGAACGCACCTCGTTTGTAATGTTTGACGTACAATTTCCAACTTGTTTAGTTATTTAATTCGAGATTCATACTATAAATTAAATAAGTATGACAGTATAAAACAACCTCTTGTGTATTTGCATCCTCAGTAGATGTATCCATGTTACAATATTATCAAGAAAATTAATCCCCAGATTTTCAGAAAAAAAATAAGCAACATGTAATCAGAAGGTTATACGTCCACATATGCAAATCTTAAAATAGATGACAGGTGATCAATTACGTTGAATAAAAAAATATATATATGTTTAAATTTTTTATTGAAATTTTCACGCTTAGAAATGAGCGTTTTCATAACACGAACAATCTATATCAGTACAGTTTCTTTAAAAGAAATTAATGTATTATACGAGGGACGTTCCGAAAGTAAGTTTCGTGATTTTTTGAAAGAAAAAATGGTACACCCGGTAGAAACAAACTATCGTCATAAGAATCCCTGTTGCTGATTCAACGACGGAAGAAGCGTCAGCGGAAGAGAAATGACGCACGTACAAAACGGCGAAGAAGAGAGAGTAGCAGCAGACTGGCGTGTCCGAGGTTATTCGAATATAAATCACGATGACAGACAGACTACTGACAATGTGGCCTTTTGAGTTAAGGTATTGTGCTCTTGGACGACAGCAGAAAACGACACACACCAAGGCTCACAGAAGATCAGATTCGTCTCTTGGGATGAGAGAGATTGGGTCATCCGACCTACAGCTCAGATCTTGCCACATTGGACTTTCACCTGTTCCCTGCATTGAAAGCCGCACTCTCCGTACTTTAGTTCCAAAACAATGATCAGTTAGAACATGCTGTACGACAATTCCTTGCATTGCAGGGCGCCGTGTTTTACCAGAGTGGTTTCTTCAAACTAATTGCACGCTAGAACAAATGTTTCAATATCAGTGGCGATTATGTTGAAAAATAAAACAAGGTGTATATTTCAAGAACCATGGTGTATTTTTTTTTTGGCAATAAAGTTTCTGCGAGAAATTGAAGAAATTTAATTTCAGAACGATCCTTGTAAGTGGAAATTAATCCTTTCAAAGGAGGTAAAAAAGGGAGGGAATTTTTAATTTTAATCCCCAACTTTCAACGCTCCATCAAAAATATTGAACGACATTTTGGTTTTATAATAAAAGAGAAGGAAATAAATAATTCCTAATCAATTATTTCGTAAATTCTGATGGCAGTAAATCATTTTAACATTTTAGCAGCATAATTATTTTACCAGCATAATTATTTTATATGAAACACTTTAATAAGAAGCATTTTAAGACTCTTAATAAAAAAGGGAACTTCTTATTAAGCCAAAAACACAACAAACTTTGAATGCTGAATAGAATAAATACTAGATTTATATAAATTCTTTCAACTGATATACGCTAATTGGTTAAGTACTTTTTCCACATTATTTATTAATCATTCTTAGAACCACATAATCTAATTTTATTTAAGGGATTTATTTCTGAGAGAAAGAAACAAATCAGAAAACATTCTTAATATGACGACAAATCTTTTACTTCTAATGTTTGTGTAATGCCTTGTACGAATATCGATTCAGTTTTATTTCAAATATCTTTATATCAAGTGTTTTATATAATCAGATGTTTATTTTAAGTCATGTCAAGAAGTTTATTTTTAATTCTTGTAACGATATTTGGGAACAATGTAAACTATTTAAAAACTATTTAAAATTCCATTAAACTAAAATTATTTTAATGTTAATGAATGTCATATAATTCATTTATTTATTATAATGCCATTCCATCGAATAACATATTTTTTCGAACCATAACAATAAGTCATTCAGTCAAGTAGTTTAGAATTTATGCTTTTAGACAGTTTGATATTATTAAAGTTAAATTCATGTAATCGTCGCAAAACAAATTGCCATGCGTGTAGTGTTTTAAGCATAATTCAAAAATTACACAGCGAAAGAAGCTGTAATTGAGCCTTCACATATTTGAAGTATTTGGAAATCGACTTCTGTGTACAAATTTACAGATTGCGTTACATAATTGTTTCAAAAACTAAATTTAGAAATAAATTTTCGAAAAACTATTATTTTTGAAATTTCGAAAATAAATAGGTTTTATAAAATATATGAATGCTAACGCATGTATTTAAAAAAGAATAATAAATTGATTTCCAGGAAGTTTCAAATATGCGAATCCATACTTACAGCTCATTCAACAATGTAGTTTTTGTGTTATGCCTAAAATAATTCTTCATTGCAAATCGTTTTGTAACAATCACAAATCAATTTATTATTACGTTTCCTAAGTTTCAGAATTTCTAAACTACATGACAGAATGATATCGCATTTGGTATTGTAGAAAAATTTGTCAAAAAAAAAAAAAAAAAAAAAAAAATCTTTTCGAAAAAAATATTGTCCTAAAAATGTCACAGTGACGTAAAATTCCCGTATAAAGCTTTTTAAAGCAATTTTGTTATAAAAATTTATAGACTCTTCTCTTTTTGGCTGAATTTACAATATATGTTGTCTACGGGATATAAATGATTCAAATACATGGTAATGAAGCATTAAACTCTGCAGGCTGTAATCGTTTGAAGTATGATTTTATAATGTTTTTTGATTTTTATGTAATTAAATTGTTACATGTTATTCCGATTCACGATGGCATAATTACAATAAAAAATTGTGCACGTGATATATTTTTTTTACTGGACTGCACAAAATTGTATTATATTTTTCATCTATAAACGAAAATAAATAAAATGTCATTTTTGACATTATAAAGAGTCCCCACCTGTTTTACATTTTTTCAGATTAAGATAATTTCAATATACTTTGATTTTTAATTATAATATTAATACAACTATGCACAGGACCGAATAAAATATATAGACACGCTAACGTCTGTGCATGGAAATTCCCAGAGTAGTGATTTCAATTACGCTACGATATTTCCAAGCAGGCTGTATATGATCGGATAATGCATCAAAAACATTTAGTTTAATGGTTGACATTTTATTGCCATTAAAAAAACTTCAGTGTTTAAAATTTCTACTGCTGGCATATTTTTGCATTTCAAAGAAAATCGCACACTTCTGTAGGAAAACAATTTTCATTAAAACTTTAAAGGTTTATAAGCTTACAGACTATTACTTGAAATGTTATTATAAAATTTATACATACGTAAGCAGCAGTATGACAGCTCAATGTAATAGAGCTGTCTATGCCCCGTATATAATGTGCTGTCCTCTAAAAAAAACCCATATTTTGAATTTATCTTTATATAAAGTCTATTAAGGAATACAAAAAAATTAAACATAGCTATATTTTCACGGCTTGCTCTGACTAAGATTTTAATGCTGAGCATTTTTCATTCTATCAATATGTTACAAAATGACAGCCAATTAAGCAAGAAATTGAAAAAAAACCACTTTTTCCCCAAAAAAACACCATGTTACCTAAAAAAAACCCACATGTAAAAATAATTGGAAATAAAATTATTTATTTGACAGCAAAATATTTTTTTTTCATTATTATTTATTTTCAAACCACAATTCTGCAAAAAAATATTTAATATTTCATTATTTTTGTAAATTGAAGGAATTTCAAATGCAAAATGCAAAATAAAATTATTTGTAAATTCGCTCCAGACTTTTCACATTTCTTTGCATACATCTTCAGTAAATTTAAGAAAAAAATTGTTAAAAAACATTTGTAAAATCTTCGAGAGTTTATTAATGGAGAAGCATCAGTAATAGCCACATTTTGGTTTCTTTTGTTCTAAATAATATGGTCATTAGATTCAAACTTGAGTACTCTTAATTTTTGATGGCATTAAGCAATTTATTCGACGATCATCATTTACTTCTTCAGTAATAATAACATGAAACTTTAAATCATCTTATTTAATAATCACCTACTGGTCACATTGTAACTTCTCAGCTTCTAGTACAGAACAGAGTAAATCATTATCTTCATTATCGGTAATATCACTTGAGGTGTTCAAAATAGCGGCTTCTTCTGTATTTTGCAGATCTGTATCTGATAAATCTAAGCTCCATAAAGATTTATTACTTTCCTGACTGCCATCTTCACTAGTAGTAGTACTTTCATTCTCAATGCTTGTTTTTGAATATCTTTTATGCAGTGAAGAGTGATTACAATGCTGTTAAGTGCTTGGAGATTCGTGTGATTTTAACACTTCATCTATTTCTTTTTGTGTAATAACTGAAACACTCATCTTTATTCTTTCCTTACATCTTGTACGAGCTGTAGTTTGTGTTTTATCAAATTGATCAGTGTCAATCTAGAAAAAAAATTATCTAATTGATATTAAAAAATATTGAGTACTTAGGTAATAAAGGGAATGGATTGGTGCTGTTTCCAGAACATCTGCCAACATTGTCACACAAAATCTTATATTACTAATCACATTTCTTCAACATTTTTGCATGTGTAGCTTTTTAATGCTTTCACTTTTTCCTACCACTGATGCATTAACCCTAGGGACTGCAAGTATCAGGTCATACTATCATATCTGAACATTTAGCCCATATTTGGCACCAAATAAATTTCCATTCCCTTTAATATCTAATTACGTCTGTCAGCGGCTACCTTAATGCATTTTTCCCACAAGGAGAGAGTAAAATTTTCTTGCATTTTATCAAGGATTCTACTTTTGCTCGTTGCCATATGTTTATAATAACATATTTATTTGGGCTATTTAATTTTAGATTACTATTAATAAAAACATTTTAAAAGTATACTGTTTAACACTTTTAAATAAAAAAGTGGCTACTAATTTAAAGTTAGTGGCCACTTATAAAACTGCTACCACTGGTCACTAATGAAATTTTCCAATTTTGCCTTTTACCTAATATTATTAGTCCTCGTTTTACCCAGGGTTGTATTGGTTTAAACATGGAAAATAACAGT
Source organism: Maratus michaelseni (assembly GCA_963931845.1). Taxonomy (NCBI): domain Eukaryota; kingdom Metazoa; phylum Arthropoda; class Arachnida; order Araneae; family Salticidae; genus Maratus; species Maratus michaelseni. Next base: position 300,200,718 of record OZ007593.1, on the reverse strand, counting down.
TCTAACTTTCCTGGTCAAAATATGTTTTGATCATCAGTAATTAAGACTCATTTTGATTTTTAAAAATATATTAAAATTTATTTTATTAAAATAAATTTAATACAACATGCGTTACTTATCAAGTAATAACTTTTTTTGTATTAAGGCTAACACAGATCAAACTTTGAAAATTATCATTATTGCTGAAGAGTTTGCACAACAATTCTCCAGGTGCATTATGAAATCCAAATATTTGAAATGTCTTTTTAAGAGAGTTTAAATTATTTTTGAGTGGTTGAAGCAAATTTGACCACTTTTAAATGGTTAAAACCAGTTTTGACCACAATCCTGGTTAAAATGTGTTTTGACTGATCAAAATTACAACCCTGGCTTTACCTTCTCAGATGATAAAGCAAAGGTAATGAAGTTCATCGATGACACAGAAAGAGTACACTCTTGTTCTTGAAAGAAGATTTTTCAAATATAACAGGAGTACTACAGCGCTGGCACGACTACATAGAGCCGAAGCAATAGAAATTGATTTTAAAAATAGTAAAATAATTTACCCATCAAGAGCCTAATTCTCATCCATTATCCATGAAGCAATAGAAATCTACATACGTAACGTAAACATTTGCAATGATTCCGCCTCATTTGAATTGCCTAAAATTTGGCACGAGGTCCTTTTCCGTTTCAAACAACAATAGCGAAATATAATTTTCACGATTACAGTTGGCTACTTCAAGCACCTGCTTTTCTCAGTTTTACATATTTGGATCTCGTGATTCATGTTTTCAATGTTATTTTTCAAATTTTGCAAGAATATTTTATTTATCAATATATTTTCTTGAAAATGACGCCGCAAAGAGCGTTGAAACGTATGTTGAATCATTAAAAAGGTCTTTATAAGCCTTTTGTTGTTTTATTTTAGTATCACTTAAGCATTTTTCCTAAATTTTAAGATTTTTCTGATTAAATTGCTGCCACTTCCTTCCTGAATTGTATTACGATATTCTTCTGTGGTATATTTTTAATTACATAGAAAAGGGGGGAATGTATCAGATTTCAAGATTTACCTTTTATGCGAAATACAAAATGATATTTTGCAATTCACTTAATTTGTGTTGCACAAAACTGCACAAACTTACAGTTCATCTGAATGCTTAGAAGAGAAATAGTACAAACTAGCATCTATGCATCTATATTAGTTATTCCTACCTTAAGTAAAATATTTTGCAATTAAAAGTTAAAAGAGTGAATAAAATAAAATAATTATAAAAGTTTGAAAACATCAAAATAATGTGTAAAATACAAGTGAAGGGTATTTGTGTGTAAAAAAGATTGATGGGTTTTATTTTTGCAAACATGGATTTTTTTATGATATACTAAAAGCAAAATCCTTAGAAGTGCCTTCAATATGCATTAAATTTGCATAATTTAATTACGTTCCTTAAAAATAAATGTATTTTTAAGAAAATTTGTATATTTTATCATTTATTTATAAAAAAATATTTTGCATGGGTTTTTTAGCTCCATTTTTAAAGGTTGCCAGCCGAGCTCTACATGACATAATCAGCTGGAAATGTAACATTATATTCATATTTTAATGGTTTAACATAAAAACATTTCAAAATTGATGTACAGCATTCTAACATAACGTATTATAACAAGCAAATATGTGAAAATGAAGCTCATGTTTTGCCAAAATTCTGAATTATTAGATTAAATTCTTTTAAAATTAAATAAACACTCCTTAGGCATTATCAAATGTTTTTACTGTTGAAAATGGTGTATAGAAACAGGGCAAAAAGGAAAAAAATTGACATCAGTGAAATATTTGATAAAATACTAGGGTGGGTTTTTTTAGGAAACATTTCACACTGGGTTTTTTTTAGAGGACAGCACAATATAGATGATATTTTTGTCGTAGTTCCAAATAAATATTACTCATTATTACATTATCATATCATCAGTATTTAGATTATTTTAGTCATCCGGTTCAAAGTGGCATATTTCATAGAAAAAAGTTCATCTGTGATTTGCAACAAACAACCTTATTCTTCGAATTTTATAACGTAAGTTTAAATTTGCGTACAATTTTCTTTTACTCACTGTATAAATTATATAAGCTACTCATCATCAAATACTGTATATTACAATTTTATTTTAACATATACCTAAAAAAGCATTTTGACTATAACATCTGGATAAAAAGTAAAACAATTTTATTTATGATATTACAGATCTTATAGCATAAAAACAGAAAAAAATAATTCAAATGTTCAAAAATTGCCTATTTCAAAAGATACTACTTGTTATTTTTAACACTTTACACAAATTATCTGTATGGATATTCAATTTACATAAAAGAACATCTAAAACAATGACTTTAAATACAACTTCACAGATTTCATAGCATTCATTTTATTATATGTGCATCTACAAATTACCTCTTTGATGCATTCAATTATACACCACCGTGCTACATGAAAAATGTACGCAAAATAACTTTCACAATTAGTTTTAAAGTAATACTACTTATTCCAGTTTTAAACAAATTGTGGTGTTAAATTTCATTAATGCTGCGTTGTCGTAGCGAATTTTATTATTTACATTTAAGCAAAGTTAGGTAAACTTAAGAAGACATGCACTTTATCTTCACTTGCACGTATTTTAAGAAAGTTTCTTTTAGTTGAAGTGATCAATCTTATACCTGTCATTTATTGTCAAGAACTACTGAAGATACTTCTCATACATATGTTTTCGCTTAAAAACTAAATAAAAGTAAACAAATAAAAAGCTGTGTCTTTATTTTTTCTTAAAAAGAAAGGAATAAAATGTAATATATTTAAAGTGGACATAAAAATATTTTCTCATCATATCGTAAACAAATAACAAACTGTAAAAATCCTAAATATTTAATGCTTTTTACATAGACTGATGTTTTAATAATTTAAGAATAGTTTATAATATATAAAAAAAGTATAGCAAATAAAATGACTAATAATAAAATAAATAATAACTAATAATAATATAGTATAGCAAAATATATAAAATAACTTTTAAATTTCATGAAGAAATATATTTATTCATTTATAAGAAAGAAAACTCAGTTTCGAAAAAGAAGTTTTATATCTATATATTAAGGGGCAAATGTTTCCGTGCGTAACGCTGATGTCATTTTGCGAATGGCAACACTTGACGATGAAATTTCGGTTTTAGGATGTTTGCTACAGCATTTTTAAAATGTCTAAACATCGCACATTTTCAATTTTTATACCGTGATATAGGAAAAAATCTACATTCAAATGCAATTTCTTTGACAACTGTACCTTAATTGACTGATTTATTATGGCTTTTAAAATAATTTTCAATCATGAATTTTGAATCTCTTTTGTTTTTTAATTTATATTGCAATTATTCTTTTCTGTTGCTACGCCCTAAAAAACGGCACAATAATAATAAAAAAAATTATAACACCTTTACTTTGTTTTTATAAGCCAATAAAAATTCAGACTCAATCGCTATATTTTTGTTCTTTTGAAATTGACGTCATTATGAGGCGCATCAAATGCTCATTTATCATATATAAATAGAAAATATTAAATATAAGTGCGTTAAAATGCTGTAATACCTTAATTTAAATTTATTGGAAGTTAAACATCTACTTTAATACAGACGTTTCAATTTCAAGAAAACAATTTAGTAAAAAGGGCAAAAATAAAAGTTAGATATGACGTCACATTCTGTTAAAAGTTTTCAATGTGATTTCAGAATGACTATAAATAATCGTCTGCTATGTTTTATCCCTACTTCGGTTGTATGCTACAGCTGTATCTTATAGCTATACGTTACATAGTTAAGTATGTTATTTGTTTAGATGATGAGCTAACTTTTTCTATGATTTATATAAAAAATTTTCCCTTTTCAAACAAAACTTCAAAAATAAAACATGCAATCTAATTTTAAAAACTGTAACATATTAGTACAATTGCATCAGAATAACTTAATTGTTATTAAATTTCAATTTTGCGATTTCTGAAATTAAGACTAAAAATCCTGAGATTTTTACTAAACGTCAGTTTATGTATTATCAGGTTGTAAGGGAGTTACATGTTCGAGTTTTGTTCTTGAAAATTCATTCAGATTCTGAAAGCCAATTTTTTCGTCAAATTTCGCCAAAATGGCCAAATTTGGCGATATTTTTTTCATTTGGCGCCAAGCAAGTGTTTTAGCATTGGTAATCTTCAAAGTCAATTTATCTGCCAAATCCCGCAAATGTCGCCAACACTTTTTAAGATAAAAATAGCTTGACCCATAATGACCCATGACCAAATTGACTCACTAATCGAATTTTCTCGAACAGTTGAAATAGCCCAATAGTCTTCTCGTTCACGAAAACTGTAGGATACTAAATTTTGTTCAAATCATCTGAGCCGTTTTTAAAATAAAAATAGCTTGACCACTAAAGACTCACGACCAAAATGTCCCACTAATCAAATTTTCTAGAACATGTGACCTAGCCCAACAGTCTTCTCATGCCCGAAAACCATAGGATGCAAAATTTAGCCGAAATAGTCTGAGCCGTTTTTAAATAAAATTAGCTTGACCCACAATGACCCAAAAATGACCCACTAATCGGATTTGCTCGAGCATGTGACCTAGCCCAATGGTTTTCTCATGCCCAAAAACTGTAGGATAGAAAATTTAGTTCAAATCGTCTGACACGTTTTTAAGACAAAAATGGCTTGACTCATAATGACCCATGACCAAAATGAGCTACTAATTGAAATTTCTCAAGCATGTGACCTAGCCCAATAGTATTCTCGTTCCCTAAAACTGTAGGATACTAAATTTAGATCAAATCTTCTGATCCGTTTTTAAGATAAAAATAGCTTAACCCATAATTACCCATGACCAAAATGTCCCACTAATAGAATTTTCTCGAACATGTGACCTAGCCTAACAGTCTTCTCGTGCCTGAAAACCATAGGAAGCAAAATTTAATCGAAATAGTCTGAGCCGTTTTTTAGATAAAATTAGCTTGACCCACAGTGACCTAAAATGACCCACTAATCGAATTTACTTGGACATGTGATCTAGCCCAATGATTTGCTCGTGCCCGAAACTCGTAGAATACAAGATTTAATTAAAATCGTTAGAGACTTTTTTTAGATAAAATTAACTTGACCCACGTTGACCCAAAAATGACCCACAAATCGAAAGTTCTCGAACATGTGACCCAGCCCAATAGTCGTCTCGTGCCCGAAAATGGTAGGATACAAAATTTAGTCAACATCGTCTGAACCGGTTTTTTAAAATATAATTAGCTTGACCCTGACCCATAATGACCAAAAATGACCCACTAATCGAATTTTCTCGAACATGTGACCTAGCCCAATGGTTTTCTGGTGTCCCAAAACGGTAGGATAAAAAATTTCGTCAAAATCATTAGAGCCGTTTTTAAGATAATTTTTGCATATATATATATAACCACACACAAGATTTGCTCGTATTAGAATATATGATTTCACCTAACACACATATGGCGACATTATTGTACTATAATAACACTTCATGTTTAAAAGTTCAAAAGATTCTATTTTACAAGATAATAAAAATTGTACTCTTTTAAGTTGGTTTACTGTTGGAAAACCTATTGAAGTTTATTCAAATAACTGTTAATGACACCAGTTACATCTTTCATGTTCCATAAAATGCATAAAATATAGTTACGTAAATTATGCATTTGTGTAATGCATGTTCATAATTATAACTTGTATAAAACTTTTATTCGTTTAACTAAACATCAGGATCTGGAAGAATGCTTGGAAATTTTAGTTATATTATTAGTTAAGATAGTCATGTAAGCTTTTAAGTAAATTTCAAATGTGATTTTTGTTGTTAATACATAGAGTCTGTTTCTAAAATGTTGAAACATTTAAATTAGGTATGCAGTAAACAATTCCATCATTTTTTTTTAATTATTTTATTTTTTATTTTTTTTACAAAAGCAATTCAATTTTATTAAGTTTTGTTTATTATCAGAAAACAGAATTATTGAGAAAAAATGTATGCTCTCCCTACTCTGAAAATTTCGACGAATATGGATTGTATCTCTTTTCTGGAAAAGTTTATAACATTATGAGACATTTAAATACGGATTAGAAAATTATTCACTTAAAAAAATTACATAAATAACATTGATACATAAATTTACATAAATACATTTGCATATGGTAAAACAGTGCATATAACGGAAAATAGCAAGGGTATTTATAAAATAATATCCATGGCGAGAAAAAAAAAATATAGAAAAAAAAATCTTTAAATTGTTACAGAAAAACTAAAATAACAATTGGACTGGGAATTATGCGTGTATTTTAAATTTTTGTAAAGAACACAATCTTATGGGGTCGTCCTCATACGGAAATTATACTAAATTCTGAAACTTTCAAAGCGAACGCCTATTATTGACTAAATAGGTGTCAATAAAAGGTTTATGTTCCAAATTTGCAGTACATTGTACCTTTTGGTACCAAGCGGGAAGTCCGACGGCCAGGTAGTTTAGGGATTTTGACGATAAAATATTTAGAATTCTTAATGTTAAATTCATTTTTAATCTTTGTAAAATAGATTGTATTCCAGGTAGTTTTTTTTTAGAAATAACTCAGAAACTACTTCTCTGAAGGATTTCGAATTTTGTAATATCCCATTTGAAGTTTCTGGAAATGAATTTCTGTAAATAAATCTTATGTTACAATTCATATTACTTTCGAAAATTTATGAAAAAAAAATATGTATTTTGAAGTACATTTTTGAAAACAATTATGAATTTTAACCTTTGAATATTTTAACAGTAATCGATTTCGAGAAGCTTCAAATTTGTGAATAAAAAATTACAGATCAAATAAGTTCTTGAGTTATGCCTAAAAGCTACTTATTTTGTAAAATGTCTTGTAACAATTACAAATCAATTTAAAATTCTGAGTTTCAAATATTAAAAATTAATAAAATCTAAACTTCTTGACATAATGACCTCCTTTTCGGTATCCTAAAGTAAGATTTCCCATAAAAGATTAATAAGATGTAAGAATTGTGTATACGTATCGAAAATATGATTTGTACAATTTAAGTATGAAGACGACCTTTTAAGGTTGTTTTTATCATAATTTGAGAGAAGACATGATTTCCAATCGAATGGCTATTTCTGAATTACTTTTTCTCTGGGTCAGTTTGGTGATTTTAAAATGTGTGGTGTTCTTTATGTTTTGTGACCGGCTGTACAACAGTAGTTGTTACTCTAATTTTAATATTCCTTTTCAGCAGAAAATGCTTACATCTCGGACATATTGTTAACATTTAAATAATTATTTTACTTCCTCGCAATTAATTGTATAAGTTAAAATAAAATAATAATTTATAATGTAAAATTTCGAAGGAATTGCGAAACCGTCCGTATATATAATATAGAATATATATATATATATACATATATATATATATATATATATGTGTGTGTGTGTGTGTGTGTGTGTGTGTGTGTGTGTATGATGCATTCGACATCCAATAACATCGTTCTGTTTCTTTAAGATTATGTACCACTTGAAATAGACATTGTTACGAATGACTAGAAAATAAGCATACATTTGAAAAACATACTTTCAAAAGTAATATTCCGTTTTAAAATTGCCTAAGGGGATTGCTGAGGTTCATTTAAAACGGTCTATTACACATGAAGGATTATAAACCATACATCAGTAGATCTATATGAACTATAGATTTCTCATAACATGAAGTATTCGAAATAAATGTATTCCCTTTTACTATATAGTTTGAAGATTAACATGCTGATAAATTGACTGTCCTTTTATCATCTTCGTTCAATGTTGGACGTTAATTCATAGTCTGTTGAATTTGCCTGAATTTGTCTATATCCAAATGTGATTATGACCAAAAAAATCGTCAAAAATTTAGTTTTTTCAAAAATATTAGCTATTTCATTTTCACCACAAAAAAAAAAAAAAAAAAAAAAAAAAAAAAAAAAAAAAAAAAAAACTCTTGATGATTTATGAAGAATTCAAAGAAATAATAAATGAATACAATTTTTCATTTAAATAAAACTAAAATTGAAAGAAAAAATTGTTAAATTTTCATTAAACAATTTCATTTGGAAATTGATAAAATGAACCAGCTAAATTTTGGAAAGATAGTATATATTTATATCTGAACCTTAATACTTTGTTTTAACTTATTGCTTGTTCCTTCACAAAGTTGAAAAATTGTTATTTTACTTTGAACTGTTAAAATAATTAAAAATAAGAATTACATACAATGTATTTAATATATTTCATTTAATCGCTTCATCTTGTAATGTATACGATGTAGACTTTTAATTATATAATGTTAGTTAGATTATTCTTTGAACCATTAAATAAATTATTACCAAAATTTAACATTATTAATGATGTTCTCATTTTACTTACATGCATATTCACAAAGCTCTTTAATTCCCACATTTCATGTAGATATGTAATTAAAAGTTACTTCTAAATCTTTTAACACAAAATTAAGAGATCGAAATAAATTATTCCTTAAATGAAGGAAATACTTTCAGTATTTAATGTGCACTTGACGTCAATAGTTTAATCAATATTCTTTAAAGTTCTAATTTTAAATGTTAAATGGAGACTGTATACTTTTTGGATTTGAAAGAGTCGTTTCAAGTGATATTTCTGATGTGGAAATGATTTATCTTTGTCACATAATTTTTTATATTCTATACAATGTACCAAAATATGAAAAATAAATAAATAAGAGCGTAATATTTTTTGAAAAGTTTGGTTTTTTGGAGATGCTACGGTCAAATTTCCCACACTAGAGATAAACAGACTAAAGCATTCGTTTAAATTGGAATCTGACCGACTACACAAATCCATTCTTCAGTACGGATTTGAACACGGCGTTCTGAATCCAGTAGCCACAGGTGAAGACTAGTTTTCGATTAGAATGTAAGATTTTAGGAAAAGTGTTGCTTGTTTAAAATTTACTATTTTTATAATTTCAATTATATATTATAAAATGATTAAATTATTAACCTTATCTTATTTAGTCACACGACTTTTCCTTAATGACGAATACAGAACTAAGATATCTTAAATATTTTTTTTCTTTTTAGAAAGAATAAGCATTCTAATTTATTAACATTAAGAACTAAAATTGTTATCGAACAAATCCTTTTAAAAATAATCTCATAGTTGTCCGCTTTCTGTTTTGTTTTCGCTACCAAGTTAAGTAATCAAATGTTGAATCAGAGAAAATATTTAATGAAATATTCGTTGCTTGTATGTGGTTATTTATTCATTTTTTATTCTATAATATTACTCGTTTCACTTGTTTACAAAAAATAAAATGAAAATTGTGACTGAAGTTTGGCAGATATGTATTCTAATCCATTATATATCTGTGAATAATCGCTACGTGAATTCATTTATTAAACATTATTAATATGTACATTAATGTTTAATGTTTAATGTTTTCCGAAATTCAATCATTTTAATTTTACTAAGAAGATTTATGAGTTCAGATAGAAGAGTCTCTATAGAAAATATTACTATTCTTTTTTAAACAGACAGCAAAACTTTTATAATTAGAATGTGATTAATCAGTCTTTGTGATTATACTTGGTAATATCTCTCAATACAAATTCTAAGACCATTTCTTGCAGGGAATTCTGCTACTTTAAGTACAGACACGTTCAAAATATTCTTAAAATAGAAATTTTTGAATTCTATTTAGTTTACATATTATATTCTTAATAAACAGTAATATCTTTATAAGGCATAAATGACACATTTTAATTTAGTTGCGCAAAATTTTTGTATATTTGTGTACACAGCACGAAGAAAATGTTAAATTATAAACGCTAGAAATAAATTTATTTTTGTATCTTTCAAAAATAAATTTATTGAACAATAGTCACTTGTATAAAAGTTCCTTTATTCTATTATACGTTTGTTGCCTTGGCAAACAGTCCCAATATTTAATGCTGCTTTCGCTTTTGAAATCTCCACGAGTAATCGTTATCGAATTTCCATTTTTATCTGTTTCATTAAACCTAAACAATAAGTTAGCAAACGAAAAACTTAGTTTACTTATGAATACGTTTCTCTACGCGTACAACACTGTGATTGCTTCTTTTACAACCTTAACGACGTTCGTTTCTGGAATACTCTGGATTTGCATAAACCCATTAATGGAGATCATGCTGTCGTGATTATGTACTTGTAACTGTAAAACATGAGATTTACGTTAATTTTTTTTACATGTTCCAACATAGTTTAAAAGTGTTTAAAAGAAAAAGGTGTGAATTCGGTTTCTCTGGACGTCAGTCAAAGAAAATGTGTTACAGAAGATATAAACAAAATTAACTGTGATCTTGTTAAGAAAGTTTTAGAAGTTAATAAAAGTTTAAAATCAACTAAGCGCAAACTGTGTGTTGGAATAAAAGGTATTTTTGCACTGAATAGGGCAGATGGAGCAATCACTGAAATAAATAATGAAATATAACACATTGTCGGATATTTCTATAACGATCTATATAAATGTGAAAATCAAAGGGAAATCAATGTACGTGATCCACGAGTAAAGATAAGACAAACTGAAGGAATAATCTCAGTGATGACAGATTAAGTCGTACCAGCCATTAGATGTATGAAAAAAGGTAAATGACCTGGTGAAGATGGAATTACAATTGACCTTATAAAAAAAAACAGGAGAAAAAATTGCAAAAATGCTAGCCTTAGTGTTTTCCAAATGGTCTCGAGAAGCCAGATGTACCAGAAGATTAAATAATTGTGTGGTGTTGCTATTTTACAAGAAAGGGGAAAAGGAAAACTTTAAAAACTACCGTCCACTTAGTGTTAGTGATTTATAAAATTTTCTCCAAGGTTTTAACGACAAGACTTGAGTTACCTCTGGACTCAGCTCAACCTTAAGAACAAGCAGGATTCCGCAGTAGATTTAGCACAATGAATCATATTCAAACGGTAAGAGAACTCATAGAGAACTCATAGAGAAACATACGGAATATAATTTACCTCTCTGACTTGCATTTATTGATTATGAAAAAACATTTGATTTGGTCTACACATCAGCAGTAGTTGAATCTCTTGAGGATATTGGTATTGACAAACCTTACATCAATATCGTAAAGAAGATTTACAAAAAAGGAACAGTCAACATCCGTTTCGATAAACGAAAAGCAAATATCAAGCTTGGAAGAGGAGAAAGACTAAGCTACGACCCCGTAGGCGGACGTACTATATCACCGATTCCAGGTTCTCGTGAACCACGCGAGGAACCACCAGGTACAGCTGGTGTACCCGGGCACCTCCACAAGCGGGCTCTTCGGCCAAGGGTAGCATAAGCCACCTCCATATTACTTCCCTGCACCCACAGGAATTGACGACAGAGGTCGCTGCGATATGCGATAGAGCCCTAACTATAAAAACACCACCACATCACACATGGGGAGTATGCCTGAGTCGCCCGACAGATTAGGAGCCGGAAACTAAAAGAGGAAACTTGTCCCGAGGCCTTAAGCCGGTTTCCTCCGACAACTCTTGCTTTACCGCAGCTTCTGATCATCGAATTCCTACAAAGGATACGACTGGTTCTCATTGGCTGCGACGGAGGGGGAGCCTCTCGCTATCCCGGGATGACGAGGAAAAACATCCTTGAACGCATAGACACGTCCTAGCTCAGGTTGTTCCCACGTGACAACCCAGAGCGTTCCCTCCGACTTCTACCGGCGAAAGAACGCCGGATGCGGTCGACTCAATCGAAGGCCATTCAGAAACACATGACATATAACAAGCACAAACAAACAAAAACACAACAAAATGTTAGATAAAAAAGTAAATTATGATAGATACCACTATCGGACTCTGAATGGCGTGGAAACTTCCTTCAAATGTGTCAAAGAGGCTGTCCCGATATAGATTAGTAGCGTGAAAGTTATTTATTAGACTCCTGATAGACCTAACCGTCGGGCAAAGAAAACGTCGACTACGCATAGAAACGCTGGACTGGTTTCGACCCAAAGTCCGACTTAGGTCTGGACGCAGTCACTTGAATGACGAGCAACCGGTCCGGTTCCTCGTAATCGGTGAGACCAAGAAGGGGTTTAAGTCTCCTCCCAGAGAAGGTCATACGGGCCACAAACCTCGGATCTGAATGCCCTCTGCGATTCGAACCATTCTTGGTCGAACCATTCTTGATCATCCCAGCTCTTCTCTTTCCAACCGAAAATTGAGGGAGGCACACAACTACTCCAGCTACAGAGGGATGTGCACGGGATGAAAGGTCGAGAAAGTGGACTTTTTGGGGTGCGTCTACTCACAAAAATCTTCCGTCCTTGCCTGCGTACTGCCGCCTTCCAGTACCGAGTGTTGCAACTCGCCGCCTCACGCACTAACCAGACGCCGCTATAGAGCCGCCTGCGCTCCTTCTCCTACAGAGTCCGTCCTCGGCTCCTGTTAGCTAGCAGTTTCTCTCGCGTCACCAACTTTTCGCATCCCAACGCCGAAGTGCGAGGGAGATGCGTACGTGATGCCTTCTACCACCCAGTCGTCCCAAATTCATAACAAAAGATATCAACCTGAATGCCACGCCGGCGAGCGTTATAGACCACGGATCATAGTTGAAATTCTGCAGTGGTCCTCAAGGGCCTTACGTCACAAACCTCCTGCAACCGAGAACCGACTCAAAGGAGGGGATAGTGCAAAGTCATGTGTGCGGCCATCACCCACTTTCGCACTGCCTGTTAATGGGACACCACTTTAACACGGTCTTCCATAGTGAGGTGGTTATGCATCAGCGTACCTGCTAACGTCGTGTCGGAGAACATATGGCAATGCTGGGCTCCTGGTCTTCTTCTCCACTCAAGGGAGCGATTCAAGAACACCCGGAGGGCCGGACGGGTTGGAAAAGAAATAAGACAAGGAGATAAAATTTTGCCTAAGATTTTTACTAATGTCTTAGAACATAGTTTCAAGAAGTTGGATTGGGAAAACAAAGGGACTACAATAAATGGTGAATATTTCAGTCATCTCCGGTTTGCTGATGACATTTTAATTTTTAGTAATAGCCTTGAAGTATTAGAAAATATGCTAAAAGACATTGCAGAAGCTACGATTAAGGTGAAATTAAAAATAAATTTGGAAAAGGTCTAAGGTGATGTTCAATTCATTTGCATCAAAAAAGAAAATCGTATACAACGCTGAGATTAAAGAAGTGCAAAGTTATGTGTAACTTGGACAGGAAATATCATCGGACAACAGTATTATGAATGAAATGAATAAAAGAATAAGAAATGGATATAGTGCTTTTGGGGAGAACAATATTATTCTGAAGAGTAACATGCCTCTTTGTTTGAAAGTTGTTTGAAAGTCTTTGAAAGTTGTTTAGCCAATGTGTTTTGCCTGCACTAACTTTTATATTCTTGTTACATATATTATGTGCTACATCAGCTCCTGTTGTGCAACAATTTATATATGTATCTACACACATATATAAGTTATTGCGGTTTGTCACGAAATTTTAGTGTATAGTTCATGTATAGCAGAACTCAAATGATTTACGTTACATTATAATATATGTTGAAATAAATCGTTTTCAGTGTATTTTAATGATGTTACACTATTTCAACCATATTCAACCATATATACTTTAAGGAGGTGTATTACGAGATGCTTATTATGGAACATCATGAGCATAACATCTATTGTTCATTTACAAGGTCAATCAATGTAATTCGATTACAGTATTGTCTATGAGCAATAATTGATGGAAGTGCGTTTTCAATTGCGGTATACGTTCTTAAATTTAACAAATTTGTTTCATATTCCTTAGGTAATTATGAATTTTACAAATATATACAGTACTGCACAAAATAACTCGAGGATATTTCATCTTATTAAACTGATGCAGGAGATTTTGCAAGTGTGTTTACTAACAAAAAAAATATTTGCACGCTAAATAGTATACATACAAATCTATAGATCATATACAGGGCTGCACAAAAGAATTCAGCTACTTTCCTGATTATAGATGGTAATAGCTGAAATTGGGTATTCAAATGTGTGATGTATTTTCCAAATGCTTTTCTAAAACTTTAAAATTTTACCTTATTAAACGGATTTTTTATGTTTTAATCTGTTGGAATGTGTTTCAAAATCTTTACTTCGTCCATAGCTTTGCTTTCTCGTTTATATTATTTTAAATATTTATCTGAAAAAATTATTTAATGTGAAATTATCTTTATAGAATGTATTTACTTCTACATAATTGAGCTAATTTTAAAATATCATATGAAGTAAATATTAAAATAATAATTTTATGACTTTAAATTTCATATCGATAAGACTTTAAAAAAAAATCAATTAAACATCTTGAAAAAATTAGTTTTTCTACGAATAAATTTAAATTTCTATTATCCGTTTTTAAATTTTTATTTCTTCCAAAGTATTAGTTTCAATCATTCTTATTTTCTTAAGGCATATCAGAAAACTTTAATGAGAAAACTTTAATAAATTATCAATAGTTTCTAAAATAACTACGTATAAGATAACTAATTACATGAAGTACATGAAACGTTTTTTTCGGGATTATAAGGAAAAGCAATTACCTATTTTTAAAATTTAATTAATTTTAGAAGGTAAATATTTCACGAACTTTATTAAAACAAACTGGAAAAATTATTGTAGTTTGATCTAAAATTTCATTAAATTGTTAGTTTTATAAAATGTAAGAAATATGTTTACTTAGAAAATATACAACGTAACAAACTGTAAATGTTACTTATAAATGTTATTCCACAGAAAGCATGTTTATAGTCCACACTTGTGGTGCATATGAATTTCATTTTGTTTGGATTATGGTAGCATGATTCAAATGTAGCGGAAATGATATTACACCATAGATCATAATTTATTGGACTTCACTCGTGCGTCCGTTTAAATGAATATAAATGCTGTTTATTCTTTAATCCAACAACAGCATATTGTAGTTCACTTGATAGATAAATATCATTTTCATTATATTTAAGTTTCATAACGCCATTAAATGCACCTCAAACGATATGTACCCTATATATCGTAATGTAATGAATTCATTTTGTGCGTCCCTGTAGATGAACTAAACTTCACATTCATTCCATTTTCCAAACAGAAATTATATAGCAATAACATATAAAAAATAACTGGAAATCTGACTATACTTACGAAAATGAAAGTACGGAAAGACGGACTGTCAAAAACACATTTCAAGTATGTTGGAAAATGTAAAAAGAAACATTCATACTTGTAATTGCAGAAATGAGGCTTTCAATTTTCTGCTAGAAAAATATATCATTCAAGTGGAAATTAAACTCTTGGAATTAGCTTTTCTTTTATGAAAACTCAATTTTGTAAGATAACTCATTTGTTTAATAATTTATAGAAATAATACACACATCGGGACAGATTTATTAAAATATTTTCAAATAAAACTGAAACTTTGAAACTGAATTAAACTGTATAACTATGTACAAAATTAAAATGATATTAAAAAAAGTATAACTATTGATGAAATACATATGCAAGAAGAAGATATATTATTTTCAAAAGTTCCAATACGTATAAATTAAAAGCCTTAAATACTACACACGTTTGTTTTCTAGATATATATGTCAAATAATACAAACTCTAGTTAATACGTTTTACGTATTAATTTCAATGCCGAAGTTAGATTAATATTTTATTTAACCCTCTAAGCGTTTTTCCCGTATTTTTCTGTTTCCCAAAAACAACTTAAATCGGTTCTAGGCAAAAATATTTTTCACAAAATTGTATTTTAAGATATATGTAAAATAAAGAGATATGAAGTGTATTTTAGAAACAAACTGGGAAATAGAATTTAAATTATTTTAAGTTTTACAAATATTTTTATGAAAATGCAGGAAAGCCCTCAGACGCTCAGAGGGTTTTAAGGAACTTTTAAAAGGAAAGAAAACACATATTGTTTTATATTAAATATCAAGCTTGATTGATACTGAGCTTTTGATGTTATATGATATTCAGAAGAATTTAAATAATGAAGAAGCGTAAAATGTATATGTCTGAAGTTATCTTAGGATCGAGGCACTAATATAAAGAAATTAGTAGTGCTAGAACTCTTTATAAAGGTTTGCTATTTATAATCTCAACTTGCTATAGATAAATACTTAATAATTTAAAACAAAATTATTTATTTAACCTTTACAAAAAATATTTAAATATATCTTTTGCATTTATTATGTCATTTATTATGGTATTTGAAGCAAAGACATAAATATATGAAAATATTTTGGTATATAGCGAAATTAAGATAACTACATTTTGTCTTATATAAAATATCTGCTTAATTGAAGGGAAAAAAATATGTATTGATCAGCAAATTGAGAAATTATATAATATAAATTTAAAAAAAAGTAAGGAGGTTGAACTTGTTGCTTCAGCTGAAAGTGATTACATGTAATTTCTCTAAATAAACTATATTTTTAAATAATGCACTGTACTTAAAATCAGTTTTGCCTATTTATTTAAACAAATGGCACTACGCCTGCATATACAATAGCTGTTAAAAATAATTTCGTAATAATAAAATCGAGTATAAAATGTTACACGACACATTTCGCAAAACATAAAACTTTCCACAATAATGAATTACAACTTCGCACGCAAAATAAATTAGTATATCTGACATGAAAATCGAAATTATTCAAACATTACAAACATATTGTTCACAACAGAATCTATTAAAATGATGTATAAAATATAAGAAAATCTCCTGCCATTTTATAACTGATTAGAATTTTTTTGTGGTTAAAATGTAAGAATGTATAAATATTTTTTTTTCAACATTTTATGTTATTTATAAATGCAAACTATAACTTAAAGAGATGAGGTCATAGATTAGTTTAACATTTATATTTTTGAATAAAATATTTTATCATAAAAAATATTTGCTTTAACACTTTGTAAATGTAGCGAAGCAATTACGTAAAACATAAAACACTCTGAAATAATAAATTACAGCTTTGCACGCAAAACAAATTTATATAAAAAATAATAATAATAATAATAATAACCACTTGGAAATTACAAAAACGAAAATGATGTTTTTTTTTTTTTTTTTGTATATAATATAAACGCGTGCCATAGTTTTCACATAGGAAAATATAAATGTTTTTGTTACTGTGTCTGAAAAGGCGGGTCATAGATTAATTTAATATTATCGTTTATATGAATATTAAACTCCTGAAAATAGTTAACATTTATAATTTATATACAATATTATAATTTGTATCAAATTTTCTCATTGAAGCTTTATGAAAATGTGCTGTCTAAACTGTATCTAAACACTAAAAATATTATATTTTAACTCTTTTTGTTTACTTGTTAAAATATCCATAAGTTTAGAATATTTAATGTATATATATATTTAAAAATAATTGTTAATAATTATATTTTTACAATTAAAAGAGTAGTTAAGAAAACATACTAATTAATGATTATGTATCCACATATGTGTTCCTAAAATTTTTAGCCTAATTTCAGAATAATGATTTTTTCTGAAATCTTTATATGTGTGTATAAACGTTGGATGTGTGTGTATAGCGCTATTCCATCGTCGTCGAGTATGAAATCATTTTTATAAAACGAAAATGACTAATGCCGAAGCAATTAAAAGAAATAATTTTGTAATTTATTTCAACAGAATTACTCTAATTGGTTAAATAAGTTTTCCAGTTCACTTTAATACTTATTAAGAAATGATATAATACTTATTAATGATCCTTAGACTCTAGTACCTAAATTTTATTTAACAGATTTATTTCGGGAAAAGAAAATAATGATAAGGAAATCTTTCTTAATGTGATTACTAATATTCCATTTTTTATCTTTATGTAATGCTTTTTAAGATGACATTCAAGATTATTTCAAGTACCTTATCTTTATATAATGAGATTTCATTTGGAGTCATAGAAAGGAGGTTATTAGCGAATGAAATAAATATATTTTGGATGAATGTTTTTCTCTCTAAAAATATAAGTATATAAAATTGAAATATTATTTTGTTAATATAAGTAAAAAAGAGTCATTTATTTTAATTTTACAAAATCTTTTTTATCGATAAATACCCTTCTTTTCTCTACATAAAATTACACAATTAATTGAATTAATGTAACAAAATAAGTAAATTTAAATGTATTTGGATTTAACCTTACAATAAATTATTTTATTATTTATCGTAATTTTTTCTATTTTAATTCCCATATAGCAATTGGATTAGATATTAAATTATGTTAAATATCTTCAACTAAATAAGTTTGAACAATAGATTAATCTTTTTTTTAATATTAGTTTAATTTTTTTCTTGTATTTGAAATTGCCTGAATATTATATATATATTTTTAAATGGTTGATAACTCAGCTGTTGAATTTGATTATGATTTATGCCATAAAAATTTTAAATGCTTTTTGAACATATACATAATTTCTCACGTTTTCTACTTTCACATAATAATTTATTTTATTTCAATTGTGCATATTTAAATGAATTTATAACAATAAATGGATGTGAACAGCTTATATATGTATATATGATTTGATGGTATATGACCTCCATTTTACAGAATACAAAAATAAATATATAGATAATAATATATATTGAAGATTAATTAAAATATGTAAGAACACATATTCGAGAAATGTGGACGAGTGAAGGTAATTTTAGATATTTAATTACAATTCACAAAACACAATACGTAACATCACATCATCAAAACATAGAGAGACTAATTGCAGCAGAGATAAGAAAAAAAGCAAATAGATGGCGTTATCGGGCAAACGGCTTTGCAAATTTTAGTTCTGTCATTTAGAGAAAATTAACTAAAATACAAACACCGTACTTCTCAACCACTTAATATTTGAGTCAGGTATGAGCTCTTCTAATTTTTTTAGTCCGTCTAGGTACCTGTGGGAAGGTAGAAGAATAATTAGTTTTTCACGATTTTGTATCATCATCAAATATACTATTTGGAACTGAAGGCATCATATCAGAGGCAACTTGATCAGGACATGGAGCATTTGAGACAAATGTTTTTAAGCCTTGGAGAAGTTGGGTTGAAAAAGTCAGCTGGTTTTGAATTTTGAGTACTTTAATTTTCAGCTGGTTAAAGATCTGCGACACTAGGGTGTATTAATTGGGAATCACATTGTTTAAGAACTGTATTTTCACTTCCGTAACTTTCTGTATAACTTTCTTTAGAATTTGTATCATTAGTTAAATGTACCATTGAAACTACGTTCGTTAGTTGATAAACATTTTTTTTTCCTAAATATTTGAACCAAGTTAAATTGTATTATGTAATTATCAGGCAATAGATTAAGTAGATGATGATGATTATCATTATCATTATCATGTCACCATCATTATCATTATCATGTCTGCCCTATCTTGCAATAGTGCGACCAGTTTTCCACTTGCTTAAGGAGTATAATTTCTAACAGCCACTTTCTGGTTAATTTTAAATTATTTTACTTTAGTATTGTATAATCTCGCATTTTGCTTACTATGAACAAAATGTCTAACGTTTGGAAATATCAAATCTGTTTTTGTTCTTATATGCCTCTTTCTAAATAAAGATACATGGCTCACCCATGTTGTGACATGAGGCATCTTTCTATACTGTGAAAGAAATATATTTAATTTCACTTGTAAAGCACCAGATTTTGAAGATAGAGCTTTTAATCAACGTTTGAGAATTTGCACATATCTCTCAGTCTGACCTTCTGTAGCTGGATGGTATGGATCACTAAACCTATCTTTAACGCCTTGATTATTTAAGAACGTCCTAAATTCAGCAGAAGTAAATTGATTAGAATTATCACATACCAATTATATAGGATACCCGTATCTGGCAAAAAGTAAAGAAAGACAAGTAATCGTTTCTGAAGTTGTATTAGGAAGAATGAAAACTTCTGGTGATTCGCTATGGACATCAACCATAAGGAAAAGCATTTTACCCATAATATGACCAAAATAATCAATATAAAATCTTTGCCATGACAATGTAGGCCATTCCCAATTATGTATATCATCTACCTTAAGAGAATTATATTTTTTTAATTGACACAATTAGTACAATTCTGTGAAAGATCTTCAATATCTTGGTCAATTTCTGGCCACCATACATAACTTTAATCTAAGAACACCAAAATATCCGAAGTGTTCATCATTTAAAATTTAGTTTCTATGAATTTCAGAAATAATAATTCTATATCTTTTTTAAAAAATACAACTATTTAGAAGAGTAAATTCTTGCTTACCGCCAAAAATAAAATTTTTAGGAACTTGAGAACCAGAAATTAGGTGATGAAAAATTTTATATAATAAAGGATCTCCTTTTTTAGCTACGGCAACTGTTCTGAAACTTAAAGAAAAAATAGAAATTTAAATAATTTGAAAAAATTCAGATTCATCAATTACATTACTTGGGTTAAATTGTGGAGGTAAATGGAAGTAATAGAAGACGTGAAAGAGCATCGATATTTCCGTGTTCGATTATTTTCTTATAACGAATATCATATTTAAACTCTTGTAAATATAATGTATATCATTGCATTCTAGTAGCTGAAAGTACAGGAATACGCTTAGAAGGAGACAAAACAGAGACTTTAACAAGTGGATTACTATCTGTAAATAAAGTAAATCTGTTATCGTACAAATGTTGAAAAAAAATCTTTACAACAAAGATAATGGTTGTTCCTTTATCCACTTGGCTATAACTTTTTTCCTGCACTAGATAAAGTTTTAGACAGATAGTTTTTACAAGTTATCTGGCATCACATGCGAAATAACTGCGGAGATACCATATGGAGAAGCATCGGTTTCTAACACTAAAAGTAATTTAGTGTTGAAATGTATAAGAACACTTTCATAAATAATCTATTTTTATACTTTTAAATGCTTGTTCATATACAACAGACCATGTAAATTTCATATCCTTTTTGAGCAATATAGTTGAAGGATGAGGTTTATAAATTCCGTACAATTTCAGAATGATATGTAACTAAGCCTAGAAAATCTTAAACCTATTATAATTTTACTTGTCAAGAAGCATTTAATATAACATCCATTTTATCTTGTGTTTTGTGAATACCTTCTTTATAGATTTTATAACCATGATATGTAATTTGATCAACCATAAACAAAATATTTGTCCTTATTAATTCTCATATTATTTTTACATAACTTTTCTAATTCCTGTTTTAGGTGTTTCAAATTAATTTTCCCATTTTCCTTTGTAATAACATTATAATCATTAAAAATTTTAAACCATCAATACCACTTAAAATTTGTTCAATGTTTTTTTTTGCCAAATAGCTGGAGACCTAGTAAGACCCATTGGTAAATTTAAAACTTGTAATAAGGACATCGAAGTGTTTATAGTTAACAACTCCTGTCAATTTTCCTCTACAGGTTATTGAAAATATGCTCGGTTTAAATCAATGTTTGTAAATTTCAAACCTACCCCTTAATGTATCCAGCATATCCTCTACCCCAGGTAAAATACATGGGAATTACAAATGGATATCGCAACTTGGAAGGGCTTTATCTTCTGAACAATAAAAAGTAGTGTTCCATTTAACACATCGAAGTGAGTGAGAAGTTATGAAGTTTCATAAATGTAATCGTTCGTTTTTTGGCGAGAGATGTCGCAACGAGCGGCTGGTTGAAAGTGAACCAGCATGTGCCGTTGCGAGTTCATCCAACAGGATAGTGCACCACACCTTTGTCAACTTTCTGTACGAAAGTTTTTGAACAAGCAACTGCCGCATCGGTTGATTGGTCGCAAAACAGATTTCGACGCAGCTCGTCATCAGTGCCCCATCCGCGAAGGTTGGACTTAACTCCGTACGATTTTTTTTCTTTGGGACATATAAAAGATAAAGTGTTTTTAACGCCTCTACCAGCTGATACTACAGAACTGAAAACGATGATAACGGCAGCTATTGCAACTGTAACACCCGACATGCTAAAAACCGTGTAGGACAAATTCTCCTACATAATGGATGTCCTTCGTGTTTCTGCTGGTGGTCACATTGAACATTTATAATTTTTTGCCATTACTTATTTCACAATCTTAATTAAGAAAACAATTAGGTTACAAATAATTTTGTATGAAGTTTACTATGTTCACTATTAATTTGACAATGTAAAGTGATCATTTCAATGTAAAAAAAAAGGGTTATATTTGTACAGTTTTTAATTTTTATGAGAAAGTTTATGGAATTAGAATATTACAACACAGCTCTGTTTAACTTAAACAAAAACATTTTGTAATTATATATATATATATATATATATATATATATATATATATATATATGTATATTTATTTATTTATTTATTTATTTATTTATTTATTTATATATACACTGATGCCCAAAAATTAAGGAACAGTGACCGAAAGCTTTCAATTTTACACGGTCTATCAAATATCTACTCAAATGCTTGAATAATGGTGCTTGAACTTCGAGGATGCAAAGAACATGTTTGACTTCATATTGTTCAGTGAAGATTTAGTCACGAGAACATTTAGGGGGCCAAAATTTAATTTAATAACAAAATAATATATGTCCAAGTAACAAAAAATGCTGAAAATTCTCTGTTAGCAAGTGACTGTACGGGTCCTGTTCAACGATTGTGTGAATGTTCGTAAACATATCACACATATTTGTGAAAATTTTAACGTTTCTATAAAACATTCTCATGTTTTTTTGTTTATAGCATACATAGTTTTCTATCAAATTTAATACCATTTTCCAAAAACCTAACAAAGAACAGTAAAAACAGTATACTGCAATTAAAAATAAAGATATTGAATATTTGATGAGATGTGGGCATATGTATGAAATAATTTTTAACTGCGCATGTGTGAGAGATACCAAACGTTTTATTTCCTAATTTGGTAGAACAATATATGTGTAGTATATATAACAAATAACCTAACTATTTAGAACAACTTATATAAAAAGTACAGTCAAATATCGCGGAATTTCAGAAAGATAGTAACATTATAATGAGTTGCTTTCTAAAAGTTGCCGGATGATAAGGGATTTTCTACAATTTGTCAATCAGCTCATTGTGTCGCCGATATCTTTTTGAGTTTTCACAATATTAAACTGGACATTTTATATGGGTTACGCTAAATTACTGACTGGTAAATTATGAAATCAAACTTTTTGTATACATCACGCATGCGCAATTAAAATTTATTTCATACAAATGCTCATATCTGAACAAATATTCAATGTATTCATTTTTTTAATTGCAGCATGCTATTTCTTTCTTTGTCAAGTTTTCGTAAAGTGGCGTTAAATTTAGTTGAAATCTCTGTATGATATAAACAAGAAGCATTTATATGTTTTTTCACAGAATCGATAACAACTTCACGAATAAGCGTTCTATGCTTACGCAGATAAACAGAAGGACCTACATAGTCAATTGCTAAAGTGACTGACCATTTTGGGCAGTTTATGTTACTTTGGTGATCGCAAATATTATTTTGTTATTACATTTTTATTGGCCCCTTAATTATTCTCACGATTAATCTTTACTGACAAATATGAATTCAAACATGTTATTTACAGTGGCGGTCAAATGTTTCCAGACCGCAAAAAAATGTTTGGTTAAATTGTAAGTATACCTATATGAAGAGGAATCTTAAAGTGACACTTATAAATTTTATTGATATAATAGTTAAGAAATTAATCATGGAATAACAAATAAATTTATTGATATTTATTTGTTATTCCAAATAAATATCAATAAATTTATTTGATAAAATTAATTGCAAAAGAAAACGCGTGTTCTCAAAAGTCTCCGCCCATCTTGGCAAGTTTGGAAAAACTTCTACAATTAGTATTTTGTCGTCATACCTTTAGCAATAAGTACTGCGGCGCAGCGACGTAGCATCGATTCAATAAACGGTTGAAGATCATCTATGGTAAGTTTTTTTTCCACTCTTTTTGAAATGTTTGGGAAAATTATGCTGAATTGGAATATTTATAATTACTCACACGTTTGTCAGTTCGTTTCGAAATTTTTCTATTGGTTTCAGATCGGGTGATTAAGCTGTCGATTTGAAAAATCGGATTTTTTTGTGCGAAAGCCCTGTTTGACGAGCTTGCATGTATGATTTGGGTCGTTATCATGCTTAACAAGTAGTTTCGACCACCATTTTTCCTCCAATAAGGCTGGAAAGGATCTTGCAAGATATCCTTATGCATTGTACGATTCATCTTGCTGCGTATTTCAACTAACGGACTGACAGCTTTTCAAGAAAATGCTCCCCACAGCATAAAGTGTCCTCTGCCATGCTTCATTGTACGGATAACATATCTCAAATCATAGCTTTTGTTTTTAGGTCGGCATACGTAGTGTCTGCCATCACTCCCAAAATGGTTGAACTTCGATCCATCGGAAAATAGTACTTTTTTTCAGGTTTCACTTGACCAGTCTTTGTGTTTCTTGGCAAAAACCATTCGGGCACTCTGATTTTTTTTATTTTTTTTATTTTATTTATGAAAGTTTTTTTAACACCGACTCTTCCACAAAGTCCTAGGTCAGATAAGTGTTTTGATACGGTAGACTGACTTATTTCAGCAATATTTTCACTCCGTAAATCGCGGTATAATGCAGCAGTATTTTTATGTGGGACACCAATTGCTTTTCTCCTGATAATTCTGTTCCCACGAATAGCCGTTTTCCAGCGTCTCCCGGACCGTAGCAAGTCCTGACGGCCATTTAAATCTTTATAATTTTTTAAAATATCGTTCAAAGTAGAATTTCTGATCGATAACTTTGCCGCAATCTCACGAGAAAATTACCCGTTTAGAGACAAATAAATCACTCGTTTACGAACAATAATTGTTGAACTTTTCATTTTTTAATTTCAACTACGTTATTCACGTTGATTAATTAACAAACAAGGCCAAACAACACTTTACCGATAAAAAAACTAACGAATGACGAATAGCCGGAAACTTTTGCACACGCGAATTTCGAATTCCTCCCCTTTGAATCAAGCGTCTTTAGAATCCAATCAAAATGATAACGTGGTCAGAGGTTATTTGCTTATTCACAACTTTTGAAGAAATTGGACTTCTTCTTCGCTCAAACGTTCTGGCAAACAAATCAAAGATAATAACTGCCTGGAAACTTTTGAGCGTCATTGTACATCCTCGAAGATCAAGGCAATTTGTCAAGAATTTCAGTAGCTATTCAACAAACCCTGTAAAAAGTCAACACCGTACGTTTACTGTAAGTTTCCTTTACTGTATTCAACAAACTCTGTAATCGAAAGCGTCTAGTCACTTCCCTTTAATTTTTGGATATCAGTGTATATCATAAATATATTAAATATATTTTTATAGGAAAAAAGGCCGCTTAGTCTTGAGTTCTGTTAAGTTTGACATCACTTCTTTTCATGAAATTTGATGTTCACTATAAATGGAAATTAGCAGTATTAAAATTGTATAAAACATTAAACGCCATTTAAAACTTTAAACGTAGCAAAGTAAAACACTCTGAAAAATGTCATTTAAAATTTTAGGTTTGGTAGTTGAATTTAACAAGTAGATTTATAATAAAGTAAAAGTTTTAGCTTCTTTATGGTAGTTTATTTATATGTATGTACTAATGAAAGATTTTCCTTTAATGTGAGTTCGAAGATGAATTTTTCTAACAAATTCTAATTTTTCTAAAAATTTTCTTTACTGTATAGATTACATAACAGGATTACCATTATAGTATAGCTTCAAAAATATTATTGATGTAGAATAAGATCATGTATTTCAGTTTAGTAAAAGCAAATATTTTTTTACATCATAAATTATTATTGTCTTAAATTTTATAAAAGCAGTAGCTTATTGTAGTCATATATATCTAATAAAATCATTGTCGTATTATAAACATATATTTTATAAAAGTAGAGGCATATTATACTTAAATATATAATAAAACGAATTGATTCGATGTATAGGAATTGAACTTCCATTTTTCTTACATAAAAAGAACACGAAAAACCAATATTGACATTTGATAGGATTTTTTTTAAATGTTTTTATTTATTTTTTCTTAATGTATAATATTACAATATGAATATAATGAATAATATTTACAATGTATTTACATACTTGTAAAACAAACATTAAAATATACTATTAACATGGTATATTAAATAATAAAAATAAGTACACAAAAAGTTTTACAAATAATTTTAAATAAATTAATGTATTCCAGTTGTAGTCACAGGGTGAAATGTCATTAATGTATCATTGTCCTATGGCTATTGAGTATTTAAACTTTAGTAGCATAATGTAAACGTAACATGACACAAACTTTAGCTTTTCTTGCACATGTTCTAAGAAGTTTTTATTTAGCTGAAGTGATCAATCTTATACCTGTCATTGAAGATGCGGAGCTCTAAAAAGCCTGTTTATAGATTTTTCTTTTTTTTTTAATGCCCGAAAACATAAATAAATACCGATGTTGCTCTTAATCACTTTTTAGAAGTAAAATATAGCATTTAATTGAAACTAGAAATGAAATGCGTTAGTAAATCCAATTTATATTATTCAGCAGACAAAATAAAGGAAGGATGAAATTTGTTAATTGTTGTGTATTTCACAGTCTGACGAAAAATAAATAAATAAATAAATAAAATACTAGCTCTTGAATAATTTTCTTAGTAAAAATTTTAATAAATAATGTAATCAGATTTCAATTTCGTAGAAAAGTATATTTATTTTTTTTGTCTATGAGGAAAATAGTTTGGGTAAGAATGCTTTGTAAGGGAAAGGACATTAAAACTGTTTAGACAGATAAAATTGAATCTTACGGTTTTGACTCAATTTGAAGAGTTTTTAGAGGGTGATTGTTGAAACACCTAGAACCAGAAACGGCCATTACAATATATCCATACTGGTATTTATGTAGTTTCTATATTTTAATGTTTATTTTATATTTGTTTGTTTTCTTTTGTTTATCTTTGAAAATTCTTAAATAAGAACTCACATGGATTTACTGCCTGGTTCTATAAAATGATATGCATCATACTTATTAAAGATTTATTTCCCTCAATAAATATTCATCAAGGACTTAAAAAGCCACTTTTATCAATATTCTTTTGGGGTACAGGATAGTCTACGTGGGATAGAAAAGGATATCGGAAAATATTAATTTAAGAGTCTGTAAACAAACGTTGATGTAAATGTAGTTAAAACTAAATGGACAATAGTGCTTATGATAGTGATTGAAATGCTTATAGAGATATGGACTTTTCCGCAATTTCCGAAATTGTAATGAAGTTAAATAGCATTTTGCTTTTAAGTATTATATGACCAGACTTTAAATTAAAATATTATTAGTTGAGTTCCTTAATTAGTTCATTATTTTATTCCTTATTAAACGAAGGTATAAATATTTTCATATCCTGTACTATTAGCATTTCCATACGTTTTTACCATGCCGGTTGGATAAGTGAGGATGACTTGAATTTAATAAAAAAATATTTATCAATAAAAATGCGAAAAAACTAATTATATATTTAAAATTATATTATGATACAAAGATAACCGCAGACCACAATATTATGATATGATAAGAATATGATGATAATAATAATAATATGATTAACGATATAATTATAATACGATAACCACAATTTGATTAAATAATCTTAGAAATTCTGGTTTCATGAAGCAAGGAATCAATGGTTCTAGTTTTATTGATAAGGTATAGGGTTTTACAAACTTTGTCTTAACTGACAGTATGGCTAATTTTTTCAAAATATATTTATCTACTTTTACGGGTATGGATTAATGTTTATTTTCTGCTTTAAACAAGTATGGCTTAAAAAATAAGTTGATGCAATGCTTTCCAGAAATAGCGTTAATAAATATATTCTAATAAAACTGCTTAAATATAAGAATGACTTTTTGGATCACGCTATTGAATAAAATAAGAAATATATTTATATATACTAGCTTTTCCCCGCGACTTCGCATTCGTAGAATGTAATTTTTGCAATTCGGAATGTAAATTTTAAATATAAATTTTACATTTTGTTTGCATAATTTATCTAACTAATAGCGCAATTTCCATCGAAATCCATTCCGTAGAACTTTTAAGAAAGCTAATCTTTCATAATCGGTTTCACGTAATTATAGAACTTTCTCACATAGCTGTATAACTAAGCAGCGTAGAACGATGTAACACTAAAACCTTATATATAAACTACACTTATATAACCTTCCCCCCAAAATACATAACAATGCAAGTCCATAAAAATCTGTTTAGAAGAACGTGATTTATAAGCGTTCAGATAGAAATTTCCATTTGCAATTTATATCTATAAAAGCAGGCTTTGCCCACTGTGCTGATCCATTTTCCAAATGAAGCTTGAATCAAACGAAATGATTAATTCTACCTAGTATTTTAAAGTAATATGGGTCTTCAGCTGGAAATTAATTTCGCATAGCTTAATACAATGAGAATACCATTGCTTTATTATATTATATTATGCGTTAAACAAAATTCTGGCTATTAAGAAGGAACTCTTTCCTTTGACCATGTATTTGACCATTTTCATTTTGATCAAAAAATGTGTCCGTTATGACCAACAAAAATGAAAACGTTCTCTAGTCACCATACTACCAAAAAAAAGAACATTACAATCATTGCAGGGATATAATGTAAATAATAAGCAGAGAATAATATTCGGGTCATTCATTTTCGTTTGTTACATCTTGAACTCCGGGCCTCTCAGCGGTTCTGGTAGCTTAGTTTACGCTACGTTATATTTCGTAATATACGTCATCTTCTGGCAGTCTACGACAGTTTTCTATCTTTGGATTCCATCAGAGTAAATACAGTAAAAATGTAATAAATTATATTCCCCCAAAGAACGGTGTTTAACTTTCTTATTTAAAAGAAATGCGAATCATAAAAAAGCGGATTTTTAAAGCTGAAGTGTTTGAATAAAATTAAAATAATGTCATTTTCACTACCTTTTCATTTTATATACCAGTTACAATCATGTAACTATTAACCTGGAATAAAACCTCTATAACTGATTCTAGTAGAAAAATAATCTTCTTGTTTGTATCAAATAAAGTCTTCCTAATGTACCGTAATCGGGAAAACAGTCAAGTTTGAAGTCAAACATTAGAAGCGTTTGCAACGGTATGGTTATAAATGTACCAGAGTTAGCTACATTATGTGCCAAACTACGCTCCATTAAATAATGTGAAATTGATTTCGACTGAATTATAGAGCTTTCACCAGTAAAACACCTTGACAATGATAAATAAATTTAAATATTTAATAATAATATTTTTGGTGAATACTTGAACCGAAGATTATTATTTTTTGCATTTCTCGAATGAGCATAATAACAAAGAGAAATAAATATGCTTGCTATTCCTTCTATTTTGAAGATTGCATTATTCTTCAGTCTGTCATCTAAATAAACCCTATAATGAATATAATCGTTTATTTATCACTAATCTTAGCGGCTACAGTCGTGCGTCAGCCTAAATTGCTTAATAAAGATCAAAAATTTATCTAATCTGAATTTCAGGTACTTGAAAGTATTGCTATTTTGGTGACAGAAAAATAACTGCACATGAAGAATATATAATAGTAAATCTTATTTTGTTCACTTGCTTCATAATGAAAATTCATAAACTTACAAATTGCTAAGTACAAAAATCATGTAATCTTCTGCAATCAGAGTCACCGTCCAGAGTCCCTTCAAATACTAAAGAATTTCCAACAATATAGTCAATACCCCAATTGGCGGCTGACCCTGATTAGTCCAATACCTTTTAAAAACCTTCAAGAAGAAGAAAAGATATGCAAAGAATACTAAAAAGAAATGAATGGTGCGAATATTTTTAATTGTGCGTTAATAATTTGTCTGTGGAGTATTTATACGAAATTTTAAATACTATTTGATTCCATATTTATAATATTAACAGTTATTTATATAATTTACAATTGAATATAAAATTGTACTCCCAAAAATGATGTCGTACACTTGAAAAAACACATTTATTGTGAAACAGCTAGGACAGATGTCATGCATATGCCTTTTTGAAACAAATTATTTGGCGACAAAAGTAAAATCAAAATCGTAAATAAATAAATAACATATAAATCAAAAGTATACTCATTTTTATAATTACATCTGCAAGTTGCTTCTGTAAGTTCCATGATGCAGGAGTTAGATACAAAAAAAAAAAAAAAAATGTTACTTAAATTTTATCTAATCAAATTTTCAGATGCATTTTTCTTATTATAACGCAAAAGATAAATCGCCAAATAATGTTTCAAAAGCAATATTTCACAATGAATATTTTTTTAAGTATTGCAAACATTACCTTTCATTTTTAAATTATTTTTTTTGTAACATTATCTCTTATCAAAACATTTTCATTTTTCTTTTTATTAACAGCTTTTTCTTTTATTATTGGAGATGACTGCATTATTTTCTACATGATATAGCTGTTTCAATTCTTTCAGCATAAAAAATTATCGCCAAAAAACGGCCAATAGTAACCTTTTCATCTAAAATAAAATAACTTTACATCTTAATTGTATAACTAATCTACGTAGAACGAAATGTAATATACAAACAATTTCCCTAAAAAATATTTATCTAACAGTGCAATTGCCATCAAAATCCATTCAGCAGAACTCGATTTATAAGCAGACGGAACGAAATTTCCGCTTGTGTTTTATATATATAAATATAGTAGACTAGCCGGTCTTCGCCCCTCTAGCCGGTCGCTTCTGAGTGGGGCCCAAATACATCCTGCAGCGTACTGTCTTGACTTCCATTGGGGCCAGAAATTGTATTTTACATGCAAACAGAGAAATTTAAATAAAATACTTTATTTTAAACTATACAAAAATAACTAAATAATATATATATATATATATATATATATATATATATATATATATATATATATATATATATATATATATATATATATATATATATATATATATATATATATATGTTATATAAAATATTTATTTCCTTCGTATCCTTCCATTTTATTCGCATTAATCTTTTAAATTTAATCTAATTTCTGTCATAGTCAGTATTTCCTTAATTCTTAATAATATCTATTCCTATTCAAAGTCCTTTTAAAAGTAAATATCCGTATATTAATAATTATTTTATTCCAAATCTTAATCTAAAATTTTAAGTTCATTCGTCGCTTTTATCAGCTCCCCAATCTATAAAATTCTGAGACGCGTTCTCATTTCGAATGTTTTTTAAAAGCCATTTTCTTTTTACTATTATTATTATTATTGCTCTGTTTTTCGCGCGCTTGGGATTTTAACTTCAAAATTGATCCGCACCCAAGTACGGGATTCTTTACTGTTTTAGCCTCGCCCTCTAGCCTCATTCGCTGGGCTGGAAGTCGCCTTTCACTCATTGGTTTGGGCGCTCGTGACGTAATTCTGTGTATGTCTCCGCGGAGAGAACAAAA
Source organism: Maratus michaelseni (assembly GCA_963931845.1). Classification (NCBI taxonomy): domain Eukaryota; kingdom Metazoa; phylum Arthropoda; class Arachnida; order Araneae; family Salticidae; genus Maratus; species Maratus michaelseni. Next base: position 300,169,078 of record OZ007593.1, on the reverse strand, counting down.
CCAGCTCGCAGCCGTCGGAGCGGGAGATTTTTGACGTTTTTGGAAGTCTAAATAAATATGCATCTGGTGTTTTTAATTCCGTAGAATATTCATCTGGCCCAGTAACATTTTAATTTAATGAAGTGAAACATCGTGAGCCCGAGGGCTATAATTTTTAGACCTTTGGGAATTGTCTCTGCGTTGTTCGTCTTCTAAATAAAAATATTTGTCTGGAGATTGGCTGGATTTACTGGAGAAATTCTGTGATCTCATTTCATTGCCTTACTACTTCGCCATACTCGCTAAATTCGACTGCAACTTGCTATATCGTTGAAGGACTGCCATTTTCTCATCGAATATTATTCCTCATAAGATCTCAACTTCGTCAAAATGCCACACACACATATATATATATATATATATATATATATATATATATATATATATATATATATATATATATAAGCACGTAAATAAATATTTCGTGACATTATTAATATTTTTTTCCATAATCCCTCTGACAAAATACTACTGGCCCTGTGCGTATTTATCTAAGATGAGCAGACAGCTTTCAGATGAAATAAATGATTATGGGATTGCCTAAGATAAATGGCGATTATTGTAAATGGGTACTGTCACGCCCATAAATTATTAATGAGGTGATCAAAATAACGGGGCCCTGTGTATTTCTCAGCCATACATCGTTAATGCAGCGATCACTATAACGTGGTTCAGTTATTTTGCGTGCATAAGTCATTACAATGAAATAAATTTAACAGGTCCCATTCGGTTGCACATTTGTAATCTGCACTGTTAAAATTAAATCCGTACATTCACGGTAAAACTACTGGCAGCAAAGTAGCCGGACTTTTTCCGTTTTGAAAGATAAAAGAAGGACAATCTCCGTTTGCACAAGCGGTAACTTTCCGTTAACGCTCTCAGAAATCACGGAAATATTCCTCGTAGCACTGACAGGAAAGGGAATTTTCCGTTATAGATAAACTCGGGGTAAAAAATATTTTACATGGTGCTGCCATCTATGGAGTTTAGCGGGAGTTTTTACTATGTGATATACGTCAAGAACATATTCTGGTCGAACTGGGTTTTGAACTAGGGGTGACAGTGACTCGAGTCCAGCGTCTTGCCGGTTTGACCAGTGGGCACTTGCTAGAACAGCAGTTTGAAAGGATCATATGGAAATTCTCAAAATGGCGGCTTAGAACTGACATAATTTGGGGTTTAGAAGCTTGGTAATTTTGAAGTTAATTGCGGGGAGGTTTCGTTATGAGATGATGTTGATGTTTTAAAATTGTAATATTAATACAGGATAAAAACATGAATTATATATATTCTTAATTTGATTGTTAGATGTAAAATATAAATATTATATTTGAATTAAATTCGATAAAAAAATGTTTGCTTGTTTAAAAAAAGCGATTTTTTTTTCAACTATTATATATTTTTAAAATGGTGTTGTTCGCTTAGAATATATTTTCAGTGCGAGTGCTTTTTATTACTTTAAATATTAAATTGCGAATAATTTTAAAGAAATGAGAAAAATATTATTTTCTTTTTATTTGAAAGCGTTATTTTTGTATGTTGCTTTTTTGAGTAAAATCGATTTTTTTCACTTAATTTAACTATTATATATATATACATTTTAATCTGCTTGTTTAGAATATATTTTAAGTGCGAATATTTTCTTATAACTTTAAAAAATAAATTGTAAATAATTTTAAAAGAATGGGAAAATTGTTACTTTTTTTAAATCAAAAGTACTTTTTTTTTTTAATAAACTCGAAATTTTAATTTATTAAATTTTTAGTTTTTCTGTGCAACAACATGTCAGTTTTTTAAACATTGAAAATAAATATGCAGCAGATAAGATAACGGAATATCTCCGTTGGCCCCTTTCCTCTCCGTCCGTTCCATTGTTTTCAGGAAATATGAGAAAATTTTCTATTTTTTAACGGAAAATACCCTTTGTAGCAAAAAAGGACTTTTTCTGTGAAATTCAGGAAAAAAATACCCGTGAATTTCAGATTTTTTTTAACAGTGTGACTATACGGTAAACCACATAAGGCATCCTTGTGTATACCTGAGCCTAAAAATATGGCAATCAGTATTTGAATCGAATTTTTTTACTTTCAAAAAATGTATTTTGAAAAAAGGTGAAAGTGTAATATTTTGTTTAAAAAATTAAATCCGATCGCTGAAAGACGAAAATCGAAAAAAAAATATTTAAAATGGGAAATAAAAAAATGTATTACTTGGAAAAAATATCACACAAAATATATAATAAAAAAATCAGCAATAGTTCTCTTTTCCGTCTAATCTACTGCAATCGGGTTCACAGCCGATGTTGCCCACAAACCAGCTAGCTTTAAAATCGCTGAAATATATGATTAACTACTTTTTTTGTAAATTTGTAAAGCGGAGTTTCACATTCTTACTTAAAACTGCTGCTGAGATATGGCACAATTACCTAAAACTTTCGACACACAGTGTGACCCCCCCCCCCCCCATTCCTTGATGGATTATTATCTAAAATTGCTGAAATACATATTTAACTATTTTTAGTACATTTGTTACGCTAAATTTCAACTTCCTACCTATTACTGATTCAAAATGACATGAAAATTCTACCCGCATTTAACCCCCTTTAGTGGCTGAATTTCTAAAATCGCAGAAATACATGTTTAAATATTTTTCAGTAGATTTCTTATCCTGAATCTGTGATTTCAAGCTCATAATTGAAAATGCTGCTTAGATATGACGAACATTCGAATGACCTAAAATTTTCGACCACATTTAGCTCCCTTAAATGTGAATTTCTAAAATCGCTAAAATATATGTTTAATTATTTTTAAAACAGATTTGTTATCTTGAATTTCACACTCTTATCCAAAACTACTGATGAGATATGGTGAAAAGGTGAAATCATCGAAAATTATCGACCCCACATTTAACCCACTTAGTAGTTGAATTTCTGAAATCGCTTAAAATACATGTTTAACTATTCTTTATTAAATTTGTTATCCTGAAATTCACGCTCCTACCTATAACTTCTATTCAGAAATGGCAAAATGACATAAAACATTCAATCCACTATTTAACCTCCCTTAATGCCGATTTTCTAAAATCACTGAAACACTTGTTTAACTATTTTTTTAAGGAGATTTGTTATCCTGAATTTGATGCTTTTTACTAAAACTGCTGATGAAATAGGGTGCAAAAGTGACATCACCGAAAATTTTCGACCTTAACCCCCCTTTGTAGTTGAATTTGTAATATCTCCTGAAATACATGTTTAACTTTAGTAGATTTGTTATCCCAAATTTCACGCTCCTAACTATAAATTCTACTGAGATATGGCAAAATGGCGTAAAACATTCGACCCCTTTTTCAACCCCTTAGTGTCTGAATTTCTAAAATCGCTAAAATACCTGTTTAACTAGTTTTTTAGTAGATTTGTTATCCTGAGTTTCATAATTCTACATATATTTTCTACTGAGATATGACAAAATGACTTAAAATATTTGACCTCCTATTTAACCCCCCCCCCCCTTAGTTGCTGAATTTCTAAAATTGCTGAAATACATTTTTATTTATATTTTTTGCAGATTTTTTAACCCGAATTCCGAGCTCCTAACTAAAAATGCTGCTGAGATAGGGCGAACAGGCAAAATGTCTTAAAACTTTCGACCACCCATTTAACCCCCTTAATGGATGAATTTCTAAAATCGCTGAAATATGTGTTTAATTATTTTTTTAGTAGATTTGTTATCCTGAATTTCACGTTCCTTCCTAAAACTGCTGCTGAGATATGGCGAAAACGTGAAATGACTAAAAACATTCGACACCGCATTTAACGCCCTTAGTGGTTGAATTTTTTAAATCAGTGAAATCTGTGTTTAACTAACTTTTATTAAATTTGTTATCCTGAATTTCGCGCTTTTAACTAAAACTGTTGTTGCGATATGGTGAAAAGGCAAAATGACCTAAAACTTTAGACACCCATTTAACCCTCTTACTGGTTGAATTTCTAAAATCGCTAAAATATGTGTTTAATTATTTTTTAGTAGTTTTGTTATCTTGAATTTCACGCTCTTACCTAAAACTGATGATGAAATATTGTGAAAATAAGAAATCACCGTAAATTTTCTACCCCCCATTTAACCCACTTTGTGGTTGAATTTCTAAAATCGCCTGAAATACATGTTTAACTATTCTTTAGTAGAATTGTTATCCCGATTTCCACGCTCCTACTTAAAACTCCTGCTGGGATATGCTGAAAAGACGAAATTATCTAAATTTTTGGACCCCCAGATTTAACCCTCTTAGGGTGCGAATTTTCAAAAATCCTTTCTTAGTGGGTGCCTACATTGTGTAAAGAACATGTCTTTCAAATTTCATTGTTCTAGGACAAATGGTTGAAGCTCGGCGTTGATTATGAGAAAATCAAGCTACTCTTTTATAAGTATAGACATTGTATTTGTTTAAAAAAAATGCTATACAAAATTTTAAAATCCTATGCATACTTTAAAGACATTTTTAATTTTTGAACTTTGTAAGCAAGTTTTGAGACATACATATATTTATATATATATATATATATATTTTATTTAAACTTAAAAAAATTATAAGAAAACAAATATATGCAAACGTTTTTATTTTATAGAGCATTGTAACTAAATTTAATCGATGTTTATGCGACCTTTTCAAAAAACACCCATAAATTCGTTTTTTATTAGGGTTGTAATTAACTTTTTTATTATAATTTTATGCTATGTAACATTATATATGTTTTAAAATACAATTTAGTTAGTTTAGTTTTGAATTAACACTTTATTTCACGTATTTTAAAGTGTTCAAAAATACTCTTTGATAAAGGTACATTTAGTTGAAAATCTGTACAGAAAATATTTTAAAAGTCAGTCTCTTTTATATAATTACAATAATATTTAAATAACGGTTACACGGTTTTGGGAATAACATAGTTTCATAATGGCTTAGTCATACAATCATCTTTAAATGTCAATAAAATTGTACTGATATTTTTCGAATGACGTAAATAATATTTTAATAATGATTTTCTACAAATAATTTTTTATGTGCTTTTCAATACCTTGATTATAATTAATGCTATTTCTGTCAGAAATTTAGGAGAATATATATATATATATATATATATATATATATATATATATATATTTTTCAAAATGAATAAAACTGGGAATTACGTGTAATATTTTTCATACGTTTATAATGCAGTACATTTAATCGCAACAGATTTAGGTTATAATTGTATTAAATATAATTTTATTACTTTATTATTATAGCTGTTAAATTATTTCTTCTTCAAAATTTACATAGTTAAAAATATTTGCCTTTTATACACATGCTTGGTAAAATATTCTTCTAAATTCCATAATTTAGTTTTTGGTAACTACCACTATAATTTTTTAAGTAGAAATGATTAAACACATTTTATTTGAAATGTTTTCAAAAAGTGTTCAAATGAAGTCATAATTGTTCTTTATCTTATCCATTTGACCAAAAAATTAAAAAATAATAAGAATAAAAATAACGTTAGAAGTGGGTTTCTTGTTAGCTGATGTACAAAAATTAAATTATAGACAAACAGAATCAATACACATCGTGAACTATTTTTCCACACAAAATAATTTATGAACCTGCTATGCATGTTTCTTCTCTATATGTTTATTTTATTTAAAATTAGGGATGATAATATACAAAGTGTCACTTATGTGAAATTTGGTGGAAAATAGTTTTTTTTTTTCATAAAATATAAAAAGTTGGAATTATAATTAAAATTTATATATTGCTAAATGTATGTGTTTTTGCTTTTACTGTAGACAATTGAATTGAATTATTGTCAATTATAGTGTCACACGATAAGAATTTTGTAATACTAAAGGCGTTTTCAAAAAGTAATAGTACTAACAGAATTATATTAATAATAAGGTAAAAAGTAAGAAAACAAAATATAAAAATATGTATAATGCGAATTTATAGTCAATTAAATTATCCGCAAGTCTCCGTTGAAATATTTTGTTTCTAAGAATACGTTTTCGAATATTCCTTGACTGAAGATAAATCTTAACTTGATATATTGCGAAAATAAATAAGCATTGTAAAGACAGAAAGTCTGTCCCAAAATAAATCTCTTCGTTTTTTATTTTATTTTATTTTTTTTTTTATAATAATGTTTATTTGTTTATTGACGGAATTTTTATGCATTTTGTTAGTGCTTATTTGATACTGCTTAAAATATTTACGGTTTTAATATGAAAAATTAATTCCAGTGCATGATTTATTATGTGTATTGGGATATTCACATTATATACGATTAGTAAGAAAACATTATAGAAACTGGGAAAATAGATCATACCTAACGCATCAAAACATACTTTGTATGACGATAGCGTTCAGGATGTTAGTTTAGATGGTTTATAGTTAACAAAACACAGGAACATTACTTTCTAACGAATAATCATAACACTTAACAATTGCTGCATAAAATGCAGTACTGCTACGAATGCCATTTGTGTAGTTTATGTGCAAATGTAAATTAAGTACAAGCTAAGTTTATGTTAATATTGAAATGAATGTTTGTAGAGAAATTTATTATTTTACAGTTATGTTAGTACTCGGGTGAAGTGTGATACAAGCGTGTTGGTAAATTCAAAAATCAATTTATATTGGCTTCCAGATTGTGTACAGAAATAAAACCAATTTTTAGATTATTATATTCAATTAAATACTAAGTGTTCAGTAAACCAAAGATTTTTATTAGTACTTTAATTCACGTATTTCTCAACGTTCAAAAATCTTTTTAAAAAACGATACATTTAGGAGAAAATCTGTACAGAAATTTAAATATATGTTCTTCATATAAAAAATATAGTAAAAGTCAGCCTCTTTCACCCTTTATATTTAAATAACGGCTATACGTTTTGGGAAATATATATATATATATATATATATTTTATAATGTCTTAGTCAAACAGTCATCTTTTGATTTCATTAAAATTGTAGTGATATTTTCCGAAAGAAGTAAATAATAATTTAATAATTATTTTCTGCAATTATTTTTTATATGCTTTTCAGTACCTTGATTATAATTATCTTTATTTCGTTCAGAAATGTAGGAGAATATTTATATATTTTTTAATTTCAAAATGAATAAAACTGGGAATTATATGTAATATTTTTCATACGTTTACAATGCAATATGTTTAATTCATCTAATTTAACCACAACACATTTTGATTATAATTGTATTAAATATCATTTTTTAAAATTATTATTATAGCTGTTCAATTATTTCTCCTTCAAAATTTACATAATTAAAAATATTCGCCTTTTATATAAATGCTTGTTAAAATATTCCTCTAAATTCCATAATTCATTAATCAAAGATGGCAGGGAATGTTTCTAAGTTAAAATTTTAATAGAAATTATTTTTTCGTTCGAAGAAGAGAATGCTAATTTTTATAAGCAGTGAGGTAGTTTATTTAACGAAATTAAGAGAGATGTTTGAAGAGATAATGTTGAGGGAGAAAAGTCTGCATATGACACTGGATAAACTTTTTACAACGATATGGAAAAGTTAGATGATGTTTCGTTAATAAAAATTTAACAGTCTAATAATTTTTAAAATATGTGAAAATTTATGTATAGTGGTAACGTACTGGTCTAATGAAATAAATATTTAAATATTACGTCTTGACTTATTAATTAGAGAACAATTTATTAGCCTTAGGTATATATTGGTTCTTCATTATTTAATTTTGTTATATGATTTTCTTTTTTTTTTTCTTAAATATAAAATCATTAGAGGCTAAAATATATATTTTTAAAAGACTCAATAATAATTTTTAAATCAATAAATTTGGACATAAAAACTTTAGATGCGAAATTTTTTCGAACTTATATTTTTCAATAAAATCTAGTTCAGCATATCTACATGAATAAATGCGAGTTTGGCAAATTAAATTACAATTAAATGTTATTAGAATTAATTGTAATTGTTTAGAATGTAAAAATAGTCATTTTATAATTCTTCTTTAATCTATTGTTTCTCATTATTGCCCTTTTCTTAAAATTTAAGAGACATAATATTTGGTTTTTAAGTATTAAAAATATTGTAAGTATAAATTACGTTACTTTCATTATTATTTATTTAAATGCGTTATAACTTATATAATGCAAAATGTAGAAAATTAGCTAAACCATTATTTTAAATATTAAATTAATTATTACTGAAATTTAACATAAATATTTATATTATATTTTGGTTTCCATGGTTATTCATTCATTCCTTTAAATTCAATATTTTATACATATAAATAAGTATTTAGAAGTAGTTAAATTATACTTAAATTCTTCAAACGCAAAGTAGTTCGAAACAAGATCGAAACAAATTATTCCTTAAATGAAGTAGTTTGAAACACACTTTTTGACACGGATACGACAATATATTTATATTTTTAAATGTTTAATATCCTTCCTCCCATTAAATATTAGTCCAATATAATGTTCGAATAACTGCGATTTAAATAAAATTTATTGCAATTTTAACGATATTGATATAAATTATTGGCTTAAGTCTCTTTGAGATTAAAACATTCCAAACGTAATAAGTACATTTATGAGATGACATAAAATATCTACAAATATTTATTTTGTCTTTGAAACTATCAGCGCAAATTTTGTAATTAGAACAGTGATGACGTAGTCTGTGTGATTAGCTTTAAATATATATATATCATAAAATAAAAATACTAAGATTATTTCCTATGGACAAATTCTACTACTTTAAATACATAAACGTTTCAAATTATACTTAGAATAGATTTTTTTATTTCTTGTTAAATAATAATATATTTAAAATACTTAAATTATATATTTTAGTATAGGTGTGTGTGCATGTATCTGTATAGACTATATGCATAAAAATAAATAAATATTTAAAAAAATTAAAATACAAATCATAAGTTCAGTCCTGTATAGAACAGAATTAAACCTTCTATGCATGTGTTATCTGTATATATATATTTTTGCTTTTTAATGTTTTTTTGCTTTTTGAGAAAATCAACATAATTTTATTGTTTGAAATTGCAATATAAAATGCTATACAGATTTTGTATGTTTAATTTACCCTAAACATATCCAATAATATATATTTTAATATCTCTTTAAATGTGACCTAATATGTATTTGGGTTATATTTTAATCTAAACACATTTTGTTGATTGAGATAATTTACTCCAATATGTAATTGTAATGCTGCAGTAATGTCTCATATTGCGGTGATACATGTGTGACATCGTTTCATTCATTTGGTATGTATCTGATTGTCCATATCAATAAGAGACAAATTCTGCATGAAGGTGGAATTCTTAAAAATAAAGTGGAAAGAGCTTACTTTCGTAACTTCGCTTGCCTAATATGTATTTGTGTTATATTTTAATCTAAACACATTTTGTTGATTAGAGATAATTTACTCCAATATGTAATTGTAATGATGCAGTAATGTCTCATATTGCGGTGATAAATGTGTGACATCGTTTCATTCATTTGGTATCTGATTGTCGATATCAATAAGAGACAAATTTTGCATGAAGGTGGAATTTTTAAAAATAATGTGGAAAGAGCTTACTTTCGTAACTTCGCTTGCATAATATGTATTTGGGTTATATTTTAATCTAAACACATTTTGTTGATTGAGATAATTTACTCCAATATGTAATTGTAATGCTGCAGTAATGTCTCATATTGCGGTGATACATGTGTGACATCGTTTCATTCATTTGGTATCTGATTGTCGATATCAATAAGAGACAAATTCTGCATGAAGGTGGAATTTTTAAAAATAATGTGGAAAGAGCTTACTTTCGTAACTTCGCTTGCATAATATGTATTTGGGTTATATTTTAATCTAAAGACATTTTGTTGATTGAGATAATTTACTCCAATATGTAATTCTAATGCTGCAGTAATGTCTCATATTGCGGTCATACATGTGTGACATCGTTTCATTCATTTGGTATCTGATTGTCGATATCAATAAGAGACAAATTCTGCATGAAGGTGGAATTTTAAAAAATAACTTGGAAAGAGCTTACTTTCGTAATTCTCGGGATTAGCGTACACACGTTAGAATGTCTCCTGCTTCCATGATAGCTGTTAAATATAACTTTTTAGGTAACTAAATATTTTTTTTTTTTTTTGATAATTTTAATCGGGAAAAAAACATTTTTTCTATAAATAGTATATATTTCTAAATGATTTTTTTAATATAAAAATATTACTATATATATTTTTTAAATATTAAATGGAAATTTCATTTCTTAAGATGGCATCAAATATCAAATTGCCTAAAAATTATTTGATTTACAAAAATCAGTAAAGTAACTTCAGACAATTATTATATTTACGAACGAAATTGAAAATGTATAATCCGATTCCAGAAAGATATTTGTTTCTCTTCCAAACTATTAGTTTCACCCATTATTATTTTCTTAGGTCTTAGTGTAAAACTTTAATGACAAAAGAAGATACATAAAAATTTCTAAAAAACCAAAGCACAGGTAACAATGTTATATTAACCCATTAAAGACTAGCGTTACCATATGGTCAAAGTAAACAGTCATTTACATTTATATTTCTCTATACCCAAATAATGTAAATCAATAAATGTTTTATCGTTTCATGCATGGTAATAGTGCAATCTTTTAACAATAGCTGGCAGTAGTAGTCTAGCGTTTTATGCAATTTTGTGGTAGAATATAGAAAACAATACTACGAAACTGTGCATTTAAAAAGACGAGAAAGACGAGGTAAGTCAAGCTTCTTGCTTCACAACTTGCTTTGAAATAAATCTATGTAGCAAATTCATATTGTTAATGCACCAAAGAACAGTAATATATTGCTGTTAAAATTTTATATATATAATAATTATGCATTAAAAGTTGGTAATAACATTGCGTTACCATTTGATTACACTAGTTTTCTATATAGTCGTTTTTAAGAGTTCATTTTGTTTTCGGATTTGTCTGTATTATTCGACCCTATTTTTCCTAAAAATTGAAGTGTTATTAATCCACCCAGTATTAGGTGTCGTTTTGAAACAGTTATCGTATTTATTATAAGTATGTTACAGGCACAAATAAAAACGATAAATATTTCAATCTATCTTGTAGCATTTGATATTGTAATTTCTGTATTACAATCCGGTTGTGTACATTATTGTAAATTATTATGATGTAATGGTAAAAAAATGTGCCATAATGGAATGATGGTCAGTTTCCGAATTCACACCTCCAATAAGAAGCGAGTTAAAAAAGGGGGGAAGGGAGGTAATTGAAGTCAATTCTACATTTTATTACCTATGCAATAATTTAAATATTCAAATAATTTCTTGTTACCTATGAATTATTTATGTGAAATTTTGATTTTTTTTAAAACTTATCTATGCAAGAAATATTAAATCTTCTTGAATATGATGATCTTGACCTCATAGACGTATACCACGAACCAACAGAAGTAAATGATGAGGCTGATGAAGATTCAGCTGATGAAAATGAAGGTGGTCTCATTAAAACCATAACTGGAAGACAGTTACGATCCCCAGCAGAAGCAGTTCTAACAGATGATCGTCGAATTGGAAATCAGGATATAGACAATGAAGATAATGAAGATGAAGACCAAAAGACCAGTGAAACTAAAAATAAGTCTAAGCCATGTAATGGGTCTAAGCCATACAAGATGACATACTGCAAAAGGATCCAGTGTTTTCAATGCCTGATTTTTCTGTCTATAGAAATAAAACGTGTACCGAGTTATTTGAAATGTTTATTGATGTGATATTATTGCTTTTTTAGATATTGAATCGAATAAATATGCTACCTGGAGAAACTGCTCATGTCCAAACTTAACAGCAGAAGAAATGAAGTGCATCTTGTTAATACTAATTCTCTCTGGTTACAATAAAGTACCAGGAAAAAACTGTTACTGGGATTCATGCGATGACATGAGGAATAATATAGTTTATAATGCAATGAGAAGAGATTGAATCAAATCATGGGATTTTTACATTATGCTGTTAATAGGATGAGGCAGACAAAATGTGTAAACTTAGGCCTTTCATGCACTAGATAAAATCACGTTTGGTGCATAATTTCAACCACAGTGTTAAAAAAACTATGATGAAAGCATGATTGAGTATTATGGTCATCACAGATGCAAACGGTTTATAAAGAGTAAGCCGATACGTTTTGGATACAATGTCTGGAGCTTGAACTAAAAAAAAACGGATACCTAATAAAATTTGAGGTCTATCAAGGTTCTATTCCCAATGCCAAACTTGACTATCAGGAAAAGTATGGTAAAGCGGTTGCTCTAATGTTGCAAATGATTGATGATTTGCCAGATAATAAGAGACAACTTCCATATAGATTTTACTTTGATAATTTATTCACAGGTATGTATCGCCTGATACATCTCGAGGAACGTGTCTATACAGGGACTAGAAGCATGCATAAGAATCGAATGCCAAGTAATCTGAGTGAGCCAGAGACAATAAAAGAAAGAAAGAGGATCATATGAATCTGCTTTTAACCGGGATGAAAACATCACTATTAATAGGTGAATGGACAACCAAATCGTTACAGTTGCTTCGAATTTTTATGATATATCTATTGTCACTACGGCTGATCGTTATTCACAAACTTCCAAGAATCAATAAGATTTACTTATATATATATATATATATATATATATATATATACATATAACTCCATAAATTTTTATTTACATTATAATACATTCTGTTGTAGATATACAGACCTGTAGATAAAAAAAAGTATTTTTTGGATTTTGACTAAATTCTTGTTAAGGCATTATAGTTAATATTAAGGTTAAAGTAAAAATAAAAAGTAAAAGTTTTATTTTGCAAAACAACAGTGATACGTGCGAAAAATCATATTTTGAGTCATCGTTAATTCTAGTGTTAATGTCAATTTTCATCGGAAAAAAACATTTTATCTATAGAAAGTATTTATTTCTGAATGATACATTTAATTTTAAAAATATTATTAACTTAAAAAAATATTGAATGTATCAATATTTTTTAAGATGGAAATCTCCAAATTTTAAATATCCTACATGTTAAAACATTTTTGTTTTCAAAAATCAATAAAGTATCATACGATAATTATTATATTTATGAACAACATTGGAATACTATTATCCGTTCCAGAAACATGATTTTTATTCTTTCAACGCATTAGTTCCACTTAATATTTTTTTCTTAAGTCATAGTGTAATCATTTAATGAAACAAGTTCAGCAACCAAAAGTTTCTCAAATAACTAAGCCTCAGATACTATGTATATGATATTTTAAATATTAAATGGAAAAAAAAAGAAAAAGAAAAACATTAGATGACAATCACACTAAATGTGAAACATAATATTTACCAACGAAATTAAAGAATTTATTTTTCTTTTCCATTTTTTTCGGTTTTAAAGTATTAGTTTCCCTTATTATTATTGTTTTAAGTAATAGCGTAAAATTAAAATGATAAAAGTTTCATATCATACCAAAAGTTACTAAAATAACTAAGGCTCATATACTATTTATGTGATGTTTTAATATTACTAACATATTTTTTTCAATGGCACTTTTCAAACTTGAAACAGCGTATCGGTTAAAGATTTTTTGATTTAAAAAATCAATAAAGTATCATGAGACAATTACTATATTTAAGATATAATATATTATATGCTTAAAGAATTCCTTATTTGTGGCTCCAATGTATTAGTTTCCCTTGTTATTATTTTTTTATGTCATAGCTTAAAACTTTGAGGTGAAAAGTTTAAAAATATAGCGAAAGGTTCTAAAATAATTAAGGCTCATATAACTAATTATGTGAACTACTTAAAACAGTTTATCTGGGACTAAGAAAAATCACCTTTTTTAAAAGTTTAATAATTTTTTAAAAATAAATATTCGATCGTATTTTATAAATAATAAATATATATAGATAAATTTTTTATCATGTAGAATAAAATATATATTATATTTCGAGGTAAAATTTATTTGCATTAATGACTTTACAGAAAGTAAGTAAAATATTTACATTTCAGGAAAAATATTATAAAGAGAGGCTTTTGAGAGAGGCATTGAGAGAGGCTTTTTAACAGCGTAACTGAGATCTAGACATAAACGAATGAAAAGATTTCATTCATTACATGGACACGTTAATAGATTTTCAATTTTCTTCGAAAATACAGTAATTGTCTGATGATACATTATTTACTTTTACACAGGTTATATTGTAAAATGATTTTAAGGTCGAAAAATCGATAAGTGGAGGAATTGCAATTTCTAGATGCAATGTGTTGGTAAGTTGAGAAAAACGGCCACTACATGTGGTCGTTCATAAATCAAATCATACAATTTATGTGATATTTTAACTATTAAATGACAATTTATTTTTTAAGATTGTAATCTGAAAATTTGAAACATCATATCGGATAAAACTTATTTGTTTACAAAAATAAATAAAGTATCATGAGACAATTACTGTATTTACGATGGCAATTGAAAATTTATTATACGTTTCCAAAAACATTTTATTTGTTCCAAATTATCAGTTTTACTTGTTATTATTTTCTTAAGTCATAGCGTAAAAATTTAATGAGAAAAGTTTCATATCATACCGAAAGCTTCTAAAATAACTAAAGCTTATATAACCAAAATGTGAACTGCTTGACGGTTTATCTGGGATTAAATAACAATAAAATTACCTATGTTAAAAATATAATTAGTTTCTGAAGACTAGAAGTTTCTAAAGAAGAAAAATACTTTACATCGAAGGAAAATTTATTTGCAATGTTGATTTTAAGATTGTTGATTTTAAGTAAAGTTTTATGTGGTATAAAAACTAATACAGAAGAAGTCGTATACATTATGATAATTTTTTTTTGAAAACGTAAGTAAGGGTTATATATAATAGTACGAGTATAATTTACGAATTTTAAGTAACATTTTACGTGATATAAAAATTAAATCAGGGGAAGGCTTATATATTAAGATGGACTTTCTAAATTCGTAACTAAGGCCTATATATAAAGAATGAAGAAATTGTCATTAGTACATATAAAAATCGCTTAATGGAAGCATCATGAACATACCAAATTTACAATTACATATGAATCGAAACATGAATAAAATCAATTTCCTTCGTTTCACTGTGGACCCATATACACAGTGAGACACGGCTGAACGTTTATATTTTTTCGACACATTCAATAATCTGGTAAAAATAATGCTTGTTCTTAGATTTCTTCACATTCAGTAATTTGGTGCAATTAGTGGTTTTGCCTGGATTTCTGAGCATTCATTTATCCATTTATCAAAGGTGGCATTGTAAAACGCTTCAAAGTTTATAAAACTTGATAAATCGAGAAATTAGAACTTGTAAATGTAATTTTCAGAAACGTGTCCCCAATCTATGATTGTCCATGTATCATAGTATAAAATCATATAAAAACACATTTTAATACATATTATTTATTACAGAATAAATAAAATCCTAATATTACACATCTATGAACTATTTTACTGTTTATCAGCGTTAAAGACTCGTTGTGTTATGTACCTCGTCAATTTTTTGAAAGAAATGGCTGCACACTTTTTTCGACATCGTTAGAGTTGTAACAAGTGGAGAAATTGTGCAGCATATGTATAGTATTCGGGCTGAAATACCACATACAATTAAACTGAAGATATAATAATCTATAACAGAATTAAATGCGTATATTTTGTGTTCAGAAATGTATTTTCTTTTGTAACTTCCAATTGAAACAACACCAACAATTCAAATGAGATCAGCGAACACTCAGAACAAAGCATCACTGAATAGAATATTGTCAAGCGGTCAAAATAAAAATTAGCTTTAAAAGCGTGTTTGCTTTATTTTGCATAATTAATCACTGTATACAACTATCCTCTCTAGATTTAATGATAATACAATTATAAATACTAAAATTCTGCGAATTTTATCTAATATTAGTAATACCAAATTTAAAATGAAAATTTGTCAACAGAAAGGAGTACACCATGTACAGGGTCATCGAAAAAGATGTCCCTGATTTTACAAATAAGTTGCACGAGCAATATGCAATCAATCGGTGCGAAACCAACGTGAAATTTTAGAACGTCTGAAGGAGTTTTGGTAGTTGTGATTGCGTTGACCTCGACGAGACTGCGCGAATGCGCCTGCGCCACTTCTTGACCCGATGCAAGTTCATTCATTAGTTCACAAAAATCATTCTGAAAACATCTCGAAAACATTTTTATGCTGATAAAATCCGTGATCTGTAGCAACTAAGAGAGTGAATTTACGTAGCAATAGCGACAGTAACCAATGACATGAATGGTTGAGCACAATTGTAAGGAGATCGACTACCGCTTAATTGATTGACGGGCAACAGGGGGAGCTCATATTCAAGTTCTGTAAGTTATGTAAAAGAACTCACTCATTTGTCCAATCTAATAGTGTAAAAATAATGATTTATCTTTATTAAGGCCTTAGTTGTTTTAATTTGAAATCAGGGACACCTTTTTCGATGAACCTGTATCACACAAACGTATTGCCTGCTAATATAAGCTCATATTGAAGTTTTGTAAGTTATGTAAAAGAACTCACTCATTTGTCCAATCTAATAGTGTAAAAATAAGGATTTATCTTTATTAAGGCCCTAGTTATTTTATTCGAAATCAGGGACACCTTTTTCGATGAACCTGTATCACACAAACGTATTGCCTGCTAATATAAGCTCATATTGAAGTTTTGTAAGTTATGTAAAAGAACTCACTCATTTGTCCAATCTAATAGTGTAAAAATAAGGATTTATCTTTATTAAGGCCCTAGTTATTTTATTCGAAATCCGGGACACCTTTTTCGATGAACCTGTATCACACAAACGTATTGCCTGCTAATATAAGCTCATATTGAAGTTTTGTAAGTTATGTAAAAGAACTCACTCATTTGTCCAATCTAATAGTGTAAAAATAAGGATTTATCTTTATTAAGGTCCTAGTTATTTTATTCGAAATCAGGGACACCTTTTTTGATGAACCTGTATCACACAAACGTATTGCCTGCTAATATAAGCTCATATTGAAGTTTTGTAAGTTATGTAAAAGAACTCACTCATTTGTCCAATCTAATAGTGTAAAAATAAGGATTTATCTTTATTAAGGCCCTAGTTATTTTATTCGAAATCATGGACACCTTTTTCGATCAACCTGTATCACACAAACGTATTGCCTGCTAATATAAGCTCATATTGAAGTTTTGTAAGTTATGTAAAAGTACTCACTCATTTGTCCAATCTAATAGTGTAAAAATAAGGATTTATCTTTATTAAGGTCCTAGTTATTTTATTCGAAATCAGGGACACCTTTTTCGATGAACCTGTATCACACAAACGTATTGCCTGCTAATATAAGCTCATATTGAAGTTTTGTAAGTTATGTAAAAGAACTCCCTCATTTGTCCAATCTAACAGTGTAAAAAATAATTATTTATCTTTTTCAAGGCCCTAGTTATTTTAATTCGAAATCAGGGACACCTTTTTCGATGACCCTGTATCACACAAACGTATTGCTAGCAAATATAAAAGTGTAGTGCATAGACGTTTTTCTTTTTTTGTATAATTTAATGTGAATAAAAATTAATTTTCTAAATAAAATTAAAATCATTTTTGCTGTAGACCATCCCAATAAATTTGTATATCCTCCCAATATTGAAGTTTCTAAATTATGAAAATGCAATATTATTGTGCTTGAAAAGATTCCATGACTGTTAATTTATGTTTATATTTTTTGTAATGTAAACGGACGTCATGTACATCTATATTTCTTAAAAAGTATATATTCCAACAAAAAATTATATTTATTTTCATTAATTAAATTAAAAATTTGCATTTAAAATTGTATAATGATATAAACTGAGCTGCACCGCCCGTCCGACACGTCAACCGCCGTACCCAAGTTCTAGAGAACTTTTAACGTGCACGACCAGGAGAGTGGGGAGCCCCGCAACCTGCTGACCCTTCACCTTTTCCCAAAAAAATGACGACGAAGGTCGCTGCTTTTGTAACTGTTCTCAAGTGAGGACGCTGACCTTTAATGGAGAACGTGGGCTACGAGTACAATATGCTTTTAGTGAAATATACAATACGTAGCATTTATAGTTCGTTTACAAATACGCACAAATGAATTCAGATAAATTATTTAATATCTTTTGCGGTAGATTTTAATCAAGCTACCATACTCCAAACGTAATGAATTTTTTATACATTCATTAATTTGTTTATTTTTAACTAATTAAATATAATCGTTACAATTTGTAAAGCAAAAGATACGATGAATGTTTACATCAAAGTAAAATATTATTTTCTATTGTTTTTAATAATGTTTATGAAATTTATATTTTCGAAAATTAATTAAATTTTAAACATATGTAATTGTTTTTCCTTGTAATCCTGAAAAAACCTCTGCATGTAGTTCATATAATTAATTATTTTAGAAACTATTGATACTTTATTAAAGTTTTCTCATTAAATTTTTCTGCTATGACTTAAGAACATAGAAATGAGAGTAACTACTACTTTGGCAGAAAAAAATAATTAAAAATGGATAATGGAATTTTAGTTTTATTCGTAGAAAAAATAATTCTCTCAAGATGTTTCATTGAATTTTTTTCTAACTAATCGATATGAAATTTTAAATTTTAAAATTATTATTTTATTTTTTATTTCATATGATACTTTAAATTTAGATCTAGTATTTAGAAATAAATAATTTCTGTAGGGGATTAAGCGGCATTAAAGAACATTTTGTTCTCCATAAATCTGAAAGAAAAATATAAACAAGAAAGAAAAACATATGAGTCAAGCATAGATTATAAATCATTTTCAAACACATTCAGAACACCGTTGCCAAAACTTCATTATTTAATAATTTGAAACTTAACGCCATTGTAAATAATTTGGAAAACACATAAAACATTTTTCGCTATTACTCTCTATTATCGGGAAAATATCCCAATCATTTTGTTCAGCTCTGTATGTTTCGAAATTCCCCAAACCAGTTCCACTTTGCTAAATTATCATAAAAATCAGCCTTCATAGCTTTAGGTGTTATTTCTAGAAAGCAGTTACCAGTATTTCCGAAACATAGTCTAAGCCAAATTTCAAATTAAGTTCCTACCTTATTAAGTTAATATGATGTTTGGAATCAGTTGCGCTGAAATTTCAAACTTATTTTCTGAGATATGGAAAAAGGCACAGTTATAGTAAAATCCTTGAGGGAGGGGACAGGGGAAAGCGGATGTTCAAGTGCATTTCAGCAAATGACAATTTATGAGAACCATCTCCTAATTATAATAACCTCTAATTATGCATCTTTAAAGATTGATTCATAAGGTTAAAATAATAATCAGCCTGTATAACATTAAAATAAATTTATGAGTAGCGGGTACCTCTATTTCCGAATAACAGTCTAAGAGAAATTTCTAATTAAGTTCTTAGATATACCAAACGAACGAATTTTTAAAGATGCATAGTGGTACTTCTAATTAGTTATCTACTGAAGGGCACTTAAACAACCACCCCCGCCCCCCTCAAGGTATTTTCTGTAAATAGGCTAAGTTTCCATGACTCAGAAATCGTCTTTCTGATTTCAACGTAAGTGATTCCAAACATTATAATTAACTTAACAGTTATCTTCTATAACATTAAAGTAAATTTATTTGTAGCAGTTACCACTATTTCCGAATAATTGTTTTTGCCAAATTTGTAATTAAATTCCTAGATTAACCAAACAAACGATTCTTTAAAGATGCATTGTGGTCATAATTAGTTATTTGCTGAAGGTTACTTGAAAATCCTCTTCCGCTCGGCCTCTCCTTCAAAGTTTTTTTTCTCTAACTATGCCCTTTTTCCATAACTCAGCAACTATATTTCTGATTTCAAAGCAAATGATTTCAAACATTATAATTAACTTAATAGTCACCCTCTATAGCATTAAAGTAAATTTATGAATAGCAGTTAACACAATTTTCGAATAATAGTTTATGCCAAATTTGTAATTAAGATCCTAGCTTAACGAAACAGACGAATTTTTAACGATGCATAGTTGTTTTCCTAATTAGTTATTTGCTGAAGGAAACTTGAACATCCCCTCGCCCATGGCACCTACCCAAATGTTGTTTTATCTAACTGTGCCTTATTTCAATAACGTGAACATCCACTCCCCCCTTCCCCCCGCGCCACCCCGTCTAATAATAATTCCATCTTCTCCAAACCAGCTCAATTTTGTGGCACGCCTAATATATGGTGCCGTAGGCAGCAGGGACTGCCTCAGAGTTTCGTTCGAAAAAAGGTTTATTTAGAACAGAATGCTCCCCTGGCGGTGGAAGGTGGAAATAAAAAAAATCTGGAGCGTACGAGCATGCCTGGTATACGATGCCGAAGCTATGAGAGACATGTGCCAGAGTTTCGTTTTTAAAGAGATTTCAGTTTATTACATGGTCCCGGGCGACGTCGGTCGGGTCAGCTAGTATATATAAATATCAACATTATGTTCCCGTTTTTTTATATACTAGGTTTAGAATCAAATCTTATATATTTCTACTTTCATAAACTTAGTTAAAGATATTATTTAGAAACGAAAATTAAATATTGGTTGTGACAGTACATTTGCGAGTATAATTCAGGGCTACAGACTTACTTTATTTTTATTTCTACCACTATTTAAGAAAAAAATGTTGTAGGATTTCCTTACTGTTGTTGACAAAATCTAAGGATCATATAATATAATTTGGACAAAATGAATATAAAAATTAATGACTAGTAACAGCCCTGATAACGTGCAGTAAATAAAAAGGTTGCTTAATTTGCTAATTTGTACTTATATAAAATTCAATTAATTTTAAAAGAAATTTTTTTGTAAACAATTTGTTTGATAAAAAAGTTTCTTCACCAAATTTATGCTTTATGAATTTTGGTAGAGCTTTATATCATTTGAATTCTAATTAATTAATAAAAAACACAGAACAACATTTACTACTGAAAATTAGTTCTCTGAGCGTTCTAAGATACCCACTCTCAAGCGCTAGTTTTTTTTCTTTTTTTTATATTTCAGAAAACATATGACAAAAAAACAAAACAATGTCGATGCTGCTGCATGACAATGTTATTTCCATGGCATTCGATAACAGTTCACTTCATTAAAAACAAAATAATAAAGAAAATACATACTATCGTCAAAATGATATGAGAAAATTCCCTCAAGCATCAAAATGTGTTTTTAAAAAATAAAATATTAACAAAATATAGTCAAATTTCTATATTTTTGTTCATTACGGAGTGTAATCTTTATGTACCGGTTTAATGAAACAGAAAAGAAAATGAAAAGTAGATAAAGATTGATCATGGAGATTTCTGAAGCTCAAACAACAATAAATATTGGGACTATGTCCGAAGGCGACAAAAGTATAATAGAGGAAACGTACTTTTACACAATTAACCATTGGTCAAAGAACTTCATTCTGTGCGATAAGAAATAAATTTATTTCTAACGTTTATGTTTTGTAATTTGTTTTTGCTTTATTCGTACTGTGTGCACAAATTTATAAAACACCCTGACATCTATATTAAAATGTGTAATTTATGCATTACTTATTATTATGTGTAATTTATGCATATATTACCGTTTAACAAGAATATAATATGTCATCTAAATAGAATAAGAAATATTTCCATTTTAAGAACATTTTAAAACGTAGCTGCACTTAAATTAGCAGAATTACCTTACCAGAAAGGATCAAAGTATTTTTATCAAAGGGTATTATCAAAGATATTCACAAAGTCTGAGTCATCACTTACTAATTATAGAGGAATTGTTCTGGTTTAAGAACGCATAGTAATATTTTATGTAGAAATATTTCTACCTGATCTCATAAATCTCCTTTTAAATTTAAAATGATTCAATTCCGAAAATCTTTCACAATTAATAACATGTCTATTCATAAAGTTTAATGAATGTATGGATTTCACAAATATATAATGGATTAGAATACACTGCTGCTAACATTCCGTGTTTTTCTTTCTTTTTTTTTTTCAAAACAGGTTAGACGAAAAATTTTATTTAATTAAAGAAAGTAATAAATAACCACATAAAAAAACAGGAAGTATGCCATTAAATAATGTATATGATTCAAATTATGATTACTTGATTTGGAAACGAAACAAAAAATACAAGGTTGGCAGTTATGGAGATTATATTTAGAATCATTTGTTCCATAACAATTTTAATCACTAAAGATAGTATTCTACAATATAGATCCTTTCTAAGCTGAAACATATTTTACTATATAGGTTTTTTTTTATTCATCAATAAGGAAAAACAGCTTAATCAAAGTTAATAATTCAATTACTATATAATTTGTAATTGATATAATCAGAATAATGAAGTTTATAGAGTTACCACTTTTCCTAAAAACATAAATTCTTTAGAAAAATATATTCCACCTGATTCTCAAGTTTTTAGTACGGTTTTTAGTTTGGCTAACCTTCTCACCGCCTTGAACTGATATATCCGTTCACTGTGTTTAACCGCAATTAAAGCATTATTTAAACTCATATAATTCTAAAGATATAATGCAGTTTTAAAACATCGAGTAGTGATTAATACCCTCAAGGATTATATTTATATATGTAATTTAGTTTTTTATATGAAATTTGAAAAATTGTGTTTTTTCAGCATTTAAAAATTTACAGAGTAAACAATCTTGCAATTTTGCCGTTTCGCTCGGCGGTCAGAGGGATTGGACAAATAGCACCAGATTCGATTCCCGACTCTAGCGTGGATGTGTGTAGTGGGTTGGATTTCACTTTAAACGAAATCTCTTTGTCCATCGTGTGAAAAATATGACAGTAAGGACCAAAAAAATGATAATCAAACTTTACGAAAACTATTACATTCTTTTTTTTTTAAATTTAATTTCATAATTCTATGCCATTTTAAATAATATCGATTATTCTGTGACTAAGATGTATTCATTTTCACCCCAGAATTAGCACTTCAAACTTCTCTTTCAAATTCGTAAAGTAAACTGCCTCAATCTAACACTTAAAATTAACACTTTAAAGAATATTGATTAAAGTACTGCCGTCAAGTGCACATTAATAACTGAAAGTATTTCCTTCATTTAAGGAATAATTTATTTCGATCGCCTAATTTTGTGCTAAAAGCTTTAGAAGTAACTTTTAATTACATATCTACATGAAATGTGGGAATTAACGAGCTTTTTGAATATGCATGCAAGTAAAATGATAACATAATTAATAATGTACAATTTTAGTAATAATTAATAGAATGGTTCAAAAGAAGAGTTTAGCTAACATTCTATGTTCTAAATTCTACATGATATACGTTCCAATGCAATATGAAGCATTTAAATGAAATACATTAAATACATTGTATGTAATTCATATTTTGAATTTAACAGTTCAGAGTCAAATAATAATTTCAGAAATTTCTGAAGGAAGGAGCATTAAGATAAAAGAAATTATTAATATTCAGATATACAATCGTATTATATTTCCAGAATTATGTTGTTGCGTCGCATCCATTTTTGAATGCAATGGTTTTATGAAAGGCTAACAATTATTTTTTAGGTGCTTTCGTAATTATATAATTAAGTAGCGCCTATACACTCTTAAAACTGTGCCTCTGATTTAAGAGGTACATTCTGAATTTTTGTGCCTCTGAATATTAAGAGGCACGTGGTGTCTTTGAAATTAAGAGGTACATAGTGTCTTTGAGATTCAGAGGCACAGCGTATGTGCCTCTGAAATTAAGAGGCACAGTGTGCCGCTGAATTTATATCTTCAAGTACCTCTTATTTAAAAATACATTCTGTGCCTCTTATAATGTTGGCACATGCATATGCCACCATTATAAGAGGCACAGAATGTAGTTTAATTATATTTTATATTATATTTATATTTTTACAGTAAATTCTGTCTACTGCAGAAATATTTTCCAGCATGGCATATCCAAAAACATATTAAATGTTGTGTAAAACAGAATACTATGTATAATAGAAAATTTTCTCACTCCCAATTTATTGAAATAAATATTAAAATGTGTGTCCATGTGGCCTAAGTCAGTTCTGTGGTTCAATAAAGAAACTTGTCAACATAT
This sequence comes from Maratus michaelseni, assembly GCA_963931845.1. NCBI lineage: Eukaryota > Metazoa > Arthropoda > Arachnida > Araneae > Salticidae > Maratus > Maratus michaelseni. The sequence continues at coordinate 300,144,785 of OZ007593.1, read as the reverse complement.
CAATTTATTTATTTTATACATATCAAAATACATAAAAGGGTATCAACGGTTTATTAAAAACAAATAAGACAAACGTTAAAAATAATCAGTGTAAAATAATCATAATATTGATCTTGTGATAGACAACAATTAATTTCAAAAAGTAATTCTTATCATAAATATTTCATTACTGGTATCCTAAATGTTAAATCTATTTGTAAATAACTAATTTGTTTCATTAGTATATATTTTCATTATATTGAATTCCGATTATAAATAAAATACGATTATAAAAACAATATCTATTACTTTTTGTAGGATGTCTATTGCTGAAATTTTGGGTGTTTTGATTTATTTTTGTTATTGCAGTTAAATTTCGATTACAATGGGAAATGTAGCTGAGATTAGTTAAATATTGTTGTCAGATTAATATTTGTGTTGAATTCAGACATTTTTCTCCGGGAGGGATTTTGGCGGCTTCGGGGGGAGGGAGGGGGGTTGCAATTTTGTCCATTAAAAATAATAAAACCTCACACTTTTTTATCATTGTTCCGGAGAGGGAATGCCCCCCCCCACCCCCGTGCCATCCCCTGAATTCAACACTGATTAATATATTACAAAAGAAACTGGACTTTAATAGCTATAACTATTAATTAAAAAAAAAAATTTCAAGGGAATGATACATTTACCCGCGATATATAAATATGTTTGTAACATAAAACATTTCTTTTATAGTGTAAATTTTTATACTACACATTCAAAGAAAATAATCAAGTACTAAACTAAAATACTTACTTATTGCAGACTTTTCTATAACTCTCTATATTCATTATGATCCGCCGGTGGATGATCTCAATAATGACACCATCCATTGTACGTAATTTTATGTTTCCTAACATAAATTCATTGCATTTTCCACAGGAACATTTACTTCTGCGGCGTCGTTTTAAATAGTAGGAAAGCCTAACTCCTATTATCAGCGATTAATATTGTTGCAATCCTGAACGACAATAATAACACGAGCGTAATTAAAACCCGAAAGCACAAAACCTCTTAAGTCAAAATAATCGTCTTGCGAAAAGGATATATATATATATAAACTCTGTTTGTGTCGTCAGGTGCCGCTATTCGAATAATCCACAATACGCCATTTCTTCTGGTCTTTCCGCCATTCTAACTCTCCAGACCGCTACCCCTCATTGAAAGTAAATATCCCGCTCAATGCATCATGGGTTAAACATTTTTACGCATGCGCGCTTCCCCACTGTAACTCTGAATAAATGACCGTTTTTTTAAAAGGCACACATTTAGCGTCGTGCCTCTAATAGATTTCGTTCAGTCATCCGTGCCTCTGATAGGTTTTGAGACCTTCATTTGTGCCTTTGATATTTATCAGCTAATCAGAGACACTTTGTCTGTGTGCCTCTCATATGCGCTGGTGCCTTATATATCAGAGGCACAGTTTTAAGAGTGTAGTCGTCGTTTGATCCGTCCGTCCGCATATAACAGCGAAAAAACTATCAAACGGAATGGTGTGAAATTTAATATATATTATCGTTGCCGAATTTTGTTGAGTCATTTTAAATTTTATGAAAATCGAATAAAAACTTAAAAATATTAATAAAAATTTTTAAAAACTTAATAAAAGTTTTCTTCATTCTATTAAATCCTATCACACATAATATATACAATAAAAGCCTAAGTCATGTGACTGAGGAAAAAAATACTGGGTAACCACTTGTTTTTTCATATGACAAGCGGCCATTTTTGTTCAAAATATTTTTTTTCGATTAAAATTGCGTAAAAGTTACATTTTTAGAAAGATCGTTCAAATAAATTGTTTGTTTAATAGATGAATACATTGAAAGATGTATAAATTTCGAGATAACTTCAGTTGAAATTAGGTTAACAGCCTATTATTTATCACAATATACAATAAAGTAAATAAACACAAGAGATTCGTTCATAGTAAATCATAGAAATATTAAACCATGGAGGTAATCATTCGCAAAGCAAAATCTTCATGGAGAATTTGGCAACGCTATCTGGTGTCGAAAAAAATATGCGCATATGCAAATGTGACATACGTAAAAAGAGAAAAGAAAGGCATGCTCATTTTGCTCATAACAGACGATATAATTCATTTCACTGAAATAATAACGATGAATTTTTTACATTGTAAATCTAGTTATAGTAAGGGCGCACCTCATTTGTCACCTTTAACGTACAATTTTCAACTTGTTTTATCTGAATGCAAAATTGCCATAATTTTTATTTCTTTGCATTTTTCTTCAATCTTTAAAGTTTTTTTTTAAATTATTTGACTGTATAAGACGATTGTAGCCAAAATGAAAACGGCCCAAACTATTTCCCAAAACTATGTTTCAGACTCTATATTTCTTTTTGATAAAGATGGCAAAGAATACACAAATTCAAATTTCTTGTTTTCCCACATTTACAGAAAGATTTGAATACATTTTATTTTGGTCTTGTTTTATCCTTGAAAAATTTGGGCTGTCATTTTTTGGATCTATCTTTTTTACCAAAAATTACTACCGTGACTTCTTTTTTTTTTTTCATTTGAAACCATCAATTTCGGTTACCAAGACAACAAAAAATATGTTGTCAACGTTCATAAACATCATAGTATTGCCAATTGTCAACACAATAAACAATAAATGACCATCATAGAACTAAGATAAAAATACAGCCAATTTACTCTCGAGTTATTCGTCAAACTCTATAGAAGGGAGGAACAAATTCATATTAAAAGATTGATATTATAAGAAATCGACATATTTTATAGATGCACATCTGTATATAGAAAGAGAGCACATATCTTATAGCACAGATCTGCAGTTTTTTAATCTGTCGTGTGCAATACAGTGTTTTTTTTTCAATGACCCTCAGTAATCCCGTCAGAATTATATTTTAAAAGTGTCTTTGAAAGTCTGTTATTTACCTGTATGATTTGATTATTTAAAAACCATTATTAAAAATTACATTTCCAGGTAGTCCATAATCCTCTTTAATAAAAAGGTATGCGTTGCTGAAGACTGGGATTTTCGCTAATCGTTGCCACAGATTAATCTCGGAAAATGAAACATTTGAAGTTACTGAAAAAATTAATTGCTCGAAAAGTATTTGTCAGAAAATTGTTAGACAAACTGCGTTAGAAAGGTAAAAAATTGTATTTTTCATGATATAAATTTCAAATCCACTGATTATGCCATTTTTCAAATATTGAATTTCAAAAATGACCAAATTTCACAATGGTGTACCATAGCGAAAACTTCGCGCGTAAAAAATAGAAATAACGCAATGTGTCAGCATGAGTCACTAATTATAGTAACCGTATTAATCTGTTAAAATGTAATTATGATGTAATCTGTAAATGTAATCTGTAATTATGATGTCCCGAAAGCATGGTTTTTATTTAATTCTCGACAAATACTAGATGCGCCATTTCTTTTTAGTTGTGAATAATATAGGCTAATTCACGTTATTAAAAAATGTAGCTATAAAACATATAAATCAATGGAAAACGATAAGTAATAAATTGTAAACGTAATAATAAACCGTATTAAAAATATATAACTCAGCGAAATAAGTATCCGTTTTTATGTTATTTTAGGATATTCCAGGTAAAGGTACAGATTACTTTAAAATATGAGGTTAAATTCACCAATATAGTTCGTTTGATTCAAGGTTCTTTTGGAGAAACTGACCAGCGCAGCGGGCGTAGTCTGATAGTATTGCATAAACAGAGATATATAATGTATGTTGAATGCATCAAATTGTATTTATTCTACTATTCGGGCGGTCGCGCAAATTGCATGATTCAAAAATTTAAATTCACAATTATTTTTATAATGACACATTTACATATGTCTAGTTAGAGTAATGATGTAGATATAAAAATTGAAGAAGCTAACATTTTTTTATCCCCTGAAAAGGTATATTAAAATTAGATTAACAACTACTATTGTATAGCCGCCAGAAGAAAAAAATAAAAAACATAATCATCCTTATAGTTAAATTGTACTAAACTATCAAGTTTTAAATACGGATATTTAATTTTGGGATAATAATTGCCTTTTTGGTAATTTTTACTTAAGGTTACCAAACGGAAAGTGATTAGGTCAAGAAGTTTAGAATTTCTTAACTTTAATGTTTGGAACTCATAATGTTAAATTCATTTGTAATTGCTATAAAATATTTTGCAAAGCGGGAAGTTGTTAAACATACTTCAAGAACTCCTTAGATATGTAATTATGTATTCCCATATTTGAACCTTCTAGAAATCGTTTTTTGTTAAAATATCCATAGGTTAAAATTCAAAATTATTTAAAAATATATATATTTCAAAAATATGTATTTTTAAAAATAATTTTAGAAAATAATATGAATTGCAACCTATAAATTTTTATCTGAACTTCATATCCAGAGACTTTAAATATGAGATTAAAATATACCAATTCATACCTCGAAGTAGATTTTGAGTTATTAAAAAAGAAAAAAAAACTACCCGCATTGCAATCTGATTTCCAACGATTACAAATGATTTTAACATTAAGAGTTCTAATATATCAATTTTCGTCTGCCCTAAACTTCTTTACAGGTGGAATTCCTGTTTTGTATTCAAAAGTAAAATTGGATGAAAAAGCGAAATAGATTGTCAAAATTATGTGCACGTATTGAAAGTTTCAGAGTTTGATGCAATGTGAGTATTAAAATGATCCCTTGGGCTTGTGTTCTAAACAAAAATTTAAAACAGACACAACTTTCATTAGAATGGCTATATGAAATTTTCCTGTGACAACTTGAAGATTAAAATGCAGGGTATATTTTATTTTTCGCCAATGTACATACACTTATTTTATTCTCTAAATATCCTTACGATTCCCCGCTATATCCACTATTTTGGCGTTATATGTTTAATTTCTTAAATTAATAATTTTATAATTCATATTTACAATTACGATGAAAGTTATAAACTTTGCTAGAATCAAGAAACAATCCATATTCGTCGAAATTTTTAGAGGAGTGAACGCTTAAAAATATTTTCTTAATAATTCTGTATTTTAATACTAAATAAAACATAATAAAATTGAGATGAATTTGTGAAAATTGAACCGAATTGTTTACTGCAAAATTAATACGTCATTTAAATGTTTTACCTTTGTAAATGAAGTCTTTAGAAATAAACTCTAAGTATTTAAAACAAAAATCACATTCAAAATTTACATAAACGCTTAAATTACAGAAAGTCCGACAATCTTGGATAATAATATAACTGCAAGTAACCTTACACATTCTGATGTTTAGTTTTACGAGTAACACTTAAGTTAGATTTAAGAACATGCATTATACAAATGCATACTTTACGTAAGTATCTTTTATGAATTTTATGGAACAAGAAATACGTAAGTGATGTCATTAACCTTTAGTAGAATAATGTTGCAGATTTTTATTAACAGTAAACCATCTAAAATAGTTTTATTATGTTCTAAAAACTATCTTTTGTACTTATATATAAAGCATATTTGTTCGCATAATGTCATCATATGCACTTTAGGTAAAAGGGATATTTTAACGTATGTGTATTCAATGTAAAAAAATAATGCACCTACATTCATTCGCAGACCGTTTACGATAACATCATACCAAATGTGTAATATTGCTCGAAATAAAGTAGTCTTTCATAATGCTCTTTAATAATGTATATATAATAAAATTTGTAACAACTTCGTTTTTTTAAATGTTAACACCCATTTTTTACACTATATTTGTATTCCTTGGATTAAATCATCCCCTAAAAGTATACTGTGTGTGTATTTTTGTAAAATTTCATGGGGTTAGAATGAATCACAATTTCAGTATTCTAATATTAAGTTCAATTGCAAACTTTAATTTATATGTCCCCAAAAATCATCCGATTGCATTTTTTTCTCAATGAGATAATCTAATTACGCAAAATATATTTGGCGTAATTAGATTATCTCATTGAGATCTAGGCCTCATGAGATCTAGGATTATCTCATCTAGGCCTTTTTTAAATTACTGAAAATCATAATTTAAGTTTTGCAAATTGTAAATAAATTCACGGTGAAAATATATGAATTATTACGCACATCAATGTATTAATAAGTTGAAGAAGCACCGTCATAAACATCGGTGTTTAGGTTACAGTTTATTCCAATAATTGTTTGGAGCTCTAAAATATTTTTACTTTTAAAAAGTTTAAAGGGTTTCCAATCAAATTTTCAGCAGGACTGAAACTGCGCGTAAATTTAATAACACTGACACAGTATGTGTTTTTCACTCTGTTGGTTATGCGTTGTTTAGCAAAGTGAAAATTAATTCACATCCTTTGTCAGTGTTATTAAATTTACGTGCAGTTTCAGTCCTGCTGAAAATTTAATTGGAACTTCAGATATTATCTGATGCTGAAGATTTATTCGTCTCATGTACACCACTGGGTAGTGTGCTCATGTTTCACATTCCATCTTGTGCTGCGAGGTTGAAGTCTTGCCAACGTATAAGTGAAAAATGCCAGACTAGATGTCGTTCAGATGGCTTAAATGGTAAAGCACTTTGTGCGCTGTACCAGGGTATCTGAGTTCAGGCCCCGGTGTGGACACATTTTGCACTCTGTCGGTTATGTGCTGTTTTGCAAACTGAAAATTAATTCACATCCTTTGTCAGTGTTTGAAAGATTTTTAAAGTTTATAGGGGCCCATTCTCCTACCGTTGAATCACACATTGAAAAATAGAAAACAACAATCACATAATAACAATCAGCACAACAATCAGTAATAGGTGAGAGTTTAAAATAATTTATTGCATACTAGGATTGCTTCTACAAAAACACTGGTTTGAATCTAGAAATTTTATTGTGAAACCTTAATTTATTTCTTCTCAATTTGGGAATATACCCTCATATATTTTATTCTAAACGGTATGAAGATTTAATAAAAAGTATATAAATGAGACATTTTCTCGGAGTGCTTTCAGAATACTTAAATATAATCTCAAATGTATATGATACCAATTTAAAAAAAAAAAAAAAAAAAAAAAGGCTATATTTTCATTATATAGACGGACCTTAAAGCGAAAAATGCATTCATAATTTGAAAGAACACTTTATTCGGAGTATAAAGACACATATTTTGCGATTTAACCGTAAACAACGAATAAAGACTGGTGTATCATACATTTTTTTTTTTTTTTGCTGTAGAATCGTGGTAAAGAAAAGTATATCGGCATACTAATCGGTTATTTCGGAAGTTCGTGCCGATTGGCAAAATCAATTCCTACCGGAAACTTCTGCCCGTTAATTATTAGACATTATAAATTGGAATCAAAGTCTAATAATTTATGAAAAACTCCATTACCTCCCTAATGAAATAATCTAGGAATTGCCGGATTATGACGACTTAGAACCACATCACCGTAAAAGACCAAAATATGCCAGAATTTTGGACTGTAATAATTAGTGCTCACCATAATTGTAAATTTATCTCTTTCTTATTTTTTACTTAGTAATTTATTCCATATTATAAATACTTAATGTCTTAATTAAAACTTAACATCTAAGCTATACACAAACAAAAAAAAGATCCTTTTTTTTTATGCTTTGCCCGCCTTTTCACCACCTGGCATTTATTTGCTGTTTCACGACCATGTTCCGAACTCTATTTTTTATTTTTTCAAATTCCTTACAAGTAGTTGGTTATAACTACAGCTATAACATTTCACTTTCTTCCCAATATTTAGACACTGTCCTTAATCTCTTTCGCTTTCTTCCCAATATTTAGACTCTATCATTAATCTCTTTCGCTTTACATTATTCCAAATTTTTTATCACCTCTTTTCTTAATTTTACATCTTTCATTTTTATTGTAATTGTTCCATTATCTTGTAGTTAATACTACATCTTAACTTTTTCAACTGTTCAATTTAATACAAGACCCTCTACTCACAATAGACTGGGCGTTAATTTGATTACAACTCGGAAGCCCCTTAACCGACAGCAACTTTCCGGCAAATGTCTAATAATTAAATGATTGAATTTTCCGGTACGAATTGATTCTCCCAACCGACACGAACTTTCCGAACAACCCAATAAATTTGCTGGAAATCATTATACGAAAATTGGATTGGTAACAATCGCGTACATGTAACGTATACTAATAAATGAATGCATTTTGTAAGGGAGTCGTCTACGTACAGAAATTGGCACAAACTTCAAATTTGTCAATCCTAACACCTAGTTGTGTTCTCATACCTTTTTTGATTTTTCGGTTAAGTTTACGGAAAGTCATTCTTTTCACGTAGTTTACGAATTTTGCAGGTTTAAATTGTGGAACTCTAGAGTGAAATTTATTTTTAATCAACCCTGACCGCCGAGCAAAAGGGCAAATTTGTATTGTTGTTTTCTCTGTAATTTTTTTAACAGGCTTAAAAAATCTGAATTTTCAAGCTTGAGATAAAAAACTTAATTACGTATATAAGTAAAATCCTTGAGAGTATCAATCATTACTTGATGTTTTAAAAATGCATTATATTTGTAGAATTATATTAATTTAAACAAACCTTGTATTGCTGTTTAACCTACAGCATAGTTAACGGATATATCAGGTCGCGGCGGTGAGAAGGTTAAGAATAATTCAAAACCTAGTGGCTTGAATAAGCTATAATTTTGGTTTTAATGTTTAAAGAATTGTTAAAAATAAAATGCATATTTTTCTCGAAAATAGATTTAAAAAAATTATTTAATTTTCAAAACAATATATGACTTGTATTATATTTTTAACAGAAATATTTTTCTATAAGCTCAAAATATGCGAATCCAATTTGATGTAAAATAGCTGTTAATATTGAAATTTAAGAGTTCGGTTTATTTTCTGAATGTGTACGACCTCCTAGTCTACATTTAACTTTTGCATTAATCAGAAATTTTTAGTAATAATAAATTGATAGCCATATATATCCATAGATCAGATATACGATGAATTAAGGCGTATATACTATATTAATTGGAAAGTTTAAAGTTTAAATATGTAATTTTTCCGTAAATATACTGGAAATTTGCTTAATGTCGCAACCATTTTGAAATTTTTATCTAATTCGGCTTGATTGCACAACAAATTGGAACTGATTGACAGTAGGGGCTCATAAAATATTCTATTAAAACATTTTCAGATAAAATTCTTTTTTCAAATATAATACGTAAAAGGTGCTAAAATGAGCATGTTGATCTGTTGAGCAGTCAACGTTTTCCCCATGAAAATCAACGCGTGTGTGTTCGAAAGATATCGGGATAAAAGTATGTTACACTAAGTATGTTACACTTGTACAGATGTCTGTCTAATTTCAACACCTTTCAAGAATATATTAAAAAAAAAAAAAAAAAAAAAAAAAAAAAAAAAAATAGCTTCAAGGTGAATTTGTCATTCCACTTTAAATTCTTTTGGATTTTTTATCCTGTTAAATTATTTTTTGCTTTTAATGCTTTCCGAAAAAAAAAAAAAAAAAAAAAAAAAAAAAATCAAATAAGTATGCAAAACGTCTTAGTATCAACATTCAAAAAGTTCCTCATAACGCATTAGGAAGACAATAAAATCCATTCATATAATTTTTTTTTTTTTTTGTAAAAAATCATATATAAAATTTCTCCTATCAAACATCCCTTTTTCTAAGAAAATATGAAACGCAGAACAACGACTGAGATACCATATGAAAGGTTTTAGAACCGGCTTTTGACATAGCCCACTTAACAATTCGTTAAAACATGTTTTTGATTAAAATTTGCTGAAAATTAAAAATTAAATTGGCATTGTTTTCATAAAAGAAATGACAGGTTTTCCTGAAATTATTGTTGCCAAAAAAATAAAATACCACATTATATGATGCTCATAGAAACTATTATAAAAAACACCGCACGGGATTATTTTATACTTATGATTAAAAAGCGAAATTGAAATTGAAATGTTTAGATTTATATTTCTAAGTCCCATGGTTTTCCCGAAGCGGATGACGTCAACCTCTAATGCAGTCAAAATACGATTGTTATTTTTTTTTTCTCGCGCGTGCCTTTAGCATTCTTGGATCAGTTTTTAGTCGAACTTTGATGGAATAAATTAGATGATATTCTGGCTTGACTAACAACTAAATGTTGTTTGCAGATATTTTTATCCTTGCTTTTTCTTTAGAAGTTTAAACCTGCATCTAATAAATATTACATATTGATAAAAAATGGTACTTCTCTATTATCCCGTCGACCACTTTTCATAACAAAAAACTATCGCCCAAATAAACAGGAGAACGTTGCCATTGGAATATCAAAATAAATAAATAAATAAAATATAAGAATTTAAGGACACAATTGTTATTTTAATGAATGAAATAACTAATAAATCAGAAAAACATAATGAAAAATACACGCAAATATCGCGTTAAAAACCACTTGATGACGTAACAAACACGTATAATGCTTCTGACATCAAGTACATGAGACTGCATATTTGGCGTTTAATCTTACAGTTTGGCGATAGTTTTTGTTATGAAGAGTGGTCGACGGGATAATAGAGCAGTACCTAAAAAATATTAGATTTCAGTGCGAAATCCTCGCACGGGCCCTCTGGTATAAATTGTAACGTTACTTTATCACTATTTACTTTGTATCGATCAAATTCAGAGTCGATTTTGGAGTTTCATAAAGTTTTAAATCTCTCCCCAAACCTATTTTCTTGGACCTTGCTAATGGAGAAACAAGTTTAGACAACGACCTCCAGAATGCGGCAGGTACTTCACTTAAAAATAATGGGGTGCAATATTAGGAAGGGTGCGATATTAGGTACACTTCCCCTATTTTTTTGTAACGATGTTTCAAGAAGCTTTTGTATATAATGTAAAAATAATATATGTTATTTTTTTCTAATAAGATGTTTCAACCAATCTTTCTACCAGAGTAACTTTTGTGCAATACTTATTGCTGTCTAACTGTGTATAAATAATTTCGCATATAATAAAGTTAATTTGAGTATTGTTCTTAAACTTTTTTCTGTTGAAGTATACAATTCGCATGCTTTAGTTCAACTGAGGAAATTTTGAAAATTTACGTAAAAATCGCGAATAAAATTCTTCTTTAATTGTTACATTTCTATCTTAAAATTAATAATTTCATAAATTTGAAGCTTTATTTTGGAAAACTTATAAATTTTCAGATTTTAGAATTTTGCGAAGACAATAAGCCTGGAAATAAATGTGGATGCAATCTAAAAGTTAATAATTAAACTAGTTACCCTGTATTACGAAGTGCATTAAAATAAAAATAAACACACTTAAATTATTCTGGAATAGTTATTATTATTTTAAAAAGTATTTACTCACCAACATTGAATTTAATTCTTAGCAATGTCAGTGCAGATGACCGTGACGAATTGTTGAAAAATATTTTAATAAAACTAAAAACAAATATCAAATATCATTACTATGAGTCATTAGTGGAAATATAGAAAATTTATGGACAACAGTATTCATAGATTATCATGTTACTCCTTTGTTTACAATATTATTATAATGCCTTCGAAAATTTATAAATTTTATTTGTCTAATATATAAAAATATAATTATAGAATCTAAAATTGATGTACTCATATTATTAACTTTATGTTCAACATAAAAGAAATTTTGAGAAGACACTCATGGAAAGCTAACCAGAAATTTTGAAACTACATACCAGGGAAATAAAATAATTTTACCTTCAGCAAATTCTCGAAATATACATGAAACCAAATTGAGAGAGCATACGATGATAACTTTAGTTTTATTAAATATTTTGAGTTATAAGTTATAGATATTAAAAGGTATAATATAAATAATAAATGTTTATTATATAGAGTATACCCGCCCCTCCGGGTGGTCCTAAATCGGCCCCTTCAGTGGGGAAGAACACCGAGAGCCCAGCATTGCGAGTTGTTCTTTGATACGACGGGGGCAGTTAAGCTGATGAACCACCAACTCAACATGGAGCACAGGTGGTAAAGTGGTGTCTGATTAGCCGATAGTGCCGGATATGGTGCCCACTACCCGCGATAGTTTGCACTATATCCTCCTTTGAGTCGGTTCTCGGCTGCAAGAGGTTTGCGGCCTAAGGTCGTGCCCTTGAGGACCACCGCAGATTCTCACCTATGGTCCGTGGTCGGAAATGCCCGCCGACATGGGATTCAGGTTGATGTATCTTGCAAGAATTTTGGGACGGCTGGGTGGTAAAAGGAAATCACGTAGGCCAATCCCTTGCGCCTAGGCGCTCTGTATCAAGGATGATGGCACGATGGCAACGGCTAGTGAACGGTGGTAGTAAAGCTTTCAAATTTATCTAAGGTGAGACGAAGGCGAGGACGGATTCCGCAGGACAAGGAGCGCTTTTGGTTTCATAGTGTCATCTGATCAGTACGTGAGGCTGTCTGAAGCAACCCTCGGTACTGGCAGGCGGCGGAACGTAGACAGGAGCGTAGTGGCCAATGACGCTGCGATTACTCATCCCTCTCGTCCCCCTCTGTAGTTGGAGTAGTTGTGTGCCGACCTGAAATTTCGGTTGGAAAAAGAGGTGGCCCATTTGACCAAGACTTGTTCGTGTTGAGGAAGGACCTTCAAGTCCGTGGTCAGTGAATCTTATCACATCTTGGGAGGGAGTCATGTACATTTCTCTCTTGGACAAACCGATTACGAGGAACCGGGCCGATAGCTCGTCAGTCAAGTACCGGTTTCCGGATCTAAGTCGAACTTTGTGTCGAAACCAGTTTGAAATAAATCTTTTTTAGTCCAGCATACTAATGTCTGTTCTTAAAATTATAACATTAAAAGAGCGATAATACGCTTCAATATCCCTTAGCAGTTTGCAATGTTTTTAATCAGTAATAAAATATACTCATCTACAGACTAATCATTTGAAAGTGTGTATACTGAAAGTGTGTATACATTGTGTTGTATACTGAATATATGTATAAATTGACGTGTGTGTCCGTATATTTCACTTTGAAACCAAAACTCCCAGGGCAGACAACTGGTGTTTGTGTGTGGAAGTAGCCTGAAGTCTCTCATCGTGCACTATTGCGCTTGCATGCTGGTAGCTGTGGGGGTGTAGAAGATATTGTGGTTGGAAATGGTCGACTTAGGGCATTTTCATATTTTAATAAACATGTGTGTCCATATTTTAACTTTGCTGCCAAATGAAATTATAGATTTTTCTCTAATCAGTGTTATCATAAAAATAAAATACGGTATTACATCCTGCTCAACTATTAAAAAAAATAAATAATACAATAAAGATAAATTGTGATATTGTTGCTGAACGGGTTCATTTTATATTTCTGATTAAAAAACAAAATTGAAATTCAAATGGTAAATTTATTTATACCATGTTTTTTTCAAAAACAGATTATATCATCTTCAAATACAGTTAAAATACACATATATCTATATATATATTTGCCTTTGATATTTTAGTTGCGTTTTTAGTGGAACTTTGATGGAATAAATTAGTTTATATTCTGAAATGGCAAGAAGGCGAAGTGTGACGTGGATCATTTGACTTTAATAAATAAAACTGTACGTATGACAGAAAAATTAAAAAGTGAATACTGAAGTGTGAAGAGTAAAAATATAAAGATAAAAAATCTAAAAGCGTTAAAGTGAATATTCGTGATCTCGAATCGTATCGAAAGGCAAAAGATGGCACAGAAAAATGAAACTGAATAAGAAAGAGAACCACGTCTAACATTGCTACGAGAAAAATTTCAACGTAACAGAGATAATCAAACAGAAGAACAAAGTGAAAATGTTAGGGAAACCAATCGAAAAAGACAACTATTACGTAGAGAAAGAGAAACAGGTGTAAAGACGGATGAAAGAAATAAAAATTATATAGAGACACTGAATAACCTTCGCTTGATTAACCTTCGGGTGCAGGTCCAGGCGCAACTATTGGAAACAACTGTACACGCTATGCATGACAGGAGTCGTGGAAGTTACAGTCTTGAACATGAAGCGTTTCATTATGACCCAATTAAAGATTATAATGAACATCTAAGTGGTAGTAATTTGTAAAATGAATAAAGTATGCATGTTTTGTACAGTAACAAAAATCATAGAAGAAACGCCAAGTATATGCTGCTCAAGTGGTAAAATTAGTTTACAAGCACTAAATTTGCCGTTGCCTGCTTTCAAGATGGGAATGGATAAACACCAAAATCTAAAGACTTCTTGAACAAAATAGACGTTAACACGCATTCTTCTAAATTACATTGCTTGGAGTAACAGTGTTAATCCAAAAGAAAGGATTTAACCCGTATTTAGAGTCCAAGGGCAAGTGTATAATAAAATTGTGTCATTATTTCCACCTCCAAATGAAACGTCAAATTTTTCACAAATTTACCTCATAGGCAAGGAAGGAGATGAAGTAGACAAACGCTCGGCAAATATCACAGGATTGAGTCGAGATATACAGAGGCTGTTCGCACATTTTTTAGACAAATTTGATAAATGATTTTAAAAAATGGAATTATTTTAGAATAAAATTTCTTTCAATAACTTATTATTTGTAATTCATATTATTGTCTGATGCTTTAAAATTTATTCTTCTATCAAGATGGAGCATTCAAACAAGCTGTGAATCAGATGATACTTTCTTTTTTTTGTTTTCCGAAAAGAAATATTCTTATTCGGAAGTTTACAATGATTGTAAAGCGCATAGTATAAAAATTTCTAAGTGCAAAATAAGCATCAGTATTAATTGGAAAGAGCTATCCCTAAAATCATTACTTATTCTTAGTAAAAAGGCTCAGAATGAAAAAAATACATTAAAAAAAGAGCCCATTTCTAGGCTGTAAACGAAGTTTCAGGTAAGGATTTATGACTGTCGCAAATTTATCTTACAATGGGAAAATAAAAATAAGAATATTGGACAAAAATGTTACAATCAATTGATTATATTATTAAGAGAATGTGTTACATCCGATATTTACAGAAAAAAATGCTATTATCTTTATTTCAACGACTTTTAAAGGGTGAAACTGCATCAAAGCAAAACTACCGCTCATACTTCAAAAACTACTGCTGTATTCGTTGAAAGCATTAAAAACTCACACAGGTATTCATTTATACCTTTCAACATATTCCTAAGAAGTCACCTGACGTTTCTTTTATGGTTTATTGCACATTTGGTCTGTTGAAAAGAGCTCTTTCAAAGCGCAAAACCACTACGATTGATCGAATCTGAAAAGTTTTTAAAGAGGCATAGGAAGCAATAACCCTGTAAATTTTACAAAAAACCTTCTACCATCGAAAGCATTACGCAGAATTAGAATCAAGAAACAAGATTATCATATAGATTATTTCAGAAAGCAATATTCATATTTAAAACGTTAATAAAACAACACCGAAATCTTCTAAAAAATGCTCGAACACCCTGTGTAATCCTTGATCTACAGCGGTTCCTACGTAGAAATAATGAGTTATTATGAATGTTCTAAACTGCAATGGGGAAATTGGTCTCCGACAACTACAGTAATATTTCGGGCTGATAAAAGACCAGATGGCGAGCATGAAAGACGATTCAATGCGCCTCAAATAAATGAAGTAGCAATAGTAATAGTGGATAATGAAAGTAGATATCGGGACATTGTGGTACAACGAAGAAGCAATCACTTGCAATGTATTGGCGAATCTAAACGTATTTATGATGTCTTGCAGAATCCATTCATAATTTGGCAAGGCAAATATAGCTACCATTTTAATATAAACAAGTTAACCCAAAAACGAATATACCAACAAATAAAATATAACCTCGAAAGAGTTTTGTGCATATCACATGATGGATAGAGAAAACTAATATAATCATATACTTAATTTCGGCAATTGTTTCAACAGTTTATTATTGATATGTATGCAAAAATAGAGTCCGAAAGATTGCTCTACATTCGCCAAAATCAAAGAAGGTTACTAGCAGATGAATACATTCATTTGAGGGATGTAATAGCCAGTGATGGAAATGTTGAAAATCTTTGAGGATTAGTAATTTTGCCTTCTACATTCACAGGTAGTCCCAGACATATACACGAATATGCACAAAGCACTATGACTTATGCGAGGAAACACGGTCGTGCAGATTTCTATATAACGTTCACGTGTAATTCATCGTGGAAAGAGATTAAATATGAGTTACAGTATAGACAAATGCGACCTAATAGACATGACATAATTGCACGAGTGTACAGGTAAAAACAAGTCAAATTCATTGATAGTATTGAGAAGAGTCGCATCTTTGGAGACATCATTTAATATATGTACGCAATTGAATAACAAAAAAGAGGATTGCAATACACACATAATTTTATTTGGCTAAAAGAGAAAATTGATATCGATGACGTTGTCAAGGTTGAGTTTCCAAATCTGGCTGAATATCCTGTATTGTATGAAATAACTGTAAAAATCTGATTCATGTCCCATGTGGAGTACGTAATATGCAATAACCCTGTATGGAAGATAACAAATCCTCAAAGCTGTATCCAAGACCATTTTTGACTGAAACAAAAGCGGGTGAAGATGGTTATCCAAAATACAGTCGTCGATCATCGAGTGAAACATTAGTTACGGCGAAAATCAAGATGATAAATTACGTAGACGTTGAAATTGGCAATCAATGGGTCGTACTATACAATCCCCTATTATCGAGAATGTTCCAACGACACATGAACGTAGAATATTGCAGATCTATCAAGTCAATTAAATATGTGTTTAAATATATTAACAAATGGAGTGATATGACTGCCTTTGGAGTGAGTAATGAAACTCCACAAGATTAAATATTGCGATATCGAATGGGACGATGTACCAGTATTAATGAGGCGTTTGGCGTATATTAGGTTCTCCAATTCCCCACAGAGATCCAGAAGTTGTTCATTTAGTAGTAAATCTTGAGAATGAACAACGAATGCATTTTACAAGTCAAACAGCACAAAGAGTTGAAAACCAACCCGTTAATACGACCTTGATTGCATTTTTTTAATTGTTCCAAAATGACCCGTTTGCAAGCACACTTTTATATGCAGAAGTTCTCACTTAATACACATGGAAAGCCGCAAGAAAAATATTCTTTCAACGGAGGAGAAACAATCAATTTGAAGGATTTGAGGATGTATTCAAAGATAATGCTAATGCTCGAGTATACACGGTTCATCTCAAAAACGCGGAGTGTTTTTAGCTCACAGGCCGTCAAAGCCTGAGAGCTAATGTGCTCGCCGGTTCTGTATGTATATGGTAATGTATCGTACGTATGTATGTAACGCGATAACTCTTGATAGAAAATCCGTTTTATTTCAAATTTTGTGTGTAGGTTCATTGTAATAAGGCGCTTCCCTGATTAGTTTTTGGGGTTCATTGGTTAAGGATAAAAGGGGGAACGGCGGGTTATCCCCTTTAATTTAGATAAATATGTTTTTCATGCAGAATTATCCGATTTTCTTCGAAATCTGCATATAGGTTCATTGTGATAATGCACTTCCCTGATTAGCTTTGGGGGTTCATTGGTTTAGTATAAAAAGGGAAATGGGGACCTTATCCCCCTTCATTTAGATAAATGGGTTTTTTATGCAGAATTATCTGATTTGATTCAAATTTTGTTTATACGTTCATTGTGATAAGACGCTTCCCTGATTAGATATAAGGGTTCATTGGTTAGGTATAAATGGGGGGGGGGGCTATTTATCGTCGATTTATTTTTCGAGGGGCATTATTCTTTGAAATAAGAGTATAATATACAATTAGTGTGAATAGCCTGAAGAATTGTGCAAAGTGGTGAATATGAAATATCAGCTTATCGAAAAGATTTATCCGTTTATAGAAAGAAACTACCTGAGTAAAGAATGGATGTGTGAGCCAACAAATTTAGCTACAAAGAATAATGTCGAGCCATGCATAAATGAGCAGATACAGAATATGATACGGGGAGAAGAAAAAATATATAAATCGATAGACACAACGATATATCAAGATGAAAGTGGAATTTTTCCAAGTTCATTAAGTCCGCCCGGTATACCTTCGAATATATTGAAGCTACAAATTTGGTCGCCAGTTATATTATTACGAAATCTTGATTCGCCGAAATTATGTAATGGTACAAGGTATGTGTGAAACAGCTACTTAACAATATCATTCAGGCAGTAATCCTAACTGACAAAGAAAAAGGAAAATAGATTTTTATACCAAGAATCCCGTTGTTTTCAAATGATTTGTCATTTTATATCAAACGGTTACAATTTCCAGCGAGATTAGATTATAGTATGACTACCAATAAGGCACATGGCCGATCGTTCCACTATTGCGGAGTGAATTTGAAAGAATCCTGTTTCTCACATGGTCAGCTTTATGTTGCTTTTTCACGTGTTGGAAAAGCAGAAAATCTATTTCTATATGCGCCAGACAACAAAACATCAAATGTAGTGTTTAAGAATGTAATTTAATAAAATTATTTAGTATGTAAAATTTATATATTTAAGGTGTAAGATATTTATGTACAAAAACGAGAAAAAAATAAAAGTATAAACAAAAAATATATGTATTTTAATGCACGTCTTCTATATTAAATATAGGCTTCAAAAAAAAAAAAAGTTAAGCGGGTTCCTCAGCTAGTTAATATATATAAAATTACATTACCGAAACTGTGTTTTATTCTTATCGAAGAAAATGTATGTAATTATATTAATTTCCTCAATTTATACAATTATATTAGTTAATTTCCTCTATGTAATTGAAAACATATTATGTTATTTGATATTACTTATTCAAAAATACTGAAAACTATCCTTATTTTATCAAAATATCAGACTATTGAAAAAGGGATTAAATATTAAACATTTAGGATTTTAACATTTCGTCATTATTTTACGATATGACAGGACAATTTATCTATGCTCACTTTTAAATATATTACATTTTATTTCTTCCATTTTAAAAATAAAACTACAGCTTTATTCGATTACGTTTATTTATATCTTTGTTTGAAGAAAAAACACATATCAGTGAAGAGTATCTTCAAATGTTTCGGATTCTAAATGGCAGGTATAAGATTGATCACTTCAACTAAAAGAAACTTTCTTAAAATACGTGAAACTAATGATAAAGTGAATGTCATGTTGAGTTTACTTAATGTTAATAATTAAATGGCGTATGACAAAGTAACATAAATGAAATTTCACACCACAATTTGTTTGAAACTGGAATACGTAGTTTTAATTTGAATTTCTTTGTAAAAAAATTTTGTGCACATAATTTCATGTAACTCGATGGTATATAAATTAAAGCAACAATGAAGTAATTTGGAAATACACATATGATAAAATGAACGCTAGCAAATCTGTGTAGTTTTATTTAAAGACATTATTTTATCATTTTAAGTAAATTGACCTTTCCATGCATATAATTGAAGAAAGTTTTAAAAATTAATAAATAGTATCTTTAAAAACAGACCATTTTCTAACATTTGAATTCATTTGCTTTTCTGCTGCTTTTTATAATGTCAGTTATTAAATCTCCTTAATAAAATCGTTTCTATTTCTTAACTATTCAATAGTACACAAAAAAAAATATTCTTTTATTCTACTTGAATAACAGTAATGATGGACAGATTGAATCATTCGTACAGTAAGTAAAATAAAATATGAACGCAAATCACAACTTACTTTATAAAAGTATAAGGCATTTTTTTGTAAAACAAAAATGCATATTTTTACGAAATTTGACTCTCAGAACCGGATTATATAAATATTTTATATAGTGATGATATCAAAATGTAATATAGATTAGTGATCATGATGAACTAATTAAAATATCATCTACATATATGGAGCATAGATACCTTTATTACACGGATTACATATCATGATTCTCAGCACGGATTGATTTGATAATGACACGTCAAGTGTTAGTCTCTAGATTTATTAACTTGCAAGTTCTTAATGAAAATTGCTTTGCTACAGAAGTGTGTGACTTACTGTGAAATGCAGAAAGATGCAAATGGTGAAATAAAAAAATAGATATTTTTTAAATGATTTTAAAATTTGAAAAAAAAAAAATTCAGATGGGTTAGACTGTTAACAAATAGTGTAACATATCTGAAATCACTTTTCTATAACTTTTCACGTTAGTGTGTCAATATCTGTTTTATTCCATACTGTACATAAACTTAATTATAATATAATTACAACACATAGTATACTAAAATTCATTTAAATTAGAAAGTATGTTAACCTGATGAAAATTCACAAAATTATTAAAAATGAAATTTTATCAATTATTATTTAAAGATGAAAATCTATCTGGAATCTTTTGTGGAGATCAGCAAAACAGACATGAAATATTAAATGAAACGTTTTATATTGTAAATATGTTATTGTGAATTTAAATAATGTATAACAATTCCATTACGTGAAAATCACAATAGCATCTGGACATCATACGAATATATGAGCGAAACATTTTACCTATAAGATTTTCTATCGAGACAATTTGTAATACAGGTGAAATATGATCATAAATGCCGCAATATCATAGGCAGTGTAATACCATTAACAGATATTTCAACATTTTTATCCCATTGACATCAGTATATTTTAGCAGTTTTGAACCAACAGTTTTATGAAATTAAATTATGTCTTTAAAAATACTATTTCATTAATTATGCAAATTTAATTATATATATCATATTATTGTGTATTTAAATAATTCTTTTACTCTTCGAAACAAGGTATAGTTTCGCGATAAACCAAGGTATTTTATTTTAAAAGTAATACGCGTATTTTAATAAAGTGTTATTTCGTATTTATGTAAATAATGGTCACACGTACTTCGGAGATACTCATATGTTTCGGAACTCACTTACAATACGAATCGTAAAATCCCTTCTTAATTAAATGAACTATTTAATCAATTTACGCAATTAAAGAACTAATTACTACCCTAGCACTTCAAAGCAAAGCATGAGACCACCCAGATATACTAGACATCAAAACAACTTTTACTTTGGTGGTCCAAACAAGCAATAAAACATTCAAATCCACTGACATTTGAAGTTTACTTGACAAACCGTAAACAAACGGCAACAATACAAAAATACAGAGGGACCAAGTCATGACAAATTTAAGAGATGAAGGAATAGCAACGGGGCCAGACAGAGGAGAGAGACAGGAACAATTTCCAGTGCAACGTCACGTAAACAGAGGGATATGAATGATCGAATGAGAAGCAAGAGGCGTTGCCGTGAAAACAACGGGCTGACCTGAAGAGAAAAACGTTTACATGGCAGAAACTAGGAAGCCCAAAACCAATAAGAAAAGTAAAATTGTAATCCCATTGCGAGGAGGGAGTCTAAGAAGAAAGATGAAAAAAGTATACTATAGTGACGGCAAGACTCTCTAATATGGAGCATCGATTGGGTCTTTGTTTAGCTTCAATTATACCGTTTTAAATATTCAGTCTAGAATGCAACTCTTAAGTCCTCAGTTAGAGTCCTCAGATCAATCTTAATTTCCGCTTAAGCAGCATCAAGTTTAGCTTTGACTCCGTTTGCAGTATGAATATATTTTGTCGTCCACTACCCCAGTGGGTACAAATAAGAAATCGCAAGATGAATTGGTGAATGGTGTGTGAAGAAAACTTTCATCAACCGCGATGCTGATACTGAAAGCATCATTTATTTAGAATGAATAACGAATCGTTGAAAGTATAGCTATAATAAAGGACAACATTTTTCTAATTTATTTCCCACACTTCACACGACTTGAAGAAGAAGAAGAGAAGATAATTAGAAGCAATAGAGAAAAGTGATGCGAGAGGCAAATAAGATGAAATTATCTGATGAAAAGGGGAAGTTGGATGAATTTTCTGTCAAATACAATTACACAGAATCACCTGCCGCATGTCCCAGAATAAAGCTCTGACCCCTGACTCCTGATGGCCAAAAATCACAAGAATATCAGATGACAGCAAGTGTAATGAATCCCTTGATTACGAAGAGTAGAAGAAAAACCATGAATTAAAAATATTTATAATAAACATTTATGTGAATTATCCTAAGAGCTACCTTAGAACATTAGTAACTTTGAAAAATAGCACCCAATGTCCAGTAGGGTGGATCGATTTTTTTTTCACAATTTCAAAACCTACCTATGCGGAAAAGATGTTCTATTGTATGGAGATTAAGAGAAAAATAATTAAAAAAATTAATTTTAAAATTTAATACTGCCGCAATGGCGTTGAAATTTCTAAAAAAAAAATGAAAAAATGACATAATTTTGGTTAGAGGATTTTTTAATAAATATAATTGTTTTAATATTAATCAAAACCTACATATGCGGAAAAGATGTTCTCTTGTATGGAGATTAAGAGAAAAATAATTAGAAAAAATAATTTCAAAATTTAATACTGCCGCAAGGTGTTTGAAATTTATGTATTTGAGTCTTTTTACGGTAAAAAGTCAAAGTGATTTTTGTTAAATGAAATATACATTTTAGTAATTTTAAATATTAATTGCAATAAGAGGACACTTAGTTGGTTACAAGAAAAAACTTCAGCTTCTTTTTTACCAGCTTCTTTATTATTAAATAAAGAAAAACCTATAAAATCGTCGAAATTACAGTGGGCGATAATCACGTTTGGTGTTGAAAATTGGCATGAGGTTTCGTGATTCGATGCGATTTCTTATAAAACCGTCTCTTCTATATGATCAACAAACAGCAGAAAATGCTTCCGTGACTGTTTTGACTATCCGTTGTGTAGCTTGAGTGTGGCACGGAAACCCCTTTATAGTAGATATTATTGCCGCCGGAATAATTGCTGGATTTACTATTGCTTCTGAAATCATATCGTCACTAAATCGTTCAGTTAGTGGAGGTTCTGTCACATTTTCTCATTGTATCAAATCAATATAATCCGTCGTACAAAGTTCAAAGGCTGGTAAATTTAAGATACGGATATTATTCGTTGAAATGTGTGGGACTGCAGCAGACCGTTTGACTTCGCTCGCTTTTAGAATTCGTCGAAGGGCCAATTGCCTCATGTGAGTTTCGCCGTCAGGTAACATCGATATCAGGATATTTTCAGGATTGCAAAAAACCCATTTCTCCTAATAACAAGGTCCTATTCCATCAGTGAAACGTCTGGGCCCAGTCGTGGTCCCATCTACGTACGCGAAAAGATGATGTAGTGGAAGCTCATTGGCGTGCAACTGGCACACAAACCATTGTAGTGGACGCTTCAGAATCAGTTCTAAATTTCGAATAACACCTTCTTTAACACCTGTGTTAATAGATGTTCCGTCGCAACCAATCGCAACATATCTATATTGTTGCCAACGCAGGACAAAAAAATTACGATGTCTTTTCCAATGAATTGCACTCTCCCAGAATTTACAGATACGTGTCCGATGTACTCGGAACCAGGTTCTTTTACCAAGCTTACGTGTTCTTCTATTATGACTTTTCTTCTGTTATCTCCTAGTGATATAGTCCTGTCTTTACGTCCATCGAAGTATAAACCAAATTGGTCATGGTCAGAATCTTTCACAACTGACTGAGACGGTAGAGTGGTTCTTGCCTTTGTTCTCTCACGTCGAATTTTATTTCTGTCAACGACGTTCGATACATTGCTTTGTGAGATAATGCCCACATCTTGAAGCGCAGCTGACACGATGACAGCGCCTGCTCGGTCGGAAATGCCAAAACGGTCCAATGTCTTTCCTACGGCATGTAATTTTGTCACTACAGATATGACAGTGACACCTTCAGCGTTTTGGGCGCCGCTTTCAATGATAGCTGATGATGAAGAAAATTCAGTATGCTCGCACATACGCCGCTTCAATTTACACCCATTATTCATATTCATATTCAAATATATTGATCTGGAAGAAACATCAGGCAGTGTTTTGTTTTTATACACGTATCGCCCTTGCTTTAATTTTCGTTTCTTGGTCTTAGTTATTTGTAAAGTGACTTTCCGATCCAGCGACCCGATTACCATTTTTCTTACAGTACATTGGTACTTCCCGTTCTTTCTTACGGAAGCAACATTCAAATGATGTACAAGTACACGCCGATATACCAAAAATAGCATTTGCGTTTTTCCGGAAAACGTCAATCTGCTTGCGATAGCTTTCAATTCCTTTTCTGGCTTCGTAAGATGGCTTTGTAAGAGGAGGAAAGTGTAGATGTAGACTATGTTTCCTTGCTTCGGTATTCTTTTGAATGCCAACATACGCACTTTATTACGTTACTGTAGGTAGGAAGCATATTCGTTGGCATATCAGAACCAGACCAATATATAGGGCAAATCATGTCTTTTCTTAACATCGCCATGGTGCAATAATATTCAAAATACACTACGCAACACAATACACTTACAAAGAAAACTTACGCAATAAAATCGAAATTTATTTCACTTTGCGAGAACAGCGCCCGTTTCCGTAAACCGCTAGCTTTGAACTAAATGAGCGAGCGGTGGGAACACGTTTATCCAGTATTATTCAGAGTAAGGCTCCTTTAACTATTATAGGAGCCCTAATTCAGAGCCACGTGGGCGTATCATATGACGTAGGGAAGATTCCATGACGTAGCGCTTCCAACTTATGGAGAGGTGGAAGGATAAAGCGGGAGAATGAAAAAGCTGGAATTGCCCTTTTTTTCGAAAATCCAACCCCCTTGCGGCAGTATTAAATTTTGAAATTATTATTTTTTATTAATTTTCTTTTAATCTCTATACAATATAACATCTTTTCCGCATAGGTATGTTTTAATTAAAATTAAAACAATTATTTTGAATCAAAAATCATCTAACCAAAATTAGGTCTTTTTCCAATTTTTTTTCGAAAATTCAAACTCTTTGCGGCAGTATTAAATTTTAAAATTTATTTTTTTAATTATTTTTTTCTTAATCTCCATACAATAGAACATATTTTCCGCATAGGTAGGTTTTGATTAATAATATTTATTTTTTCACCATATAACATCGATCCACCCTAATGTCCAGTAACCAGAACTCTCAAAGTAATAAAGAATATCTGTGCTAGAACTCTACTGCTCAGACAGGATGATGCATAAGATTTTCACACACGTGAGTTCCTCATTTTTCTCATTAATTGTGTGATCATAATTAATTACTTGATATTTATAATTGTTTACAAATCTCGGTTTATCATTCTTAATATATTCTCCTGAATTAAAAGAAAATGTATTGAAATATAATGTTAAGTGTTAAGAAAAGGATAATTAAATTAAATATAACAAAAATACGATAATGGAAATAAAGAAATGTAACTTTAAATTTTGGCCTAAGTTTGACCTACTTAATAATGATTAACTGTTTAATAAAGAATTATTTTGCATATATTTTCTTTACCTATGTGTTTGTTTATCTTTATGTTTATTTTCTCAGTAAATAATTAAAATTAATTTAAATGCATCTTTTGTCATTGTAGTGGTTATGCTTCATTTAAATAATAATTGATTCTCTTACAGCTATCTAAATATATATATATATCTAAATATATAATACCCCCCTCCCCCAAATGCTTGTACTCTCGACCATACGAATCCACCCTTTCACGACAGTTCACAATGTGCTCTTTTAAGTATTAGAATTAGGTTTAGTTGCATTTATATTCTTGGTTTGGTTTTAACTGACCCAATTCGGGTAATCTCCAGGCCGTTTTCTATAAAGTATCACACCTTTTCACACTTATTCTAATTTATAAAATATTAATTGATTAGGTAAGTTATTGTAATTATGTATGTTGCGAGCAGATAGGAATTATTACCGTAAGTTTTGGCCGAAGAGTGCAGAGTTCTCCCCAATAATGTGTGTGAAAAATGTCATATTCAGTAGCCACCTCCCCTATCACCTCAAAAAAGGTAAAGTTCATCCCATAAATTAAGATAACAAAATTTAGCTAAAACGACCTAAATTGAAAGAAAAATATGTTTATTTCAAATTAGGTTAAAAACATAAGCTTATTGAGTACTCGTAATACTGAAATTTTACCAAACTCGGACATTTTCAGGACAAACATCTAATTTGGACATAATAATTTTACCTTACAATACCAAACATGAAATCATTCGGTGAAGTAGTTTAGTAATTATGAAGGTTTAAAGTTTAAAACTCCTAATGAAAATTTCTTTTGTAATCATTGAAAAAGATATTGCAATGCATGAAGATTTTCAAGCATACCTCAAAGACTACTTGGTTTATAGAGCTGTAGTTTTGGATTCGCGTATTTGAAGCTTCTAGAATTTGATCTTTTTTATTTTTTATTTTTTTTTTTTATTTATTTTTTTTTTTAATGCATACATTACAATTATTTTTTTTTATTTTTGAAAATTACTTTTTAATACATTTTTGGAAACAAATATGGAACGTAATCTATAAATTTGTTAAAAGAAAGTCGATTTATAAAAGCAGTAAATGTGGGAATTCACAATTATAGCTCATCCCGTTAAGTTCATTCTTATTTATACTTAAAATATTACACCAATTGCCATAATTTTTGCGAAGATTACACGTGATTGTAACATTAAAAGTTCCAAAATCTAAAACTTCCTATTAAGGATAGTACTTGACTGAATGACTTCCTGTTTGGTATCTCAAGGAAAAATTTGGCGAAAATATCAAAATTAATGTCAATACTAGGTGTTCGTATGGAACATTTCTCAGAGGAATTAGCATAGTATGGTACAAGCTGAAGTAACATAAAGATCAGTTCAATTATCATAAAGAAAGTTCAGTTAAAAGTTGTGGTATTAAGATGACCCCGAAGCTTATTGTTTTAACATAAATTGAAAAAGGCCATATTATGCAGTAGAATGAATAGTTCAGTTTTTTGTGACATTTTAGATATTAAAATGTATGGGGTACTTTTTCGGCCGACTGTACCTGTAAATTTGCTATAAATCCTATACGTCCAATTTCACGTATGGTACTTTCTACAGTAAATCTCAATAAAATACGTCAATTTCATTTCACTGTAAATATTTTGAAATCAATTAGGGCAGAGGCAGTCAGTCTGTCTAACATACAGAGGGACATTTCAACAATTTATTTTTCTACTAATTCAGACATTTAAAAAATATTGACACAAATTCAATTCTATGTCTATTAATTAGACGGATATAATATCGAATATTTCGAATTTTAATTAAAAAATATATAACAGTTTTAAATTCATATTAAAAATGTTACATGGAAATAAAAACAAAAACATGTAATTTATAATATCATTTTGAATATCTATGTTATGATTCTAAAGAAAAGTCATTCTTTTACTGAATGGCATTAAATGAAACGCATTTTATTACAATTATGAGCCTTAAATATATTTCAGTTTAATGCCAATTTAAATGGTTTTTAAAGAGAAATACACTTATCATAAATATCGTTACTTTGAATTACTTTAAACTTCTTGAGATGACTTAAATACAAATCTGATAATATAAAGCACTTGAGATAAATATGCTGGGAATAAAACTGAATCAATACATCTTACAAACATTATAAATAAAAGATTAGTCATATCATTAAATGTTTTTATTTTCTGAGTTTTTTTCTTTCTTTCGGAAATAAATCCCTTAAATAAAATCTAAGTATGTGGTTCTAAGAATCCTTAATAAATATTCTAACCTGGAAAAGTACTTAACCAATTAATGTAACTCAGTTGAAAGAATTTATATAAATATATTTATTATTTTATTCAGCATTAAAAGTTTTTATGGATTATTTTGTCTTAATAAGAAGAATTATATATATTTTTTAAAAGCTTGAAAATGCTTCTTTCTGGATATTTCAAGGTCAAAATAATTATATTAAAAAATCTTTAAATGATTGAGTGCCGCCAGAATTTACGAAATAATTGATTAGAAATTAAATAACTTATTTCATTCACTTACATTATAAAACCATTTTTTTATTATTATTGTGGAAATTTTGGTAGTTATCGATTAAAATTAATTGGTGGTATCCGTGAAAATACTTGCATTTAAAACAGCTTAATTCCTTTTTAAAAATATGTATTACACATTTATAACACAGGTAGATTTTCATCAGCGTACGAATGTATAAAATCAAAATTTAAATTTAGAAACATGTTTAAAATATTCCCAACGTTTGGTCTTTGCCTGGAAAGCCATCTTCAGGATTTTTGTACCTTCTTTTCAGTGTGGATACACCAAGAAATCAGTTGTTTGAATGAATGAACATTTGCACAGAAAAGTACAAACATTAGAAACACGTTTGCATAAGAGAGGGTGGCGCCATATGCTAGCATAACATAACATCAATATTTAGTTCTGGAAAATAAAACTGAAATTAATTGTACAAATGCATTCCCCTTACACTGTTAATCCAAACGTTAGATACCCGAAATGAAAGATTATCATTTCAAACTTCAACTTCCCTTAAACTAATCTCTATCGGTTCTCTTATTAGGGCCTTAAGGGGGTTAGAATTCCTTGAAATGATTTTTACGTCTTCAAAATTAACTTTCGCAACATTTCCTTTAGAAACAATTCTAGATAACGTTGTGGACAATCTATTGAATTTCAAATCATTTTTAAATTATTCGAATTCTATTCGTTCGAAAAACCTTCGCTTTGTCATACCAGTACAAAACATTAATAAGTAACAGTTAAGTTGTAATGGAATTCATAAACACCAGAAAATAAAGAGGTTGGTATAGGGTCATTTTTTTTTGCTGATAGCAGTAAAAAGATTTTCATGACAAAATTATTACATTTACTTCACCATCAGAATGGTCTTGCCTGACTGAAGAAGGTAGAATGTGGCAAAGTACAGGTGGTATTAATTGGCTGGCGTTGTTACTGCAAATCTGATTTGTTTTCGAATTTGTGTGCATGAAACCTGCTGAGTTCACAGTTGAGCCGACTCTTGTAATAAACCGTCTGAGAAAACTCAAAGCCGGAGAAGAAGAATCTAATTGTTACGTTTTCTAATGTTAAAAGCAGTCTGTTTACTTTGGAATTGGAAAGCTATTGAAATCTATTGTAGATTTAAAGATTGTATTTTTATGTCTGAGAACCATCGCAAAGTGTAACAATAAACAACGAGAGAGCAACAGGTTAGCACGTTATGAGACCTTATTGCGTACAACCCTGGGGCCAAAAAACAATTTTTACTTAACATTTTAATTAAAATCTCAATGGATTCATGGATTATGGAAATATATTGGTTCGATGTTTGAAAAAGTATTTTAGCTTTGTCGAGGTTACAGTCCAGATTACATCAATGGGAAAATATTAAAATAAACAAAGCTAAAATATTTTTTCAAATATCCAACCACTATCTTTCCATAATCCGTGAATCAATTGAGATTTTAATTAAAAATGGTAATGCATGCAACGATGTCATTTATTATAATGTTCTTGCAATTTGGTTCAATATTCTAGGTGTTTCAATACAATTAACACCTGGAAATTCAACGTAACTCACTCCCACCGCTCTTTTATAAGAATAGACTGGCTTAGTTTTGTACATGAGTAAGTGTATTTCATTTTTTCGGCGTATGCATCGTCTTCTGTTCGTAACCTTCATCCCCCTGAAAACGTCAGCGTGTGCGGTCGAAAGATCTCGGGGGCATATAATGTAAACAAGCACCGTAACATGTCGTTTTTTTTAATGTTTTTACATACTTTTAAAAAAATAAATGGGTGTTTAATTTTTATGCTATCGCTATCTTTAACGTAAATGCAACCTTGTGATAAGTAAACAAAAATTATTTAATGATAAAGAATAATTTTAGAATTTCTTTACTTTAGATAAAATTTTTATGAAGAGTGAAAGTAATTCTTTTGGTTCAGATACAGTACATAAAGCTCATTTTCCTCAAACATTCTTTTCATTTTAATGACTTTAAAATTAAATATTTATTTAATGAAGAAAAAAGAGATAAAATAATTATCAATGATATATAATTCATTCAGTTCTAGTTAAATCAAAAGTGATTATCCAATTATTACAAATTTGTAACATATGTTACATTTATAGATCATGTTTTAATGAGTTTATTACTAGCTGACTCGCCCGGTTGTGCCCGGGCACGTGATAACTCCAAATTTGTATGATTTTATATATTTAACCCGATTTCGTATAAATTTATATTTTTTATGAAAAAAAAATCGCGAAAAATATTGATAATTAGGGATAAAAGTGCTCGTAAGGAAAACAATTACTTGTTTTTTCATGTAGGTGCATTTCATATTTTTAAATGTATAGTTTTTGCTGTCCAAACTCTTTGAAATTTTTAATTGTTATAAATATAACAATT
Source organism: Maratus michaelseni (assembly GCA_963931845.1). Taxonomy (NCBI): domain Eukaryota; kingdom Metazoa; phylum Arthropoda; class Arachnida; order Araneae; family Salticidae; genus Maratus; species Maratus michaelseni. The sequence continues at coordinate 300,114,418 of OZ007593.1, read as the reverse complement.
TTACAGTCCGCGTAAAACTTGCGTCAAAAATATTTTTATCCATTTCTAAAATAAATATGTTTTGTTCTTTCTTTCTCTCTTTTTTTTCGCGTGGGATCCGTTAACATAACAAAAGAAAAACAGTTATCGACGTCCGAACTCTCTGATATCTTAGTAGTTTATACATATAACTGTGTCCCAAGCCCACTAAAAAGTTTGTGAAAATATAAGCATATTAATTACTGAAATCGTTACCCGTATCCTAGCGTGGCCGCGCAGAAACACATCCTTATTTACATTTTAATCGCAAATTTCTGATATTTTATTAAAATAAAAATATTTCTGTTCGTCGAACAGAAATTTTTGTAGGAGATGTAAATCTAGTCTAAAGAGATAGTCTGAGAAATTGTGTCAAAATACGGACGTTTATTTACTTTTAGTATAAAGAAAAAAATCTCTCAATGCCCGAAATCACCTGCGTTCGTCTATATTTTTGAAAGCGTTCAAAACCTATTTTACTGTCGATTAGCAGGGAATTTTAGTTTTAAAAGTATATTTTGTCAGTAGCTCTAAATATGTGCCCTTAATGGGCATTATCGTAATGGAGAATACATCCACCAAGGAAAACGAATCTTTTAGAAAAAAGTTTTTAAAGGTATCAATGTATTTTTTAAGTGATTACGTACGTTTTAAGTGATTCAGACGTAAGATGATCTTTCCGAAAATGACTTTTTTTTTTTTTTTTTTTTTTTTTTTTTTTTTACAAATGAACCAAACGGTTTAGACGATAGAAGTTAAACAAAATAGCGAAATAAACGCATTCTTCATTCAAACGGTTCTTCATTTTTCACCACTGCGTAAATTGGGGTCTGGGCATTCGTGAGCTCCTTCACCGACTTGGAAATTAACATTATGTGCATCAGGACCTATCTTGGACTATCCTCAACAAATTTTCAAATCTCTAAGAGCTGCAGATTTTGCGAGGACACACAGAGCAAAACTATTTTTAGTAATATAGATTATCCTCTCATCTTTAATTCTCGTGATTTTTGTTTCATTAGTGTAACGTGAAAAAACAAAAATGTTTTACTGTTTGAATATGTTTGTAGAAACACGTTGAAATAGTTAACGTTGAATGCATAATTAGTATTTCTAAAGTTTCACGTCTGTTTTAACATTGCAATTGGCTTCCACGTTATTGTTTGTAAGCTGATGTGTTAAAAAAACATTTTTTCAACATTTTAAATAACATTTGTGGCGTCTGGGAGGGGACATTCTAATTATCTGATTTTTGAAGTAGAAGGTTTTAAGCAGTCAATGGTTTTATAAAAGCCGATTTAAAATTTATAGCACTGGAAATTCCTGAATCAATTCTTGAATATTATACGACCACAATCCTAAAGCGAATTATTTTGAATAACAGATCATATAAACAAGATACAGGTCTTGTACAAAACACTTTATCAATAACTGGTGCTCAGAGAAATGAAAAAGTAAAGCTTGAACAGGAATTAGAAAAGGAGAACTTAGAAAAGAAATTTTAAAATTATAAAATTAAGAATTAAATTAGAAAATAAGTTATAGTTAGAAAAAAATAATAATTAGAATAAAAATGAAGTTGAAACAAAAAAAGAAATTGGATCAAGAAGTAGAGTTGAAAAAACTGGTTTTAAACATTCAATTAGAATTTTCAAAAATCCAGTCAAGGTGAGTACATTTCAACTGTTAAATGAAACTAATAATTAAAAATGAAAATTTGTGTTTCCTGTGTTGGAATTTTGTCAAATCGATGGGGATTTAAAATACTGGTTTCCATCCCGGAGTGAATTTGAAAATATGCATACTGATGAGGATATTGTGCATGAAAATAAATTCCAGTATTTTATTAAAGCCAATTATCACCGAATCTATAGAGCAAAATGTGTAGGCAGTTTACCACAAATGCAGCTAACTATGCCAAAAGATGTAGAGTGTCTAGGAACCTTTACGTAAGAAAGACTGTACGAAATCGTGCATCTTGCTGATTGGATTCTTCGTTTCAGGTATACTTCTACCTAGCAAAGAACCACATTAAAGGAGAATTGAGACGGTTTGAATTTATAAAAGGCAGAAACGAAGGTAGTTTGAATGACACAAACAAAATGAATACTTTTCCAATGAAAGGGATGGGAGATTGGAAACGCTTGAGACGTTTAAAGATGAAAAAGACACAATACTTGAAAAGACTCAAATTATGTCTTGACAAGATAGTATGGTCTCCCTCATACCTATGGTTGTCCCTTCAAATCACGAAGTTATTTAATGACTTACTTGAAATTTAAATCTTTAAAATATTTTCATTTGAATTTGCTGAGAGAAAAATAATGGATTCTGGTTGGAAACAGAACTATGACCTTTATTTTAGGCAAATGTACAACTTGTAAAAGTTTTATTTGTAAATATTTGAAATCTTTGTCGGTTTTATCTGGCAGAAAATCGAATGGAAGATTCAGCTGTATTTCACACTATCGGCATGGATATGGCTGGCCCTCGGTATCTTAAATATAATCAGGAGTGATTGGTTGTGTTTGATGGCTTTAAAAGATAGAGATAGATGTTATATTATGCATTGCGACAACGGTTTCACTGTTGATGGTGCAGCGAAGTTTTAAAAATATCTTGAACTGGTGTCGGATAGAGAAAGGAAATAAATCAATTCAATAGAATGAGAATTTAATACACCGACTGGTACATGATTGGAAAGGCTCGTCAGACTAATAGACACCTAGTAAAAAGAGTCTTAGTACAAGCCTACTGGAAAAGTGAAAAGATTCTTACTGTATTGCCTGAGTTAGGAAGCATTATAAATTTTCGACTGTTAATTTACATGTCAAAGAAAGAATCGTTCAAACCCATTTCTCCAGCCATGTTTTTGAAAAATATTCATGAGTACGGTTTACCTGAGGTTGATGCAGTTGAAAAAAATTCTCTAGAGGACTTAAAAATAGGTAATATAGAGGATCTGAGTTAATCTTGACACGGCCGTATGTGATTTTAATGTTTGGATAGTTTTAATTTATGCGTTTTAACATTGTAAAGATTTAGCTCATGTCTCTGATCCCTCACAAACTGAACATTCTCTGGCTATAGGCAGTCACTGTAAAATAATCCAAAAAATGGATTAAGATCAGAATATTTGTGTCTTCTTATCCAACGACCGAATGGGAGATGATGACAACTTTCAGTTGCTGTAGGAAATGTTGTCTTGGTGGGACCAGATACCAACAAAAGGATTAATTGGATATTTGGACGTGTTACAAAGTTTATTTGTAGCGAAGATGGAAAATGTATCATCTTGAAGTTACAAATGTCTCATTTTTAGATACTTTGTCCTATTCAAATAATGTATCCCCAAGAAATGTCATCAAGTGACTGTACCAAAATACATTTTCCTAAATTTTGCATAAAACTCCGGTTGAGCTTTAAAGGAGGCGTATTATTTACAAGTTAGAAAGACTAGATCTGGTAGAATAAAAAAAAAATCATAGTGACTCTATTTATAATATTCACGTGCATGTTCTTTATTTAATGTAAAGTTTTGATTAAAAGTTATAATTAAAAGGAGGATGTTAGAGCTATTCTTTATGTTATTTTTACTATCATTATCATCTTTCCATCTTTAATACATGTGATGCATTTTATATAAGATGTAACGTAGAAAATCAAAATTGTTTTACTGTTTAAATATATGTCGTAAAAAAATATTGAAATATTTATCTCTGATTAAAATAGTAGTATTTTGAAAGCTTAAGTTGTTGAATAACTTCTTTCTTTATGCTTAAACATAGTAATTGACGTCCACATTATTTTTTGACAGCTGTGTTGTTAAAAGAACATATCTTTGAACGCTTTAAATAACAACAAACACTATATAGCCAAAAATCACACAACACTTTTGATTTTAGACGTATTGTCTAATATTAAGAGAAATACTGACAAAGTCTCTTAGAAATTCGGCAATAAAAGGAGACTGTTATCATATTTCATCCCAAGGGCAGCTAGGGGACTAACAACAAATTGAAGAAAAAATAGTATATAGTATCACATCCTGTAAAATAAAAAGTACAAACCTGTACCTGTCGCTGTAGGAAATTATTATGTGTATATTTCCTAACTATTAGGTTTATTCGTGTATGAAACACACGCATATTTATAACGATATAACGATTATAAGAATTCAAAAAAATTATGCATATTATTTGTTTGCATGGTTGTAAACTAAATTTAACGCCAGCTTTCGACAAAATTGACGAGGGTATATATTTCTAGTCACATATTTCTATGAGCATTATTATTATTGTTTTATTTGTTTGTGCATTTTAAATTTAGGCACACAGTTACAAAAATTGCAATTTTATAATAGAAACATTTTAAAGATAGAAAATATGGCACAGGTTTGTGTTAAATAAAAAATCACCATTCTGATTAGGTTTTTCGGAATTGTGAGCTTTTAATATCCAAGTTGTTCGGCGTTTCATGTCGGACATACTAATTTTATCTGCGTGCAAAGCTGTAATTCATTATGACAGACTGCGCAAATTCTCGTGTTAAATTTTACATGCCAAGTTTATTTTTATATTACAAAATATATAGTAAAAAATATTTTACGTTTATATTTAGTTTCATTTCTTACCAATTGTTTAAGAATTTAAAAATTATTATAAATTTTTCCATAAGTAATTACATGGAATCTTTAAAAGAATATCTAGTGTTCTATGTATTACTGACATTTTCCTACACTTTTTTAAGTTTAAAATGCATTTTTGTTTTAAGCAATTTTTAAGCGTTACAATTCCAAAATAAATATGATTCAAACATTTATTTTTGACATTTATTGTCAAACGTATATTGCATTACATAAGATAAATATTTGAAAATTATGTCTTATAAAAATTTTTAGAAAATGTTTTGGACGTACACAGAAATTTCTATAATTTTTATTTAGGTTTTGATAGTGTATCCTAAATATTTTGAGTGTACTTGTAAACAAAATATAAATACTACACATTCCATTTTCAATAAAGAACATGTTAGAATAGTACACCAAAAAATCTATTATATTGCAATTCACCTATATTTAAAATAGTGAGAACACTGCTAGACGATCTGACAGTCTTTCACAAACTTTTCTCAAGTATGTTAGAAAATGTTAAAATATATCCCATTGTAACATTTAAATTCATCTATTTACTGCATTTACAGACTTATATTAAATATTCAAAAGTTGTAAGATTATTGCATCCTCAGTAATCTCAAAATTGTAAGTTAATACAAAATGTTTGTATATTTTTATACATAGGTCCAGCCACACTTGGATGTGTATTACCACTTTTTATTTAAATAAAGAGAAGAAAATGTTAGATTACATAATGCCCAGAAGACGAAATGTGTAACATTTATAATGCCCAATACACACTTCTGAAGGCAAGCTGTGTTTTGTTTGTCAGATGTGCTGCAAAAATATAAAATCATAAAATTTCAAAGTTTGTTTAAAGTTACCGACGGAATAAAGAGTGGGTCTACTAACAATATATAAAATAAAGTAAAAGAGAAATTAAGTCTGTGAAAATAGTATTGTTGACGCAAAATGAACAGAGCTTAACTATTAACGATTTTTATAAAATGATTTTGAGTTTTATATATTTCGAAAATTCTTAACTAAAAATGAATTCTCTATAGGAAATTCAAATCAGCTTTTTAACAGAAAAGTACTAACATCATTTATGATAAATGCATAATAACTTGAAATTAAACATTTGTGTAGAGTATATTACACACGTTATTTTTTTCTTTTGCAGATATTAAATTTTTAAATGCATTTGATAATAAAACACTTTACACTCACATTCTCCAACTGAATAATGGGTATTATGAGTTGTTTTGAGCTTCAGAAACGATATCATAATTAATTTAAAGCCATAAATAGTTATATAATATGCTTTGAAATTAAATGATTTCAAAATACACAACCGCGAAATCCTGTTTAATATAAATTCCTAAACAGATAAAACATAAAATATTTCAATTTGCTAAATTCCACAGCTAAAGCAACGTACAAAGAGATGTAATAGTAATGATATGTAATAATATTGATTAAAAAGAATTTCTGTAAATTAAAAAAAAACACCTAATTTTATAATTTAATATAAATTATTGAGGAAATTTGTATTTTAATACTTTATCTTGTCTCATATGTGAAAACTATTTAAGCCCCATTTCTAATATAGAAGCAACGGTCATCCTCCTTTGAAAAGGTCTAAACTTAATTATATTTCTAAATGAATAAAAGGTATTTTATTCGCAAAGGACAAGTTTAGTTGGATGAATCTCATTTAATAAAGTCAATACTGACTGCAATTAAGATTCTTTCAAGTCCTATTTCCATATGGAGTTACGTAAAAAAGAATATAGCACAAGGTTAAAGCAATTTCTATGGCATTCAATAGAAATTCCAACATTCATTTTATTCGACAAACAATCTTCAAATAATGTGTACAAAGATTCCATAGATTTTTGGATTAAACAAAAATAAGTTCTAAAAAAATAATTCTGTATTATAAGTTCGTATATGTGTTAAGTTTGTCTTTGTTATTTTGTATAACTTTATAAAACTTTTAACTTCGCAAAATGACATTACAAATCTGTTTTCTAAAAATCTCTCGATATAATGATTTTGTACGCAGGAAACTAGAAAGCATATGAATATTTTTAAATAACAAATCATCCCAGAATTAAAAAAATAATAATAATACAATAAAATATTTAAATAAAAAGAAAACTGCCCAGTTAAACTGAGGGCATTCATCTCACAGGTTATTCACACCAATTGCATATTATACTCATATTTCAAAGAATTTGAAATAAGCCCCTCAAAAAATAAACAAATCGACATAGTTACACATATGACATCTACGCAATGAAAATGCAATTCTAATAAAAGTCCTTATGGAATCAGAAAATACTGGCATGATGATAGATAAGTCCAAAACAATATAAAATAAATTATCATAAATCAAAACAAAACTTGCAATTTAAAACAGAAAATGCATGTTTTTGGGAGAATAAGCCAAATGTTTATGTAATCATAAAAAATTGTTTTATTATAAGAAAATTATTAAAGCTATTTTAATTTTTACGAAATTAATGAATTTAAAGTTTAATCTCCATAAGTAATTAGTTTTTGATTTTCCATCAAAAAAATTAGCGCAATAGTTTCGGAGCCCATATATTAATTCAGAAAATTTTCATAAATAAATAATCAATGTAACAATGTTAAATCTTAAATATTTTTGTACTAGAAAAAATATTTGGCATTTTTCTAAAAATAATAATAATTTCCACTTAAAAGAGTCTATAAAATTCGTATTATATCTTAGCTATCAATTAACAATTTTCACTTCGAAGACAATCCTGGAATTACCATAATTTTAATATTGAATATCTCTTGAACTATAAGTAGAAACTTTGTGCTCTCTTCATCTTTTTCACCTTCAGTTTAGCAAGTAAACATTAAAAGTTGTATTTATATGTAACTTTTGTTTTGTTAGCTATACAAAACAGGCATTTTTGTCTTAGGATTATTCTCTGATATAACTTGTGCCTGTGAAATATTTAGATAGAGAAATTTAGTTTCTAATCAGTAGGTTTCTGAAGACATGGGCCAAATTGTAATGGAAGATAAAGTACAATAATGAAGCAATTTTATTATAGCAATGTTGGGTCGAAACTGAAAAGTATTGGCAAAAACGGAGGAAAAGCAGAGTAAATGAAAAAAAAAGTTTTATTGACGTACCAATTACAGTAAATCCTCAAATGGGGCACCACCAACATAGTGTTGCAAGTTCTCTACATTTATTTTATTCACTTTTCCTTATTGCCACCAGTTTTTTGAGAAAGCAAAATTCGTTTTATTTAATGACAGATTAAAAAAAGCTAAAACAAGGCAAATTATACTATTTCTAAAATGTGATGCAAATCAAGCAATCTGAATTTTAAAAAGTAGTCCACTGGTACCAACAACGTACAGACCTGGCAGCTTCAAGCCAATAATTGGAAGATTCGAGGTGTGTCACGAACGGTTGCAGCAGCGATTTAATCATTGCATCGCGATCCTCATCGATGAACTGGTTTCTCGTAGTTGTGTGCCTTCAGGTGTCCCCATAACAGAAAATCGATATTATATATGATAATTCGGGTGAATGTGGTGGCCAAGCCACGAGTTCACCTCGTCCAATCCCTCGAACGCCAAAGGTTGTATCGGGGTAATTAAGGACATTTGTGCTAAAATAGGCTGGAGCCTCGTTGCGGTGAAACCACATGGCCTTCTGAACGGCAACTGAAACATTATCAAGTAATTCTTGTAATATCTTTTGTATAAAGATGTCACACGACGCACCGTTAAGCCGTTTTGGTAGCAACTGCGGGCAAATAAGGAAATTGTGCACATTAGCCCCCCCCCCACATATTAACGGAGGACCGCTCTTGGAAAATGTGTGGGCGTGTAGCATATAGGTTAGAGGCGGCTCATACATGACAATTGTAGAAACAGAAAACTCCGTCATGCGTAAAGGAAGCCTTATCTTTGAAAAGTACATATGCAGAGAATCTTGTGGACAATGTACATTGCTGCGCAAACAACGACAGAAATCTAAACGCCGAGGATAATCCTTCATATTCAGTTCTTGTGTTCTCTGTAAATGGTATGAAAAAAGTATTTCCTGTTGCAAAATGTTTCATATGATGATTTTAATCCCATGTGTAATTCGTACAATCGATCTTCTGCTAGTTCTTGGACTATCTCCAAGAACTCTGAGAATATGTGTTTTCTAATTTTGGAACTAGTAAGTGTCTCACGTGACCTTCATCCTGTCTCGTGACACGAAATTAAATCGTTCTCACAAAGCTGCTGTTGTAAATGGGAAACATTTTGTGATTGGGCATTGTTCTATTGGAGAAGAGTTCACAATACAACTTTAGCACCACTCTTCCATTACAATCCTCTGCCTCGTACATAAGATGCATGTCTGCTTTCTAAACGGGCATAACTTCGTCCATCACTTTAGAAATATGACTTTCAAATGCCGCTGACAGCTTGCAGCAGAGACCGCATCGCCCTGCACTCTACCGCCGAAATATACGTCTATCATTTTATCGACACTTCCAGTGCTTTAACACCGTTAACAGTCAGACGTTTCAGCATTTAATTGTACCAAATCATTTTTGGCAAGACATTCATACAATAATGTCAATAAAATTTTTATTTTCATTTAATCGCATTGCATTTACTCCGCGTACTTCGCCAATACATTTCATTTCCGACCCCACATTTCTATACCAAAATTGCTTCTTTATGTTTACTTTACCATCCCTTACAATTTGGCCAATGAGTTAAGATACCGTATTTAGATATAATAAATGAATTTATTACTTTACCACATAAAAACAGTATTCACAATACAGTGATTGTTTGAAATATGACTTCGGAATTGTTCCCCAAAAATGCACAACAAATTCTTTTGAAAATTTTACATTATATGCAGCGTGTCCCTGAATTCATGGGCGAAACTGTAAGGCGTCTTAGAACACGCCTAGACAATCTCAAAACACTATACAATGCATGCACGTAACTCAAGCACTGACGCGATACAGGGCGCTTTCTATTTGTGGAGAGAACCATGTTTACAACACAATTAGAACTTCCAGAGCACTCACAATCCATGAAATGCATGTCCGTCTTTTCTTGATTATTAAAACTAGCTATCTTTTTAGCGATTCCCTGTAAACGATGCGTGTGCATTTAATGACAGTGTCATCTAGCGATTCGCCGTTTGCAATTTGTCCATGCATTGTATGTCAAAAAAAGCTTGTTTAAATGTGTTCTATCACTTCTTAAAACTGTGAATTGCAGTGACTTGTAAAAAATGACTAGGTTTACCAATCAAGAAAAGATGTTCATTCATTTCATGCATTGTGAGTGCTGTGGAAGTCCTAATTCTGTAGTAAACAGGGTTCTCCCCACAATCAGAAAGCACCATGTAGCGCTTCATTGCTTGAGTTACGACCATGCATTGCATAATGTTTTGAACTTCTCTGGGTGTGTTCAAAGACCCCAATCAATTTGGTCCATGAATTCAAGGACACCCTGTATACATACATACATGCATACATACATATATATATAGGGAAACAAAAATAAAAAAAAATTTTGGATATTGTAAATACCCCAAAAGTTTTGATGGTGAATTTTATCTTTTAACAAGATGATCAGATGGTTTGGGCGATAGATAATTATCTATGTCTTTTTCTGGCTGTTTTTATATGAATTGTTTTGAGGTTAAATTGTTTAATCTTATTAATTTTACGTTTTACTGTAAATATGTTGATGATTCATTTGCGTTCCTAGATCCATCTATTTCTTCATTCGATAGTGTGTTTATTGTTTTAAACTCAATACTTCCTATTATCCAATTTACATATGAAGTTGAAGATGATAATAAATTACCTTTTTTGATGTTCTAGTAACTCGTCAGTTTAGTACATTTGACACCTGTGTATACCGTAAACTCTTTGCTGTCTCATCCCCCACTTTAATTCATGTTACCTCCCTTCCCAAAAAGTCTCGTCTTTTCATTTCTGTATCACTAGAGCATGTTTAATTTGTTCGGATAACAATTTCTTTGTTGCAGAGCTCAATTATATTAGATCAGTGGCTATCAATCGTGGTTTTAGTTTGTCTTATATTAAAGTTTAATTTTTCATTGTGTTAATAGAGATGTTAAAAATCCTGATTTTTCTGTTGTTCTAGTTTCTTTTTCTAGCCTCGCCATTTTACAATTTTATAATATCATTAGCTACATCGTTAAAAAATAATATACCGCATGAAAATTTTGGGGGTATTTAAAATATCCAATGTCAATGTGGTTTGTCCTATATAGGACAAAATAAACCACAACCCCTTTACAGATTCAATGAACACAGAAGCTATGTTCAGAAAAATGAATTACAAAACTTCTATTGCTTGTAATTGTTGGGGCGAGTACACAATTTCAACTTTAATTTGGTCACTATTATTAAGAAATGTAATACTATTAGGTAGCTTTCAATACAAAAATGTATAAAGCTACCTATTGCAGCCGTTCGGAGGAAAGCAGTTCCGGAAAATTTCGATATATTTTCACCGATCATGACCCCCAGACACCAAAACCACCCTCCGTTCAAATGTTGATTTATATTTATATATATATATATATATATATATATATGACTTATGTCATACGATAACGCTCGTATTTATAAATCGATTTTGATGAAACTAATTTTGTGTATTAAGGTCACCAATGTCTCGACCAAGTTCGTTGGCCAGCTTGGTCTGCCATTTTGTTTCAAGATGGCGGCCATTTAAAAATTTAAAACTAAAGTAAATATACAAAAAAATTAAAATTTAAAATTTATTTTTTAATTACGTGTTAGGCCTTGATACAAGGATTCCAGAGCATTTTTTGGTTTACCTCTATTTTAAAAAATTGTTGAGATAGAGCAGTTTGAAATTCTAGGGTGGCTGACATTTTGAAACAAAACAGCACATTCACGCGATTACTCGCAAATTATTTTGTTTCATTGTTGTAATAATTTTCCCAATCATACGCATAAAACTATATATTCATATACGTTAGTGCCGAAATTGGCGACATTGGCGACAAAATTAGCAAAATATTGACATTTGGCGAAATATCGCCAAATTTGGCGACCAAAATAAGTCTTTATAAATGAAGCCAATTTGGCTATTGCTCAATAATTTGCTGAAATTCTTATTCAAATTCAGTATTAACGAATCTTTTCTAAATGTTTCTTTGCATTTTAAATTGCTGTTTTCGTGTAACATTAGCTCAAATTTTAAACCGAAAATCTAGGAAAGCTACCTTTTCCTCCTGGTACAGGCCGGAATTTTTTTTTTTTTATTTAGACTTTTTAGAATCAGTTTATATTTATACATTTGGTAACCCTTTGTTCAATGATTTTTCGAGCGTACCTTATATCTCACCTTTCTGGGTTTATTTACTATATCATATTGCAACCCCTCCGTCATACACTTATTTGTTGCTCGCGCATGATGATCTTTTGGTGTGTTGTTTGTTGTCACTTCGATTTTTGACTTTGTTTCATGTCTTTGGGGGGATGTAATTTTTTTTTTTTTAATGACGCTGATGATCTGAGTCCAAGTTACTCACGAAACGTACGTCTTTCCATGGTGTTGCTGTTTGGTATTGTGTATTTAAACGTTGATGTTTAGTGCATAATTATCCACAAAAGTTTTATTTATTATGGACTCAAAAAGTTGAAGATACCGTTGCTGAGGAATATTGGCCTATGCTGACAGAATCGTAGTTGCATGTTGTATCATATTGGACTTTGTCGTTTTCAAGCTTTTAAGAGTTCTTTCGAATTCGTACCACAAATGTTCAATGAGATAGGTGTCAGAAGTCTGAGCTGGAAACAGCGTTATGATCTCAGCTTAAACTCTGATTGATGTTCCTCAAACCAAGTTACGACAGATCGAGCACGGTGGAAGCTGCATTGACTTGCTAAATGTGACCATAAGGGAACATTATAGAAATAAACGAGTGCACGTGATCGACAACGATATTCAGTTAAGCTGTTCTGTTCACAGTTTTGTCCACATATAACAATGGACTCAGTGAACTCCAGGAAAATATTCCCTACACCGCAAAAGATTCCACCGCAAACAAGCCTGAATTCGTGATGTTTGTGTCATATTCTGATTCTGCCATCTGCGTTATTGGACATGAAACCAGATTCATCGGACCAGACAATATTTTTCCAGTCTTTAAGTGAACAATTTTGTCGTTACTTTGCCCACAACAGATGATTTCAAAGGTACTGTTGATGGTCACCTCCTGTTAAAGCCCATCATGTACAAACTCCGTCTTGTTGTGCATTGGGATATGCTTTGTGATTCATCTGCATTGATTTCGACTGTAATCTGTCGTGTTGTTGCTCTTATGTTACTGCAAACTATTCTTGCTACCCGCCTATCACTTCTCTAATTCACCATCTTATTTTGACAAGAATGGTCCTTATCGCTTGACTTTTTTTTTTCTCAACTGTCACTCTCTAAACACCCGAGATACTGTTGGGCGAGAAAATCCTATAATAGTTGTGATTTCAAAAATGATGGCACCAGTTTGTCTTTCAACGACGATCATCACTCGTTCAAAGTCATTTAAATCTATCGTCTTAAACATTCTTACAGTTTACTTATACATTCTTATAGCTAACTAAGTCATACGAAACTGATAGCTCCTTACATAAGCATATTTGCGTTGTTACGTCATTCTACATCATTGTCGGAGTGGTTTATTTTCAAATAGCAGTTGCCTCTAATTTTATGTGGCCACTCAGTTTCGTTAAAACTTAATTTCAGCAATCCTCGTATAGTTTGTAAGTCTTAAAAAATTATTTTTGCAGCCATGGATATGGTCTATAGATTTTTATAAACTTAGCAAAGTATGTAATATATATATACATATATCAGAAGGACCCGTGCGAAGCTTTCTCACTGCAATCTTTGAGATTATTTTCTGGTACGTTTTAGCACTAACTTTTAATTAACTGATTTCTTTTAATCAAACAACGTGTTTTAACGAAATCTGGGTATACTATCTCAGAAACTTGTTCAAAAACTTTTCGAATGATACCTCATTCATCGTTGTATGTTTTGTATGTGCATGGAAAAAGGATGTTGACAACAGAAATAATATATATGATGATTGCTTGTGTAAAAAGAAATGAGAATAGATTGCCAGAAATTTTTTTTGCCACATTTTCTTCTCTCGCCAAAGATCATTTATATGGGTTGTCAAAACCCCTATACGGGAAAAAAAAAATTATAAAAAAATTGAAACACCGAATGAGACGTTTAGGGAATTCATATGAAAGCATTTCTTCAGATTTTTCAAAACTGTTCCAGAAGTGTCTTAAATGCATAAATCAACATTTGGTACACCACATTTTTGCAAGCCTATGGGAACTTAAACATGGAATGTCCAAATTTTGTGGTACATCAGCCATTTAAGTGACATCAGACGTCGCTGGCGTATTAACAGCTTAATGAAATATTAAAAAATATATACTTACATTTTTTTGTGATTCCTAATAAACTGTATATCTAAATAGAAGATAATCCTTAAATTACGTAAATTACTGGTGCTCCGATACTTTACGCATATACACAACCATTAACAAAGTAAACAAATAAACAATAGGAGACGCACGCTTAAATATTAAATAAAAACTCGATTGAAAGCTATATTTTTTTTTCAAAAAGTACGCGCAAGAAATAAATTAACAATCGTATTTTAATTACATTATAGGATGACGTCATCTGATAATGCAGTATTTTATTTTTGTGGCAACACTGATTTGAGAGAAACCTTTCATTTAATTTATGAAAACAATGGCGATTTAATTTTTAATTAACTGCAATTTTTAATCAAAAAACATGTTTTAATGAAATGTTAAGTGTGCTGTGTCAGAAGCCTGTTGAAAATCATTTCATATGCTATCTCATTTGTCGTTCTGCGTTTCGTATTTTCTTAAGAAAAGCGATGTTGATAGGAGAAATAATATATATATATATATATATATATATATGTCTGTCCTTTAAAGGGATCTTCATACTAAAACGTTCACTTTCAAGGGAATATCACAATACATCTCGTAATATGATAATATAGAGTTTTACAAAATCTGAAATAAATATTCTGTCATGCAATAAAATAAAGCGAGAAAAACCAAACTACATAAATTAGTATTGAAAATAAACTTTAAAAAAAGTGAAAAATCATACGCAAAGCATATATTATGAAACACATTACAATAATTCAAGATTACTTTAATGAAACTTCATCCGTTTAATAAGGTGAAACATGATATCTAAGTAAGCTATTTGGAAAATGGATAAACTATTTGAAAAATCAATTTCCACAACACCCGCCTTATAGTTTGTAAATATTCGAAATTATTTCACAGCCATCTTTATGATCTATACATTTTTATAAACACAAACAAATTGTTTAGGTACTAAATGCACAGTGCAATTGAAAAGTCACATTCAGCAAATTTCATGTACAGACCGTGATGTTTTTAACTGTATTTATACACACCCTACAGTGTGCTATAATTTAATTCAAATATAAAACACATAATTTAAAAAAAGTTGGCTTTCGACAGAAACCAGCAGGAATGGGAATTTATTTTGCCCTACCCTGTATATGAATACATTTATATTACCCAAACATATTTTAGTATATTAAATATATTTGAGCAAGAAAATTCATAACACAATATAAGATATACTTTATAAAATTCTTGATTTCAGAAGACTGTGCTTACAATTCTTTTTGTGCAACCCTGTATATAATCTATGTAATTTAGGTACAACACTTATAATATATTTTAATTTAGTTAAGCTTAAAAACTTCTATCATGATATAAAACCCATTTCCAGCATATATTTCTTTTAAAAAATGCAGTAACAGATGTATATTTTGTGTCCCAATAAGTGAATCATAAAAAATAAGCATACCATATTATTTACAAAGTACGTAGTCCTATCTGTCAGTAACGTATATGAATTGCACTATGTTTAAAGTAATGTAACATCACTAAAATTCACTGCAAGCAATTTTTAACCATAGACAATATTTTAAAGGAGTTTTTGTCACGTCCCTGCTTAAAGAACTGTAAATGTATCTCACTCTGTTTTCAATAGAGAATATCTGACTGTAAACCTCAATAAAACGGGCTATGCACATGAAAGTTACAGAATATTCACGAAAGTGTGAACGTAGAAAAACGACAGATTGTCAAACCGATTGTAAAAACAATTTTGAAATATGTTTTAAAAGGTTAAAAATAAATAAAACGAATAATTCTACATTTTTAAGCTAATATCACTTCTTTAACATGAATTTCGTTTTTTCACAGCGAATAAAGAAAAACAAAAGATTTATCGTTATGCTTAATTCATACTTCAGATATAGAATGTATCAATAATTACAAAAATATCATAAAAATATAAAATACATATATTTTATTTATAATATACATATTCATAATTTTGAAAATAGGTATGCCCCATGCAAGTTTCCATTCTAAACTAATATTTCATCAGCTAGATTCATTTTACAGTTCTTACATATCCGTAGAAAATACATTCCTTTACAATCCATTTCGTAATTTTCCATAAGACGCTCCAAAATTTCCACACTTTCAGTATGAAGTATTGATATTACTTGAAATGCGTATCTGTTTTCTGATAGAGACAAGTGGAAATGACTTTTCGATAAATTGGTTTGTCAAAATTTTTATTTCTGATATAGAAAATAGGCTTGGATATTACCCAACATTTCCAGAAATTTCAATATCTTCTTCTATAGCAGGTATTGGAAATGTGACTATGGTTAGTGAATGCTTTATATTTTGCTTTAAAAGGTTTTTTATAGCAGTATTTTTTTGGAGGGGGGATATTTATGTAAATGATTTGGAAAGGAATAAAAAAATTATTAATTTTAATATACATAATATTGATTAGAATTTAGAAATATTTTATAATTATTATTACTGATCGTATATATATATACGATCTGAGAATCTTAATGATAAATTGTTTTAACTATTCAAAACTAAATTTAATGAATCCCCAATTAGAGAAAACTGTACTGGAAGATTTTTCTGGAGCGGATAAATTAGTTTAGATCCTAGCGACATCCAGTCAGGGTGCATAGCTTTGGCCCTTTCCATTTAATAGTCCTTAGTAGGGGGAGTTAGACAGTTATGAACTCGTTCCTTACTTCGGAGGATTACAGTTGTCGGAGTAAACACACTTCAAAATTCCGCTTTTCGCAAGAACTCATTTTATTTTCGGTAGAATTAAAGCTACTTAATGGGACATTTTTTTAGGTTGTTCTCTTTATAGAAATCGTATCTTTGTTTTTAGAACTTGCATAATAAGGTTATATGTTAAAAGTGAATAGTGAATTAAAATATATTGCATATAAGTTTTAAAATAAATGATTGAATTAAAATAAAATTGGAAAATAATTATGAAAATATAATTAAAAATTATGAAAAGTTTCATGTACTGGTGGTAAAGTAACTCACACATAATACAATTTATTTAAAAAAGGGCAATGCTCACTGTTTTACTGAAAAAAATGCTTTTATATATATTAGCGTTCGTGATATAAAAATACTTCACAAAATAAATGTTTAGATTATTTGAATCTAATGTTCTGACATAAATATAAGTGTTTTGGTAGATTCATATACTTTAAAAATAAGTTGAATATTTCTTCATGTGTATTACTAGGTGATTTAGTGTATTTTAAATTACATATATACAGTAAAACCCGGTTAAGAAGTTTACCAAGCGAATTGAAGGCAAAAACTTCTTAAACGGGAAAACTTCTTACACGGGAAAGTAAATCCAATGATTGAAAAAATCAATAGTTGAAGTACTGATATTCATAAGAGGTTTTTTTTTTACATTAATAAAGTAATACATAGAATAATTTATATATTGTTGAGATTTACTTAAGAAATTTAATTGGATTTTCACACTTAAAAAATCAGTTGATAAAGTATAATTGCATAATTACCTTGCAATATCTTTATTTAATTCAATGTTTGAAGACAAGAAATTTCTCTTGAAGCATCATTAGATATGATTTTACAGAAAACATCCATTATAGTTTTTGGTTTCTGTTTTATCTCGGCAATCTTTAGTTGATAACAGTGCAGTTGTCTTAAGCTTTTAAAAGTTTCCTCCGGCACATTTTTAACACTTTCGATGATACGGTGAAAGGTTTCTAGTCCTTTCACCTCATCCGAAAAACTAGGAATATCCACATCCTCTGCCTCCGTTTCACTCATTTCTTCACTGTCTTCTGTAACCTGACAAATATCATCCACTCTAAGCACTTCACATGACAATACGTCATCATCTACTGACACACTGACTATCACATACTCCTCAAACGATGCTGTGAAAACGATGCTGTGAAATCCATCCTTCTTTGTAGCGTCTTCCGACCATGTTCAATATCCAATTCATATTCTTCTGTTGATTCTCCATCCAAGAATCCTGATTTTTGGAAACACCTGGCAATCACAGATGGTGTTATTAACTCCTATGCTGATAAAAAGTAATTAATTGATTAAAAAGTTTCACTTTTTTTAGCTCTCCAGTATTGTCTAGTTTTTAAATCATCCATTTCACAAGCTGTTTTCTATATTGCTGCTTAAACACTTTAATTACGCCCTGAACCATAAGTTGTAAAACCGAAGTTGAGTTCGGTGGTAAAAAATGCAATTTTATGTTACTAAAATTATTCATGTCTTTGGAATGGGCGGCGCAATTGTCTTTTAAGATGATGATGTTCCGATTAGCTATCCTAATTTTGGCATTCAATCTTTTCAAATAAGCTTCATAAATCGTAATTGTAATCCAAGCAATTTTGTTACTTTCAGTGGCGGCTCGTGACTGGATTCATTTGGGGCACTAAAAACATGGCTGACGAAAGTCTTATTTTCTTACAACTATTTTTCAAAAGAAAACCTTGCCTTATTTATTGGCAGAAAGCTCTGCATTAAAAAAATGTAAAATTTCTTTTAAAAAATAACGGTACCGAAAGAATAAATTTTACCGCCATGCATTTAGTGCCCCAAAAATCGCCAGTCACGAGCTGCCACTGGCTACTTTCACAATCACAAGGCAGTGATTTCACACTCTGAAAACATCTGGGTTTCGTCGATCTTCCAATAACCAAAATTGACAACTTTTTAGAACCGTCCATGTTAGCACCTAATACGTCCATGTTCGCACCTAAAAAAAAGTCGTTCCTTATTTCTTTAACCTCCGTGTCAATTTTCGCCTTTATATACATACGTTTTATCCAGTATAAGGTTGTAGAGGTCCACAACCATCCATATTGTAAACATCACTAGGATGATAGCCGGTTATCAAATCTGGTAAGCTTTTCTTCCATTCTTCGATTACTTGTGGATCGACACTTTTACTTTCACCTTTTACAGAATTATAACTCAATCCAGTTCTTTTTTTCATTCTATCAATCCATCCATTTGAAAAGGTAAATTTAATCTCCATCTTTTTGGCAATTTCCTCAGCATATTCTCTAAAAATAGGTCCTCTTATAAGAATGTGGCGGATCTAGCTTGTTTGAACCAAATTAACAACTTTGCTTCCTTAACTTGCTATTTTCCTTTTTTAAGGGGACAATACACCTTTAAAATGGTCCACACCTTTAAAATCGATTTTTAGATTCTTAGATTTTTATAAAGATAATGTTATTCTGAATAAAATGATGTCAACTTTTTAACTGTGCGATTTTTATTTACTGAGATATCAGTGAAAATTTCGACATCACACTTTCATTTGAGATTTAAATGCCCTGGGACAACTATCATGGCGGTTTGTTTGCGTTTTGTTGTCATGTGTTCACATTATCGCATCTGTGGAAATTTGCGAAAATGCGATATTTTTTTTATAGTTGAATGCCGTAAATAATAATAAGAAACTCTAAAACATGTACTTCAACTTCCACTTTCGGCAAACATGTTTACTTTTATGTGTGTTTTGCTGTAAAACGTGATCGTCATTTTGTTTTGCTTTTTACATCGTTATAATCGCTAATAAGTGTCTCATTTTAAACAAAACTGTTCTTTTATGAACAATCTTGTTAATTTTATTTATTATTATTGAATTTTGATTTATTTATTATTCATTATAGTGGTTATTAACGTAAAGCGTGCATCAGGACAGCGTGCAAAAAAGCGTAAATTTAATGGTAATCCCTAAAGCAATTACGATGACAAAAATGTGTCGGAAGGTGTAAGTACTTCTTATAAGAAACTAAATAGTAGTCTATTTTGACAGTGACTTTGTTTTCAGTAATAGTTTGGATTATCGATTTATTGATATAAATATTCTTTTTAGCAAACTTTCTGAATTTGTTTGCTGTAAAGAATGTGGATCGAATATTCAAATATAAGAAACCCTGAAATATGGGCTCTCATCACTATTTTCAATTAAATGCTCTAAATATAAGAATATATCAACATTCAGGAATTCAAAAATGATGGAGAAAAAATCAAATGTGCCTGAAATAAACAAACGTTTTATTTGTTCCATGAGATGTCAAGGATACTGCAGCATGAAAACTTTTTGGGGAGAAATGGATCTACCTGAACCTATTCAGAAAAGTGCCTACAACAAATCAGTTAGAAAGATATCTAATACTGTTAGAAATGTTGCATCTAAATCTACGCTAAATGCTGAATAGTAATCGCCGGGCAATCTGAACTTACGATTAGTGGCGATGAATTTTGGAAAACGTGAGGACATTCATCGAAAGTTGGGATTGTTAGTGTGATTGGCTCTGAAAATAGAATGGTTTTACACATAGAAGTTATTTTTATGTGGTCCTTCTGCAAAGGCTGTGAAACTGGTAGAAAGAAGAAGAAAGGTACTGAGTTTGAAACATGGAAAAAAAATCATGAAATGTCGTGTGTTAAAAATCATACGAGGTTTGCAGGATTGATGGAAGTAAACGTTGTGTAAAATATTTTTAGTCGCTCCGAAGAACGCTATGATGCAAAGTATATAAATTATATTGGAGTTGGGATACTAAAACTTTCCTTGAACTTCAAAGGAGCAATGGGTATGGATCAAATACTGATATAAACAAAGTCGAATGTGTTGGACACATTGAAAAAAGGATGGGAAGCAGACTACGGCAATTGAAAATTTCTATGCAGGGGAAAAAGTTAGCTGACGGAAAACTTTAAATGATAAAGGTCGATTAACTGACAAATTTATTGACAAAGAGACAATTTACTATGGTAATACCATAAGAAATAACAAAGACTCAGTCGAAAACATGCGTAAAGCGATTTGGACAATTTATTTCATAAACGCTCAAGAGACAGTAAGCCATTGCATGATTTCTGCCCCTATGGTCCAACATCTTGGTGTGTGTATCAAAAAGTAAAGGCAAATAACAGGTTAAATGAATTCAAGCACAATTATACAATGCCAGTACCTGTTATCGAGTATATTAAAAAAATATTCAAAGACTTGTCGGATCCAAAGTTGTTAAAACGCTGCCTCGGTGGTCGAATCCAAAATCCAAATGAATCATATAATTCAATTGTGTGGAAATCGTGTCCCAAAATATCTGGCTCAAGCAAAATAATTGCAGAAATAGCAGCGAATGAAGCAGTTGTGTCTTTCAATGAAAGGCGCAAAGGAATGCTACAACTTATGAAGTGTTTAGGTTTTCGTGTAGGAAAAAATGCTCTCGATGCCGCCAATCCAGTTGATAAACAACGAATAAAGAAGCCGAAAAAAAAGATGCAAATAAATGTAGCTTAGAAGTTCGAAGAGATAGACAAATGCTAAATACCTCAAAACTTGAAAAAATGACACAAAAAGAATGTGTAGTTTATGAAAGCGGGAAATTTAACATTGAATCGAGATAAACAATGAACATACTTTGTATTAAATAACCAAGTTTTATAAATATTATATGGTAATACACTTAAAAATCAATGTGAAACAAGGTTATAACTTTGAATGGATTTTCTTTCAAAGGTAAGGGATACATTTACTATTTACATTTATTTATTTTTCACGCAAATTCGAATAATTTGTAGTATATGCACAATTTTTTACGCTATTTTACATTTATCAATTTAAACTAGATCTGATGTTATTTTTAATACTAAATATGTTATATAATTAGTAGTTTTGTTTCTTTTATTATGAATTTTATATATTTAAAGTACAATTTAAACTTTAAACGGCTTTTCTCAAAATGCATTTTTTTGCACTTGCACGCGTGATATCTCCAATACCATTTGAGGTATAGCTTCAAAATTTTTACCTTAACTAAATGTTCATATAAGCATGAAAATGAACTAGAATTATGAAGCTAGGTTTATTATGAAAAAATATATATATAGTTAAATATATATAAAAACTAGCGGGTTTTTTTTTGTAATTAAAAGTTAATTACATCTTATCTAATTAAACATTTACAAACATTTTAGTTCAAATTATAGTGAAGAATATTATATTCAATTTAAGGTAAAGTTTATGGAAATCACATGAAATTTCCAGGAGATATTTTGCGTGCGGTAAAATGTTATTTGGCATTAAAAAAATGCAAATATTACTTTAAAACTTACCCATTGAATATTTTTTTGTCAAATCCAAATTAATTTTTTTAAACATTGTTCCATATCACGTAAAGATAACCTGAAATTTTAGTGCTTCTAGAGGCATAACTTAAGAAAGAAAGAAATAAATAAACACATAAAAAAATTTCGCATTCTCTGCGACTTTTAAAGGTACGACGCAAGTTACTATATTTTGTGTATTCTGAACCATTTTACACGCTATTTTATATTTATAAATTTAAACTAGCATGTGACGTTATTTTTTAATATTGAATATTTTATATAAATAGCAGTTTTGTTTCTTTTATTATGAATTTTATATATTTAAAGTACAATTTAAAAAATTAAACGGCTTTTTCTCAAAATGCATTTTTTTGCACTTGCGCGAGTGATATCTACAAAATCGTTTGAAGTATAGCTTCAAATTTTATATCATACCTAAATGTTCATATAAGCAGAAAAATGAACTAGCATTATGAAGCTGTGTTTATTATGAAAAAAAATATATGGTTGAATGTATGTAAAGCTAGCATTTTTTTAAATTTTTGTAATTAAAAGTTAATTAAGGTAAAGCCAGGAGTGATAGCGCGGTCGGAGAGATTGCGCACATAGAGATTCGGGGGTAAGGAGTAGAATGAGCAAGCAGCGACTCCAGGTAGATGTACAACAGCAGTAGTAAAGTGTCTACTTGAAAGTGCACGTTGATTGTTTTGCGCGTCTAAGATAAAGCATTGCTATTTTGTTTTGTTTCCCCAAGTAAGCGCTTGAATTTTCATAGCTATTCATCAGAATATCTATACAATGTCAGCAGTACAAAATATTTTTAACTTAAACGATTTTTCATAAGCTACTAGTCTAGACTAACAATGTGAACATCAACGGTTCGTTTTAATAGCGGCCGTGTTTAAATAAAAGGCCGCGCAATCTCTCCAACCAAAATTGGAGAGTTTGCGCATCTGCTACTTAGGAGAGATGGCCCATTGTTCCCATTAGTTTCCATGCTAGGGTAGGTTAAACAGCTTATTGCTAAATTTGCATAAAAAATTAAAAGTGAAAATGGACTAATTTTAAGTTAAACGTGTTATCAAGTAAGTTAATGTTATTTTGTAATCTTATCTGGACTTGCTTTTCTGATTCTTTATTTTTTTTTCTTTAATTAAAATTTTTAATCGTTTTTTAAATTATTTCCTATTTGTGATTCTTTAATCATTAGGTTGAAATATTCACTTTTAATATTTGTTTACAAAAACCCTGTAAGGACAGATTGCGCAAAATAACTTTCTTGGTTTTATTACAACTGTTCTGTTAAATTGCAACATAACAACAAAATAGTAATGGGAATGCATAAAAAACAAATGAAGTAAAAATTATTTATGGATAGTTTAGCAAAAAATTAATATTTAGATTTTTTATTGTTTTTCTTTTGAATTGTACGCAGACTCTCCTAGCTTTACCTTACTTCTTAAAAAAAAAAAAAAAAAAAAAATGTGAATTTTCTAGCAAGAAAGATTTGACGTAACAAACTTCACACTGACTTCAAATCTTCCAATTGAATGAACCAAACACAGCTTTGGTTCATTGCATTCTTGAGTGAGGGTGGGAAAGAATCCATTGTAAAAAAAACAGCTGGTCAACTTAAAGAATTACCCCGGAGTACTGTAGAAATGGACCATTTCTCTTTCTTCCTTTTCAGAAACTATTGTTACAATAAAAATAACTCATCCTTTTCCCACATTCCATCATACTTGTTTGACTGAACAGGTGTAAAGGTGAAAAAAAAGTTACTACAATCGTTTTAATTGCTAAACATTAACCTTTATAAATAGTGAAGAATAGGTCGGAAATAAATAGCCCTATTATGTTTTTTGTTGCAAATATCACATATTAATTTTTTTTCTCAATCTTTAATTCTGTGTTTGGCCTGTAAACATTAAAAGCATCTCCCCTGCCTTTTTAATATTTCTTTTTTCTCATATATATTTAAAGATTGACGCATTTCACTATTATGATCAATACTGCTACAGAATAAACACGAATTCTTATTTACAGAAGTCATTATTTCAATAGCTGAAACATTATTTTGTTTAAATCCTTTTGTACCATATTGCAATCTCGGTTTATAATTTGGTTGTTTGTAGATAAAGTTTGTCCTATGTTCAATTTTTATATCACTGGGAAATGGTTTTTTAACATCTAAATCATGGATAATTAACACATTTTCTCTACTTTCAACTTCGTTTTTAAGAAAACTCATGAGATTTTCTATATTCCATATTTTTCCATCATTTAACTTGCGATTGAATTCTAACGTTAAATCCGAAGGTATTATTTTAAGTAATAGTGGGCAATGTAATCCACTGTATGAATCTGATCTTACACCTCGTGACTCTAAATTACGAATTTGTACTACTTATTTATCACACAGATTTCTTAAACCACGAGTGTCAGAAGAACGTTTCAGATTTTCTACATTTAGTAAATTATTTAAATGATCATGTAGGAGCATGTCATGTCTACCAAATCTCTCTTTCAAAAGCGATATAGCCACTGCATAATTCTTCTCAGTTAAACTAAATCCACTTATTGTATTTGTAGCCGTTCCCGAAACTAAACTCTTCAAATAACTGAATTTCTCGATATCTGATAGACTTATGATTTTATCTATGGCAGTTTCGAACGTGTTCCAAAATTCTATAAATTTATCTGGTTCACCAAAAAAGTATTTATCTGTAATTTTGGAAGCTTAATTTTTTTTTAATTCGGTTGTAACATGAGCTGCTCGCACTGAATCACCATTATTAACAGAAGTAATATTAGCATTAGAACACAAATTTTTAATCTTAAGTTCAATCTTGATCAATAAGATATTACTTTCTGATCATATATATCACAATTAAAAATTTCCTTTTCAATATTTTTAACATTAATCGTAGTTACAATGGTGTTATCATGCTCTTTCATAGTTTTATATTTTTCATTTAATTTATAAGGCAGTTCTTCTAATTGTTGAACAGGATATTCCGTATTACTTAAATATTGATCGATTTGTTCAAATATTTTATTCAAAAAATTCCGATGCGTATCACGCTTCTTTGTTTGTTTATTTTCAGACATATTTTCAAAGCAAAATATAATAATAATAATAATAATAATAATAATAAAACTCTCGTATTGATGTCGAAACAAATAAATTACGTCTTGATATTACGCAATCACTCTCGAAACGACATTATCACAATCAATTTCCCGATTTGGCGATGCACCAAAAAAAAATGTTCGATTACTGTTCCTTTTTTTTTTCTTTTTTTTTAATTCAAATGAACTTGATCTAAATATTTTGATAAATCTATTCTAATATTTTATGTTGATGGTTCAGTGAACTAATCTAAAAATAATTAATCACTTTTACGGCACAAATAACATTTAATAATATAAAAAACACACAAAAAAGCATTGGAGACATTTATCGAAGCAGCACATCTAGAGATCTACATATCAACAAAATAATTATTTCTCTTCAGTTCAAAGGAAAGTATGAGTTCAAATTGCGTATGCGCTGTCTAAATAGGTATTTCACGAATTAGTCGGAACAATGCAGAAATAGCAAAGAAAGGTTTTGCGTAATATATTACAGATAACCTTATGTTCTGAAAAAAAAATAGCATGGTTAGTTTAAGGTAGTATTTGGCATATCTCCTCGTCTTGTACAGGTGCATCGTGTACAAGGCTTTTATTTAAAAACGATGCATGCACATACACAGGAAAAAAAACATCCGAATTAGTTTTTTTTTTTTAAATACATTCTGATTCATAAGGCAGATTCATTTTAAAAGAGCAAAATGTTTGTATCTTAGTGAAGGTAGTAAATAAACGAATTTAGAAACATTAATAAAATTATAATTCTTAAAATATGTTTAAGTTTCAAACGAAAATTTTTTTAACTTTTACATATTATTTTAAAGATTTAATTAAAAATATGATTAGAAGAAAATCATATTAAATGATAACAAATAAATCCCACATTTAATGCTATTTTTAGTATTTAAACATTTATTGAATTTAAATTAAATCCTTATTTCGCTCATTAAAAAAGGGGTATTAAACCGTAAGAGCATAAAAAATATCATTAATGTATTAAAAAAAAAAAACATATATACAGGCATCCCCCGACTTACGTAATTAATGCGTTCCGCAGACTTTTACGTAACTCGAATTTTACGTAAGTCGAATGTGTAATTTGCTTAAGTAAAATTTCGTAAGAAACTGTAATATTTATTATATATATAAAGATTCGTTGTTATGATAATACTATTTATAGTTCACATAATTAAAATTGTATTGGCATCTGTGACAGTAAATTTGGTTCTGTAGTGGGACGGTCAGCGCTGGAGATAGATGATTTTGAACAGAAATGCTGTTATCTAGTTAATTCTACCCCTGTCGATGTTGAAGCCTGAGGGTTGTCACCTTGATGTTGCTGTGGGTGGCATATCACAAACTTATTTAGAGTAAATTGTGCGGTCACAAGCTTTTTTTCAACGTAGATGGCCTTGTAGCTAGACATATCTGAATTTATATGTTGGCTAACATTCTCAAATAGCTCAGTGTACAGATCCATAGATTCAAATTTTGCTAGTGCCATGTCCATCATGAAAGCCTCCGCTAATCCCTTTGTTGTAAATTTCTTGTCTGGAGTTGTTTCAATCGGCACGTTATTTTCTTCAGAATTCTGGAATGCTTCTAAGTGAATGAGGTCATCATTGGTAAATTCTTCATATTGAGCCAAAATAAGCTCATTAATGTCAACATTATCCACTTCAAGCTCTAATTGATCAGCCAGTTGAACACACGAATCCATTTCTTACTGAAATTTTGCCAATTCACTACCCATATCAGTCATTGACTTCTTTACTTTCTGCAAAGTATTGTGCGCCATTTCCGCACAGAGTTTCTTCCACGCAGCATTCATTGTTGTCCACTTGACTTCATCCCATGCCAGCCCGATGTTTTAAATAACATTGAGTATATTATAATTTCTCTAGAAATCACGAAGAGTAATGCTCTCACCACTATCAATGTCCTTGATTGCTTGGGAAAACATATGTCGCAAATAGTAGGCTTTTAAAGTCGCAGTAACGCCTTGATCCATAGGTTGCAATAGTGCGGTGGCTCTAGGAGGTAGGTAAAGAACTTTTATTTCAGGATGAAAGTTGTCCAACTTTTCCGGGTGACCGGGTGCATTGTCCAGGAGGAGAAGTACTTTAAACGGATTTTTTTTTTCTCGCGACAGTATTTCTTCACTGCGGGAATGAAGTAACTACTAAACCAATCAGTGAACAACAGACGGGTAACTCAAGCTTTGGTATTATATTTTCAAATTATGGTCAGTTTACTCGGATCAATTTTCTTAAAGGCCCGAGGTCTCTGGGAATGGTACACTGTAAGAGGTTTAAGTTTCAAGTCTGAAGTGTTGCCACCAATCAGATTGGTGATCCGATCTTTTTCAACCTTGAATCCAGGCATAGAGTTTTCTTCTTTTGCAATATAGGTCTGTGTTGGCATCCTCTTCCAAAACAGAACCGTTTCGTCCGCATTAAATATTTTCTCAGGCAAATATTCTCCCTTCTCTATTATTTCTGCCAGATATTTGGGAAAATTACTTTCCGCGTCTGCATCTGCACTTGCTGACTCACCCGTGACTTTGATGCTGTGTAAACCTGTACGCTTCTTGAATGTTCGAACCACCCAGCACTAGCTTTAAATACACTCTTCATGTCTGTGATGCCGGCTTTCTCTTGTAAATCTTTATGTAAAGACCTGGCATTTTCCTGGTTTATATGAAAACTTAACGGTTTCTGCTTCTGTGTCAGATCCTCAATCCAATTAGTTAATAATTTCTGCATCTCTGAAATCGGACCCAACCTCTTCTTGGTGTGTCCTTTAATGTTACTGCATCTTTCATGTTTTTAAGAATGCGAACTTTATCCTTCACTATCGTATTTACTGTTGAAGTAGGTCTATTTACGTCCCTAGCTATTGTTGATATAGTTTTCCCACATTCATACGTATTAATTATTTTCATCTTTTCTTCTAAAGTAATTGCAGACCTTTGTTTTTTAGACTTATTACAAGTGCATTTGATTTTGCGTTTGAAAAACATTTTGCATTAAATAAACTGAAACACTAACGGTAATAAACAAATAACTAAACTAACAGCGCCAAGCATTGACTAGTATTATCTGTCGTTCACGAGAACTATATTCCCGCCACTAAGTATGCGCTTGTCTGTTGTCATAAAAACCAACCCATTCCAATTTTCGTGTGAAGTTCGAATAAAAAATATACACTCGTTCCTCCTATGTATCGAAACTTTATAATTAGGTTTTGGTTTGGTTTGGTTTCAGCTAACATATTGATAACGGTTGAACCCGAGCTTTTTTTCTTGCCTCATTTTAATTTGTATATTCCCAACAAAAATATAACTCTCTCTGATATATAAAATATATTACTATAGTTATAATTTTTATCTACATATTTTAATTTATAAAATAATTATCAAAAGTATGTGAACGCGTATCAAATGCGCTAGTGAGTTCATAAATGTAATTAAAAAAAAAATTACGTAACTACGATTTTACGTAAGTCGCAGTATACATAAGTTGGGGGATGCCTGTATGTATATATATATATTTTAATTTATGTATAAATAATTTAAGTAAAACTTAACAGTTATATTTTTATTCGTAGACGAATGGCAAGAAAAGGAAATACGCCTGAACATTTAATATCTAGGAACAATAATTTCGCAATACAAGAATCGCATGTAAAATGCAACACGAGACATTTCACAAAACATAAGACCCGTCGCAGTAATGAATTACAGTTTTGCACGCAAAATATATTAGTATTTCTCACAGAAAACCCTAAACCATTCGAATATTAGAAACATAATAAATTAAAACGATGTTTATAAAATTAAGAAAGACGTCTGACATTTTATAACTGACTAGAATTTTTCTGTTGTTAAAATATAAGAATGTATAAAAGATTTTTAAATATTTTATGTTAATTTTTATTTGAATCTATAACCTAAAAAGGTATGGTCATGAGTTTTTTTTATATATATGCATATATATATATATATTGAGAAAATATTTTTATAATAAAAAATATGTATCTTGCGTGTAAAACTTAACAAAGCAATTACATGAAACATAAATCATACTGACATAATAATTTACAGCTTCCCATGAAAATGAAATTAATATTTCTGACAAAAATATTTAAAACACTTGGATATTACGAGAATAAAATATCGCTTGCTATATTTTACACATAGGAAACTATATATATATACATTTTTTTAATCTGAAAAGTTATAGTCATAGATTAATTTAATAATGTTACTGATATAAATATTAATCTCCTACAAAAAGAGAAATTTGTTATTTTATATATATAGAGTATAAAAGAGTACAAGCTTTAGGAAAATGCGCTGCACATACTCTACCTAAACGCTAAAAAATAATATTGTCACTCGTTGTTTTGATTATTTGTTAATATAGTTCCATGTTTCAAGTATTTAATGTTAATATATTACAATTGTTCATAATAATAATAATTTCACAATTAAATAAGTAATTAAAGAAATATACTAATTAAGGATTATATGTCCACATATGAGTATTTTATGTTTTCAGCTTAAAATATAAATTTCGGAACGATTTCTTTTTCTTTTTTTTTTCTTTTCCAGAAATATTTATGTAAAGCAATGAGTGTGGATTTATAGCGCTATTCTACTGTCGCGGTCGTCGAGTCTGAAAAGGTTCATATAAATATTATCTAACATACATTTATATACAAGCTTTGCTCTGTTAAAGCAATGTTTTGAAAAGAAATTGATATGAAACAAAACACAAGTTAATCGGATTAATGTTAACTATTTTTATAAAACAAAAATGACAAATTCCGAATCAATGTTAAGTAATGATTTTGTAATTTTTTTAATTGAATTGGTTAAATACGTCTTCCGGTTCATTTTAATACTTATTAAGCATTCTTAGAACCGCATACCTAAATTTTATTTAATATATGTATTTCCATAAAATAATATACTAGATAAGAAAATAATTTCTTAATGTGATTACTAATCTTATTTTTTATCTTTATGTAATGTTTTTTAAGATGTCATTCAAGATTCTTTCAAGTACATTAACTTTATATAATGGGAATTCAATCTAGAGTCGTGAAAAGAACGTTATCAGCAAAACATAAAGATATTTTGGATAAATATTTTTCTGTTAATAAATATATAATTTTATAAAGTGAAAATATTATTTCACTAATAAACGTAATAAAAATATTTATTTTAATTTCACAAAATATCGATGAATTTTTTTTATAAACATAGAGTTACATCACTAACTAAAATAATGTAAATAAAATAAGTAAATTTGAATCCTTATTTTTCATATTTTACTTTAAATTAAAACTTTCCTTTACTTTAATTATCATTTTAAATATGTATTAAATGTGATGTTAAATATCTTTATGCTAAAAATTATGAGTTGTATTTTTAAGTCTTGAATATTAATTTATGTATTTTTTATATTTTTGAAGCTCACTTAATATATGCATAAAATTTTCAAATACGAACGTAGTCGACTGTTGAATTCTAATGTGTTTTATGCTATAAATATTTCATTTTAATTGATTTTCAATTAACTCAGAATTTTACACGCTTTGCACTTTTACATAATAATGTATGTTGTTTCAATTGCGCATTTATATTACAATTTATAACAATAAATGGACGTGAACTGTTTATATGTGTATATAGAATCTATATTTCTCAAAAAACAAAATAAATAAAGTAAACTATTTATATTGCACAGCGCTCAAGAACATAAAATAAATCAATATACTTATGTGTAAAATGTTTGCTTACTTATTGCACACTGAATATATTAGCATTTTCCTCAAAGTCATTAAAAAGAGTCTTGGAAAAAAAAATTAATTGAAAAGAAAATAATTACATTCAAATAATTACAAATATTTACGGATTAAAGTAAACGTACAACAACTGACATTTTTTTAAAGAAATATATTTAATGAATAAAGTAACACTTTAACGTCACACATCATTAGCTACAACATTTAGGAATAAACTAAATACTGAGATACATTATATTCAAGAACCTCAGAATTTTTTTTTTTCTGAAACAGAAAACAATATCTTTCTACATGATACATTCAAAATTACTGGACTTAATTTCGTATTCAATATTGTTACAGCCCGTTATAAAATAAATAACATTAGCTAGTTTTGATTACAATAATTTTTATAGGTGAAAGTACATTTTAACATGGACTTACAGAAACACTGATAAACATATATATTTTATTTCATTTAAATAAATGTCATAATAACTGTAATTATCATTTCTGTATGCTTCTAAATGTAGTCTAAAAAATTGAAAATCGTGTAAATTGAACAATACAATTAGATAATATGCGTAACAGGCTATGAAAATTTTATCACCAAGTCTTTGAAAGTCGTCTTGGAAATAATTACAAAATAATTTAATTTAATTTTTGCAATTATATATATATATATATATATATATATATATATATATATATATATATATATATTGTTGAGTACATTTTGTTTGTATAGTTAAAGTAAAAAGTTGGTTTTGTTGCATTGACAAAAAAAAAAAAAATTGTTAACACTCTTACAAAATTTTAACAAAATTTCATCAATTTTACTTGAATTAACAAAATCTGTATTTCTTTAAATTTTACCATAATTTTGTAATTTGTAATTCCAGAAAAAGTTGTTGTTTTTCCAAAATTGAAATTGTTGTGTAGTAGCCATAACTCTCTCACGTAACTTGGTTTATTTGACTTATATAGCTGTATAATTAAAGTATTAACATAATTTTTGGATAATTAAAACATTTTTAAATGGGGCGGACCAAGGTAATTTTAAAAATCCGCCTATCCCATTTATTACTTTCTTCTATCTTTACAAGAAAAAAGTATTGGAGTCATGAAAATTTTCAAATTCTGGTTTTCGATGAATTTTAGAAGGTCCTGAACACGATTTGACTGTTTTTAGAAAATGACTGTCTATGACTTTGTCTGTCTGTATGTGACAAAAATTTTGAGGGCGCACTATTTCAAGAACTAATGAACGGAATTTCTTAAAACTTTATATTCAGTTACTTGACATAAATTGAAGCTGATTACGTTTTGGTGTAAATATCCCAGTAGATGGCGCTATTATGCTACTTTTTTCATGATTTTCACTATAAATAAATCACTCAATTTCACTCAAGAACTAATGCACGGATTAATTTTTAATTCATTTTCAGCAGTTATTTACGCCTGTAATTCTTAAATAACAGCCAGTGAATTTTTATTCTGCTTTTTTTCAAGCGTAAACCGACAGAGCAAAAAATGTCCCAAGCCGGGTATCGTACCCGCGTCCTCAGAATAGCGCTCTGAGGCCCCAACATACGGCAACACACTTAAATTCTAACTAATTTTCTGCAGTGAATTACGCCTGTAATCCTTGAATAATAACCAGTGAATTTTTATCCTGCTTTTTACAGGCGTAATTCACTGCTGAAAATGAATTAAATATTAACTGTATGTTCCCGTATGGCTTTGTATTTTCGTCTCATGTTTGCCGCAGAAATTTGCATGCTCATGCAGGGCCTGTTTACCGAATAAACTCGGGAAGCCCGTGCTTACCCAAAGAAATACAAAGGTGCCCCCAAATTTACTTTTTAGAAAAACTTTTTACAAAAAAAAAAAAATCAATCAGGATAAAAAAAGCATTTTTTCCTTACAAATTTTAAATCTAAGAAACTCGCTCTTTCTAAATTCTTATTTACTCGAAATTTTGATGGTAAAATTTCAAATTGTTGAAGCATACCAAAAATGATTTTAGTAAATAACAAAGCAATTGATAGAGGGGGGCACCAGAGTAACGTCGAGCTTCCCCTACTTTTATGTCTTAAGCGGGACCTGCGCTCATGATGACTTTTCCATCTTGTGCCGCGGTTGCAGAGGGTCCGACATATATAAGAGTGAGAAATTTCAAATTCGGGTATCGTTCTTTCTGGCTCAGTGGTTAGAGTCTCAGATAATTATTCTGAGGACACAGTTTCGATTTCTAGCTTGGAACATTGTTCAATCTGTAGGTTTACGCTTAAAAAAAAGCAGAATAAATATTCACTTGTTATTGTTCAAGAATTACTGGCGTAATTCACCGCTGAAAATTAATTAAAAATTACCTCAAAAAATAGTTAAGTGTAGATTGGTTCTAATACAAAAGATAATTTTAAAATAAATTTTATAATTGTTTATGTAACAAAAACCTTTTGTTGTTAAAACAAAGAAAATTTCTAAAATTATACAAAACAATTGTTCTTTAAACAAAAGTTTTTGTTGCCGAAACCGAAAAGAACTCTTAAAGTAACAGATAATTATATTTATTTTGAGAAAACTTTCAGCGAAACAATTTTGTTAATTCAAGTAAAATTGAAACATTTTTACTTGAATTAACATAATATTTTTTTTTTTTCTAGCGATACAAAATTTTTTGTTGGAATTGCAAAAAAAATCAACAATATTTTTCTTGTTGATTTAAACAAATTTTCCATTGACCCATATTTAAACGGAAAGTTTTGTTGGACCAACCACATTTTTGTTGATCCAAAAATTTTTTTCTCTGGGTGCAAGTTTGTGTGTTTGTGTATATGTTTCTGTGCTGTGTTCTGAAGAGACCGCTTCACGCAGAGCTACAAATTTTGGTGGGAAGGTACATTTATGCATGTAGTTTTATACCACGAACCCAGATTTTAGAATTTTTGAATAGATTTTTTAAATTAAATTTTTATGCGATTTTTAGTGTTTTTTCACATTTTGATGCGATTTTTCCACATTAATAAGGGGAATCCAGTTCCAATCTTTTAGCCCAATATAGTAAATTTTTTACTCTTTTCAACAAAGTTTATGTGAAAGTTGTACAGAAATTTTTGAATTTTGGGCGATTTTTATCCTTTGACACTGACAAATTTTGCTAGAATGCTTGATTGGTTCGGTGGTTGCGCTTCTATTTCAGCCTCAGATACGATCAGAATCGTCATTTATTTTCTGTTTTTAACTTGGAGAAAGTTGATAATTATTTACAGATAAAAAATCATGATTTTAAATATGCGAATTTTAGTGTTTTTTGACGTTTCGCTGCGATTTACCCAAATTAGTAACCGGAATCCGGTTTTAATCTTTTAGCCCAATATAGTAAATTCCATCTTCTTTTCAATAAAGTTTATGCGAAATTAGTACATCGATTTTGGATTTTTTGGCGATTTTTTTCCCTTTGACAACAAGTAATTTTGCCCAGAACGTTTGATTGGTTCGGTGGTTGCTTCCATTTCAGCCTCAGATGCACTCACAATTTAAAAAAAAAACTCTTTTTAGCTTGGAGAAAGTTGATAATTCTTTACAGATAAAAAATCTTAATTTTATAAAGGGAAGGGTGGATTATTTATTAACCCGATTTTTATATTGAATTTTTCCTTTTAGTTTAATTTGTTAATTTTTTTTCATGTTTTGCAGAGTTTTTTTGTTTCAAATGACGTCACAAATCATCCACTACAACTCAAACACCGTTAGAGGGCAGTTGTGATTAGTAGCTGATAGAATTGTAGGCACAGCTGGAAGTCAACCGGGCAATTGTGATTGGGAAATGAAAAGGTCGTCAGCTGATTGCAATTCGAACAGCGAGTTTTGAATTTTTGCGATTTGTTTTATGCGATCATGTTTTATGCGTTTTTTCATGTATACGTCATTTATGTATTTGATTTCAGAAGTTAACAACGATAACTTACTGTTGTAGTATGTAAAAAAAAAAGTCATTTTGTTTCTGTTTCAAAAGTTAATGATAATTCCAAATTTGTAACGCCATTGGTTTAATTCTGTAGGGGGTCGGGTGGGGGGTGGAGGTGTGTGTTCGATGTAGTTTAAATATCGCGTTAATGCTCTGATCGAAACTCCCTCCCCCCCCCCCTTCCTCCTGCCTCCAAAATCAGAACTATTTAATTAGTGTGTTTTATTAGTATGACCAGTGAGTGATATTTTCTTGGCTTCTATGGGCCCAATTTCAATGAGAATTAGTTCATTCAACTTAACAAGAACTAATTAAAATATAGTTAACTAATTAAGATACAGATTTGACGCCCCTAGCAGTAGAAAATAGAACTAAAAGATTTTGCAGCGCGAGCGCAGCACGCCTGCTATACGGTTTTGTAGGCATCAGGGACATGTGTCAGAGTTTCGATCGGAAAGAGTTTTATTTAGAACTGATTGCACTCCTTAGCGGTGGGAAGTGAAACTAAACAATTTTGCATTTAAAATTTGTCCAATTCAAACAAAAGACGACAATTGATTCATTCAACTTAACATAAAATTATTCAGATATAGATAACTAATTAAGACATACATTTCGCGCCCCCTGTTTGCGGAAAGTGAAACTAAAAAAATTTTCTGTGCGTGCACAGATCGCCTTTTATACGTTGTCATAAGCAGCGGGGAACCGTGCCGGAGCTTTGTTCGAAAAAGGTTTGTTTAGAACTGAGTGCACCCCCTGCCGGTGGAAAATGTAACTAAAAGATTTTGCATTTAATCTTGTTTCAGTCTTTTCTGACATTCTTCCGAGGTCTACCAGGTACTAAATAAACTTCGGTATCATTTTTTGTGCCCTTGGTTACCACAATTTAGGAATATTAATATCCAGGGGGTTGATTTATTTTCTCGGGTTCCATGGGTCCAATTTCAACAGGAATCGGTTCATTCAACTTAACATGAACTAATTAAGATATAGCTAAATATTTCAGACTCAGATTAGTCCCTGGTACTCCTTGGCGGTGGAACTCCCTGGTTGGTACTGCCTGCCGGTGGAAAGTGGAACTAACAGATTTTTCGTCAGTGCAAGGCACGCCTTCTACAGGGTGCCGCCAGTAGCATGAACGAGTGCCGGAGTTTCGTTCGGAAATAGATTTATTTAGAACAGAATGCTCCACCTGGTGGTAGAAACTGGAACTAAAAAAAATTGCAACATGTGCTAAGCACGTCTGCTGTACGCGGTATCGTAGTCAGCGGGGACACGTGTAGGATAATTTGTTTAGACCAAAATGCATCTCCTGGCGATGTAACTAAATATTGCCTTGCGCGTGGATCAAAAATTGTATAGAATTTTTTATAGAAACCGCAAAAGAAGTTACCGATTTGATACTCCCAGACAACGAAAAAGTTTAATTTTCACTCATCATCGAGTATTAAGAAAAGTATTGGAATATTTGAATTGGAACTCACAGTTTCATTTTCTGTTTCGGAAAATGCAAATTTTGTGAAAATCAAACGGTAACTTTTTTTAAAAATTTTGACCAAAAACTGAACCGTTTAGAATCAAATGATCCAGACATTTGAGGAGGCGGTATTAAATTTACTTCCGCTTCGGGTCCATCGCTCTATTTAATTTTCGAAAGACAAAGAGATACCAGGGGAAGGGTTTCGTGCAGCTATTTTTAAGACTGATTTCGCATTTTGTTTTATGTTTTGGCGGGACCGGTCAGCGCCGGGCGGATCTGCTAGTATATATATATATATATATATATATATATATATATATATATATGTGTGTGTAGGATTTCAGTTTTAATACTTAAGTTACTTTGTGACGTCCATGATCGTCAAATGAACTGACACTTTAATACTATTACTATCATCCATGATTCAAATGCACGGGGTATAAATATTTTGGATCGCGAGATTTGGCAAAGAGTCAGTCTTAAAATTTTTATCATCGAAGAAGCGTTGAATTACGGAAGAGTCAATTAGGGAACTGCTAGGCCTAATTGGACTATGTAACAATAAGAATATTGTATGTTTTATGTGAGAAGTGTAAGATATTTTGAAGAAATAACCAACGAAGCGTTGTGGAATTGATTTCCTAGAATGTTATTAAAGTTCTTGCTTTTGTTATTTTGAAGTCTAGTTGTTCAATTAATTCAATAAATTAACTTTTCAGGTATCACCTTTCTACATATATATATATATATATATATATATATTATATGTACAGGGTGTCCCAGGATTATTGGGAAAAACTTTAAGGTGATGTAGGGGACATCAAAAGGATTCAGATTTGTATAGCAACCCATGGTCATAAACGGCTTCGTTCGCCGTTAGGTGGTGTTACTCAGAAGATAATTGGAGGAAACCAGGTTTCTCAGATTAGGAAATTTTCTGGCGAGAATCTCCATGGCGTGAGACCACATGCTGTCCAACATCGCTTTTCAGTGAATGTTTGGGCTGGTGTGGTCGACGACCTCTTAGTCGGGCTTTATTTGTTGCCACCACTTCTAATATCTGCACATTATCGCATCCTTTTGCAAGAGGTGCTACCAAGCTTACTTGACATTATGCCACAACATGTCAGACGCCATATGTGGTTTCAACAGGATGGAGCACCTCCCCATTATGGCAGATGCATTTTTG
This sequence comes from Maratus michaelseni, assembly GCA_963931845.1. Taxonomy (NCBI): domain Eukaryota; kingdom Metazoa; phylum Arthropoda; class Arachnida; order Araneae; family Salticidae; genus Maratus; species Maratus michaelseni. Next base: position 300,076,549 of record OZ007593.1, on the reverse strand, counting down.
AACATTGAATCAGGTGTTTGGTCACCGATTGATTGGCAGTAGTTGAGCGGTTCTCTGGCCACCACGCTCTAATGATTTAAACAGCATAGATTTTTTTCTTTGGGGTGCACTAAAAAGGGCTGAGTATACAACGCCTGTGGATTCCGATATGGATCTGGTTGCAAGACTCGTCTATGATGCTGCGGATGTCCAACAAAATCCAGGTGTATTTGAGCGAGTGCACCAATCCATGGTTCGACCGTGTAATGCATGCAAGGATAGCAATAGTGGAAAATTTGAACATCTTTTGTGACAATTTCACATATCATCTACCACAGCACATGTAATATCTTTGACCAATAAATTATTACAGATGATCTCAGTCTTGTGTCTCTTCGTTTCTTGTACCTGTCATACTACTTTCCCATGACGTTTTCGACCATGGGTTGCTATGCAAATCTGATTCCTTGTGATGTCCCCTACCTCCCCTTAAATTTTGTCCCAATATATATATATATATATATATATATATATAATTGTAATATCTTTGAATTTCAAAATACATTAACAAGTTCATGCAACACTTAAAACCTAATCACCGATTAAGTTAGTAAATCATAAAGTGTGTACAGAATATATAAAAATTACCGAGCTATATATATATATATATATATATGTGTGTGTGTGTGTGTGTGTGTTTGTGTGTGTGTTTGTGTATATGTATATGCACATATATATATATATATATATATATATAGACAATATTCTAACTTTAATGTATGTTATATAAAAGTTTGCAGTATTTTAGAATATTATTTTCAGACAAATGTTACAAAATAACTTCAGAAAATACTTCACTGGAAACACAAAACAAGATCGTTCAATATCGTATCATGCTAGTTCCAAGATTAATGCAAAGCATAAAAAATTAATTCCGTATTCAATACATTTACAGTCCATTATAAAATAAATATCATAAACTAGACTTGATTCAAATACATTTTACAGTTGAAAGTATATTTATGAGAACACATGTTTAATGGATAATCTCCTTTACTTGTATTTTGAAACATTGAGAGGTATTTTACATATTAATACTAAATTTATCAAATTCTGATAAATATAAACATTTTGTTTCGATTAAATAAATTTTTTAATATCAGTAATTATCTTTTTTCTTTATTTCTAAATTTTATCTCAAATAATAGAAGATCGTTTAAATACACAAATTAGGTAATCTGCGTGAAATTACAAAAATATATATATATATCGCCAAGCATTTATCACCAAATCGTAAAAAGGCGTCTTGAAACTGAAAATTTCAAAACAAATTAATTATATTCAAATAATTAAAAATAGTTACAAATTAAAGCAAACATACAAAAATTGAGAGTTTTTTAAAGAAATATATTGAATGAAATCAAAGTAAATGTGAAGCCCCGATATTTTGACACAATAAATCTTTATACAAATAATTTCAAATTAAATTTATGTATTCCAGCTGTAATCATTGCGTTGGGTGGAATTTCATTAACGCAGCATTCTGTACTGAGTACTAAAAATTCAGCAGCATTCTGTACTGAGTACTAAAAATTCAGCAGCATGATAAAAACTTAACTTGACGTGAATTTTAGCTTTACTTGCACATGTTCTAAGACGTTTTTATTTAGGGGAAGTAATCAATCTTATACTTGTCATTGAGCGTGTGGAAATCTGAAAAGTCTTTTCATAGATTATATCATGTTTTACTTCCTGGAAACATAAATAAATACGGATGTTGCTCTTAAACACTTTTTGGAAGTGAAATATAACATTTAATGAAAACTGAAAATGGACAGCGATACTTTTTCCTATTTATATTATACAGCAGACAAAATAAAGAAATGATAATGTTTTATGATACGTTTCATAGTCCGACTAAAAGAAATAACAGATAAAAGACTAGTTTAATACATAAAATAATACATGATATACTTAAATTTTATTTTCGTAGAGGAATATATTTATTATTTGGTTTCGAGGGAAAATGTTTTATTATGAATATTTTATAGGCGAAAGTAGTGTAAAACTTCTTAGTCTAAAACTTCAAATCTCAGTTTAAAAAAATGAGCAGCTCTGTATTGTGTAATATTTGAATCGCTTAACTTTAAAATAGAACCCAAAACGGTCATTACCATATCTTCATGCTGGTATTTATGTAGTTTCTGTATTTTAATGTTTTATATATATATATATATATATATATACATATATATTTCTAATGTTTAAAAAAGCTTAAAAATGAACACATTTTAATTCATTGTCTAGTATTATAAAACTATATATATCATATTTAATAAGAATTTATTGTCTACAATGTAACTTTTGCACGCTTTTAAAAGGCTTCTCTTAGGTATTGCTTTCCGATCCACATTCTCATGGGATAACGAATATCCTACGGAGAAAAAAAAAAAAAAAAAAAACATTGAAAAACATTAATTGAAGAGATTTAAACGAACTTTGATGTAAACATAGTCAAAACTAAACAGACAAGAGTGATTATGTTTTTATAATTCTTATACAGAGGTTATTTTTTTATTTTTTTGTAATTTGTGTAATTGTAATCATTATAATTATCCTTTTGGTTTTAAATTTCATATCATTAGATTTATAATTTAAATATTATAAGTTTAGTTCGTTAGTTAGTTCATTATATTGTTATTTTTTAAAAGAAAATCTACTTTTTTTAAAACTTTCCTGTAATCCATGCTTTTTAACCCACCGGTAGAGTAAGACAGTATGATGTGATTATAAATATATATATATATATATATATATATATTAATTGTGATAAACTATTGATATATTTAAAATGATGTTATTGTATACTTACAAAAACAGAGTATGTACTAAATCTTTCATTAAATTATGATGGAAATTCAGGTTTCAAAACATAATTAGTGAATGGTTCTGTTTTCAATGACAAGGAATGTGGTTTTAGCCTACTTTCTCTTATATATTTAATTGGCAGTACGACTACATTGCCCAAAAGATATTTATTTCCATTTAAGTTTATAGATGTATATATGTTTTTGCTGCTTTAAGCAAGTATGGGTTTTTAAGAATAATTGAGCCTTATTAACGTTTTTCTTCTGCTAGGAATTCCAGAAACAGCGTTAATAAGTATTCTCTAATAAAATAGTTAATTTATAATAATATATATATTTTTAGTTTGCATGTGTTTTGATCCATATTCACGCACTCAACAAAAACAAGATATACATTTGTTTTATAAAAAATATGCTTTATAAAATTTCAAAATCGAATGACTTCTTCAATGGCATTTCTGACTTTTCAACTATGCATTGAAGGATTTTTTTTTTTAAATTTACAACTCCAATGTATTTTTAAGAAAATACATATGTGTATATTGTTTTATTTTGTAGAACTTTGTACCTAAATTTAATCGACGTTTATGCACGCTTCGCAATATGTATCCGTAATTTTTTTCTTATAATTTTAATTAACGCATTTATTAAGTTATTATTCCCTCTAACTTTACCCTTTGTCATAAAACACTGTTCAGTTTTAGGTAACAATAAATGATATTTTTGTAGTAGAGAACTAACTTACATTAACCTAATTAAAACAGATTTTATGTGAAAATTTTACACTTTTTAAAAAAATTAACTCAGAAATGTTGTTTATCTCATTGGATTTTAATTAACAGTATTATTATAATTTTATTTTCAGAATTTTTCCCCTTTGTTATAAAGCACAATTAAGTTTTATGTAAGAATTAATGTTATTTTCGAAATCGAAAGCTATCTTAGACTAAACAACATAAAACAGATTTTATTTGAAATTTTTACATAAATTGTTCAATCGAACACATAAATTATGTTTATCTCATCGAATTTTAATTAGCAGTTTTATCATTCTTTTATGTTCCGCAACTTTATCCTCCTTTTTTGGTATGTACAATTAAGTTTTAGATAACAATAATTGCTATTTTTGAAGTAGAAATCTAACTGTATTAATATAAATAATAGAGATTTCTTTTGTTGAAATGTTTATATAAATTGTTCAAACGAACTTTTAAATGCTGTTTCTCACATCCAATTGACCCAAAAATGAAAAACACTTAGAATTGGTTTTATTTCACAATTTATTCCAGGAATCTTTCATAAAATTATCACTATATAAATTAGTCTATTTTCAAGACGAATTTCTGTTTTCATTTGTCTTCTATTTATTTTTATTCTATTTGAAAAATAGGAATGATAATTAACAAAATATAACTCGTGTGTAATTTTGAATTTAAAAAAAAACTTTTCCCAAAATATACATAAAGTTACAAATATTTTTAAAATTCATATATTGCTAATTTCATGTGCTTTTTTTGTTATAGTAGACAAAGGAATGGAATTATTGAAGTATTACATGATAAGCATTTAGGACTTTGGAAAAAATAAAGGAGTATATAAAAATAATAGTACTAAAAGAATTGTATTAACAATAATGTATAAATTAAGAAAACAAAATACACTACGCGACACTGAAAATACAACACCAAGAAGGAGTAGACAGAAATTTATGCAAATTTCAGGGTAGACGCAGGTCACCGAGTTATTCAAGTGATGTGAAATGCGCAGCTCTCCAGCGCACGTTGAATAAGATATAAAAGAGAGAACCTGTAGAATGGGCAATATTCGTGTCGTTATTCTGCTAGGGAAATCATCCTAGAAATTTTGTTCTTGTCTGAGAGGACGCGTGTAATAGCAGAGAATGCCAGGCCACCGTCAGAGGCAGTTCCAACAGACAGACGATTGTACAAGGAGCATGGCGATTGGACTGAGAAGAGCAGGTTGGCCCATACGGCAAATCTCAGCTGAGACACGCCTGGACGAGTCCGCAGTGCACCCGCTGTAGCGAAGATGGTTGGAACGAGGAAATGTGGTAAGTTTGAGGGGTGCCGGTGCAGCCAGAGTGACGTTAGCACGCGTCGATCGATGCATACGCTGACAAGCGGTGGCGAACCCGCAAGCCACTTCTACCTCCATTCTGCAGCATGATCAAGACACCCTGAATGTTCCCATATCGACCCGAACCATTTCCGGTCGATTGGTTGCTAGTGACCTGCACTCATGGCGTCCGTTAAGAAGACTGCCATTGACCCCACAGCATAGACGGAAACGTCTGCAATGGTGCCGGGCTAGGGCGATATGGACGACAGAATTGCACAGGGTCGCGTTCACAGGTGAGTCACGTTTCTGTTTCTCCAGTGATAGTTACAGCGTACGAGTGTGGCATCGACATGGAGACAGGTCCAATCCGGCAGCAATTTTGGAACACCCCACCGCGCGACAACACGTCACCATGGTTTGGGGCGCAATTGCGTACGATTCCGGGTCACCTCTACTTCGTATTCGAGACACTATAACGTCTCAGTGATACGTGGATGATGTGATGCGACCGGTGGCACTCCTTCAGGGGATGCCCAATGCCCTTTATCAGAACTATAATGCACGACCGCACACCGCTCGCATAATCCACCATGCGCTCCAAGCTGTACAGATGCTTCCTTGACCAGCGTACTCTCCTTATCTCTCACCAATCGAACAAATTTAAAATGTGATTGGACGCCATTTGCAAAATCTGCCACCGGCGCGTTCAGAAGACGAACTTTGACAAATTTTTGACAGGAAATGAAGGGAATTTCCGCAGGACGTCATCCGTACTCACATTGACTCTGTGCCAAGACGTGTTGCTTCGTGTATCGCCGTCCACAGTGGTCTTACACTCTACTGAGCCGACGCTGTTCTCGCTCTGTATTATGAATATCATTTCGAAATAAAGATCACTTATTGTTCCTTTCTGTCTATCTCTGTTTGTTGAGTTTCACCTTTTTCTGGCCATTCCTTCTTGGTGTTGCATTTTCAAGGCTACGTATTGTATAAAAATGATTATAAAACGAAATTAAAGTAAATTAAATTATCCTTATCTTTTATACAAGATATTTTCTTTCTAAGACTCATTTTTCGAATATTTCTTGACTGAAGATTAATCTTAACTTGACAAGTCACAGAAATGAATAAGTTTTGCAAATACAGAAATACTATCTGTAAGAGAATCTTCATTTATCTTCAGAAAACCATTAAAAAAAATAATCTGTGTTTCTTTACTGTATTTCTTTTATGTATAATTTTAGTGATTGTTTGATACTTAAAATATTTACTGCTTTAATGTGAAAGATTTATTATTACGGATGATTTATTATGTTTATTAGGATATTCATATTATATACGATTAGAAAGAAAACATTATAGAAACTGGAATAATACTTCATATTTAACGCATCAAAATACACTTTGCAGAAAGATAACTTATATGATGTTCGTTTAGATGGTTTATAGTTAATGAAACACTAGACTATTACCTTCTAACGAATAATCATAACACTTAAGAATAATTGCTGCGTAAAATACAGTACAGCTACCAATGACATTTATGTAGTTTATGTTCAAATATAAATTAAGTAGAACCTAAATTTAAGTTAAAATTAAAATGGGAGTGTTTGTATAAATATTTATTATTTTATAGTTATATTAGTACTCGAAAAAAAAGTATTTTATACAAGCGTGTAGGTATATTTTGAAATCTATTTTTATTGTTTTACGGATTGCGTATACAAATGAATCAAAGTGTCAAATAAATGCATTAAATTAAACTAGATGGAACCCGTCAAAACTTGACGCAAAAAAATACTATAACAATATCAGTAAAATAAGCTTCTTTATTATTTATGAAGGGGAGCGTATAAAACAGTCTTTCAAATATTTTATTTAATTTTTTCCCCAGTCAAATACAGAACTATTTCCAATGCAAACTCCAAACAAACAATTCGTAAATAACTGTGTAATGCAAATCAGTTTGACATTACCACCATATTCCCCACGGCAAGAAAAAAAATTCATGGACCTATGAAGTATATACAAATAGTATATTCCTACGTTCAGATCATATTCAGTAAATAACAGAACATAGTAAATAAAGCACACATCTCCCCCCCCCTGTGATAATGCAACCGAATGAGCTCCTATGCGCATGTGCATTGCATCTGCCCAAAAAGCACCATCGAAATTCGACGTTAAAAAAGTTTTAAAATGATTAAATTAAAAGTTTTAAAATGTCCTCTTTAATCATTGTTCATTTCAAATGCATATCTTCTAAAACGCATCCATTGTTTTAAGCTAATCAATTTTTATGCAAAGATTAAGAAGTTTTTTACAGTAATAAATCTATCTGCAGATGAGGGAGATTTTTAATGTTTTCAAGTGTAATTTATTTGTATGGTTTCTTCGGTTCCTTGACATAATCAGGATGATTATCCCTTTTCCATCACAGTCGGGGATATTTTTCCTCTTATACAGTTGGCAAATGTAAAAAAATAAAAAAATGCAATTCCTAGCATATCCTGATATCTGATGGAACATATTCATCAACGAATTCAACATATCAATTTTATGTTCAACATAAACTAATTTTTTTTTTCCTGACAGATTTTTGTTTAGCGCCAAAATGTTCTATCTTATGGATAGTCTGATCTTATGATTTATCACTTTAAAAAATATATATTATTCACTTTTTATGATGGTTAGGGAAATCTATTTTCAATTGTGGCAACTTTCCCAGGGGCTATTTTACATTATTGAAGTAAACTGGTGGTCATTGATAAGATAGAATTGAAAAACTTTTCCTGCTTGAAAATTATTTAAAAAGTCGTTAAATTAATCGGCAGTTTTCAAATAAATTTCAATTGAAAGCTATTTTTTTTTCTAATTGATGATGTAAGAATTGAAATTGTAAAATGTAGTAAAAAATAGAAATTTGTAGTATTTCGAAGTGATGTAAGCGCGATGAAAGCTAAAGCGATAGCGCCTTTGTTGTCACAACTGTTGTACATTTCTAAAAATAGCCACTGTATTTTGGCTGGCGTCCAAAAGTGGAAAAACATTTTTTGACATCGAAAGATAAATTCACAGTGAAAGAAATAGGACTTCGCGCTAATAAGGAACTGTTAAATGAACTTATAATAAATCTACCAAAATAATTCCTATGAAATATTAGTCTTACATTGTTTATTCTAGCTAAAAATACAATAATTACTTCAAGATTTTTTTCTACCATAACACTATTTTTAATAACTTTAAATTTCCTGAAATCCTTTACTTTTGTGATTTTTTTAATTAAAAAAGGAAATCTTCTATCCTATAATTTAAAAAAAATGCAATTGGTAACACGTAATCAAGGTATGCAATCAAGATGAAGAAATCAGTGACGGCTCCAATTCTAATCTTTATAATTATAAATGCAAAAATCAGTAAAATTATGTCATGTTAACACAATCATATACATTTTTCTCTTTAGTTTTATCAATGTTAAAATGCACTTCAAGCTAAGCATAACGTCATTTTCACCGGCGCAAACTTTTCACACGTACTTCATATACCTTACATTAATGCTTAAACACCATGCACACAAATATAAATATATTTTGTATTTAATTGTAATGAAAAAATGACATCAACAAAGTTATAATGCATAATGATAAAATAAACCCAATGGACAATACTCCCGTGACGTTACAATAAATATGAATTTTTATTCGCTTATAAAACACGCGGATAAGTATTTTTACCGAAATTTAACTTGCAAATTAACAAATTCGGCCTTAAAACCGCGTGCTTTTAATATTTATTATTTCTCTTTTATTCAACCACAGAGTTTAGAAAATAAACTCTGTACTTCGGAACAGTAGGCGTTATCCGATTATGACGTCATTAGGAGACGTAAAAGTTTAATTGAAAATTATGGTTAATTAATTAAATTTTCGAACAAACGAATGCACGATAACAAATCTGTGTCCAAATATCTTTCATTTAAAAAAAGAATTATGTAATTTGATGCAGTAGTTTGTTCTCACGGATTGACGAAAGAAATCGCTTTGCGTTTTAAATATATAGATATTAAGTGCGCAGTAAAATCAACTTTTTTTACCATTACGGTATTTGCCACGTTTCTAAATTATCAAAAATATTTTTAAAAGAGATATTTAGAAGAACTTCTCTCTAGAAAATTAAATACATGTTCATCATATGAAAATATTTTAAATGTTATCCTCTTTCATGTAATTACGATAATTAAATATAATTGTTACACGTTGTTGCAAAACAACAGAATTTGATAACGGCTAAAACGTATAAGCAGTTTCCATGTTTACTAATTTTGTTTTTGACATTTTAAGAATATAGACGAAATAAAGTTTTATTTGCTTTCCAATATCTTCATTTTAATTGCTGTTTTTTCGTTCAGAAATTATAAACAAAATTTATTTTTTTACATTTTAAAAGGAATAAAACAAGTAATTATATATTACTTTAATACGTTTATAATTCAATATATTTAATTCATCTAATTTAATCCCAGTATATTTATGTTGTAATTGTGTTAAATATAGTTTTTGTAAAACTATTATTATAACTGGTAAGTTATTTATTCTTCAAAATGTACATAATTAAAAATATTCTCATTTTACACACATGTTTGGTAAAATATTTCTCTAAATGTCATTATCCATGTAGACATGTATTAAAGGTTGCACGAAATGCTTCTAACGTATAAGTACAAGATCAAAATTAAATTTTCTTTGAAAAAAGAAAACCATTATTGCATTGACATTTTCAGAATGAATACGTAAATAATTTTTTATCTGCTTCATTGCATAACATTTCATTTCTTTGAAAAAATAATTCATTGCATAACATTTCATTTCTTTGAAAAAAGAAAACACTTTCGATATTTTATTTGTTATTTAAGTATGTAGCTTAAACAATATATTTTTTTTACTTCGAATTTTTATTAAGAAATTTGTGTAGTTTCTTTAATGATTTTGATGGAGACGTTTAAAGCTTGGAGATAATTTTAATGCGAAAATGTGTGTGCGTATGTACATATAAAGAGTGAAATCTTTCAAAGGATATGGAAAATTTATATGAACTTTCAGAAATAAAAATTTAACAATAAAACACCTTTTACATGATGTGAGATTTTATGGAGTGTGTTAGTGTACTATTGAAATAAATTAAATATTTTAATATTAATTTTTAAATTATTAATTAGAGACCAATTTATTAGGCTTGTTTATATATTGGTTCTTGAATATTTTACTTTTTAATAAGAATACACTCTTTTCTCAAAAATAAAATAATTTTAAACAATAACATTTTCTATGAAAAATGATCAACAATTTTGGACATAAAAATTTCGATCTAAACATTAATTGAACAGATACTTTTAATAAATTTTAATTTATGATATCTGTGTGGCTAAACGCGACTTTAATACATTATCTCTTATTACTGCTATTTACGTTAAATGTATATATATGTATAGATATATGTTATTTTATTTTAAAATTTCAAAAAATGTTGTAAATAAGAAATATATATAAATTTTTAATGCGTTTATTTTTATAATTGCTTATTCAAATGCAAGATAATTTATATAATGATATATGTAGAAGGATAGCTAAAATATCCCTGCATATTGTTAATAAATTATTACCAAAATTTAACATAAATACTCATATTCTCTTTTTAGTTCCATGATTTTTCATTCAAAGTAATTAAAATATACTTGAAGTCATCTAATACAAACTTAAACTACCGAAATCGGTTATTACTTAAATGAATTAATTACTTTCAGTATCTAATTTGATCTTAATGACAATAATTATCCGTTTAATTGTTAATTTTATCTATTCAATTGAGTTAAGTTTCTTTGTGATATTGCAAAAAGATTTCGAAGTGAATATTTTGATGAAGAGAACTGTGTACTTTCGTCAAAGAATTATCAATATTCTTTCAACGGCATCGAAAGTTAAATTAGTATTTAGAAACAAAATTGACAGATTATTGCTTATTCAAAGGAAGTGAAATTATTATTATTTCTATAAAAGTTACTATTCACATGAAATTAATATCTAAATATTACGAATTATGATATTAATTGTGGTTAAATTAATAATTTTGATTTCATTTTGCTTCTTGATTTCTATATATAGTCATATGAGTCCATATTTCATGGTTAAAAAACATGCTATTTTAAAATATTTTTCTTTTTAAAGGGATTAAATATTTAAGGACAACACGATCATCATTATTAATATCGTTAGAAGAAGAAATGCTTCAAGGAGAAGTTTTGAACCATACAATGCAATGATACTTTGAAAAATTATATAAAATTACTAAAAAATAGAATTCTTTCATTTTATTAATTAGTATTTGAATTTAAATGTTCCATGTGTTAAAGTTGTAATGTATTTTTTGGTATTTACATGATGTGAATAAAAATGACTTTATCAGAATGTTTGTGCATATATTTTGTGATATGATCATATGACAAATATTAGCAATATGCAAGTCAAATGAACGAATATCAAATTTTATTAAATATTAAAATATTAATTCTAATACTATTTTAAGAAATTATATAAATCAATATTCCCAAACGGATGCAAATATTTGTTTTAGTGTGTGTGAAAGTAAGACTTTAAAGTTATTCAGAATTTTGAATAAAATCGAATCCCATAGAGCTTTTAAAGATGTGTGGATTGCAAATAATATATTTTTATAATTTTTGATATAGATGCATTTGAAATATATTGGGATGTGTTTTTTTTTTTTTTCGTTACTTGCCCTTTAATAGTTTGAAAATACATTTTTTGACTAGGATCATGCAATATATTTATAGTTTTAAAAGCTTAAAAATTTAGTCCATCGTCCTCTTAAGATTAAAATTTTAAGTATATATTAGTTTAATATTCTATGCTAATAAACACAGCTTGAATATACTTTACTGTAATTTTAAGTTTATTAAGAGACACATTATTTGGTCAAAGGGTTTTGACATTAAAATATTCCTAACTTAGCAAGTAGATTTATGTGATGAGATAAATTTATCAGAAACTATTTTTATTTTATTTTAAACCATCAGCACAAATTTTATAATTATAACTGTGATGACGAAGTCTTTGTGAATATATTTTTATTAATATTATATAATAAAAATGCTGTGATTCTTTCCTGTAGACAATTTTTACTATTTTAAATAAATACACGTTTCAAATTAAACTTAAAATAGTAATTTTCGTGTTTAATATTTTTCTTATTTTTTTGTTTAATAATTATATCTTTAAAATAATTTATGCAGTTTAGTATAGGGGAGTATGCATTTATCTGTATAGATAGTATGCGTAAAATAAAATAAATATATATAAAAAAATGAAGACATAAATTCATTAATATATGTTGGACAGTTGCACCATGCAATATCATATATAAAGATAGAAAAATTACTTAATGGCACATAAAAACAAGAACATTACATGAACTTGCAAAATTTAATTCTGATTATATACAGTATTGGCCAAATTATTAGTTCTATTCGAAAAAAATTCTCAAATCCTTGTTTGTAAGATGATTATATATTAAAATATATCATCCTAGTAGTGTACTAAGCTATATATAAGATTAAACTGTGTATGTCCTTCAATATAAATGATATATTTTGCGATTGTTTTGTTTATATTTTCTTTCATAACAACCATCCGCAGAAGACGTTTTGAGACTGGCTGCAATGCCTATCGTCCAAGATAGAAACCAAAGCTGATTGAAGCCATTAGAATCTGAATAGAAAAATGACGAGTAAGTAGTCAACGACTTACGTATAGTTTAAAAACTGAGTATACCAAGGGTTATTTTAAATCAAAAATTTTATAGAATGTCTACATAAGATAATAAACAAATATGTACCCTCTATCAGAAATCAATTATCCAGTTCTTAAACAATTTGTCACACGTAAATTGTTGCCTTTTCATGGCTTCAGTCAGCTTCAGTTTCTTCCTTGGTAGATAGGTCTTGTAGCCAGCCTCAAAAAGGCTCCTGCGGATGGTTCTTGCGATAAAAGTAATGAATTGGTTACCCAGTGCAGATTTCAATTGTCTTGAAAAAGAACTCTTCTGCTATTTCTGCTCAAAATCATAAAAAATCTATCATCACGTTGTGAAGATACCGTTTTCTTCCACAACGTCTAACTCTGTTCGGTATTCCAATAACACTCAAATTTGTGTCTTTCTGTATCCTTACTAAAATTTTTCGAGACACAGATAATCTATTGGAAATTTCAGATTGGGTCGAGTGAGAAATTTACAAGAGAACCTGAATCTATCCACGTTTTCTTGGAGGAATTTCTTTCCTGCCGCCCATTTTAATTACTACTATAGCAAAATCCTTAAACAAAGTTATTTTTCAGTTAAAAATCTGATTTAATGCAAAAAAAGATTAGAGAAATACTTAAAACACTAAAATTAGTAATTAAAAGTGATATTATTTGATTTGTAACAGGCAAGTAAACAATAAAAACTGCACAAAATTTCTGGATTTTGTAATGATTATTGTTGCCACTTACTAATAGTAAATACCAACAAAACAATCACGAAATATCTTATTTTTATTGAAGACACACTCAGTGTAATCCTTGGATTATTAGAATACTAGGATGAATTATTTAAATATAATCATCTTAAGAACGTGGTTTAGGGATTTTTTTCAAATGGGAATAATAATTTGGCCAATACTGTATACTTAAAACCAACGTTTCGACCTGCATTTTTAGTCGTCTTCAGGATGTAAAAAGTCTAGAGATGAAAACACAAAGTATGACAGACAAAGAATTGAATTTCGGTCAATAACATGATTGGAAGGATGTTGTGGTTTATCTATCAACAAAAAGGTTAAAATAGAAGAAAATATTTAAAATAATTGAAAGTTCGATTGAAAAATATTCTGTGCTGCCACCTATGAATGGAGAACAGGTTAAACAAACTTTCAAACAAGTTCATGGAAAAAAAGCAAAATAAAATACTTCAAAAATATGAAAATTAGGATTTTTTTAACATATTGTTCAAAATTTTAGGAATATTAAAAAATAAATTATTTTTGCAGGCATGATATTCACGTGCTATAATTACGACTGATTCTCTGATTTATCATGCTTTCAAATGTGTTATTACATGGAACAATGATTTTTGTCTCATTACAATTAACACAACAGGCTTCATTATCTAGATAGAAACGAGAAAGAGCAGTAATTTGTTTAGACTGTTTAATATCCCGATGATGCTTCTTAATTCTTTCAGAAAATTTTCGTTTTTTCATGCCAATGTAGACTTTCTTAACATTATTTGCTAACGTAATAGTAATTTTGTATATTCCTATATTATTCTTAAAATTATCTCTAATATATAGATTCAGACATTGACGTTCAAAATTCAATATCTTCTGCGGGAAAAGTTTAAAAATGTGATTAACCTGAAATGAAATAAATTTTGAAATGATCTGTTCTTTGTTGCATTTTCAGAGGAAGGATAAATTCAAAATATCTCTTCCAAGTTGTAATCTCTCTGCTTCGGGACACTTAGATATGACATTGCAGCCCATTATTTAACCAAGTATAGGTATAGATCAAGCATGTCAGACTCGTTTAATACCGCTGGCCAAATTTGGCATTATGTACAAAACCGCGGGCAATATGAAAAGTAGATAACAATCCCCACCGAATAAAATTTGTATGCAATAAAATTTGTACGTAATCATGCAAACTCCCAAAGTTATTTTTATACATAGTTTATTTTATCTTATTTTTCGAAAACATACTTAAACTTATTTTCCATCAACTAAATATACAAAATTTAATTAAATTCTATTTATTTTATTTATTTAAAAAAAAATTGTGCAATTTGGTCTGTTAATCTTGATCTAGCAAAGGCATAGCTATCAATGTTCAATGTTTTCTTCAAGTAAAAACTAAAAGTAAACATATTCTAATTCAGAAAATTTATATAATAAAACTAGGGGGCCTACCCCCTGCGAGCTACGCTCGCCAACCCCCGCTCAGACTTCGAGGCCTCTAAAAACATGACAGCGTGCTTTATTTTAAAAATATTGGTAAATCTGTTGTTGGGTTGCCATGCTTTTAACGTTTTAATGGGACATTTTTTGATTATCATGGTCTCATACTGTTGCGACAGCTGACGACTGTTTTCGGGATTGATAAGTAAAATCAATTACAACTTGAAAACCAGCTTGTATAAAATGGTTAGGTTTAAATTGTGGCTACCTCTCGGACTTTTATAACAACGATCTGCATTCTATTCTTCCTTTGCGTTTAAGGATGAGAAAAATTCCATCTGCTTGTGATAACATTAAGAACCACGGTATTGAAAAGTACTATGTTATAGACATTTTCAGTAACAGGTTTTAATTTTCTCTCTATTTTAGTGCACCATCATGCATATTTTCATGTTATTTTAAATATGTAAATTATTTATTTTAATTAATATGTATAAACGAATTTTCTAATAATTATTTATCATACAAAATTATTTAAATATTTCGTGCATGCATGTCTGCATTTATTCGGCATCAATTGATGAGATATTTAAACAAATTTGCTATCCGCGATAATTTTACACCATGTTATGTCACTTTAATATTGTCCATAAGAAAATCGGCTACTTTTCCAGTATAGGATCATTTGCTTTTAGGTTTGGCGTAATTCGAGCTTAAAAAAGAGATAGATTCATTAATATACATAGATTTGTTGCCAAAAGATATGAAAACAAACCCAATGAACTTTTGGTGTTTTTCTATTATAGGGGTCTTGACGCTTTTTTAAAAAGCTTGGCGGAAAAAAACCAAGCAGGATAGAAAACCAAGCAGGATATTTTATTCTCCTTCCGTTCAGTTATGCAATTATTATTTTATATATTCGTTTCAAATATCCGAATTAGTGATTTTATAAATTCGTTTAGTTAAATTTTACAAAAAAATAACAAAATGATATCAATAAATAATAATTACTATTAATTCCGTTTCCCCCCTTTCGTTTGCGTTTACATAAATGACGTCATTTGGACGAATGTATTCAAAATATTTTCAGTTTATAAATTAAATTAAATGCTGACAGACGATTGAATCCTGACGATATAAATGTGATTTTTTTTTTTTTCAAATTTTTCTGAAAAACATAATTTAATCATAATCTTGTCTTCATTATCGATTGAAATAAAAGATAATTTCAATTTCAATTTGAAAATGACGAATGAAAAGAAATCAATAAATCCCTATCGGGATCCTTTTAAATTTTTCCCCTTTTTTGTCACAAAAAAACTGAATAATTAGTTGCCATCATTACAGAAATGTCATTAAAATTAGAAAAAAATTAATATCTCGATAACTAATTCCAATTTCAAAATTCTATTACCAGTTTTGACATCCGCGGATTTTTATGGAAAATTGGTATTAATTTCACCATCAAGCGTTTAATATTTTATTAAAAATAGCCCTGAAACGTAATCAGTCGTTTCATAAAATCGTTTCATAAATTCGTTTCATAAAATCGTTTCACAAATTCGTTTCATTAGGATTTTATATATATAGGGTAGATGTGTCTTGTATCTATGCGCTACTTATTTGATTTCATTTATTAAGTACATTTTTTTGTTAAAATTATGTTTATTTGATTTTAGAAATGACAAAAGATTGGAAGCTACGCAAATATGTCGTATAAAGGTGCGCTACCAAACGTATCTAATGTATACCTAATTGCACACTATACTTTAAAAAATCGGTTGGTTAAGGAAATAATTACAGAAACTCGGGAACCCCATATCCATATAAATCCGCTTTATTTTTTATTAACTGCAGTAATAGATTCCGAAGAATAATTTCAACATCAATCATCAGAGGTGAAGTAAATAGATTAAACTAATTTTCATATTTCATGAAATTACAAAATATTTTTTTGTATTCATTTTTAAGGTATTTTTAGTATATTCTAAAACTTTCCACTCCGATGATGTTTGCAATAAGGCCTGGCAACATTCAAAATAATATTTTTCTTTCTGAAAATTGTTTATTAAAGTAATAAATTCTATTTAAAACGTTTATACAATCATATAACAAAATAGCATTACGAAATTTGCCTTAAAGAAGAATACTAATAAGGTGCCTTGTAATTTTAAATGAAAATTAAAAGTTCATTGACTATTGCTAGTCTTTTAATAATCTACATTTATAATTTGTAGAGGTAAAATGAAAATCTTAACCTTGTTTAACATTTTGAAATTAACAATTTAAAACATTATCATAGAAAGACGTCGAATATCTGTATAAGAAGGTGGATTCAGATTTTATTAATTTCACAATACATTTTTTTATTACTTAATAAATACAGCATATTATTTTCTAAAGTGGTATAAAATCAAAGAGAGTAGTAAAATAAGGTATTAGTTTCGACAAAAAACAAATATAAATTATAAATAAAATACTTTAAAATTTTTACGAATCTTCAAATTTTCAAACTCTAAGTTCTGATTGGTTATCGTTGTATTCACAATTTTGTTGTGTTAAAATGTAAAATTGAGTTATATCTGTCTATGTACATCACTGTTGCCAGATGAGACGGAATTTTTTTAATACAAAATGCTACCACATTATGAAGAGAAATATTCCTTTTATTTAATGACAGAATAAGTGAGAAAAATATTACTATTCAAAAATAGTGTTAATATATTTAAAAAAACAGACCAAACTGGTAACACTGATATACATATATTTCTGATGTTTGCCATCTCTAAGACCAAGGTTGATGCAAATGTGTGCTGTGCAAACTAAATTAAACACAGCTGAATTGCCAAAGGCTTCGCGGGCCACATACATGTTGTCGGCGGGCGAGTTGTGGCCCGCGGACCACGTGAGTGACATGCCTAGTATAGATCATTAATATATGTTGGACAGTTGCACCATGCAACATTATATATAAAGATGGAAAAATTACTTTGGTACATAAAAACAGAATGAAACTGTTTCCATAAGTGTTATCTGTATAATTTTATTTTTGACAGTTATACATTTGTTGCATTTTGGTACTTCAAACGTGTTTAATTGTCTGTATCTCAATATAAATACAAAAAAAAATTAGTTTTATGGATTTTGTAAGTTTCGTTTATCACATGTGTCTAATAATCTCTAATGTAAAAGTTTTTTATATTGATCTTTTATGAATTTTGGTTACTTTAAAATACGCATTTCGATAATTGAATTAATTCCCTGTAAAAACCATTGTGACTAGAAAATAAAGTCGATAGAATAAAGCAATTTGGTTTGTGACATGCACTGGTATTCTTATGACGCGGGTGTCAGGTTGCAGTGAAAGAGTTGTGAGGTCGTTCTATTTATTTTTTATCTCATTGTTGGTATTAAATAGAGACAAATACTGCATGCGAGTGAAAATTTCATAAAGGAGAAAATGGATTACGTTCGCAACTTTTTTGGCGTTTGTCATTGTAGCTGTCAGGAGTAGCATACATACATTAGATGTGCTCCTGTTGCCATGATTTCTAGCTCATACATATTAAATACAACTTTTCAGGTAAGTTTTTTACAATATTTCAAATTTCCATCGGGAAAAGCGTTTTTTTATGGCAAATATTTAATTCTAAAAGCTTTATTTAATTTTAAAATATTACTATATATTTTTAAAATATTAAATGGATTTTGTTTTTTAAGATGGCAATTTCCAAACTTGAAACTTCATATGGGTTAAAACCTTTTCGTTTTCAAAATTCTGTAAAGGAAAATGAGATTAATAATAATAATAAAAAAACTTAATGAAAGAAGGTTAAAAACATATCGAACGTTTCTAAAATAAATAAGGTTCATGTATTTATTTTGTATTCTTGCT
The DNA here is from genome assembly GCA_963931845.1 of Maratus michaelseni. Taxonomy (NCBI): domain Eukaryota; kingdom Metazoa; phylum Arthropoda; class Arachnida; order Araneae; family Salticidae; genus Maratus; species Maratus michaelseni. The sequence goes on along the minus strand of OZ007593.1, from coordinate 300,057,723 downwards.
AATTGTCATCCAAAAAAGCTTCTTATATATACAAAGTACTTATTTCTAAATTCTCCATTTAATTTGTTAATTCCAATGTTTACTATATTTTTTTAAATGTTAAATAGAAAAATATTTTTTAAGATGACAATCTCCGAATTTGAAACAATATACCTGTTAAAGCATTTTCGTTTTCAAAAATCAATAAAAGAAAATGAGAAAATTACTATATTTACGAACGAAATTAAAATCTATTATCAGTTTTAGTGTCAGTTATTAGTATTTTCCTACGTGATGGTGTGAAAATTAAATGAAAAAAATTAATAACGTACAAAGCGTTTCTAAAATAACTAAGGCTAAGATAATATTTTGTGAATATTTAGAAATAAATTAAAAAGAAAAAATAAGTTGGTAATCTCCAAACATGAAACATCATATTGGTTAAGAATATTTTGTTTTTAAAAATAAATAAAGTTTCATGAGACATTTACTGAATTACGAATGAATTTGAAAATGTATTATCAGTTTCCAGAAACGTTTTTTATTACCAAAGTATTAGTTTCCCTTCTTATAACATTTTTAAGTCATAGTGTAAAAATTATATGATAAATGTTTAATAAGATACCAAAAGTTTCTAAAATAATTAAGGTAAATAATAATAATAGTACTTTGAGTAAAGTACTATTTGTGTGATATTTAATTATTAATTAGGTATTTTTTTAAGATAGCAATATCCAAACTTGAAACATCATATCAGTCATAACTTATTTGTTTTAAAAAATGAATAATGTATCGCGAGAAAATCTTTGTATTTACGAACAAAATTGAAAATCAGCTAACCATTTCCAGAAACATTTGTTTTTGTTCCAAAGTATTAGTTTCACTTGTTATTATTGTCTTAAGTCATAGCGTAAAAATTTAATGAGAAAAGTTTAATAGCATACCGAAAGTTTCTGAAAATAACTATGGCTCTATGTAAGACTATAAGTAATTATGTGAATTGCTTGAAACGGTTTATAAGATATTACAAAACTATAAAATCACCTATGTTAAAATATTAATTAGTTTCTGATTATAGATATCTGTTGACAGTATATAAATAATAAAAAAAAAACATATTTTACGTTGATGAAAACTTTATTTGTTGTGTTGGCATTACAAAATGTATGTAAAATTTTATGTGCTAAAAATAATACAATAGGGAGCTGTATACATTCTATAGCAAATTGACCTGTCACTAATTGTACCATGTGTAGGGAAATAACTTAACAAATTTCTTGACGTTTTCACGTCACACATTTATTTCCTCACGACACAATATTTATTACGGAACAAAACACATCAAAATGATTTTTTTACAAATAACACTAATTCTTCAAATGATATAAAATTAAACTGCGTCAAACCGCCACATTTCAGCTCACAACAAAGTCATCAAATCAGTATCTATCTTTTTCTTTCCCGGCGTATCGACACGACGCTTTTCAAGACCAAAGTGGCGCCTGTCGAACGAAAAGAAGAAGCAAGTCCAGTTCAGGGGCAGACAGTCATTGATCGCACTTAGCGAGATGGTTTGGTTTCTAATGTTTACTTCGGTTTATTACAGACCTCTCCATACTCTAAACTTTGGACTTGTCCAAACAAGGTCATAGGTCAGACAGTTAATGTTTATTGCATGTTCCAATGAACATCTCATTACCGTTTTAAATTTCTCCATGTTCAGAAAGGTACCACCAATTTAAAATAGTTATAGTACTCTCCGTCCCACAATTTCAGTGCAGTACGAACCTTACACAAAATTCCCTAACTGTTTACGTTCCTTGCAATTTGGATACGCGGCAATAGTACTCCAAAATGTATTAGATATAACATAGGTCAACTCTATATACCATACACAATACACCTTATTTACTATTAAATAAAAAGAAATTTAAACATACACAATTTTTCCCTCATCTTTACAAATTATTATAACCGATGCAATCTTAAACAGATACTATTACAATAACCTAAACGTTTGTTCCCATTTTTCCGCTTAACACATAAAACGCAACATTATACAGTGCTATATAAATATATCTGGCAAATTAGATATATAATATATATATCCTTTCTTTTACACAATTAATAACTTTTTAATATATGATTATAAAAATTGCAAGAGTTAATAGATATTAATCAAGGTATGGGTGCCGGCTTAATTTATTTGCATTGCAAAGCTTTTTCCGTCTTTTCTTATGATTATTCATCATTTTATTTTTCCTTGATTTTCCCCATGATCTTCTCTTCATCTTCTTGCCAACCACTCTGTAATACTCCACAACATCAGAACAACCCCTATTGCCACCAGTAACTTTCTTGACCACACCACAAGGGATTCTGTTTTTTCTTTTAGAAAAAATTTTAACTTTTGATACAAATTGGCCATATGCATTTTCTATTATATCTTTCTTCACTCTCTCAGTCTGTAAAAACAAATTTCCCATCTCTAAACCTTCTGAATCCAGATGCACTCTTCTCTTCTTTTGGTTTGATTCTCTCTTCTCAGATCATTACCAACCCTCGCTAGATAATTTTCCTTCAATATTGCTCTTCACTGTCACTTTATCCTGAAATCTTTCAGCAGCCAACAAATCAAGTTCAAGATTTTCATCATTCTGTTCATTAGAATAATCCTCTTTGTCAAACGTCCGTCATCTTTCAATCAACGTCATCTTTCACTTTAATTGACCTGCTGACTACATCAATCGTAAAAGTATTTTGTTTGTCCTCTTTAATTTCTTTAGTCATTTCAGCAACATCTCTTGTAATTTCATCATAATTCCAAAATTTCTCGTTAGTTCAAGATAAACTATTATCACTCTTCCCAAAAGAAAATATCTATAAACATAAGAACATAAGAACTCGTTTTATGATGGAATATAAAGGTCGTGTTACATCACAAAACGTTGAATTCGAACTAAGCTAAAAAACTGAACTATATCATCCATTTTATGCGTTACATTAGAGTAAAAATGGCCATCGTTTCATAAAATCTTAAAAACTGCTTCTTCTTCACAATAATATTCCAACTTGTGTTGGAACTTTCAGGAGAGAGGTCGTCCCTCCACTGTATTCACAAAATTTCTCAGATTGTCATGTAAGACATTACTATCTGAAGTTTAAACACTATAAATATACGAAAAAACAGAAGTGGTTTTCGAACAAACTTAAAAGATAAACAATTAATTTTTCAGGAATACAACTTTTTTCAGATGAATGAAAAAGATAATTGCTAAATAATGCTTATACATAACGTAATGCTGAAACGTCAGTCTAGTATACGATTATTTATTGTATAACTAAAAGAAAATAGTGTTTAACATTCCAGAATTTTCAAAATTGCTTCTGCAATGCTGTGAGAAAGAAATTAAACAATTTCACACTGGTACCGAAAAATTAAAAAAATGTATTGTAAATGAAAATAGTAATAGGGCTTGTAAAGTTTGTATTTATATACATATGTGGCGTTTTTACGAAGATGAGATACCACGAGATGTAATATTCCACTAGAAAATGGCAGTTTGTTAAAGATATAGAAGATTGCAGTCGATATCAATAATCATGGCAAAGAGGTCAGGCAATGAAAAGACACCAGAATAGTTTCTCCAGTAAAGACCAGCCAATTTCCAGACAAATAGTTTATTTATGAATAAGAGCGATGCAGTAACAGTTCCCACAGGTATAAACTTATAGCCCTCAGGCTTCACGATAGCTCACTACATCGTTTAATAGATGTTAAAGAGCTGTATGAAAATTCTACGAGACTACAACTCCAGATACCCACTTGTTTACACTTCCAAACACGTCAAAAATCCGCTCTCCAAAGTATGCAAGGGAGTTTTGTTCACTGAGCGTAGTGATACCGAAATACGACGTCACATGCGCACAAACCAATGAGTGAGAGGTGAGCTCCAGCCCAGCGAATGAGGAGCGAGGGAGAAGCTTTAACATGAAAGAGTTCCTCTGGCAGCCGCGCATTAATTTTGAAGTGAAAAATACCCAGCGCGCGAAACCGAGCATGGGATAATAATAATAAAAAAATGGCTTTTAAAAACTTTCGAAATCAGAAAGCGTCTCTCGAAATTTTATAGATTGGGGAGCTGATAAAAGTTACCAATGAACTTAAAATTTTAGATTAAGATTTGGAATAAGATAATTATTAATATACGGGTATTTACTTTTAAAAGGACATTAAACAGGAATAAATATTATTAAGAATTAAGGAAATACAGACTATGTCAGAAGTTAGATTAATTTAAAGACTAATGTGAAATAAATGCGAAGGAAATAAATTGTTATATAACATATATATATATATATATATATATATGTCTGTGTGTGTGTGTGTGTGTGTGTGTATGTAAATAGTGGCTTTACTGGAATTATCTGAAAAAACAACCGATGAACAACAAAATACGAACTTTAATACAGTTCTAAAAAAATAATTCTACATTACTTTACGTGTAATTTCTTTTGAACTAACACACTTTTGGTCAAACCTATACAATATATTTACCATAAAATAATTCAACTAGGTCTAATAGCGCCTTCACCGGTTATATTCCTTTTATATACTTGCTTCATAACAAAAATTAGAAAACTGGCTCTTTGCCAAATCTCGCGATCCAAAATACTTACAACTCGCGCATTTAAATCATGGATAATAGCACTAGCGTGCCAGTTCATTTGATGATCATTTACGTGAAGTGTTCAAACTGAAATCCTACAAATCGGTCATCCTGACGTGATGGCGTATCGATATCAGCATCTTGATTTTTTATGTTTTTTCATGCCTAACAGTTTTTTTTTTAAAGATTTTTATTTCTTTCTGCATATTTCTCTCTGTCTTTAGAATCTGCATATCTAATATCTCCGTAGTTTCTTTCCGGATATTGCTCTCTATCTTTAGAAGCTATATACCTATTGCTTCTAGACTGATAAGAATTTGAATAAGCATTTCGTCCACTATCAGCTCCTTTAAATCCATCATTAGAATTATTCTTATGTGATGGTTGTGAATATTTTTGTTCATTATAACTAGCCTTGTATGATCGTTGGCAACCATAATTATAATTATTTCGATCATGATAGTAGCCTCTATTCATGTATCTAGGAGGAAATTTTGGATTATACCTTGCTTTTGAATTAGGTGAAGTATTTTCTGTTATGTCTTGAGGTATCAAAGAAGCTTTAGTCTCCATTTTTCAGGAATCTCGGATTCATTTTGGTAAGAATTCTCGGAACTCTGTTTCCCATATCTATATTTATTGTAATTTCCATGATTAAACGACTGTTTAAAATATCTCTGCCCATATCTATTATTGCTTCTGTTATCAAATGGTCTATTAAAATTTCTGTTCTTTCCCTTATGATCAAAATTCCTATTGCGATCTTTCACACAGTCTTTTCTATCATTTGCAGGACTACTAATTTCATAATTTTCTTCTGGAGATAGATAGTCAACATTCCATTCATCAGATAATCCTGTATCTTTTGTTTTATTCGGCTTATATGGTTTTATTAATTTTCTTATTTTTTCTCTGTTTGCTAAATTTGTAATATGGGTCAAATGCGCCTCGTCATTTACGCAGTCGATATTAACCATATCTTCCCAACCTCGATTATCGTTGTTTATACTTGCTTCATCAATTTTTGTCGGTACTTCGTTAATTTTAATGTATCATACTCGTACTGTGTTGCCGCTTATTATTCTAACACCATCTTCCGTTACTTTTAACGTCATGCCTTCGACTGCTTTTCTACCTATTATTAAATCGCAGTCCATCTCTTGTACCACGTAAAATTTATCGTCGATTTCTGTATCGTCCACGTAGACTTTATGCCAGAAAAAACCCGTTGGCTTAATTTCTTTTCCACCTATGCCCGATATAGATATATTGTCGCTGGTTAGTTTTGGCGCGTTTATTGCAGTATGATATCTTGAATTGGCGACTGAAATATCACTTCCTGTATCAATTATTACGTTTGTTTTTATTCCGCGAATATCTAAAATTCTTCCTTTTTTACCATTTAATATGCCCATTTTAACTATTTTTCTTTGCGTGTTTTGTGTCTCATCTTGGCATTTTGATTACGTTGCGTGTAAAAATTTGAATATTCTTGTTCTGTATTATTCGCCACGGCACATTTTGCACTCACGTGACCAGGGTTGCCACACGTAAAACAGATTATATGCGACTCTTTTCTTCCGTGTCCACACTGTGCCTATTATCAACTTGGCGTCTTTTCGAATTGGCGTATTCAGCCATTCTCGATCTTCTGTCATCAAAATCGCCGCTTGCAACTTTAACTGATTGTTTATTGTAAACCCTTCGTGCTGTTTCGTAATTATCTAATTTATTAACTAAGTCATCAATTTTCTTTATGACTAATAATTACTCTATGAAATGTGTCTTCGTTTCCGTAGGTAAATTATTCTTGATTTGATTAACTACAATTAGTTCTGATAATTCTTCAAATTTATCTACTTGAAGACCTTCAATCCATTGTTGAATATACACCTTTATCTCATACGAGAAATCGCGCCAATTAGCAGTTGGCTCCTTTTTAGATGAGAAAAATTTCAGTCTAAACTCTTCTGGTGATAGTTTGTAGCGTTTTAGTAAAATATTTTTTTATGTAATCTTAATCGTAAATTTCAGGTTCGTTTTCCCTTGTTATTATATTGATCACATCTAACGGCATTAGATTAATTAAATAATTTACCCATTCTTTTTTATCAATGCCCGTTTGCGCCATTTGCCTTTCGTACAAAGCTAAATATAAACTAATATCATTCGAACTATCATATTTAGTTAATAATCTAAGCAATTCAAATTGCTTACCTGGATTTGTCCTTGGGTTATCATTAATGTGTTCTCTTGAATTTTCTTGTATCTGCATTTTCTTAATTTCAAAATCTCTTTCGCTTTCGCGGTCTTTTTGCTCCAATTCTACTTTCCATTTTCTCTCTTCCATTTCCATTTCTATTTTCAATTTCGTTTCTTCAATCTCTGCTTGTAATTTCTTCTCTTCAAGCTCTGCTTGTAATTTATTCTCTTCAAGTTCTGCTTGAAATTTCTTCTCTTCAAGTTCTGCTTGTAATTTTATATCTTCTCTTTCTTCTACTGTTTTCTCTTTTCTAGCTGCTATCACTACTTACAATCGATCTTTTATAAAATCTTCTTCATAACTCTCCCAACTCTTGATCAGCTTTATTAGGACGGGTATTGTCGGTTTTTCTGGTGCTTCAATTCCGCATTCTTCGCAGAGGTTTATTAGATCCTCTTAGCTTTATTTAGAGTTCCCATGTTTATCTTTCAAAATTTTTACTTGAAGTAATACAATTACGGTTCACCTTGCTAATTCGTAACCCAACTTTTCATACTGGCGTTTTACAAATCTTTAGGTTTGGTTTCCATTTCACTACTAGTGGCTTTTACTTTTAATATTCTTGGCATCCGAGCCCCTATAAATGTAAGTTAATGGTATGTAAATAGTCGCTTTACTGGAATTATATGAACAAACAACCGGTGAACAACAAAATACGAACTTTAATACAGTTCTAAAAATATAATTCTACAGTACTTTACGTGTAATTTCTTTTGAACTAATACACTTTTGGTCAAACCTATACAATGTATTTACCTTACAATAATTCAACTAGGCCTAATAGCGCCTTTACTGGCTATATTTCTTTTATATACTTGCTTCATAACAAAAATTAGAAAACTGGCTCTTTGCCAAATCTCGCGATCCAAAATATTTACAACTCGCGCATTTAAATTATGGATAATATCACTAGAGTTTCAGTTCATTTGATGATTATTTACGTGAAGTGTTCAAACAGAAATCCTACATATAGATTAACAATTCGTTTGCAATATTGTTTCTTAAGGGGTCAGGTAACGTTTGAAACACAAAATACACAAACTTATGAACACAAAACTTATGTACTCACAAAATACATGAAAAAGGGACCTCTATATGAATTATCATAACTCCGTAAGTATTTGACTTTGAATTATAAAATTTAAAATGCATATTAATAAAGGTTTATTTTATAAATTAAAATTCTTCAAAAATGTATACTTTCATATAGAGCTTTTAAATTTATTTTAAAATATAATACATTTTACGAAAGAATTATTCTTGCATGTACTGCGCGCATGATTTTTCACATTTGAATTTCTAAAACAAGCCAAAATTTTTTTAATGAGTACATATATAATGTGTTCTCAAAATGACCTACGATGAAAAAAATAAAATGCGTAGATCTTGAGAAAAAAAATTTTTTTGGAGAAATTCGAAATATCGAGTTTCTTTTACTACAAAATTATTCATAAATTCTAAACTTATTATTTGAGAAAGGTAATAGTAGGTCATTTTGTGCATCTGTCTGGTTAAGACATTCAGTCAAAATTTCATGAAATTCTAATAAACCATTTTTCTTAAATCGTGCGCGCAATGACCAAAATCGTCGTTTTGCGAAAATTGACTTCAAAGATCAAACTGTCCCTTTATCATATAAAAAAAAATCTCAAACTCTTTTAGACATAACTCCACTTCTAAAGTAAATTTTTGCATGGCGTTTATTTTAAATTGTTCCTAAAGAATCATATTTAATTATGAGCTAATAAAAAATAATCTAAATTTTGATACTTTAAAGTTTACTTGACCCCTTAAAAAGATTAACAGCATCTTCAACAGCCAGGAGATACTCCAAAGAGGCAATTTTACTATCTAGAAAATCAAACACGTCTATAACGATGTTCTCAATCAGAGAACAAATACACAAAGCCCTTAAAAAACACAAGAACGTCCCACCTATACATTGTACAATAGCAAGAAATAAAACAACATTAATAGTGAGATCAGAAACAGAAGAAAATGTCGACACCCTATCGGATATAATACACCAATCAGAAGACATATCACGTCTGGTATCCCAAGAATTTGTAACAGAAAAAAGGAAAAAGCTGATAATACTAGGCATCCCGAAGTCGATCACACATGACGAAGTATTACAAGAAATCAACAAAAAGACAAACGAAGACATCGAACAACGTTTACACATACATAAAGAAATATCAAAAGAAAATTCACGAACATACCAATTAGTAATAGACCTCCCAGAAGACCAAGCCTTGTTACTCCACAAAGTGGGTCGACTATCGCTCAGCCTCATAACATGCAAAATAAGGACACACTCCCCAATAATTCGTTGTCAAAACTGCCAAGTCTTCGGGCACTCCTCTACCAACTGTAAGAGAAAAACGGCTTGTGCATATTGCATGGCAGAACATGAATCTGAAAGATGTCCGAAGAAAAACCACCTGCGACAATACAGATGCTTAAATTGCACCTACACGCAAGATCAAGATGGATACCCCTACCCAAATAACCATAGCGCCAACTCAGCCGGATGCCAAGTCTTTAAGGACCTCTTCCATAATCGCCATCGTGCACAGAACCTAACAGCAGAGAGTTCGCGATGGTAACAACCCCAAACCCAACAACCACACCAACTAGCAATAGAACAACAACACCAAAATTCAAAATAGCACAAATAAACCTTCAAAGAACAAAATCAGCAACAGCAGACCTCATAAATCACTTAATAGAAGAGGATTACTCAATAGCCTGTCTCCAGGATTGCGCAGTCACCAATAGAAGACCGCACGGATTACCATTATCCCTGCCTTCATATGCCTCGCAATCCAACAACTGCCACACAAACATACTGGACAACAACCTACAACATATACGAACACAGCAACACCAAAATTCAGTATTCATTAACGTTATACTCCAAGATATAATTATAACAATCGGCAATCAATACTCCCCGCCGTCAGCAGATCTAAAGGAAGACCTTCAAGCCTGGACAAACAAGAGAGGCATGAGCAAACACCTGATACACCTGGGAGACTTCAATGCTCATAGCCAACTCTGGGGGTATCCATCGGACGACGACAGAGGACACCATCTCATCACACATATGAGCCAACACCACTTAATCTCGGCAAACGACCCACACAGCCCACCCACATTTCAGTCAGAAAGATCACAAGGATGGTCGGACGTCTCTCTTTTCTCGTTCCCCGTATTCTCTAGATTAGAAGAGTGGACTGTGGAAAAAGAATTACGGGGACCACCGCTTGATCACCATATATCTAAACATAACAACACTAACTCTCCCGAGAAGAAGATACAGAACGAAGAACATATCGTTTAAAAAATTCAATCAACACTTAACCTCAAGACTAATAGAAAGAAACATTAACTTCCAGCAAATAAAAAGTAAAGAAAACTTCGATACACACTACAATGAATTAATACAAATCATACAAGAGACAAGTGAACACACTCTCAAGAAGAAAAGTAGCACACACAAACCCTCGATCAACTGGTGGTCTCCGGAGCTCCGAAAAACAAGAAACTACGTCCGGGCACTCCGAAGACAAACAAACTCTCCAACATCCACACAAGCCCACAAACAGAAATACAAACAGGCGCGAGCCAGATACAAGCTTCAAATCCAAAAAGCCAAACGAGAAGCATGGCTGAGATTCTGTCAGGCAACAACAGATCCCTATGGGAAAATGAAGGAAATTGCCTTCCAGGACTTTCACAAGAAAGAAACATATGCACTGGCACACTCAACAACAATCACACACACCAAGAAATCATTTTACAAGGACCTCACAGAACACATATATGGAAATTCACAGATTACAGACACCAGAACACCAACACCAGACAAGACGGCCCCTCCATTCACCGTAAACGAGTTAAAAACGGCAATATACAGCTTCAACAAAAACAAGGCCCCAGGAATAGACAACATAGACCATCCCATCACAAGACAAATATTCAAACATCACCCACAACTACTACAAGACATTTACAACACACTCCTCAAGCTTAACTACTTCCCGACAGCATGGAAGCAGGGGGAACTAGTCTTCTTCTTGAAAAATGGAAAGCCTCCAACAGAAGCGGACTCGTATCGTCCGATTTCCCTGCTGCCAATCCTGGGCAAAATCTTTGAGAAGCTAATACTAAAGCGTATCCTACATGAACTACACAACACACCAAAACTAGCACCGTCCCAACATGGATTCGTCCCAGGAAAATCGACGGAAACGGCAATCCAAGAAGTGCTGTCCATCATAGATCTAAGCAAACAAGAAGACAACTACACATATCTCATCTCTCTAGACTTCCACCATGCCTTCGACAATCTACCTTGGGATGCAACAGTGTAGGAGCTCGAAACCTTAGAACTGAGCAGACCATACATAAACACGACAAGATCCTTCCTATCGCTCAGATCTGCGTACACCAACTGGCCCTCTGGAGACCTTCACTGGTTCAAAAAGGGCTGTCCCCAGGGGTCGTGCTACGGCCCGTTTCTCTGGAGAATATTCATCAATAAGATCCTGATAATCCTCAGAGAAAAGGGATTCAAAGTGGTGGCGTACGCAGATGATATACTTCTAATCATAACAGGTCGCACCAGGAAGATCATAGAAGACAAAGGCAACGCAGCTCTCCAACTGATTCAAAACTGGGCGGATTGTCATTCCATTCAAATAACACACGAAAAATCAACAGTTCTGCAAATAAAGAATCGTAAGTATCTCAAGCGTCCACCCACACTAAAAATTAATAACAGATCCATCAAACATAACCCCACACTAAAATATCTCGGCTTAGTTCTGGACAGCACACTTTCCTTCCTACCACATCTACATGCCAAGAGATCAGAAATCAACACAGCAGTCCAAAACCTCCTGAAGTTTGCAGCCTCACAACGCAGTATCTCAAAAGCAATACTAAAAATATGGAACAACACAATCTTAGAAAAGAAAATAACTTACGCTGCAGCAACATGGTTCCCCAAACTACAAAAATCCCACGGGCTGCGACTCCTCTCAGCAATTCAGGCACAGTGTCTGCTTTTGATCTCCCGTGCATACAAGAAGACAGCAACCTCAGCTCTCTGCGTCCTCACGGGAACAATGCCACTCTCACTAAGAACAGAGAAAACAGCAGCCCAAGGAGCAATCCTTAGGCTAGGCATCCCCATGGTTGGAATACAACCAGATATGTATCAACCGAAATTTATACCAACAGAAATTATACCATAGAAAACATATTTTGAATGGGCAGAGAATGCAGAGGAGCAGCCAAATTTGCAAGTATACACGGATGGATCGAAGACTGACGCTGGTGTAGGATACGCTTTCTGCATCTACAACAAAGAAGACACAATAACAGAACATCAAATACACCTGGACACCTCAAACTCCGTTTACCAAGCGGAGCTGCTCGCAATTTCCGACGCAATTTCCTGGCTGCAAACATCCACACACGACAAAGCAGCAATAAATTCAGACAGCCTTTCCAGCTTAGTGGCACTTACAGACATGAATACAGAAAATTATCTAATAGGTCAAATAATAAAGAAACTGCAAAACACAACAAAAAAGATCCTCTTCAACTGGGTTAAAGGCCACTCAGGAATTGCGGGCAACGAACACGCTGACAGACTCGCCAAGGAAGCCACACAACCGGACACATCAATAAAACACATCTTCCACCCAGCACCTCCATCCTACCTCAGAGGACAACTAAAACACAAATACACATCTAAATGGCAAGACCAATGGACAGCGGAGCACAGGGGACGAAAAGCCTATAACCTCTGTCCAAAAGTCACCGATGACTTCCTGGTCCCACACCGAAACATCTACCTGTACATAACCAACCACGGCCCGTTCCCATCATATCTCTCTCTCTTCAATAAAGCCCCATCTCCATTCTGCACATGTGGAAAAAGAGGAGATGCCACCCACTACACACTCAACTGCCCGCTAACGTCAGCATATCACATAAGGAAACCGGCATTACTGAGGACCTCAGTTTGGTTCCACCACGTCCTCCATACACCAAATCTACAACAAAAAATAATAGACTGTGTCCATCTCCTAGAACACAATCAGCAACTCTTTCAAATGCCTCCAGCACACCTTCTAGGAAATGTCCTGCCCTCAGACGATGATGAAGAAGAATAACCCTCATCATTGACCACAAAAATAGCGGAAACACAGTAGTGTAAATAATTCCATTCCCTCAGTAAAAGCCTAATGGCCTATTGGCCTCATCTGTATTTTTTTTTCTTTTTTTTTTTTTTAAATAAACTTGCCAAGCAGGGCTTGTCGAGCTTAAGCCATATGGTAGGCCACCCTGCTTGGTTGAATCTGAATCTGACCCCTTAAAAATTTTACCCGTGTATATTATTAATTATATACACGAACAAATGCTAATTTTGTAATAAATAAAAGAAGCTTTAAATTAAGACATTCATTTTTTTCTCCTTCGATGTAAAAAATAAATAAATAAATAAATTAATATTAATGTTTTACTAATGTAAAGTTTTGTTCTTATTAAATAATAAATTAGACAGATATATGCAAGTTACATTAATATATTCAATAATGACATAATTTTTAAATTTGTCTATTGTAAAAATATTAATGTATCGTTTTAATAAAATCCTTGTACCTTCATTAAATGATGTAGAAAATAAAATATAAACATGGAATTAAAAATAAAATGACCCTAAGTAGAACTTGTAAAAGAAGAATGAATTTAGTAAATATAAACTTAAATGAAATTTCTGTTTCGTATTAGTATAGATTGTTGTTTTGAAAAAAAATCATCCAAAAGACAATATATCATACAATTATAACTTAAAATATAAACTTCTTATAACTTCTAGAAAAAATTGAAATATATAGAAAATGAAAAAAAAAATTCTTATCTGATATTGATATATATATATATATATATATCAATATATATATATATAGATAGATAGATATATATATATATAGATATATATAGATATATATATAGATATATATATATATATATCAATATATATATATATATATATATATATATATATATATACAATTACATATATATATATATATATATACAGAGAGAGAGAGAGACCATAATATGCAAGTGTTTGTAGCAGAACCAGAATTCCACACCACATTACATATATTTAAATATATACATATATAACTTTTTGTTAGAATTAACATTCTAAAAATAGTCTTAGCCACTTACTGAACGTTATTAAGTTCAAGTATTTAAAACGTAAACTAATAGTTTAAGATATCAAATAAATTTAAACATTTGAAAATTATTTTTTTCAAATTTATAATATACATTAAAGCAGAACATTACGTCTAATTAATGTATTTTACACAATATAAGAACACACATTGTATCAGACAATTAAATACACTAAACCAACATGAGTGAAAAAGGACCTGGGCCAAGACTCGAACCCGGGACCTTCAGCGTACCGTGTTGACGCTTTGCCACTAAGCCACCCAGACCGACATCCCAGCCCTGCAATTTCTCACATTTATTCATGTTGGAAACAGTCATCGGCCAGCAGTTTTGCAGCTTCAGATGACATAATACGACGAATAACCACTCATCGGCCCGTAATTAATCAATTTATAATATACATTAAAGCAGAACATTACGTCTAATTAATTTTAGTGTATTTAATTGTCTGATAAAATCTGTTTTCTTATATTTGAAAAGTAATTTCTAAATTTAAATATTTAAATATTGTTCAAGTACTATTATCGGACACATACATTATTCTCTCTCCATTTATTATAAATCTTTGGATAATTTCATTCCTTTATCAATTCATGGCAGTTTTATTGTTTGTCCAAAAAACTACGAATTCCACCTAATTACAGAAATCATTAACTAAAATGTATTTCACTTCAAAAATGAATAAAAATATTACCCCAGAAAATAAAGAAACGATATATATGAGATTCGTGAAAATTTTCTTAAACATCTTTCATAAAACTATTATGTTTTCTAAAACCTCATTTTCCTTCCATTAAAATAACACTATAAGACACAATGGATATTTTTTAAATTTAATCGCATATTCAAAAATGTAATCAAAAGACGTTTGCTGCTGAATAGGGAAAATAAATTTTCTGCGACAATATATATTGTTATTAAATTTAATAATTCATTTAATTTCAAAAGTTTTATGTAATTTAAAGTGACTTATACAAACAAAACATTTTATACTCTGCTATATGAATATGTTCTCTAAATAACTAAATAATTTTGTCGAATATTTAGTATGATCAGAAGGAAATGCTTGAAAAACCATATTTATTAAGGATTGTGAAAAAATATATATATACATTTTTCATAAGAGTTTCTAAAACTTTATATTTCTTGTATTAAAATAACACTATAAAACACAATGTATATATTTGAAATTTTATCTCATATTCAAAAAGATAATCTAAAGTCGTCCATTGTTCAATAGGGAAAACAAATTCTCTGCTACAATATATATTGTTAGTACATTTAATAACTTATTTAATTTCAAAAGTTTAACGTAATGTAAAGAGGCCTATACAAACGAAACATTTTATATTATGCTATATAAATATATTCTTTAAATAACTAAAGAATTTTATAGAATATTTCGTATTATAAGAAGAAAATATTTGAAAAAAAATAACATTTACTAAATATTGTGAACAAATAATATATGCATATTTCTTTCAATTAAATACTACTTTACATTAAATAGAAATATTTATGCTAACCTAATGTATCTCATTCAATTCGTAAAATACTGTTGAAAACCAATTTTTATTACTATTAAGGTATAAAAGGAAGTTATTACTTTATGTCTCATAATTTTAATATGTGTAACTAATATGCTTTGCACATTAAATACAAAAGTTACCATTTAAATCTTTTAAATATTACACACTTGTTTAAAAACGTTTAAATATTACTTTTAAAGAGAAAGGGACATTAAGAGGTCTATTTAAGGAACAAGGAATATAGAAAACTGTTAATTTTTGGATAAAACTTCATGTTTGATTGAACCTAAAATAATAAGATTTAATGAGAAGATTAATAATAAGATTAATAAATAAGATATATAATATAATAAGACATAATAAGATAGAATTAGATTAAGTATAAAGAATAATAAGATATAATAAGATTATAAGAATAATAAGATATAATAAGATTATAAGAATAATAAGATTTAATGAGATGTATGTAAATAAGAGAATATTTAGAAGAAAAAATATAGAAAGAATGTATAAAGAAAATATAAAGAAATTACAAAGTATGATTTATACTATACAAATAATCATTTGTTGAACTTCGGATCACTCAGCCATTTAGGAGCGACTACAATGGTTTATTTATGACTCTGATCCTCCTAAAGTATTTGGCCAGTGATGATCTAATTCAGCACAGTGTTAGAATCCAGGGCATTCATGGATTTCGTAAAAGAAAATATGACAAAAATCTTGTCCTTTACAATATACATGATACTTAGATTACAATAGTATAGATTATAATTGATTAGGGTATAGATCATAAGTGCCAAAGTCTAAAAGTGAAAATTCACTATACTTTCTTTTATTATTATTATTATTTCAATTTCCTTTTAATTTCCATATATAACATACATATTTAAACACTTTTAAATGTTACGTTTAAAGAAAAAGTGACATTAAAAGTCTATTTAAGGTATAAGGTATACAGAAAACTGGCCACTTTTGGATACAACTTCATGTTTGATTAAAGCTAAATTACTAATAATATGAGATACTCAATTAGAAGTATGTAAAGAAGTGAATATCTAAAAGAAGAAAGAATGTAGAAACACAGTGTGTTTAAATAAAATATAAAGAAATTATAAAGAAGTTACAAAAAATAATTTGCACTATACAGATTATAATTAGAATACAGAAATATATATTATAATGGATTAGGTGTCATAAGTGCCAAAGTTTAAAAGTTAAAATTCATTACCTTGCTTTTTTATTATTATTTCAATTTCCTTTTAATTTCCATATACACTATATTACCAAAGGTGATTGGTCACTTGCGATTTTAGACGTTTTGTTAAATATCTAGAAAAATACATGAGGTATTAACCTGAAACTGCAGGTGTGTAAACAGTATAGTATAGCTTATATATTTCCGTGAATATATTTTCCCGAAACTCTACAGGGGACTGTCAACAAATTGAAAAACAACGAATATCTTTTGGATTACCCTGTAAAAACTAATGTAGCAAAATTGTTCAAACTCGAAATTATTAATAAGTGGTTTATTGTAAAGTACTGTGTTAATTTTTATGAGGCTAACGTGAATATTCGAAGAGAAATTAATGACTTAATTAACCGACTCATATTTCGCCAAGTTTTTTGCTTATAATTTGCAGAGTTCTTAATATAAAAAAAAGTTATTTTGAGAAAATATGTCAAACAACAGTGTACATAATACTCTGCAATCGGCATTAAAAAATAATAAAAATTGGATGAAAAATGAGCAGGTTTACTAAAAAATGTTTCACTACGCATGCGCGAATGCAATCAAAATATAATATGCATAATGTATTAGCTAAGTATATAGAGCAACTTTTGTGAAAGTCTCAAAATCATAGCTTGAAAATTCTGAAAATTATCGTCGATAGAAGAAGAATCTCGAAATCCGTTGTTCCCCAAATGAAGCACAAAGATGAGGGGTTGTATCCAAATATACGTACGTGCAATATGTATGTACGTAACATGTATGTATGTACGTATGCAAACCGTATGTACGTGCAATATTGTGTACGCTATCTTGGCACTAATCAACAGATATTTGATACAACCCCTCATCTTTTTGCTTCTTTTTGGGAACAACGGATTTCGAGCTTCTTCTATCGACGATAATTTTCGGAATTTTCAAGCTATGATTTTGAGACTTTCACAAAAGTTGCTCTACATACTTAGCTAATACGTTATGCATATTATATTTTGATTGCATTCGCGCGTGCGCAGTGAAACATTTTTTAGTAAACCTGCTCATTTTTCATCCAATTTTTATTATTTTTTAATTCCGATTGCAGAGTGTTTTGTACAATGTTGTTTGACATATTTTCTCAAAATAACTTTTTTTATATTAAGAACTCTGCAAATTTTAAGCAAAAAACTTGGTGAAATTTGGGTCGGTTTTTATAAAAACCTTAATTTCTCTTCGAGTATACATGCTATCTTCATAAACATTAACACAATATATTACAATAAACCACTTATTAATAATCTCGAGTTTGAACACTTTTGCTACATTAGGTTTTACAGGGTAATCCAAAAGATATTCGTTGTTTTTCAATTTGTTGACAGTCCCCTATGGGGTTTCGGAAAAAAATATTCACAGAAATATATAAGCTATACTATACTGTTTACACACCTGCATTTTCAGGTTAATTCCTCATGCAAATTTCTAGATAGTTAACAAAACGTCTAAAATCGCAAGTGACCACTCACCTTTGGCAATATAGTGTATTACATACATATTTAAGAACTTTTAAATAATACATTTAAAGAAAAATTAACATTAAAAGTCTATTTAAATAAGGTATTAGAAAACTGGTAACTTTTGGATACAACTTCGTGTTTGATTAACGCTAAACTATTAATAATATCAGAGATACAATGAGAAGTACATAAAGAAGTCAATATCTACGATAAGACAGAATATAAAATGACAGTATGTGTAAATAAAATATAAAGACATTACACAGAAATTTCAAATAATCATTTGCACTATACAGAAGAGCTATAAAGTAGATTTATTGAACTTCTCATTGCTCAGCTCTTTTGCGGCGAATCCTCCTAAAGTAGTCGCTCAATGACCATTTAATTCAGGACAGAGGTACAATCCATGACCTTTTGGGTTTTCGTAAAACGAAATATGACATAAATCAAAATCTATAGGACATACATTATAATTTGACTATAGTAGCAAAGATTATAACAGGTTATAATCTATAAACCATAAGTGCCATAGTCTTAACGTTGAAAGCTACTATTTTTTGAATTTATTTATTTTTTCAATATCAATTTTTATCTTTCTTGTAACCACAATACGAAACAGCGTATGGGAAATATATATGTATAACGCAAACAACTTTTCGTGGAAAACACTGAAGTCATATTTACGATGCAACAATCTGAATAATCAATTTCGCTCTTTAGTAAATTTATTAACTTCTAACATCGAACATCAATTTCAATTTTTACACCGTAGAGGGAAAAAAATGTAGTTCTAAATGATGTTTGTTTGGAAACTTCATTTCAATTTACTGTTTTTTAGAAAATAACTTTCAAGCATGATTTAAAAAAATATCCATCAGTACCACATGCAGCTCGCTTACGGAAGATAGACATTTTGCACTTAAAAAAATATACATAGTTGAGTACTTGTTTTCTGCTAATAATCCACAACGAAATTAAAATTTAATCAATATACAAAGGGAGTTCCATAAAAACTGAGATTAAAATCATAAAAAATCAAGAAATATATTTACATAAAAAATACATCATTCTTTTCTTCAAAATACCTTCCCTCAGATGATATGCAATGGTCTTATCGTTCAACTCACTTTTCAAAACAAGTAGAGAAGACTTTTACTGGAAGCTGCTTCAAAAAACCCTTCACTCAAAGAATAATTTCAGAATCTGTATTAAATTTTCTGCAACTTTCTGTATTAATTTTTTCTGGTTTGTCGGATTTTTTTCGGAGGCGGAAAATCAGTGTGTTTCCATACACTTGTTTCGGACTTGGTAAAGGGAACAAAATGATACACCCAAGTTTCATCACCTGTTATTACAGTCTTTAGAAAATTTGGATCATTTTGTAGCATCTATTTCCACTCACAACATTGGTGAATTCTTTTTTGCATTTGTTCTTTATAAGGTGATGAGGGACCCATCTGGAACAAACATGGCGAAGCTGTAAATTGTTGCGTAGAATGCGAAATATCGATGTTTTCGAAATGTTAGTTAAAGCCGCTATATCCTCACATGTCATTCGCTGAATTTCTTGCAAGATTGCTCACACAGTGTTAACATTTCGATCATTCACAACACTTTCTGGTCAGCCAGTTCTGCAGACAAACGCCATTTTTTGAAATCACCATGCAATTTAAAGTACGTAGACTCACCAAAGCATTTGTCTTTGTAACCTTCTTTCATTAACGTAACTGTTTCTGGAGCTGTTTTGCCCAAACGATAGCAAAATTTTAATGCACAACGCATTTCTTTTTTTAACTCTGAATCGCTCACTTCCATTTCTGTAGGGCAAATAAAAATAGTTCTTTAAACAAGCATGCAACTAGGAAAATAAAATTGTCTGTTTCGCTTAGAATATTTATAAACGTACAGGTAACAGTTTGAAACAATTGTCTGCTGTTTTATTTTTTAGTTTTGCAGTGTTGTCACTACATAAAAAATAACTTTTAGTTTTTATGGAATGCCATTTGTATAAATAAAAGGGTAATATTAATAAAACACTAGTTTAACAGATATTTAATTGAACTAAAACACTAATATAATCATAATCAAGAAGATTTCCTTTAATAGTTAAATCTTTTGTGATGTGTATCGTTACAAGAAAAATTCCATGACAGTAAATTTCTAGAAAATAGTGTCATTTTCATGTAGTTAGTATAGATTTAGCTTTAAGAGTGAAAAGTTAAGTTTTCAAATTGAAATAATTCCATAAGAAATATAATTTTATTAAATTGTACGATATTTGGTTAAATTTTTTCATTTATTTTACAGTAGGTACTGTCAAAATGATCGTATATTTTCTTTTACATGCAAAAAGAATAAATTTTCTTTACAGCTGAGCGATTTTACTATGTTTACTTCAAAGTAACATCATTATTTTTGATTGCCGTTTTAATGATTTGTGTCCGTGAATGCATATAGGGCCGTTAATGTGATCACATTTTTTTAGGATATTACATTTTGATTTATTTTACTCGGAAGGCTGGCAGGCAATGTCCAGTATTGGACGGGAGCCACGCTTTAGCAGGCCGCACTAGTCTTACTCGGAAGGCTACATTGTTAGCACGGTTTGTTATGAAAATTGCTCGTAATTAAACAAAAGAAACTTTCTTGACAAAGGAATTATAAAACAGATTACAGCAATACAATTAAATAAATGATACAAATTTTAATAACAAGGAAATATTCCGGTTTACCTAATGTTTGTCGTAGTTTTTGACACCCAAGAACTTTACCAGAGAAGGTATACTGTTGCTGTCAATATGTTAATATTCATTAAAAATTAGAAATTATCGATATCTCGTTCACGGCATCAAATGAATGTTTTCTTGCTCAGCTCAAATTAGTGCAGATTCGCATGCTCTTCGCTGGTATCATTATTATTAGTTAAGGAATATTTTGAAAATTTAGTTATCTATAATACTTGTATCTTAACTTTCCACATAATTCAATTATTAATGACAAAAATATTATTGAGCGTCTTAAACATTTTTTCTAAAAATTCTAATATATATATATATATATATATATATATATATATATATATATATATATATATATATATATATATATATATATATATATATATATATATTGCGTTTATAAATTTATTTAAAATTTATTTATTGTACGTTGAGAATGAATCGTAGTGCAAAATACAATGAGAACTACTTTGAAACAGAGATCTATAATCGAATTTTTAGCCACATTAAATATTACTCCCACACATATGTATCGTCGTACACTAACTGTAATAAGAATCTTAATAGAAGCTGTGTTTCTTTGGGCTTCAATATGAAGCAATCTGAACCTCATAATGCGGACATTCAGGATTATCTGTAAACTCACAAACACTCTGTCTGTAAAAGTGTAGACCCTGCTCTCTACATTGTGACAGAGAAAGAACCAAAACCCCGGCTGTGGTGAGTGCGCAGGGTAACACAATAATACGATACGACTGGCCTTATATATCTCAAACAATCTGCTCCGCTTTCAAAACAATTGAAATTCAAGGTCATTCCGCAACCGCCGTACTCATCTGATTTGGCACTCTGTTTTCTCCACTTCTTCCCAGATCTTCAGAGGTAGATTGAATGCACACAATTCACGTCGAATTAAGAAATGAAAGAAACAGTGAAGTCTTGAATCAAAGATTTACCAACTACATACTTCAGTCACGGAATGAAAATGCTTATTAATCGTTGGGACAAGCAAGTTGGCATATGGTAACTATGTCACAAAATAAATGTTACTATTTAGCTAAAGAATAGTACTTTTATTTCTATTTTTTATAAATTTTAATTATTATACTTCGTTGTCTCTAAGTGGTGATATTTTAAACCGATTTTTGATTAAGGGCTTAGTTGAAAATAGTCTTACGTTATAAAATAGGGTTTTAACAGTAACACACATATATATATATATATATATATATATATATATATATATATACAGTGAAACCTGTAAAATTGACCACCCTTGTAAGTTGACCACCTGTCTATGTTCACCTCTGTTGTCAGGAACCAAATTTATCCTACACAAAACTATAAGACAAACCCTTTGTAACCTGTCCACCTGTCTATCTTGTATCTTGACCACTGAAATTATTCAAATTTGACTAGAACTATTATAAAATGCCCATCAAAACCCTTTATAACTTGACCATCCAAAAAGCTAACAAATCATGAATAAAAAAAAGTAACTCTCGAGGAAATTTCCTATTTTTTTTTTCTTTTTAACTAGAATTTCTAAAAGGGCGAAATAGGATTAACCTGCGAAATGCTTTCTGTAGTGATAGGTGTAGGTAAATAATTCATGGCTTATCTATTCTTACATTGTGGATTTGGCTTTTCAACTCTCCCCCCCCCATTCTTTGATTCTAGATTTCTTTCTTCTATTTCCCATTCTCTTATGATTCCTTCCCTTCTTTCAATAACCCGAGGTGCTAGTTGGTAAGCAGAAATATTTCCACCAGTTGCAAAAGTTTGTGGCAATTGTAACAATACAGTTAAGGAAATTATTTTTTATAATGATGAGTTACACTAGAACTGTGTTGTAGTACAGAAAGATTATTATTTTCATCCAGTAAACTTGGTGTAGAGTTAGTTGCAAGACATTTATATTTTGTAATTGCTTTTAAACAAGGAAGATTTTGTTAATCTAAATTGGCTCCAAAAAGAAAATTAGTGAAACTTTCAAATGATAAAAAATATTAAATATTAAATTTAATTAGAAAAAAAGAAAGCCAGAGAAAATTAGATGATAGATATGGAATTTCCAAAACTACGGTGTCTAACATATCAAAGAATGAGGAAGAAATAACTAAATTGTGGTTAGAGAACTCTAGTTGTGATAGAACAATAAAATTGAGAAAAACATCAAATGAAGAAATTAATATGGCAGTTTGGAAGTTTTTTAAGCTATTCCGTTCCAAAAATATTCCAGTTTCAGGATCTATGCTCCAAGCTAAAGCTAAAGATATTGCAAATGAATTGGGAATTTCTGAATTTAATGCAAGTAATGGATGTCTAGAATCCTTCAGATAAAAAAACAACATAAATTTCCGAAGTCTTTGTGCTGCTTTAGTAGCTGCTTTAGTATCTGTTTTTGTAGATTGTAATACTGCAGAAGACTGGAAAGCAAAATTAACTGAAATTGTGAAAGATTATCCGCCTGAAAACCAATTCAATGCAAATGAAACAGGACTGTTTTGCCGTCAATTGCCAATAAAATCTCTTGTATCAAAAAATGAAAAAGATTTTGGAAGCAAAATGCCGAAAGAAAGACTAACTGGTTTTTATTTAAATAAATAGTAGTATACTAATTGATCCTAAAATTGATATAAAACTATTAATTCATTCTTGTAGTTAATCTTTTCTTTTATAAGGTGTTAGAAATATGCATGGTAATACAATATTACTTTAAAGCCCTGTCAATAAATAAAACTTTTGTGGGGAAAAATGTTATGGTATGAATATTACGTAAAAAAAAATTTAATTTATCATCACCCTTTATAACTTGACCACTCCTCTAAGTTGACCACTGAAGTGTGGCACCGCAAGTGGTCAACTTACACAGGTTTTACTGTATATGTATATGTATATTACAATATTTAAAATTTATTCTGCCAATATTAACCTTATTCTATATAAAATTTCCTTTTAATAATAATCCATCTATTATACCGGCTTATTAAATTAAAATTCCATCTCAAATTAAACAATCAACCTCCATATGTAAAAGTATAAGATCTTAATCTACTTAATAATTATTATTCCACAGTACTTAACCTAAAAATGGCGCTAGCTACTAAAACTTATACTTTAAATAAAACCCCTTTTATTGTTTATCCGCTATTAAAAATTCCTTATTAAACCCGTGTTTATCAAACCGCTAGAAACTCTTTACTTAATTGCTAAAATGTCATAACTCCTAAGATATCCCGTTCTAAAAAACCTATTTATTTGAATTAATTCTTTTAATAAAATATCAAAATGAGCTTTACAGTATTTCAATGTTTTAATATTCTAATTTTTATTCCGCATCAACAAATTATTTTTCTTTTTCTTTTTTTGTTTTTCTGTTGCGTCCCAAAGCATCGTCTGAAATCTTTATTTAGCAATACCCTCGACTCAGGTATTTTTATTTGTTTACATGAAGTGTACCTGGATCGAGGACTTGGAAGGTTCCAGACCTTTTACTTACCCATCATACGTAGTATAGGGTAAGTCTTGTAATCGTTTTGAAAATCGAAAATTTTTTTTTGACGGATTTACACGTTTCAGACACTAGAGATTCCGAAAAACATATTTTTAGAAAAAAAATTTTGCCGTCCGTCTGTGTGTCTGTGTGTCTGTGTGTGTGTGTGTCTGTAAACGCTCTATCTCCCGAAAAAATTGAGATAGAGACTTGCAATTGGGTATGTACTTAGTATGTAATAATGGAAAGAAGCCTATTTCATTTCAATAACCTCGATTAACCGGAACTATTTTTTTCGGACTCTCGAAATATTCGTTCTGATGAAAGGTATATAAAAATTTTCGAAATTGTTTATTTTAAGAAATGAATATAAAAGACAATAAAAAAACATAAATTTTGAATAAAGCATGAAGTCGATCGGATAATTAGTTGCCGAGATATATGGAATCCTATTTTCCACACTCTTCGATTTTTCATGACCCTGTATTTCATCCAAATTTCACTTCAAAGATATATTTTAATTGGAAATTTGACGCTTAATCAGATGCAATAAACCGCTAGTTAATAGGATTATTATTTTTGGAGTTATAAGGAAAAACCTCTTTCAAGCAATTCAGTAATCGAGCCTTTAAAGTTTGTGACGTCATCAAGCCACGATTTTATTTGAATTGCAATGCATTTTATAAGTAGTTTACACATTTTTATTTTAATACTTTACATTATGCATATCCATGATGGGTAAGTATTACGGTGGCCCCCAACGACTAGTTTTTGCCGCGAGGAACTCAATTTACTTCAAAATTAATGCACCGGAACTGTTAAATAAGTACCTCTTAAATCGTTTATTATTGGTGTAGAGGAACCACGTGACCTTATTTGTCACTTTGCGCATGATAAAAATTAATACTCAAGCACAGCATAATCGAACGGCTTTTTAGCTTTTTTAGACGGTGGATGGTAGAGGGAGACGAGAGCGAAACATGAATCAGACAGAGGATTGAAAATGTTCTTTTCGGAGAGTTAAAATTATTATTCGAAGCTTTTTTAAAACATCTTAATGCACATATTTATTGAAACTCCGACTGCAAATTAACGATGAATGAGTAATCAGTTAAATCGGCATGCTACAGCATTTCTCCGGAGTGACTTCTGAGTATGTAAATAAACATTGTTTTTCAACGTCCGACTGCTTAATTTATGGAGTCCATACATTTTCATCGTAACTACTGAGACTTACAAAATTAAAATTTTTTTCCGCAATCTGCTAAAATGTTCTATAGAATTTTCCCATTTAGCAATGTTTCGTATATAACACCGGCTTATTAAAGTAATTCTTTTTCATTAAATAGTCTTTCACTATCATTAATCCCTATCATTTCCCGTATCTAAAATCGCTCTAAATTATTTAAATGAGTTGTGAAATCTCAC
The DNA here is from genome assembly GCA_963931845.1 of Maratus michaelseni. Lineage (NCBI taxonomy): Eukaryota > Metazoa > Arthropoda > Arachnida > Araneae > Salticidae > Maratus > Maratus michaelseni. The sequence goes on along the minus strand of OZ007593.1, from coordinate 300,031,630 downwards.
GTTTCCTGAATTATTCCATCTTAAAAAAAACCTATTTCCGTAAATTCTTTCTTATATTAAAATATTAAATGTCTTAATTTAAAATTATTAGCAATGTTTCGTATATAACACCGGCTTATTAAAGTAATTCTTTTTCATTAAATTATCCTTCATTATCATTAATCCCTATCATTTCCCGTATCTAAAATCGCTCTAAATTATTTATATAAGTTATGAAATGTCACGTTTCCAGAATTATTCCATCTTAAAAAAAAAACTATTTCCGTAAATTCTTTCTCATATGTCTCTTATTGTGTTTCAATATTTAAATATTTCTCACTTTTAATCTATGTCATTTATTAATTTTCTTCTCTGGTATTCTTAAAAAAGTATGCAAGAATATATTTTATACGTATTCTCGAAGTTAAAATATTACTTCATTTTACCGCGTTTTAAAAACATCTCGAAAATGCCAGTTCTAACAAGAAACATTATTTAGCGCCAATAACATCCGCCAATAATCTCAACGATATCGCTACGCCAAAAATTGGATTAGTTCCTTCAAATTCAGACTACGTTTGGCTGAAATAGATCACATGGCGCGTTTGTCTCATAGCGCATATCTCATAGCGCATCTCATAGCGCATTTAAAATCACTTGCACTGCTCAGAGACACAGGAATTTTTGACGGATTCTCTTGCCTTCGAATTTGTTGACGAATAATTCTAGAGTCGTAGAGAGAAAGAATGGAAATCTTTGGTGAAAGTCTTTGGAAATTGTAGTGTTCTCGTAACCTTCTATATCATAGAAACTCAGTAGCTTCCAATTTTCAAGAGCATTCCCCTCACATGATTAGTATGTTGGATTGAATAAATTAACTGAAGCGAAACCACTGTCTGTTTTCCACTCTTCTTCATTCCACGTCTATGAATATGTTTTCCGAATGTGAACGACTGCAATCACCTGTGCTATTAATCGGGAACACTGCCTTAATCATTCTAAAACCTTCCAAAATGTCACACACACACACAACATACACAACACACACACACACACACACACACACACACACACACACACACACGCATATATATATATATATATATATATAGATATATATGTCTGTAATTGGAATAACACAATCTCTATATATTTATGTCGATTGTTTATTATTATTATTATTATATATATTATTATATATTTATTATACAGGAATTTTTATTATTTTCCGAAACTTTTACGTAAAGATTCGAGAAGAAATAAATATAAAGCCCTGTTCTAAAAATTTTGTTTAAGTAAAAAATATTGCTTTCTCAAATGATACATCCAGAATTCCAATACCTTCTGTATAAGAAGAGATTGAAATAACTGGAAATGTCGAGTAATATGCAAGCCAATTTTCCAAATCAGAAAAAAAAGTGACAAACCAATTTATCGAAAAGTCATTTTCACTTGTCCTTATCGGAAATAGATACACATTCCAATTATACTACTGATACTTCATACTGAAAATGTGGAAAGTTCGGAGGGCCTTATGACAATTTACGAAATGGATTTTAGAGGAATATCTTTTCTACAGATGTGTAAGAACTTTGAAATGAATCTAGCTGATAAAATATTGCTTTACATTGGAAACTTGAATGGGACATTTCTATTTCCAAAATTATGAATTTGAATATTATTTAAGAAAAAAATTTTTTTTTTACTTTTATATTTTTTTCGTACTTATTGATGCTTTTTTATTTAAATATAAAAATATTTCGATTTTTATTCTACTAGCTGTGACATATGATAAAGTGTAAAAACAGACTTATTAATAAGTGATGTGTAGCTTAATATAAAAAATGATTTTTTAATCTCATTTTTATATGTTCAAATATATTTAAACATTATTTCAAATTCGGTTTGATTATTAATCGTTTTTGAACGCTTGAAATTTCGCAAAGAAACTTGGATTTTTACATAATTGTTTCAGTCGTTTACTTTGGGTGATTGCGCATTGAAATTGGAGTGAGTACAATTACCTACTTTTTTACAGGGATGTAAAACAACTTAATTTGCATTTTTGTCTTCAAGGAAAAAATTCTTTGTAGAAGGTAAAATGGTGTGCGTAGTATTTATTTTACAGGAACACACAAAATATAATATTTACGGTATCTTCTATAGACAATATCTGCTAGAAATGTGTTTTATGTTTCGATATACGTTTTTAAATTTAACTAAATTTCAGTAATATATTAGACGTGCGTATAAATTCTACAGATTTTGTACAGGGCTACACAAAATAATTTGCAAACATTGCCTCTAAACTCAAACAGTTTTATGCATTTTCTAGCTGAAATGTACTATAGTATGCTAAAAGTTTTTTGCAGAAACTGTATTGTAAACAAAACAACAACAACAAATGTCTGTGAGTAACTCTGTTTTCATAATGCCAGTGAATACACATTTTTGTTTCTTTTGCAAATCTATGAACTTCTAAATATCACACAATTTTTTTTAAACATTTGAATAGAGAAAAGTACACTATAAAATGCAATTGGTTCGAAAAGTTTTAATCAAAATTCCTTTTTTTTTTACTGATTTACAAAATAATTTTGAAGCATGATTATTTTTTATTATTATCTAAAATAATGACGTGCAATCAACTACGTATGTTTAGCTTTTATGCATAGAATAAAACTATTTTAATTTTAATATTAATTTTAAGGGTCAGGTACTTTTGAAACTGAAAAATTACATGTAAATGAGATCCTACTATGGATTGCAATAACTCCACATCCCATTAACTTTTAGATATGAAATTTTTATGAACACAATAAAACAAATATATGGTAACCGTTAATGTTCTGAAAAAAAAATCTCGATGAATGTTAAAGTGTTTTTTTTCTTATTATTATTTGATTATTTTTGCTTTTTTTTACATATGAATTTACCTTACATGCCTCGCGTGCAAGAATTCTCATAATTGATTTCCCTAATGAGCTAATTTTGTTTATTGCGTAGAGATATAATATATGTTTCAAATTACATACACTAGAAGAAATATAATAATTATAACTCGAAAAAAAAGTAAATAAAAAATTTCAAATTTTTTTATTTTTAAATAAAAATATTCTTTTTTTTTATTTTAACTTCTCATTTGAGCACCATAATAGTAGGTCATTTTTTGTATTTATAATATTTTTATCTTTTGGTTAAGGTCTGAATGTATTCCGATTAATGTGAAATTTTGCTTATACATTTGAGTTTCTAAATTAGGTGTAAAATTTTTATGAAATTTTATGCATGTGTTCGAAAAGTATATTTATATATTCGGCCAAAATTTCATGTAAGTTTATCCATTTCTTTTTTTTTCTTTTTTTTTTCTTTTTTCAAATCATGCGCGCAATCACCAAAAGTCTCCTTATAGAGAACATTCCCTTTAAAAATCAAATTACTATTTGATCAAACAGAAAGGGCTGAAATTATTTTGGACATAATTTCCCTTTTAAAAGACATTTTTTACATGGGGTTACACATTACCTTAAAATATTTTAAAAATTCAAATTTTAGTATAAATTATTAAAGAAATGATTTTTTTTAACTTTAAATTATAACTGATCCCTTAATTAATTAGAAAAACCCATATTTTTTATTCATAAATTTTTCTCAGTCGGAAAATATAGAAAAAATATTTTTATATCATGATGGTTTTATATGAGAATTCAAACGATTTTCAAATCTTACGTTCATTGAAAAGGCAATGGCGTATTTGAATAATATATTTAATGTTAAAATATGGATGCTAAAAATTCCGAATGGGGGTCTTAAAGTATTCAGATTAATTGAAATTTTCCTTATACATTTGTCAGAGTTTCTAAATTAGGTGTAAAATTTTTGATGAAATTATATGCATGCGTTCGAAAAATATAAAGCATTTTGTTTTACTCCTTTTACATATTTGACACGATGAATTTTTAATTTTTTTCAGTTTCTTTGTTATCAGTTCCTTAGAAAATATATAACTTAACAACATAATTGAAATATTCCCGATTGGAAAAGATTAAACTGAAAATCTGGGTGACAAAAATATAGTGTTAGCTAATATTTCGTAATATGCTGTGCAAGTTAGGTTTGCGTACAATATAAACCATGACAGCTACATTACGCTGTAAATCAAATGTAGATACTATTAAAAGGCTATAACAATACTTTATAGTGCCAAATTTCGTTTACTAAAATAATCAATTGGTAGTGGATATGATTATGCATCATGACCCTATAGGATTAAAAGTCTCTAAATATACATATTACTGTGTGAGTTTAGTATAATAGTGCTATTGAGTAGATTAGGATGTATTTAAATAAGTTCTTACAGCTAAATAGTATCGGCTAATCAACAAAACTGTTTAAATAAAATAAATAAATAAATAAATAAATAAAGGTTCCTAAATAAAATATAAGTATAGTAAATTCATTTAACATTTCCATAAGTACTTTTTTGCCAGATATTTTATTCAACTTCTCCATCAAATTCAGATTTTTCGTTGATTGGCAGGTAAGTAAAGGTTTCTATCTAGATATTAGGATAACATAAAATTCCTTTCCAAACTGATGCTTATCCAAAAAAATCACAACGTAAAATGAAATCCAAGATATACTACAAACATGATGTAGCACAACGAATAGGAAATTGCGTATATAAAATTAGTGAGACAAAAATGGGTTCAAGGGGATCCCCCTGAAAATTTTCATTTTATTTCTCAAAAAGTTACAAGAATAAGCGGTGCATTTGAATATATTTGCATAAATCCTTTCTTAATGTGGCGCTTCTAATTTTCAGAAGCTTCGATGAAACATATATCATTATATATTTAGATATAATTTAAGAATTTTAAATTGCGGATTGTAGGCTAATAAATATTTGCAAAGTGAGATTAAAAAAATAAAGACTTCCAGATGTGACGTTGTGGTCCCTGATCTGCAGATTTACTTGTTAAAAATTGTCATGTTAGATATTTTATTTGTCTAAATGAAACACAAACTATAAAATACATATAGTTTTAAGGAAATCCAATGAAAATGTAAATCCAATTTTAATTGGGGAATATCCTGCATTGTTATACTGTAATACGCAATATATTTTTCCAACAATATACGTGTCATTTTAAAATTACGTAATATCTTCATCCTCTTATAGAAGAAGGAATAATTATGAAAGGACCCTAAACTAAATTTTGTTGTGCATAGGAAATAGTTATTTATCCATAGGCATGCTTTTATGTACATTCTTCATATTTAATAACATCTTGAAACTCAGAAGTCGACATATTTCTCCAGTTTAGTCAAATCATAAAATTTAATGAGAAAATTTAAATACCTGGATAAATATGTTTGCTGCCTGAAAGCCTACACAGAATATAATTTCTGATTTAGTTTCATTTTTTACCGTTTTTCCACATGCATTAAAAACTCCTTCAAAATGTTTTATGGATATTAATGTACATTTTAATTATTCAATTGAAGTAATAAAAATAAAAGAAATGTACTAACATCTGAATGAAGTTATAAATAATAGATTTATTATCTGAGAAAAAATGCGTGAAATTATAATTTCTCGAAATATAAGAAAATGCCACCGTTTACATTTTCAATCTCCTCAAGTTAATGGAAAAATATACTAATTCACAAAAGTGTAAAACATTTATAAAAAATTTCTTTTCAACTATTTCTATAGCACAATATCACTCAGTTTTACAAATTATCAATGGAGATTAAATTTATGTGCTTAGACATTATTGGGTAAATTATATTTTAAAGCATCAGTAAAATAGTCAATTCAGTTTAGAAATTTTTATTGATTATCGCATCTAAAGAACATTCTTCTTTCTTTCAACACGCTAAAATTTAAAAAATAAAATTATTTTGGATAGTTTAAATTAATATAATTTTTATCAAATATAATATCATTTTAGAAATAAACTTAAACACACCAATGTAAATAGTTATAAATGTAAGTTGTTGTTGATTTTTTGAACAAGTTTGAATTAATTTAAATTATCCAAAATAATTTTATTTTTTAATTTTAGCGTGTTTAAAGAACGATGAATGTTCTTTAGATGCGATAATCAATAAAAACGTTTAATATTTTGACTTCAAACGTAACTTTTGAACCATTGAAAACTTTCTACGTTTTAAAGTATGTCTCTCTGTTAATTCGCCTACCACATTTATATAAAGTGCATGTAAATTGATCTACATTACACATATTTATTTTAATGCCTCTTAAGATGTCTAAGATAAAATAGGAATTTTCATTATTTTTAAACTACGTAGCCACTCATATTTTGAAAAATATATTTAACGTTTATTTATATGATATTTTTGTTTTTATTAATATATATATATATCTGTTTACGTACAGATGAAATTTTAATATGGTTTTATGTAGAGAAAAAAAACTAAATTCATTACAATGATTTAACACATGTTAACATGAAAAACACGCAAAGGTAAAATAATAAAAGTTTATAGCAGTGGAAAATCAAATAATAAAATTAAAACCATTATACACACTAATTCTTTTACGTACTTGTTATAATAGTAGTAACATTTTTATTAACATTGTAACATTAACAGTATTTATGAAAGCTCGTGCTCTTTCTCACTGAACTAATTAAAAAAATACCACATAGCCGCTTAAATACTTTTTAAAATTTTGATTTAAAATAATCCTGAGATTCAAATCGAAAGATTCATCACATTTTTATATCCTCACAAAATACAAAATTACAAACTTACATAAATAAAGAATATATTAGTAAATTTGTTATGGAATATAAAATATAAAGTAGAATGTATACATTTTTATATATTTATGACAATTTCCAAACTTGAATAAATATTTTAGTTATATAAAACAAGCACAAAAATATTGAAACCTACTTTATGTGTTCCTGCGTAAACATTAAAACATTGCTTTATGAACGGAAATGTACGCGTTTTCCCATGTAGTAAATAATTACTTTTTACTGTACTGTTTATTCTTAAGTTATATTACTTAGATTTGTAATTTCCTTTTTTCTCTAAGGTGTTTTTAGTTTAGTAGCTTGTAATATTTGTCTTGTCTGCAATTTAGAACCTTTAGTATGTTCATTTATTGAACTTAAAATGAAAATGTACAGTTAGATTCGTCTAGTAGAAATTAAAGTTTAAACCTTTACACTAAATTATTCATTTCACAGATATTAAAGCCTTGTTATTTTCAGTAGCTATTTTCCTTTTTTAGAGCATTTGAAAGTGGAAAATAATATTTAAAGTAACGAAAACTGTATTATTTCAGAAACAAAAGTTGACAGTTTGAATCTGTTTTAGTTGTAGAAATACAATTTTCGTGATATATGATATTGTCTGTCTCATTATACTTAAAACATAATTTATACTAAAAATATATGAATTACAAATACAGGGGTTAATGTAATATTTGTCTTGTCTGTAATTTAGAACCTTTAGTATATTCATTTATTGCACTTAAAATGAAAATGTACAGTTAGATTCGTCTAGTAGAAATTAAAGTTGAAACCTTTACACTAAATTATCCATTTCACATAAATTAAAGCCTTGTTATTTTCAGTAGCTATTTTCCTTTTTTAGAGCATTTGGAAGTGGAAAAGAATATTTAAAGTAACGAAAACTGTATTATTTCAGAAACAAAAGTTGACAGTTTGAATCTGCTTTAATTGTAGAAATACAATTTTCGTGATATTTGATATTGTCTGTCTCATTATACTTAAAACATAATTTATACTAAAAATATATGAATTACAAATACAGGGGTTAATGTAATATTTGTCTTGTCTGCAATTTAGAACCTTTAGTATATTCATTTATTGCACTTAAAATGAAAATGTACATTTAGATTCGTCTAGCAGAAATTTAAGTTGAAACCTTTACACTAAATTATTCATTTCACATATATTAAAGCCTTGTTATTTTCAGTAGCTATTTTCCTTTTTTAGAGTACTTGGAAGTGGAAAAGAATATTTAAAGTAACGAAAACTGTATTATTTCAGAAACAAAAGTTGACAGTTTGAATCTGCTTTAATTGTAGAAATACAATTTTCGTGATATTTGATATTGTGTGTCTCATTATACTTAAAACATAATTTATACTAAAAATATATGAATTACAAATACAGGGCTTAATGTAATATTTGTCTTGTATGCAATTTAGAACCTTTAGTATATTCATTTATTCCACGTAAAATGAAAATGTACAGTTAGATTCGTCTAGTAGAAATTAAAGTTGAAAACTTTACACTAAATTATTCATTTCACATATATTAAAGCCTTGTTATTTTCAGTAGCTATTTTCCTTTTTTAGAGTACTTGGAAGTGGAAAAGAATATTTAAAGTAACGAAAACTGTATTATTTCAGAAACAAAAGTTGACAGTTTGAATCTGCTTTAGTTGTAGAAATACAATTTTCGTGATATTTGAAATTGTCTGTCTCATTATACTTAAAACATAATTTATACTAAAAATATACGAATTACAAATACAGGGCTTAATAATAAAAAAAAAAATTAAAGAAAAGCGGAACAAGCGGACTTAACGCCTTGGGGACGAGCGACACATATACGTGACGCATAAGATGCTCAGAATCCTCGATTATTCCCACCAATAACTTTTTATTGTAAGCTTTGCCTTATTTAATGACAGCATTTCTGCAATTCATTTAGGCGAAAATTTCTGTTTTGAAAAACAGGTGGTAAAAGATTAAAAATTCTGTAAAGTACGCTCGTCACGAAGGGGTTAACTAGCGAAATTTGTGTGCCTTTTTTATGTTTTCCGGAGTAACCACCTCTTTTGTGTGGTGCATCACTGGTGTCCGTACGACCACGTTTAAATTCAGCAAACCAGTCAATAATGGTTGATTTACCTGATGCAGTGTCCGGATAAAGCTTATCAAGCGACTTAAAGCTTTAAACGAGCAGAACAAATGCTTACATCAATATAAATAAAAAGAAATGTTTTGTGCTAGCCGGTGCGTGATTTAGACAAAAGAAAACAAATGCATAACGTACGTGAAAAGAGGATTAAAAAAATCTCTAGCCAGTATACTGTTTTATTCTGTTATGTTTCTTATGTGGTGAAACTCCATGAGACTGAATAACTGCAGTGGTAAGACATTATTTCTATGTCAGAACAGACAGTTAGTGAAAATAAAAAATACGTAACATAATAATACACATTTCGTTTAATTGTTTATCCGGAAAAAAATAAAAATTGTATACAAATATAATAAAATATTGAATTAAAAGATATAATATATTCAATGCTCCCATTCGGTCAGTTTTTTGAATAACACTAGTTTCAAAGAAATATATTCTTTTACATTTCTCTTGGCAATTTTGCTGGAACCTACTCGGAATGTGTTTTTTGTAATGAAAATTTTCCTTCAAAAATACTGGTTTTATAATGGGTGCCTTATGCATTACAACAAAAAAATAACACATGGGCTGATAAGTTCCCGGTCTACCACACAGATGGCGTTGAAATCGCCGAACCGATGCTTTTTTAGTAAATACTATCCTTTGAAAGGTAGCAGAAAAAATGTCATGACGATTCCCTGTATGGATAAAACGTTAGAGTGGTTTTAGTTGAACGACTTTGTTGATAAACAAAACAATGGATAAGCAAGAATTTCAAGAATTGTTATTTGATGGGAATAAAACCGTTCAAACAAAAGCTTGGCTTGATAAGCGTTATCCGGACACTGCACCAGGTAAATCAACCATTATTGACTGGTTTTCTGAATTTAAACGTGGTCGTACGGACACCAGTGATGCACCACGCAAAAGAGGTGGTTACTCCGGAAAACATAAAAAAAGGTCACAAAATCGTTTTGGGGAACCGTAAAGTGAAGTTGCAGGAGATAGCTCAGAATATGAAGATATCCAAGGAATGTGTAGGTTTTATTTTGAATGAACATTTGTCTAGGAAAAATTGTTAGGTGCCGCGCGTGTTGACTTTTGACCAAAAACAACAACGAGTCGATGATTCTGAGCACTGTTTGGAGCTTTTTCGTTATAAAATTACGTTATTTATTATTAAGTTATTATTATTATTATTTATTTATTAAATTATTATTATTATTAAATTATTATTATTAAATTATTATGATTAAATTATTATTATTATTATTAAATTATTATTATTATTATTATTAAATTATTATTATTGTTATTAAATTGTTATTATTATTATTAAATTATTATTATTATTATTAAATTATTATTATTTATTATTAAAGTTATGCTATTTATTAAAGTTATGTTATTTATTAAAATTATAATATTATAAAGTTATGTTAAAAAGTTGTGTTTTCTTTATCAGCCCATGTGTTATAAATAAAATATATGTGAGTCCTCATCACATCATACCTCTTGTTTTCTATCAATCCTTGACACAATACATTTACAACATTTTCTCTAAGTCGGAGTACACTATTTTAGGTATTGAAAATGGTTATTTACTATTATACACTATTTGTATGCACTATACACTAATTGTATACAATATACACATTTAATTTTTTTTTAACTTTCTAGTTTACAAAGAACATTATTTTTTTAATATTATCTTGATGCGAAAATGTGTAATTTGTTTTTAAATATTTATTTTTTGTATCACAAAAATGAAAAATACAATAATCAGAATTATTAAGAGTGAAAAATTAATTTTAAGAATTTATTAATAAATATACTTTTAGTAAACATATAACGTGAAACTTGATCTTATAATAATAAAATTGTAAATATGAAAATGTTAATAAATTATGAATATGTATATGTTCATAATGTTGTATTGCTGTTGTCATTTCTATTATACCTACATGTAAAGCGGCGCATAATTTCGAGAATAAAAATGAAGGGTTATACACAGTATTTAAGAAGACCGTACATTGCTTGTTGTTTAACATGAGTCTCGATCCAATTACTCACTCGAAATACTTTCCATCTCATGCTAGGAATAAGTATGGATTTAATTCATAACTTTAGTTAACTTTTCTTTCATAATAATCATCATGTTTACAACTGAACTAACAAATGTTGCAAAATTTTTGATGACGTATAAAAAATTTCAATTCCATGTTTGACGTGCATGTTTTCCAATATTAAATACTTAATTTAAGTCTATGAAATGGAACATATCATTTTACAAATATTTCACTTACTAATTCCTTTAATTTACACTACAGAAAGAATAGGTGTAATAAAGATAATAACGACAATATAACAAAATGGATACAACGACCAATGTGTGAACGCACCCTGGATTACACGTGAAGTATAAAGTACAATCTACCAGAACTTCAACGGGTAAAGGTAAGAAGCTTTTACCTTGCCTTCTACTATTGAGTGACATAACTATTTACAACTGTATAACAAAAGGTGACTAAGAAAGTATAATTAAATTACAAACGAATAACTATATTATAATTGAATTATGAATAAACAGATATTCGGTAACATCTATTTGAATGATAACAGTTCGAGTAAATAACTGCTTTACAACAAATAACATTATGAGTCTGAAACTGCGTTCAATAAAAATAACGAATACAAAAGTAGTAGGGAATAAGAACAAAAAAAAACTTAATCATGGCATCATATAAAAACAGTCAACTAATAGATAAACTAAATGCACAGAAGTACGCCAACTGAGTGCTTTAAAATACAAATGATTCTCACGAAAGATGATCTCATAGAGACAATAACAGAAACTCATCCAGCTCTAACGGTAACGGACCTCCACGGAGACACCTGATGAATCGCCAGAAAGCAACCGACGACTTCGTCGTCGGAACCCCATAAAACGAAGCGGTCTCTAGGTCATATGCCGAGCTCCAGACGACTCTTGCTTTTCCACGGCTGCTAAACGTCGAGTTTTAGGGATGAAGAAAACGACTAGTTTATTTGCCGTGGCACTCGTGTGGCAGGAGGAGTTTCTCGCCAACCCGGGAACACGAAAAAACTCGGTCCCTGACGCATATACACGTCTTTGCTAGGGGCGTCTCCTTAGAAATGGCTTTGCTTCCGGTGAGTTTCCGCAGGGATCAAAGGATCTAGAGTATTTACAAACGATGGTAAAGTTATACTGTCTAGATCAGTAAAATTTCTTGAAAATAAACTTCCATACATTCAAAACAATAATAACCCGGAAGAAAACAAACCAAAACATTTAGAAAACGAACAAATAATTGAAAAGAACTCACATGAAATATTGATATAGATCACACCTGAAGAATGTGAACCACTCGCAAACAATCTACAAATGAACCGCGAAGATCGAAAAGGACTAATAGGGGAGTACGTCCGATCACTTCGCATACACAGTCAAAAACACAATTTATGAACCCGAAGATTGGGAAGACATGATGAACATTGAAAATCCAATTGAAAGGCAGAATTATCTGAATGCTGTACAAGAAGAGATAGATTCGCTGAAGGAAAATAATACTTGGCAACTAGTGAAACCTCCACAGGGAAAGAAGTTTATAGGCTGCAAATGGACTTAGGTCAAATATGATGATACGGGAAACGTAAAGAGATATAAGGCTTGCCTTGTCGCGAAAGACTTCACAAATATATGGTGAACATTATGATGAGACATTTGCCCCAGTGGTGTTTCACACGACAATCCGCAACTTTCTAGCCGCGGCGGTGTACCACGTATTTAACGTGAACCCCATTTACATCAAAACCGCTTTTCTACACTAAGAACTAAACGAAGATATATACATGACACAACCCGAAGATCATGAAATGCCTGACAAAAATAATAAAGAATGCAAGTTGTCGAATGCCATATACGGCCTGAAACAGGCTGCGAGAGCCTGGAACGCGAAAATAAATGAAACTTTAAAACAGATGAACTTTGTACAAAGCACAATAAATACTTGCTTATTTACGCACAAAGAGAAATATAAGGAATACACTGTTTACATAATCGTGTTGTATGTAAGCTACTTATTGGTAGTAGGAAACAAAGAAAACATTGAAAAATTTTTAGAAAAATTGAAACTTCAATTCGAGGTAAGCGACCTAGGTGAAGTCACCAACTATCTAGGACTAAGCATAAAGAAATTAAATAACGGCTACGCTCTAAATCAAACAACGAAAATTAATGAGATAATAAACACATTCAACCTAAAAGAAAGTAAACCATATAGCACTCCTATGAACACAGGATACCTAAGAATAGACAAAAACGAAAACCTTTTTCAAAACAACTACAAATACAGTCAAGGTATCGAGCACTATTATACTTAGCTACTGTCACCTGACCAGACATATTAACCGCCGTAAATATACTTAGTCGGAAAAATGAGAAACCAACGGAAATAGACTGGAAAGCACTAATACGAGTGATGCGATATCTAAATTCAACAGAAAAATTAAACATCATTATAAATACCGAACATGCCCCAATCCTAGAAGCATACTAAAAGGCTAATTGAGCACAAGGTTCCGAGACTCGGAAATCAACATCCGGGAACGTGTACATGATAGGCAAGACCCAATTTACTATGTATCCAAACGTCAGTCATGCATTGCTCAATCGTCCGCTGAAGCGGGATATATAGCAGCAGCAAGCGCAGCTAATGAACTTGTATGGCTTATAAAACCCCTAGAAGATCTCGATTTACCACAAAAACATCCGATATCACTTTATCAGGACAATCTTTCAGCAATAAAGTTGACAGAATCCAAAAAGCATTCCAACAGAACGAAACACATAGACGTGAAGTACCACGTTATAAAACATTTAAGAGAAACGGGAATTATAGAGCTAATATACTGTGCCAACAAAGCCATGGTTACGGACGTCCTAAATAAGAACGCACCCAAAATGAATACCTAAAGAACCGCGAAAGACTGAAACTACAAGAGTTTCCTTCACCCCGGGATTAAAGGGGGTATATTGTGAACCTATCCATCCGTTTAATAATCTCAGGCTTTTGGAATAGAGAGAACCAAATATGCTAGTTTATGCGTAGAACAGAATCACACGCCACATGGCCTTTCATGACGTAAACTGCACGAGTCTGAAATTTTGAACTTCTTGATCCCGTGCCTGGATATCTGGACTCGCAAGAGCAAGAACTGAAAAAGGACTATATTCCGATTTTAATTAGTGTAATTTTGATTCTCAATGTATAAAGACATCTTTTTCACTCGCTCCTAAAGCGAGAATTAATTTCTTAAATAATGTCTGTAACAGTGTGGCGTACGTGTTTTGTAATAATAAATACTTAATTTAAGACTATGAAATAGAACATATTATTTTACAAATATTTCACTTACTAGTTCATTTAACTTACACTACAGAAAGAATAGGTGTAATAAAGAAAATAACAACAACGTAACCAAATGGATACAACGACCAATGTGTGAACGCACCCTGGATTACACGTGAAGTATAAAGCACAATTTACCACAACTTCAACGGATAAAGGTAAGAAGCTTTTACCTTACCTTCTACAATTGAGTGGCATAACTATTTGCAACTGTATAACTAAAGGTGACTAAGAAAGCATCATTAAATTACAAACTGTTATCATTAATAACTGTTTTACAACAATTTCTATATTTAGGCTTTTTTCTTAAATTGTTAGCAAATGATAAATTATAATGTAAATGATTTATTCACCCTTTTATCGGTTCACCTATTTGCTTTACGTTTAATATATATATATATATATATATATATATATATATATATATATATATATCAATTAAATGTTTTTATTCAATAACAATGAAATATGTTAAAGTTGTACTAACTACCATTTTAAATTGGAGACAAATAAAAATTTTTGAAAGAAAATCAAGCTTAAGATTTTACAAAGAAATGTCATACCGAAATATTTTTTTTTCTTTCATGTTGTAGAGAACAAATATATATATATATATATATATATATATATATATATATATATATATATATATATATATATATATATCAAAAGAATTTATTCTACTTCACATTTTAATGTATATATATATATATAAAAAAAAAGGTGAATAGAAAATTGTTATGCACCATCTACCAGAAATTGATATTTTTTGTCTGGGAAAAAGGTACTATGAATCCTTATTCAATGTAAGAAAATATATGTTGATTTTTACCACAGAAGACCGGATTTTTTTTAATAGAAAAAAAAAACACTAATAGTTATCCATATGTTCAATGCAAAATTGTATTAATTTTTATATTAATTTATTTAAAAAAAAACTTATCGCAAAACACGAATAAATTTATTAATGCTTTCTGAATAAAGCTATGTATCAACGGACATTTTTAAAAAGTGCATTAATTTTATATAACTGTAAACAATAACATACATATATTGTCAGAATACTGTTCTAGGAATATATACAAGTCATATTGGATTTAGTTTCACGCATTTTGTTTTATGTACAAGTTATCTTTTGAATTAAAGTTATTAAATAAATGTAGTTACATTTAATGTGTATTTTTTGCAAAATAAATATTTGTGCGGCAACTTAACATAACAGATTTTGTAGTACATTCGATTCAAATTTTACCAGATCATTGTAAGTATATTTTTTGAAATTTTAATAAGAATTTCATCTTTAGTATTGTTAGATAATCTAAAATGAACACACTTTGATTACTAAGACATTAAGTGCAAATTGTGCTTTAGAATAAATCATAAAATAATTTTATTGTTTACTTTAACGAATCGAAATAATCTTTATTTAAAAAAATGTTTTACTATATAAAAATAGCGTACAGTGACTTATACGGAGTAGGAACATGAACAATAAACATTAATGTGCACACAAAAATCTGATATTGAGGATAATGTCACACGCAAATAAAAAAATATATATACTAGGGGGCCTACCCCCTGCGAGCTACGCTCTCCAACCCCCGCTCAGACTTCGAGGCCTCTAAAAACATGACAGCGTGCTTTATTTTAAAAATATTGGTAAATCTGTAATTGGGTTGCCATGATTTTAACATTTTAATGGGACATTTTTCGATTATCATGGCCTCATACACAGCTGTTGCGACAACTGACGACTGTTTTCGGGATTGATAAGTAAAATCAATTACTACTTCAAAACCAGCTTGTATAAAATGGTTAGGTTTAAATTGTGACTACCTCTCGGACTTTTATAACAACAATCTCTATTCTATTCTTCCTTTGCGTTTAAGGATGAGAAAAATTCCATCTGCTTGTGAATAACATTAAGAACCACGGTATTGAAAAGTACTATGTTATAAACATTTTCAGTAACAGGTTTTAATTTTCTCTCTATTTTAGTGCACCATCATGCATATTTTCATGTTATTTTAAGTATGTAAATTATTTTTTTTATTAATATGTATATACGAATTTTCTAATAATTATTTATCATACAAAATTAATTAAATATTTTGTGCATGCATGCCTGCATTTATTCGGCATCAATTGATGAGATATTTAAACAAATTTGCTATCCGCGTTAATTTTACACCATGTTCTGTCACTTGAATATTGTCCATAAAAAAATTGGGTACTTTTCCATTATAGGATCCTTTGCTTTTAGGTTTGGGAGTTTATTCGAGCTTCAAAAAGGGATAGATTCGTTAATATACATAGATTTGTTGCCAAAAGTTATGTAAATAAACCCAATGAACTTTTGGTGCTTTTCTATTATAGGGATCTTGACGCTTTTTTAAAAAGCTTGGTGGAAAAAACCAAGCAGGATAGAAAACCAAGCAGGATATTTTATTCTTCCGTTCAGTTGGGCAATTATTATTTTATATATTAGTTTCAAATATCCGAATTAATGATTTTATAAATTCGTTTAGTTAAATTTTACAAAAAAATAACAAAATGATATCAATAAATAATAATTACTATTAATTCCTTTCCCCCCCCCCTTTCTTTTGCGTTTACCTAAATGACGTCATTTGGACGAATTTATTCAAAATATTTTCAGTTTATAAATTAAATTAAATGCTGACAGACGATTGAATCCTGACGATAGAAATGTGATTTTTTTTTTCAAATTTTCCTGAAAAACATAATTTAATCATAATCTTGTCTTTATTATCGATTGAAATAAAAGATAAATTCAATTTCAATTTGAAAATGACGGATAAAAAGAAATCAATAATCCCTATCGGGATCCTTTTCAATTTTTTCCCTTTTTTGTCACAAAAAACTGAGTAATTAGTTGCCATCATTACAGAAATGTCATTAAAATTAGAAAAAAATTAATATCTCGAAAACTAATTCCAATTTCAAAATTCTATTACCAGTTTTGACATCCGCGGATTTTTATGAACAATTGGTATTAATTTCACCATCAAGCGTTAAATATTTTATTAAAAATAGCCTTGAAACATAATCAGTCGTTTAATCAGTCGTTTCATAAAATCGTTTCATAAATTCGTTTCATAAAATCGTTTCACAAATTCGTTTCATTAGGATTTTATATATATAGGGTAGATTAACTTTAGAAATTGTTTTGGAACAGCATTTGATAAACTCTAAAATGCTAATGTAATTCTTTATATATATATATATATAAAACAGAAAAAAATGTGTGTATTTTTACAATTTAAATAAAATAAAAAATACCAAAAAATTATATATTTATTTTATTTCTCTAGTCATTTTTCCATTGTGTTTCACTAGTGCAAATCATCTACTGCAAACCCTGTATGACTCTATATTTTTTTTTAAAGTGAAATACAGAAAAATAGAAGCATGGGAGATTTCTTTTAAAATAATCATTTGTACTTAAGGAAAT
Source organism: Maratus michaelseni (assembly GCA_963931845.1). Taxonomy (NCBI): domain Eukaryota; kingdom Metazoa; phylum Arthropoda; class Arachnida; order Araneae; family Salticidae; genus Maratus; species Maratus michaelseni. Next base: position 300,013,829 of record OZ007593.1, on the reverse strand, counting down.
TTTTCGCATTCATTAAAGTATTTGAAAAAACATATTTAATAAAATATAAATTAATAGTTAAACTTTAATATAGTATTTTTCATAATTGAGTTTCATAATAAAGAATAACACTCTGTTTTCAGTGTATTAAAAAGCATATTTTGTAAACAAATATTTATTTACGTACAAGATCATTATGTGGAATTATTTACAGAAAACACATTTGTTATTTAATATTGCGAATCTAAAATTACGTATATTTACACAAAATAGCACAGACAGACTTTACACACACACAAACTTATAACACAGAATTATTTCTTTAGAACTCATTTTTATTTCATCAAAAAACTCAGGACACATCCCATATCTTAATTAAGAGTGTTTGGCAAATAAAAGTAACGTTGGAATTTCAATTATATACTGAATGCAAAAAGAAACTACTTTAACGAATCTGCTTGTGCTACATTCCTTTTTACGTAACTCCATATAGAACTAGTACTTGAAAGAATCTTAATTACAGTCAGTATTGACATCATCAAAGGAGAATCATCCAACTAAACTTGTCCTTTGAGAATAAAATACCTTTTATTCATTTAGAAATATAATTAAGGTTAAACCTTCAAAGGATGATGACGATTGCTTCTATATTGAGATGGAGATAAAATACTTTTGTAAAATGAAACAAGTTAAACATTTTAAAGAATTTAACATAAAAATTACTGCAGAGTACTTTACGTTTGATAATAAAATTATGTGATTTTTAACTTTTTGGACATGATTTCCAATCATTGATATTGCCCGCTTACACGTATTTCATTATTTCGAATGTTGTTTGGTGTATGGAATTTAGTAAATTTAATGATTTTAATACCTATCAGTTAATAATTATATGCTGAACTGGATTTTGTCATTGTGTTGTTTGAAATTTAATTTTAATGTCTCGTTAGTAACAGTTCATGGCTTTAAACTAATTATGACATCTTGTTTAGAGCTCAAGAAAACACAGAATATCCAGAATACCGTTTGGAAAGGTTAGTGTAAAGTGTTTTATTAATAACTTCGCTTAAATTGCTTGTATCTGCAAAAACGTTAATTTAACATCCATAAATTGATAAACTATTAACGATTGCTTAGTTTAAGTTATTATACACCTATTATAAATGATGTTAACAGTTATCTGTTAAAAACTTGATTTCAATTTGCTATATAATATTCATTTTTTTGTAAGAATTTGTGACACATATAAAACTTAAAATCATTTTTTAAATAGTTAATTAATATTTATTTCGCTACAACAATATGATTTTTACTGTTTTAATTTCTTTTTTAATTTCTCATATACAGGATGTTTAAAAAATGACCGGTATATTTGAAAAATCAATAAAAACTAAACGGGCAGCGATACCGTTTGTTACAATATGCTTGGGACAACAGTAAATTTTCAGGCAAACAAAGTTTCGAAATTAGTTACAATGTCCAACAACAGATGGCGCTGCAGGCAATTTGAAAGATACAGAAGAAAACGCAGTCTGTGAGGTCGCCATTCTGTAAGTGTGGTCTTTCTGCTGTAAGTGTGTGCTGTTCACAGATTGCAAGTTTGCTGTGAAAAACCGGTTTATTCCTTAGAACAGAGGATTTTTCTGGTGTTGGAATTCCACCGCCTAGAACACAGTTTTCAGCGGACGTTTAATGTAACCAAAGGACCGAAAAGCGATACAATAAAGAATATGTTTGAAAAATTTCAACGGACTGGGAGCGTGAAGGATGAACGTGCTGGAAAGGTAGGCCGACCGCGTACGGCAACCACAGAGGGCAATGCCCAACTTGTGCAGCAGGTGATCCAACAGCGGCCTCAGGTTTCCATTCGCCGTGTTGCAACTGCGGTCCAAATAAAGCCAACGTCCACGTGTCGTCTCACGCGCCAGAGAATTTTCCAGATTGAAGCGCCACCTGTCGTTTAAAATTGTAACTAATTTCGAAAGTTTGTCTGCCTGAAAATTTACTGTTGTTCCAAGCATATTTCAACAAACGGTGTATTTCTATCGCTGCCCCTTTAGTTTTTATTGATTTTTCAAATATACCGGTCATTTTTGAAACACCCTGTATATTAGGCTACATCAAAAGTATTTTCGTTTTTTGAATGTTTTTATACCATAGCCTGTAACTGGCACTTTCTAACCTCTATTGTTGAACTTAAAATGTTATTTAAGAGAATACATGTTCTTCTATATTCTATAATCATAAAGGCTTCTTTCTTTCATTTTTAAGTTACGCAAAGAGTGATACAAATGTTGAGATTTTATGCATCTTAAGGCATGATTTTAAACTAGTGCTTAAAATCAATGAAGCTGAGCTAACAAATCGTGCAGTTGGCGGCCAGGACAATTGTTGTGTCGGGACAGTTCAAAACAAATCCAAACACTTTAATGAAGTGGATCTCAGCCTTGAAATCAAACCATTAATTGACAGTACAAGTTTGATAAGATTAAGAGAAAAAAAGGATGAATTCATTCTTTGTAATAAATTTCGATGCCAAAAATTAACAAAACTACATATTTAAGAATTATTAATGTTGGATTGTATAGTTTTGTTAATTTTTAGCATCAAAATTTATATTGAAAAAAAAAAAAAAAAAAAAAAAGTCAAAATTTATTTGTCACTTCTGGGTTTCATTTCAAGGATGAGATCCTGTTCCTTAACACGTTTGGATTTGTTTTGAACTGCCCAGACACTACTCTTGCCCTGGTATCCAACTGCACGAGTTTTGAGGACAGCTTTATTGGTTTTAAGGCCTAGTTTAAAATCATGTCTTAAGATGCATAAAATCTCAGCATTTGTATCACTCTTTACGTAACCTAAAAATGAAAGACAGAAGCCTTTATGACTGTAGAATATAGAACGACATGTATTCTGATAAATAACATTTTAATTTCAACAATAGGGATGATAAAGTGTCAGCTACTGGCTTTGGTATAAAAACATTCAAAAAACAAAAACAATTCCATACAGCCTAATATTATTAGTAGAACCACCGGGTGTTACCTGTAATTTATTCATATATATCACGCTACGATGGTATTTTTTTTCAAACGAATCTACGGTTAGGGACACAGCGTCTTCGGCAACGTAAACCCGGGCAGGCTATTTGCACTCCATAGGAATTTATACATATTTATAAAAGGATTTGCGATTAATATATTTATATATTTATATATGTTTATAAAATCATAAAATGAGAAAAAAAAATAAAAATAAAAAACTTATAGAAATGTTTTTTTGTGGCTTTATTGTTTTACTAAATTGCCGTTGTACGCATTTAAATAGCGCGGATTTAATGAATGACATGGAATATATATTGTATTTCAGACGGTATTAAATAAACATTTTATACAGGGAACGTGGTATTTTTCATTGAACACTCATATAAAATCCCGTATCTTATGTTTTATTTAAATTTGATATCTTAATATATCGCAGAAATTTCACATATAATTCTAATATATTTTTCACTTTCCATGTATTAAAATATATTACTAAAAATAGTTCTTTTTTTTTACCAAAATTGATAATCACCGAATTTTTAAAAAAATTCTTCTTTCGAAATCTCACAATTTTAGTTAAACCGCAAATAAAACAAAATGAGCTAAATAGATAAAACTGCATGCAGATTTACAGACATATTATATATACATACTGGGTATATGCACTTGCTTTCGAAAAAAAAACGCTTTGATGACCTTGTCTTTGTATTTAGGTAAATAGTAGCTACATGAATGTTTCAAAGTAACCACGTTACAGTTTGCATATATGCAGGTTACCAATCCATTTTGCAACTTATTTTATATGCTAAGAATAAGAATTAAATTTTATTTCAATGTTTCTTTTCAGGTAATATGATATGAAGAAAATAAAGTTGAAAAGCATTACCAAAAAAACCAATTTTCAAATGTAACATCGTAATTGTTTTCCTAATATTACATTCCATTTTTATTATACATCTTGGTACATTTAAATATTCAAATTTAGAAACATTGTTTGCGTTTGTTGAGTAGCACGGTTTCTCAAAACATCTTGTCATTAATGAACAAATGAATGTATAATTATTCTAAATCAGCAATTGATATAGGACACAGTGCACAGATGACTATTGTATTATTCCAATTTACAATGGTAAAAAATAAGTTAAATATATCATATTGCCTGTCTCGAAAACTTTAAATCTTTTTCATCATTTTTACACTTAATTATTCTATAAAACACTATAATAAGACATAAAATAAAATACGCTAAAGTAAAATATATTTCTCTAAGAATAAAAAGCATATGATGTATTAATGCTAAAACATTCATTGAAAAGTGTCTCTACTGTTTCATAATTTACCTCCTGGATTTGTATTATGAAAAATAAAATAGAAAAAAATTGAACGTTATATTAAGAACCTTAAGCAATTGTTCACACAGTAATTTTGCAAGATAATGTTACACAATATTTTTACATAGAATTTAAAAACTTAACAACATAAAATAACAATGTTTTTTAGAGGAAAAGTTTACTAAAATTTAAGTAACAAAATTGTTAGATATTCACTAAGACATTTGTTCTCAATTTTAATAAAACAATTATTTTTCAATTTGAAAATGCTGATTATTTAAATTTTTTAAGGAAATAATATTCTGTAATCTTTCAATACAGTTGAATAATTATAGTCTCTTTAGTAAGACGAAGTTTTAAATGAATATGTATTTAGTAAATTTTTAAGCATTAATTCATCAATTTTGAAAAATGTAAGAAATAAAACAAACTCGTATCGAATAGATTAAATTAGAAATACACATAATATTAAATATTTAATGAATAATATCTTTAAATGAAAAAAACTAATGGTGCACCATAATATTGTTCCAAAATTGCCGAAATGATAATAAAATTTACAGTGTAATTAATTTAGATTTGTTTTAAAAAGCCAAGGTCTGAATCGGTGAAATAATTTTATTAGAATACTACTTTAGAAATAAACTGTAATAATTTGAATTCATATCCCAAATATCAAATAAAGAACGTAATATATATATATTCATTAGCGAAGTTTAAAAGTAACCAATCATAGATATCCAAATGAAATCGTTTGCGATTGAAGACTGAATTAACTCAGTGGAGCGGTCTTATTTATATCACCTTTCTTGATGACATCAACTGAACGTGAACTGATTAAATACTTCCGGGAGTCAAGATATTTAGAGGGACGTCGACGTTTGCGTTTTTCGAAATTACGAAATAACTCTTTGGTAACTAAAATAGTCTCAAAAGTCGCCAGATACCCAAGAAGATCGCCAAATTCATTACCAAAGTCAATCATTTAATAGTATAATGTATGATCTTAGCAGTTCATCGTTAATGGCTCCTTCCCATTCTTTAGATTTTCAATTTTGGATTTTCTTTTTACTGTGGAACGAACCGAACAATCAATTTTGTTTTATCACAACTTATTATTTTTTTTTTACTTGTAAATATCGAACAATTTCAATGGTTGCACCGTCGAATATAGGGAAAAAAAACTTCGAAATGCAATTCTTTTGAAAACTGTGTCTCTATTTAGTGATTTCCTATGTATTTTTTTTATTTCAAAAGCATGATTTAGAAATCTATCTCAAAAAATGACGTGCAACGCAATTGCGAAAGATTAATCCGCTTGGAAATGAAATAATGTGAATAATTCAGCATTAGATTGTTTCAGTGTATCATTCCATAAATACATTGCAAAAATAAATTAAAACAAACAACTAAATAATTCAATAAATTTGGAATTTAACAGACATTTAATCGAACTACATGCTTAAACACTGAAGCAGAGCTAGTCAAAAAGTTTGCTATAAGTAGAAAAATACTTCATTAGTAACCTTTGACATGGGGCTAATAGAAACGAAAAGTAAAATGATTTTTGGTTTCGTTAATGGAAAATTTAAGAAAATATACTAAATGTTTAAACGGTGTTAAATATTTAAATTAAAAAGGTTTTTGTAACCCATGCTGAATTGGATGGTACCTATAATAATAAAGAAGTATGTTCATTTGTAGGCATAATAATCTGCGTGCTATTTTTTAAAGGTATATTTACACATGTTTCTTTATTTTTTGCGTCTAAATAATTCAATAAATTTGGAATTTAACATACATTTAATCGAACTACATGCTTGAACACACTGAAGCAGAGCTAGTCAAAAAGTTTGCTATAAGTAGAAAAATACTTCATTAGTAACCTTTGACATGGGGCTAATAGAAACGAAAAGTAAAATGATTTTTGGTTTAGTTAATGGAAAATTTAAGAAAATGTACTAAAATGTTTAAACGGTGTTAAATATTTAAAATAAAAAAGGTTTTTGTAGCCCATGCTGAATTGGATGGTACCTATAATAATAAAGAAGTATGTTCATTTGTAGGCATAATAATCTGCGTGCGATTTTTTAAAGATATATTTGCACATGTTTCTTTATTTTTGGTCTATAAATTTTCTTTTTAAAATACGTATAATGGATATTTTTTATAAATGATTTAGGAAAGGAGTTTAATGTTATTCCTATGTGTGTTTTACAATATTTTATTTAAAATAATGTTAAAGTATTGTATAATTTATGTCTATGAAATAAAATATGTAGCTTCGATGACGAATTTGTATTTGTGTTCGGCTTATTCTTTTAAACTGAAAAAATAAAGATTAGAGTAAAAAGATAATACCAAATGGGAAAATTTACATTATCTGATTGTTAATTTAGAATTTTAATTCTTCCAGTTAAAACACATTTAGTTAAATTTATCATTTAGGGAATAAAATATATTTTTACTAATTGCCATTTTGATAATTTTTATATTTTCATGGTATTCATTTTTAAAATTAGAATAAAAAGCGTGGAAATTCTCATGATACATTTTAATAGAAATATTTAAAGAAGCATGAATACAAACCATTCAAAATATTAAGTGAAGGAATATGATTAACTATCAAAATTTTAATTGGTTCGTACATCTAACTGATAATCACTAATCATTGAACTGTAATTTTATAAATGGAAATCAATGGATCCCAACCTTTCTCTGTTCGCAAGCCACCTAATCATCTCAAAAATCACAATAACTCCTCTATCTCTTACAAATATTTCTTAATTATTAAAATGTTTATTCTTATTAATATAGAGGAAATAATAATTAACACATATTTTTTATTTATTAAAAAGCTAATTTCTATTAATATGAAGGCGACAATAATCCAAATTTGTCAGCTTACCAAACAGGTAGGAATGTGTCACAAATAGTTTTTTTAATATAACTCGATAAATGCAACAACGTCCCGCATATTTGCCTTATACCTTGTATAAGGGGGATTCTTTATTTTATTCAGATTAACTCAGATTTAAAAAAAACGCTCATATTGTCTCATTATTTATATTTAAATTTTTTTTTAAAGGAACTTTCATATTAGAATTTAAGTTTAACATAATTGGTACATTTAATAATGGATTTTAGTAATTGATTAAGAAAGATGGAAAGTAGTTGAATACTAAGATCTATGTATGATTAACATAATACAGAAGAAGTCATATTGGACACTCATCTTAATCGGTTTTAACTAATCAATTTCGATTTCAACCATGATACTCTTCTCTGTTAACGTTCTTTCCCTCCCCCGCCAATGCCAGTTGATCGTCTTGTGTAATTTTTTTTTCATTTGTATAAACTGATTTAAAATTATAAAATTCATATGTCATTTGTAATGTAATGTCATATTTGTGTATTGTGTACGGGGCTTTCACCAAGGACATGATATATTAACTAATCACCCAATTACTTCTGTGATGCCTTTTTGGAAATTTATTAAATTTATAAGGTTGGTAGTACGTCGTTCAACTATTTCAATTATTTATTTAGTGAAAATTTGTTCTAGACAGTCAGTTTTGGTTATATCCTTGAGTACATTTATCTGTGAAAATATCTCCATCTAAAATTTTACAGGACAAATGAAAAATAACCGTTCTCATTTAATAAATTTTAATCTATAAAGTTGCACAAAAATTCAAAAATACAAGTAAGGCGAATTAAAAAAATCAATAAACCCGACTGCGTATAAAGCAAATTTTTTTTTTTCGTTTTTACCGCCATTTTGTATTTTACGGCCGCGATTTTCAATTTATGAAAACAAAACCTAGCCTATAACCATTGGACGGATAAGACGAATCAATAGACACCTCATTCATTAAAATCCATCCAGCCGTTGGGATGTTTCGAGGGTATAAAGAAATCCACATACGCACCCACATACATACCCAGGTACGCGTCAAACACATAACCCTTCTTGGCAGTCGGATAATAACTCTAATCAGAAAAATTATACACATTTTTAATTACAAAAAAAGGTCCAAATATTGTAAATGTTTTTTACTTTCTTCTATCTTTACAAGAAGAAAGTATTGGATTCATGAAAATTTTCGACTTCCGGGTTTTGACGGATATATACGTTTTAGAAGGTCCTGAACACGATTTGACTATTTTTAGAATATCTGTCTGTCTGTCTGTCTGTCTGTATGTGACAAAAATTTGTGGGCGTTCTATCTCAAGAACTAATGCTTTTAATTTAATTTAATTTATTAAAACTTTATATTCAGTTAGTCCCTGATATAAATTGGTGCTGATAATTTTTTGGTGAAAATCACCCAGCAGGTGACGCTGCTATGCTGCATTTTTCGCTATTTCCGCAATAGCTCTATCTCAAGAACTAATTCACTGATTTTCATCAAACTTCAGATTCAGTTAGACCTTGACATAAATAGACGCTGATTACGTTTTGGTGTAGATATCCTAACAGGTGGCGCGGCTATGCTACTTTTTGCATGATTTTCACGATAGCTGCATCTCAAGAACTAATGCACGGAATTTCATCAAACTTCAGATTATGTTACATTTGGACATAAATAGGTGCTGATTACATTTTGGTGTAAATAGCCCAACAGGTGGCACTGCTATGCTACTTTTTTCATTATTATCACGATAACTATATCTCAAGAACTAATGCACGGATTTTCATAAACATTAGATTCAGTTAGATGTTGACATAAGTTGTTGTTGATTAGGTTTTTGTCTAAATCTCCCAACAGGTTGCGTTGCTATGCTACATTTTGCAGGATTTACACGATTTTAGCTATCGTCATATCTTAAGAACTAATGCACGGAATTTAATAAAACTTTAGATTCAGTTGGATCTTGATATAAATTGGTGCTGATACTTTTTAGTGTATGCGAAACCTGTGTGAGATAGAAGAAAGTTTTGGGATTGGCACATACGACTAGTTTTTTATGATAATTTATTAGAAACCCCTTATCAGAACTTCTTTAAAAAAAGGTATTGGAATTGCTGCCTACTCTTCCCTCTTTCTTTTTGGCTCTCAGAGTCGTAGTACGACTAACATTTACTACCCCTTTTACAATAACGAACATTTTCAACTTTAACGTCTGATCACCTCCCTATGCAAAAAAATATTGATCGCATTTCTACCCTCCCGTCTCTTTCTTCAAATTTCAGTGTTTACTGCCGTATTTATACTTAAATTCTTAATAATGTACTACTCTTGTTTTTTCGACGGGAAAAATAGTCTGTAGCGTATTTTAATCATGTTACACTATTTCAAAAATAATGAAATGTATATATACTTCTGAGGTGCATTAAAAAATACCGTAGGACAGCATTTATCGTTTATTTACAGGTACACAAAAAATATTCGGTTATAGTATCGCGTAAGATCAATAATTACGGGAAGTGCGTTTTCAACTTTGGCTTGTTATTTTTAGTTTAAATATTTTTTTTCCATCCTGCATGGTATGTGTATATTCCATAGATCATATACTGGACTACGTATAAGAATTTGAAAGCAATTTCGCCTATGGGAGTGAATTGCGAAATGACAGTGATTATTTTTGTAATACATTTGCCACCTTAATTATATCGAGTACGCTATTAGTAGACATTTGCAAGAATATACATGTTTATAGACAATAATTAAACACATTTACAAGTCTACGCAAAGAACTGGATTACCGTTTATGAATGGTAATTACTGGAAGTGCGATTTTAGTTGTGTTAAGCGTTTTAAATCCAATTTAATCGTAATATGCGGAGCGTATAAAAAACTGTAGATAATGAAGAGGGTTTCATAAAAAAAATCATGTAAATTTTCGTCTGTTGTCTGAAATTGCTAAATATGACTTTTCAAAACTGTATGCATAGTCTAAATAAACTGAATTATGCAGTATATGTACAAATATATTGTGTTTTATTCAGAGGTGCACAAAATAATTTGATTACCTTTTCCGGCTATTACTTTTCCATCCGTGATTGCTGAAATTGGGTTTTTAGATGTGCTACATATATTTTTTAATTTGTTTATGTAAGATACTGCATTTAATCTTATTAAACGGTGGCGTTTCGTTACAGTTTTTTGGAAGTGAATGAAAGTCTTTCAAACGTATCCCTGACGCTTGACGCATGCCCAAAGCTTCATTTTCTTTCTTTTTATAAACAGATTCTTTATATAGTAAATCTGATTCTTAACTTCATAAAACACACCATAAGATTTGTCCATTTAAAAAATGAATTAAAATTAGAATTACATATAATGTTTTAAAATTTTGAACATACTCATATATTGAAAACACACAAAGTGAGAAAACATAATTTACAGATTTTAATTCTAAACTAGCTGTTTAACCCGTTCTACGCACGGGAGTTCATGAATTTATTTCTAAAACCAAAATTAAAACTAAAAATCAGTACAACGGAATGTATTTATGTAATATGTAGAATAATATTTATCCACTACTGTGCATTTTTTTAATGAAATTTAATTAAAACGATATTTATGGAATAAGGGTATAAATAGAATAAAAAGTTTTGTTGATGTATGTGATAAAATGTTTTTCTTCATTTTTTAAAAGAGGTAATAATTAATCACAATTAAACTATTTGAATGCGAGGTAAAATAATTATCGTAATATCTCACATTGCAGTAAATATTTAGAACTGGTTAGAACTCGCGTGATTACGGGTTAAACATAAAAAAGGCAAAAATTCGCCAAAAACATCAAATAAAAAACCAATCTATTTCAAATTTTCTACTTTTTTTCCCCAATCGTTCATTGGCCACCTACCAGCAACCCGTGTGCCAAATTTCGTAGCCCTGCACCCTCTGGTTTCTGAAACCTGCACCCTCTGGAGTTTTTGAGGTTGCATAGATAGATACGCGTACGGATTTTAATAGGGTAGATGATATAAAGGGAAATGGATGAAGTAAAAAGCCTTTTTAACATATTTATATTTACAGCATTTTTACTTAATTTCGCCGCAATATAATAGGGATATCTAAATAAATTTTAATAAAAAAAATTCCAAAATCGATATATATTTTTAGCACTTTCCAACCTAGTTGAAGAGTGCTTATGACTTCGGTTTGTCTGGCCGTATGGCCGGATGGCCGTCTGTCCGTGCTCTAACTCCCGTAAATATGCTCGGATTTCTCTGCAATTTTTATATGTTATTGTCGTTATCTATGGCACGTTCCCTATTTCAACTGAAGTGTGTAGCACTTATAGTTTTCTTACAGAGACACTCAAAAGAATTCAGTTACATTGCGGTCTATGGGGAAAAATCATTTGCGGTTTATTTTAAAAATGTTTTACTATTGTAAACGCATTGAAATTTATATAGATCACTAAGATGTATTAGAAGAAGCTTAATATGGAATAGTAGGTGTATAGCACTTAGAGTTACTTTACAGGGACAGTCAAAATAATTCCGTTACATTACGTCTATGGAGAAAAATCGTCTGCGGCTTATTTAAATAATGTTCCACTATTTTAAACGCATTGAAGTTTATATATATTACTAAGGTGCATTACAAGAGGCTTACTACAGAATATTGTGTGTATAGCAGTCATCGTTCATTTACAGGGACACACAAAAGAATTCTCTACTGTCTGTTAACAATAATTCCTGGAAGTGCGTTTTAAGTTACTAAACGCGATTTTAATCTTAACTAGCTTTTTGTCTATTACGTGGTGTGTATAAATTCTGTAGATCCTATACAGGGCAGCACAAAAGTTCGCGAACACATTTCCGTTTATTGACAGAAACTCCAGAAGGAGAATTTAAACGGTGCTACGCGTTTCCTAACTAAACTAAAATTTAGCATCCTATGTATATATACAAATCTATAGATCATATACAGGGCTACATAAAAATATTCGGATATTTTTCCGAATATTGTATATATTGAAAATTCCTGAAATTACGTTTTTAAATATGTTATGCGTTTTCCAAATTGTTTACTTAGATGTCATCTTTCAGCTTATTAAACGGTAATGATTTGTAAAATTATTTTAGAAGCGTTGGAAAGTGCTACATAATCTATGCTTGACGAATGATTTTTCGTTCTTGTTTCAAATAATAGTAAGTGAGGCCCATTAAACAGTTCAAAATGCATTGTTTTTTACGCTTTTCAACATAGTTGCAAAGTGTTTATGAATTAGGTTTGTCTGTCTGTCATCCGTTTGTTGTCTGTCCGTACTCTAAATCGCGTAAATACACTCGGATTTCCTTGAAATTGATATATGTTATTGCGATTTACTATGACATATTTGGTATTGAAAATGAAGTTTGTAGCATTTATGGTTATTTTACAGCGGCAATCAAAAGAATTCCGTTACATTACCGTCTATTGGGAAAAATCGTTTGCGGCGTATTTTAATGATGTTACAATATTTTTAAGATATTCAAATTTATATATATAACTGAGGTTCACTACAGGGATAATTTAAAGTTGACCTATTTTCTTTTTCATATTAATTGGTGCATATAAATTTTATAGATCACATGCAAGGCTGCTCAAAAGATCTCACGGACATTTTCGTTTACTGAAGGAAATTTCTAAACGGTGCATTTTCAGTTGTGTTATGTATTTCCCTACTAAAGTAAATTTAATAAAACTGGATATTATATATGCAAATATATAGATATTATACAAGGCCACACAAAATAATTCAGATAATTTGTTTGACTTTTGGTAGTAATTGCTGAAATAGGGTATAAAATATGTTATTTGCGTTTTCTGAATTTTTTACTTAATAATCTTCATTCCTGGATTGCACTTATACTCTAAAGCTGGATTCCCGATGCTGTCAACCCTTGTCATCCCTTGTTTACTTAGTAAACTAGAAAGTTTTGTCGATACAGTATTCTGAATGTGTTGGAAAGTGTTTCATAATCTATGCTCGACGCATGATTTTTCGTACTTGTTTAAGTGATACTTTTTTCAAAAGTATTTGTGTCGATGAAAAAGGCCTTTCAGTAATTAGTGATGTGATGATAATGTTGTTAAATTGAAATAACGTTTTCACGACATTATTCATTGGTTTTAAAATGCGTTTGGAGGTATCGCTGAAGGTGATTGGAACCTACGGAAACTATGTAACACTTATAAAGCCATCCAACATGTTTTTACAAAAACACTCTTAATTTGTTATTACGGATTAAAAAAGGTTTTGCTCTGCTTTTCTCAGTAGCTGCTGAAATTTTAATCTATACTAAATTGAAATAATTAAAATTATTTTGAAAATAAATCCATTATGATTCTACACTAAAAAATGTTTTATAAAATGGATAATGGAGCCAGACAGTTCTGTGCAAAATCAAAACTATATTTCCCTGAAATAATCCAAAAATATATTACTAAAAATCTTATATTTTCTTTGTTAATATTTTCCCTCGAGCATTTACTTTCTTTTGTTATTCATATAAAACGTATATTGTGAATTTGTAAATTATTAATGTATAAAAATTTAAAATGAAGTGGTTTAAATAAAAGTTATAATTATTCTCACTTGTACGAAATTCTCTAGATAAAGATTCTCTAACCTGAATCGTGAGCATGTTTTTATAATAGTCCATCTCTTGTGTAAGTATTATTTTAATAGCAGACTCCCTCTATAGACGAAAAACCATTTAAGTCTCGCATAAAGCCGTTTACTTGTATGGTAAATATATATATATATTCCGAGAATTGATATTTGGACAATATCAATGTGAGATCAATTTTCAACTTAAAAGGATATATCGAACAACTTAATAAACAAAAGTTTATTTCAGTACAAATTCAAAACTACACCAGATGTATTCAGAAACCCGTTATAATCTTTTTTTTCGGTATAGATTAACTAATTAAGGCCTATAAAAAAAAAAAAAAAAAAAAAAAAATTCTTTATATGATTTTATGACTGGTTTATTTTATAAGTGACAAATTAATCTTATCTAGAATAAATTTAAATCTTGTAAAACAACATTATTTCGTTAATTTTAAGAAATGATTCTAATTTTTGTTTCAACGGCTAGCTCTTCTTAGCTTAAAAATATACTTCCCTTTCCAAAATTACAGTTTCAACATATATAGTAACTTCTATTTCAAACAATACAAAGACATGAAATGTAGCCTAAAATCTCAATATTATGTAAATTTAAACGGAATTTTGAGAAACTTTTATGGCTTGTAATTTTTCACTGAATTTCTCTTGGGAATTAAAGTTAATGAAGTTAAGGAGATTTAAATTACAGAATGCAGTGCTTATAAAATTTCTCTTCAGAATGCATTTTCCAGCTACTTACAATTTTCAGGTTGATTTCTATTTCAGTGGATTGCGTTAGAAATATTTCCAAAAACATTTATGGAATTTATTTACAGATGAGTAAATAATTAAAACACTATCACAGCAGTTTTTGTAAGAAAAATAATAGAATTTTATTTGATATAGATCAGGGGTGTCCAACTGTGGCCCGCCGGATACCTCTAAAATTTTTTAGTAAACTTTTCCTTAACTAATCATCAAATTTCTGCGATTCAAGAAATCCAATATTTCTTTAAAAATTTAGTGGTATCAGGCGGACCACAGTTGGACACGTCTGATATAGATTAAGAATAAATAAATCAAATATGTGCAGTGAATTAACATATTATAAATTAATTTTTTGACATAATATAATTTTATAATTTAAATTCCTATTTTATTTGATATTTAGTTAATTATGTTCAAGCTCACACAAAAATAAACATACGTTTTTTGTTTTCTATGTAGTAAAGTGAGGATATAAAATGTTAGCATTAGAATTTTTCTTCAGGCATTGTGAATAAAAATTTAATGTAATTTTTATTAGTTCTCGCTGAAGCTGATTGATCAGGTGTACGAATCTTGGCATTCTCAATGACAGTTCAGTCAGAAACACCTTGTGATTGACTTTTATCCTGATGATTCTCTCAGATCAAGGTTTGAAACTTACAGATATGTTTTGATTGTAATTTTTATATTTTAAACTAATACATCAATTTAGCAATGTGTATATACGAGGAGCAGTCGGAAAATAAGTTTCCCCTGGCGACTGTGGACAGAGGTGTGTGTGAAAGACAAAAAATGTAATGATACATTAAAGATAAAAGATAACTTTATTTTTCCACTTAAGTACCAAGTACATTGAGACATTTGTCATACCGCTTTATAAGCTTCAAAAAGCCTGCCAGGAAAAAATCAGGGCTTTGCATACGGACGAAGCGTTGAACGGCTATGAGCGAAAGACGACACAGCAGGTGAACGCGAACGTGCAAGACACCGATGCACCATTGGGTAGAGGTCGACCGCAATCAAGCAGATAGCGCTGTTGCAGTGCCTGCGCAGATGGCGCTGACACAGCTGCTTAACGCGAACTTGCAAAACACCGATACACCATTGGGTAGAGGTCGACCGCAATCAAGCACATGGAGCTGTTGCAGCGCCTGCGCAGATGGCGCTTCGCGTTCAACTGCTGTATCGTCTTTCGCTCATAGTCGTTCAACGCTTCGTCCGTATGCAAAGCCCTGATTTTTTCCTGGAGGAATTTTTGAAGATTATAAAGCGGTATGAAAAATGTCTCAATGTACTTGGTACTTATGTGGAAAAATAAAGTGATGTTTTATCTTTAATGTCTCATTACATTTTTGTCTTTCATACACACCTCTCTCCACAGTCGCCAGGGGAAACTTATTTTCCGACTGCCCCTCTTATTTTACATTTATTTCATTTATTAAAGTATTTGATATTTGTGTAACATGTTTTTATTTAATGTAACCATTATTAGAATACATAAGATTTCTAAAGAACTACAAGTGGAAAACATAATAACTTATTAAAGCATATTTAATCATCCCTAAACTGCTTATTTATTGAAGTTAAACGAGATATATATATTTCAACATGCCATTTTGAACTAATATTGCTAATCATCAATATTAACACATTTTAAATGGTTAATAACCCATTAAATCAACGAGCATTATTCTAATATTATTTACTAATTTGGAATACAATAATTGCAGTATCCGTGTAGATAGTGAGGTAAATTACTGCCCTAGACAATGTTACTGCATCTAAAATGCGAATGTAAGTTATGCTAAATTCAAGATAATACACATGCGAAAGAGAGAAATCAGCATTGCTTGATTTAACAAATTTGGCAGAATAGCTAGTATTGTTCATTTGAGTGTAAAGATGAAATTCCAATGCATTTCAAAATAGCTGTGACTTTGCCTATAATGTAATCTATTGACTGAAATGTATTATTCCAAAATGAATAAGGCAATTATATTTTAGGCTTCGTTCCAATAATTTCTGTAAAGCGGATGTAACTGACTAGACTATCCACTAGATTATTAAACATATATTACCAGTTTTATTGTGAAATTAATGAGAGGATTTTTATTTTTTTTAAATGCAACTACAATATCGGTAATTGTTGGGGAACGAAAAGAAAATTAAACAAATATCCATGTTTTTCGTTCATTGATGTGAGTTTTGAAAACTTTAAATTGTGTAAATAAAAAATACGTACACACAGTTGTATGTATATACTATGTATATGTTTTTTGAATATTATATTCTGTTAAAAAATTACTTCCTCCATACATATTGACATACAAAATAAAATTAAACAATAAAAGTCTTATAGTATGAGGAGTAATTTAATAATGCTTTTGAATTTTCTCTGATATTTACGTCAATGACATAAATAAACTAAAAATATTTTTTTATGCATATATGTTAATGTTGAAATGAAATTTTGAATGTCAATAAAAAAAAAAAATACCTAATTTTAAAAGTAATATTTTAGTGTTTAAAATGCAGAAAAAAATATTTTGACCGGGTAAATAAGATATTTTCATAAAAGAGATTTATTGATCCACATTCTATATACTAACTACGAGAGTCGGACCCCTGTCTGCCCTTCGGACTTTCTGCAGATTTGCTTGTGGCAAACTATTCAAAAATCACCCTTTGGAAAAAATGAGTTATAATGTACTCCAGAAACAAAATTACAATTTTTGAATTTAACATCATTTTAAGGAATTTAAATTGTTTATTAGTCGACAGGACTTCAGACAGATTAATTACAAAAATATTTCGATTCACAGTTTTACGCAATAACTTAGTTGATAGTTTAGTATCAGTAATAAATCACTTTTTTAGTAATTTCCGTATTATTATTATTATTATTATTTGCATTATTTGCATTATGAAATGAGTTTAAATTCAAAATAATCACCGTAAATCTATTCGTACAGTAAAACATAAAAATCAGTTTTATTTAAATGGAGATAGCTTATTTCATGGCAGGGACCAGTATAACAGGAAAATAAAATTGTAATAAATCAGTATTACATGTTTTTATCTTATTGCTGTCATACAGGTATAAATTAAAGAAAAAAAAG
Organism: Maratus michaelseni; assembly: GCA_963931845.1. Classification (NCBI taxonomy): domain Eukaryota; kingdom Metazoa; phylum Arthropoda; class Arachnida; order Araneae; family Salticidae; genus Maratus; species Maratus michaelseni. The sequence goes on along the minus strand of OZ007593.1, from coordinate 299,996,024 downwards.
TTTAATCTGGTTAATATTTCTTCCCGTTCGGCGACCTTATCAGCATAAAATATAAAATTGATGTGGCATAAGTTTTTTTCTGAAAAATTATTAGAAAAAACCCATTAAAAAGCAGTTTTATTTAATTTTATTATCCTTATTTTCAGGCAAGTAACGCTATAAACGTAAAGAAAAAAATATATTGAGTTTGTGCTATGTTGTGCCGACTTAATTAAAGCTGCCATAAAGTGAATAATAAAAAGAATTAATGTTAGTTAAATTTCTTTATCCTATATATAACCCTTTAACGCTATAAACGCAACAGAAAATTTTATTGTTTCTGTATTTCCAAATTTTATCTCGGAGTATGATTGCCATAAGAGAAAATATACCGAATTCATTTTAATGCTTTAGTTATGCAATTTCTCACCGAGGCGGCTAACCGAGTAATATATATATATATACACACACACACACATATATATATATATATATATATATATATATATATATATATGTAAAATTGCTTATCTAGACATTTATCAGAGGCTTATTCTGAAGATTAAAAAAACAATATAAAAAAAATAATGAAATTTCGTCAACCTATCCCACGCCAGTCGACAAAATATGTACGACGAACAATTATGAACATGTTACAACTAAATAACGACGCCATTTTATCTTTTATGTTATTTGATATACTACCTATATTTTTCTTAAGGCTCCACATACAGTGATACATAAAAGAACTTTATTTTAATTTGATAAATATATTTCTTCCTATAAACACAAAAGTAAATTCGGTTAAATGTGTGTCACTCGTTTTAAATTCAGTATAGCTGTCATACAGTAACACATAAAAAATATCAATTATACTTAAATTTGGTTATCCTATTTTTCCATTCAAAGGGAGCTATAAACACAAAAGTAAGTTCCTAAATGAGTACTACCTATTTTCAAGGTTCCGTACTACAAAAGGTAAACACTAAACTACTACATAATCGCTTTGTTATCCGGCTGCTTGTCAGGACATTTTTTTTTTCAATAACCGGTGAACGTATCAAGTCGAATTAATATTTAACAAGTGAAAAGTGTGATCGAAGATCCACAAAGGCTTTCGTTTAGTATTCCTTTCAAACCACTTTATCCTTTCTTTAACAAATCCAAATATATTTCATTTTCAAATAATAATAATAATAATAATTGTTGTGGTTCTTACAACCACTGCCATATTTTTAATTCAATTTAAGAAATATTTTTTTTGTCCTTATTCATTTAATTTAAAAATTCACATTCAAAATTATTTTAATTCTTTCCTTTTTAAATCTTCCCCTGTAAACTTTTCTTTCTGTCATAACATTTCGCTTTTTAAAATAAATGATAGTGATTGTTACCTCTGCATTTCCGGAATTGGATTTTACTAGATGCTTCGATAACATTCTTTGCCTATGCCCACTTCCTGTTCTAAGCTCCGCCCCTCGCCAATCATATTCAAATGTTTCTAATACGTAATTTTTTTATCTCTGCCGATTGGCGTTTTTCAATTTTTGGCCCCCCTCCCTTCCATGCCCTGTCAGCGCGGATGCTGCACGCTTTCGACACTCACACAGAGAGATGTTGACTGCTAGAGTGGAACGTGATGACTTGGCTGGCTGTAAAAAAAAAAAATGTTATGCGTCTAAAGTTACAATATGAAAAAGTATTTCTTTTTTAAAAGAAATTATGATGATTTGACCTTCTTATAAGTTACTCTGACTACGGCAACAATAAGAGTCTTCGCCAACAGCGTAAAAATAAAGACGTTGTATTGAAGGTGGCTCGCTGGAGCCTGGCATATATAGCAGGATGCCTTATTTTCGTTCGAGTAGTGATTTTTTTTTGTTTTTTTACAAATTGCTTGATAACGTCCTATGCTTTATTTTATCTTATAATTCAACATATCTGGGCTTCCCGAGAGAAAGAAACTTCAGTAATATTTGTGATGGCATTTATTTAAAAATGTCAGCTCTGTAATTATAATTTAAGAAATAGAGGTGAATCTATAAAGAAGAGATTCCCTCAGATATACTTCTTTTTCAAGATTCTTTATAAATAAAGATTATATTGAAGGAGCAAATTTTAGTGCAAGTTCTTTTGATCACGTCTCTCACTTGTGTTCCTTTTAGGTTGATGCAGGTAATATTTTAATTTTATCTTCATTGTTCTTGATTATAAATTTACATGAAATATTATTTAAGGAATTCTTTTTTTAATAATTAATGTCATGTCGAAGTGGTCTTTTGCGGCCATAACAACAATGTACTAACTATATGCTTTTTGATCACATGCCAAAAAAATATATATATTATTTGGAATATTAACAAGATTCTACTGTATAAAAAAAAGGGAACTATCGTCCAACCACCACAGTTCCCTCTTTGGTGCCTAAACCGTTAGAAACCTTAACGACATGACAATTATTAAATTATATTTTGTTATATTATAAAATTTGATTTAAAAAAAATTGCATTCTTATTGAAATTTTTGATTGGTGGAATATGTGATATATTTGATAAGTATTTTAAAGCGTTTGGATTTAAAATAATTTTGCCAGATAATTGCATTGTGTGTTTTATTTACTTTTGACAAGTCATTTTAGTAATGTTTAATGCATATTTTTTGAAAAATTTTATGAGAAAAATACAATTTTATTCTCAGAATTCTAAGAATTTGTTTTGAAAACAAAACGTTTTCATATGATTCTACATAATCCATGGTGTTCTTTTATGCAATATTTACATTTTATTACTAAAAAAATATTTGTTTATGTTGTTATTTACAAAAGAAGATGACTTTAGAAAAATAATTTTCTTACTTATAAGTGAATGATTAATTTCGATTTATACCATTTTGTTTTGATAATATTTTGAGAACTATTGCATTCTTAAAAATTATTCTGGTGATTTGACATTATTTTAAAAGGTGATTTCATATGAAAATTAATTTTTGTTTAACTTCGGTTGATTCATAAAGCACATTCTTTTGAAATTTATTAAGAATTATTCTCAAATTTGTCATCATGCCTCTGAAAGCAAAGTTAAACCTTTCCATTCAACCTTTTGATGGGAATCCTCAGACGGTCGAATTTTTCTTCGATCAGTTATCAGATATGCAGGAATTGTATAATTACTCAGACAAAGAAATTTTTGCACTTTTCAAGTCAAAATTACAGGGTAGTGCATTACATTTCTTTCTAGAAACACAGTTTCAATTTAAAAACTCTAACTTACAAAGCATTCGAAATGATTTTATTAACTATTTTCTGCCAAGTAAAAAAACTGACTCTCTCAAATCTCTTCAAAATTTAAAATTGGATTCGAATGAGTCCATAAAAAATTTTTCATATCGCCTGACTAAACAGCTTCGACTTGTGTATCCTACGTTAGCACCAGATGCTCTGGATTCTTTAAAATTTACGCATTTTCTTCAAGCCTTGCCTAAACAAATCAAGCGAAAAATTCAAGAAGAAAATATTTCCACTTTTGAGTTAGCTCTTGAACGAGCACAATTTTTACAGAATATATATGATTCACCACCTCTTCAAAAATCTAATCTTCAACACTATGACCAAGTTTACAGTCTGAATAATGAAAATAGTAGTGAAAATTCAAAACTTTCTGATAGTTTTGTTGAACAAGCTCCTATCAGACATAGAAAGGACAGAGTCTATAAAAATTCGCAAATTGCATTATCACCATTTGAATCTCATAATGAACGTTCTCCTAGACTTAGAAATGTTAAGCAAAATCATGTAACTTACTCTCCTTCTCCAGTTAGGCAAAACGTTGCTTCTAGAAGCAAAACAAACTTTATTCAGCATAAGACATACCAAAAACGATCTTTCTTTCGGCCAAAGTTTGACAAGTTTTCTCACAAGAAAGGCTTTTCAAAGTCTTTTTACAAACAAAATGTTACTCAATGTGCCTTCTGTGGACGCTTTAACCACCTTATGGAATCATGTTACAAGTTTAAAAATTTAATTGACTCATCTAGGCAAAATGCCAACCACACTAAAAACTCTCAGTTTTCTGTGAATTCGTCTCAGAGAAAGAAAAACTTTAGTTCTTTTTCTAAAAACAAAAAAGATTACAAAAATTACCATTTAAACAGGTAAGGGAGATTGGTCCCGCTGACCGCCTTCTCTCCCAATCTTCCTCGTCAGGGTCAGTACACGCCTGTGACAAAACAAACGAATGCACATTGATAAACATCCTTCTTTGACTACTTCCCCTTCAAGCGCTGCTACACAAACATCTCCTTTCTGTTCTGAAAATTCTTTGTCATCAAAGTACTCTTCTGAAATTGATGATCAACAACGACACGTTATTTGCAGCTCTTTTGACAACATGTATTCGCTTCCATGTATAATTATGAATGTTCAACATAATGAAATATCAACTCTCGTCGATTCAGGCTCAACCTTATCTTTGCTAGATAATGAATGCTTTAATAGCATTAAATCCAAAATTCATTATTTCAATCGGTTCAATCGGTATCAATCGGTTTATCGAGAAATGTTTCTGTATCAACTATAAACTCTAAGGTTTTCTTTAAAGGATGTATCGAGATTGCATTCAAAATAGATAAATTCTTTTTCCATCATGTCTTTTATCTTACTGATATAAAGAATGTTAATTTTGAAGCCGTGCTTGGTTTTGAGTTTATAAATAAGCATTCTATAAACATCTCTCCAGCTTTTAAATCTATATTAATTAAAGATAAACATATACCTCTTAACATTCAAAAAGAGTCTCCTACCAGTTATTATTTGAATGCTCAGTATACTAAAGACAATATAACAGTTCCATATTCTCTTAATACACACAATGTGCCTATTTATGAAAATTCTATGTCAGTTAACACAAATAATGGTACTTTTTGTGATACTGTGAATGGAAATTTTGGTGATAATTATTTGCATTTATTACATAATTATGAAAATTGTCCTCACAAATACAGTTTCCCAAATAATGGTTTGTTTATAAATAATGTTGGTAATACTGCTATGAATTATGATAATTCTTTAGTGAATGCTAATATTAGAAATTTAGATGGTCATGCTCAAGTTTTTACCCAGTTTCCTAATTATTTTCCTACTGACACAAACTTTGATTATGCTAATGTTATAAATAATTTTTCTAATACCAATAATACCAAAATTACCTCTGATGACAATAATGTCACATGTGAAGGTGACAATGACATTTTTTATGTTGGTAAAAAGTATACCAATTTGAAAAATGGTAATAAAAATTTATTGAATTCTAACATGGTACATGCTGTAAATAGAGAGTTAATCCCCCCCCAATTCTTCTGTGTATTTACATGTCAAATACTTGAATTCTCCATCTGAATATTTTATTTTTAAGCCTGCTTTGAAAAGTAAAGCTCTTGTTTTGCATGAATCATTGCATTCTAAATCTGCAATTCAAAAAGACTTATTTTTAGTTGTATGTCAGAATATATCCAAAGTGGATGTTCATTTAAATAAAAATACAATTCTTGGTGAATGCATTAATGTAGATGAGGAGGATATTGAAAAATATTCCTTTGATTCAGATTTAGAAAATGGATATTGTAATTTAATTTTACCATCTGAGGAAATTAAAAAAAAACGGATACAAGAACTGTCACCTAATGATTTTGACTTAAAACACTTGCCCCCACATGAAAGTGACTGTTTAAAAAAATTATTGTGCAATAAAGCTCAAGCATTTTCTAAATCCTTAGACACTTTGGGTCATACAGACCTAGTTAATCCTCAGTTCTCAATGATGAATTCTCACCCGGTGAAAACCCTACCTTTTCCTGTGCCACAGGCATTAGAACAAGAAGCTCTTGACCAGATCAATCAAATGCTAAATGCTGGCATTATAGAAAGATCAAATTCATCTTGGGCTTGTCCCATGCTTCTTGTTAAGAAAAAAAGAACTGACATGTCAAAACCTCAAAAATATCGTTTGGCATTGGATTTACGATTATTAAATTCTATTATTATTCCATCTTCATATCCTCTACCTCGCATTCAAAATCTAATAGTACAATTGTCAAAATATAAATTCTACACTACATTGGACTTGCCCTCTGCGTACCGGCAGATCGCTGTACCTAAGGAGATGCAAGATAAGCTCAGTTTTATCACTCCATGGGGACTGTTTACCTACCTTCGTCTTGTGTTTGGCTTGAAGACAGCTGCGAGTACTTTTCAACAGTTAATTGATTATGTTATTCAACTGTCTGAAATTGACTCTTGCTACGCATACCAGGACGACATAGTTGTCGGCGCTAATTCGTTTGAAGAAATGGTTGCGAAACTCACAAGACTCTTGGACACTCTTATTGCCAACAATATTACTCTTTCTCCTGAAAAGTGTTCTTTTATGCAAACTAGCATTAACTTTTTAGGCTTTCAACTCACAGATCATAAAATTCTTCCAATTACAAGCAATATTTTGAAAATTACTTCCTTCCCAAAGCCCAAAACTAAGAGGCAAACAAAAAGTTTTATTGGCTTATGTTCATTTTACAGGTCAAGTATACCTCATTTTGCTAGATTGATTACTCCTCTTATTGAAATCACTAAACCTAAAAATAAATTATGTTGGAAATCTGAGCAAGAAAATGCATTTAATAAATTGCAAGAAATTTTCTTCCAAAAACCCATGCTCAATCTTCCAAATTGGAATGAGACATTCTATGTGAATACCGACGCTTCAAAGACAGCAATCTCAGCTGTTCTTATGCAGAAAATTCAAGGTGAATTACGCCCCATTTCTTATTACTCCAAAACTCTATCTCAGTCTGAAAAGCAGTACCCAGCCATAAAATTAGAACTGTATGCCATTTATAAAGGAATAACAGCTTTTAAATATTACATCTTTGGCAGACACTTCATTCTTTTATCTGATGCTAAACCCCTCAATAACTACAAAAAATCAACATCTCCTGCTGACATAACTACACGTTGGATGTTAGAACTGTCTGAATACTCTTACACATTTCAGCATGTTCCAGGCAAAGAGAATGTCTTGGCAGATTTTCTAAGTAGGACACCTCACATTCCTACTGAAGATCTCCATACTAATCCAGATCTCATTTATGAACAAGAAATACTGCCTATTGTTGATGATCAAAACGATCTACATAATGAAATTGTTCAGTATCCATGTGGATTAATTGGAAAAACCCATCATAATTGCCATCTCCAAATTGATTCTCCATCTACAAATAGTGCTAATAATGAAGACCCATTGCTAGAAATCTTTGATCAAACCATCCTTAATGAGCAACAAAAAGACCCTCAAATTAAGAAAATTTATGAAGATATTAAAACTAATAAAAAATCTAAAAGTTTAAATGGTTATTACATTAATCCAAGTAATGATTTGCTATGTTATAATGGACACTTCTCTTCAGAAGACATTGATCTACATAGAGCTGTTTTACCATCCGCACTTAGAGCTAAAGCTTTAAGAATTGCTCATGTTACTCATACTGGTATTCATAAAACCATTGTTAATTTAAAGAAAAGGTTCACTTGGAAAACTCTAGTTTCCGATACAATCAATTATGTCAACTCGTGTGAAATTTGTTTAGTAAATAAACATCATAAAAAAAACACTGCTCCGTATCTCCCAGCACCACTTCCTACAGCTCCCAATCAAAAAGTTTCGATGGATTTACTTGGTCCTTTGAGAAATCACCAATTTGTTATGACTGTAATCGACCATTTTTCTCGTCATCTTGAATTATATGCCTTGAATAGCATTCATGCTGAGTCGGTTACTAAAGCTCTGTTGCATTACATTTCTACTCATGGAAAACCTGAGTTATCTCTTACTGATCATGGTTCCCAGTTTACGAGTGATATGTTTTCTTATTTCAACAAAAAACTTGGCATAAAACTAAAGCACAGTACAGTAGCGCATCCACAGGCTAATGGATTGAGTGAGAGATGTAACACTCAAATAAAGTCATCTGTGAATACAATGGCTTCCCAAGGATTTGATGTTCCAACTGCTTTAAAAATCCACCAGTCAATATATAGCGCTACACCTCATCAAGCAACAAAATTCACTCCAAATCTTCTTCATTTTGGAAGGGAGGTGAATGATATTTATGCTAATTATAAAACCCATTCTTCCTGGAAAATTCTTAACACTGCATATGAAATTCACAAATTAATGGATGTTATTGAAAAAGTATACTATCAAGCTTACAAAAATAACGAGTCTTCTAGACAAAAAGTGTATCAAAAATCAAGGGAAAAATTAAAATTTGCTAATATCAAAGTTGATGATATTGTTTATGTAAAATTTCCCAGTGTATTTAACAAAAAAGTACAAGGACCTTATATGATAAAGAAAATAATTTCACCTGTACTTATTCAAATTCAAGATTGCAACAATAATCAAGCATCACCTATGTTAATTCATACTAACAGAATCCTGAAACTCCAGAAAAGAAATGAAGCATTGCTTCATCCTGCGGATTCATCTAGAAGTGCAACACATGATCAACCAGCTGTTGATAGTGCATCTTCTCCTGTGAAACGACATATTCGTGCTCATACTGCTGATTGTGATTCTTCTTGCTCTCACACTAATAACAATACATCTCCTCAAATTCACACCTCTTCAAAGTGCCAACAAACATCTTCGCATTCACTTAGTTCAGTACATTCACAAGCATCTGGTAGTAATACTACAGTTCTAGACAAATCTACTCAAAGTAAAAACCATTATGATCTTCGCCCTCGCAATCATAAACAATATAACTTGTAAACTAATCTTTATTTTTTTTAGGATGCCTTTACCATTGTAAAAATCTTTTCTATGCTAGCTTGATTTGATGTCAAATGTGAAGACTGACTGATTATTTTTATTTGCTTACTTCTACCAAAGCTGCAGGCAGCATTTGTGTATTTTTTTTAAAGTCACCTTCGCCTTGACACAATGGAATTGTCATCCTGTAAAAGTATGTAAATCTTTTTTTTGGTTTCTCCTGTTAACTATGTTTCTCACTGAAATATTTCTTCAAAACCATATTCATTTTTGGAATTTATGTTTAATATGAAATGTGCTGATAGCTTAAAACTCTAAAATTCAGTGTTTGATTTAAATTATAATTCTTTTTAAAACTTATAATTCAATATCATAGTTGGAGATGAAGTGTTATTGGTTAAATTTTTTTTGATAAGGTAATTTAACTTAAAAAGTAAATTGTTATTGATATATGGTATGAGTACATATGTCATCACTTTCCCTATTGTGACTTTTAGAATAATACAAATGTCACTTCTTGCATGCCCTAACATCTAACCTCTTTTTAACATCTAAAGAGTATGCATGCTAATACTTCTAATATTATTATTGTTGGTGTATTATGTAAAAGGATTAATACATTAAGCTCTATAGGTGTTTGAAAACCCACAAATTGAAGAAAATATTTATGCATATGCAAATTATATGCTTTGGATCCAAAGTTTGTTTTAAGTCATTACATTTAAATAAAATACTTATGTATTTTATATGTAAAAAATTAAAATTACATCTTTATTCTTAAAAATGTTTAAAAATTCGAATTAAACATTCAATAAGCATTCAGGATATTTTTGTATAGATATGTTGTGTGATATTTTTTTTTTTTTTACAAGGTCATTATTATTAAAGTTATGTGGTAGAATGATACATTTATTTATGTACTTTTCTGAGAGCTTAAATATCCTCTCTTTGCCATTATTTACTTTGAAGGTATTAATGTTGTTGTATTAGAGTTGTTCAACTAAGAAAAGTTGATTTCTTAGAAAGTGCTATATATATATTCCTTTTCAATGAGAGTCTAAATATTCTCTCTTGACCATTTGCTTACATTTTGAATTTTTGTTATGGAAAAATTCTCAAATGAGTAATTTATTGAATTTATATAAGCATTGTTCTAATAAAAATGTTAATGCAAAAATTGAAATATAGTTCATCGACTGCGACTGGAAATACAGTTGTGATTCAAAGGTCTTATTTTTGCTATTTCTTTTCCAAAATGGAAATGTTTTATTGCTAATGTTATGCTATATTGAATTAGAAAAGCCATTATTAGTATGATTACCAATTTGTATCATATAATATTATTTTTTTTTGTGTACATTATTACAACCTTTTTTTTACTCTTTTAGTATATACTGAACTTACCTTATAGTGTTGTATTTGCTATTTCACATATCAGTGAATGGACTTTTAGCAGCTTTTTTTCAAAAGACTTTGTTCACTTTTTGCTACTGAACTTACTTTATAGTGTTGTATTTGCTATTTCACATATCAGTCAATGAACTTTCTGCAACTTTATTTTGAAAGACTATATTTACTATTGGACTTTCAGCATCTTTGTTTTAATAGACTGTTTACTTTTTGGACTGTTAGCAACTATATTTTGAAGGTCTTTGTGTATTTTTTTGCCAGGAGAAAGTAAATTTATTATTATTATTATTCCTTTTATTTTGTTTCTCATTATGTCAAGTTATATGTATATTGTATATAGGTGAGAAAATATTGACTCGATGTCAAAATTGTTTAATTTCTCCATCTCACCAATATTTTCTCTTGGGGAGGCCGGAGTATATGTTGTGGTTCTTACAACCACTGCCATATTTTTAATTCAATTTAAGAAATATTTTTTTTGTCCTTATTCATTTAATTTAAAAATTCACATTCAAAATTATTTTAATTCTTTCCTTTTTAAATCTTCCCCTGTAAACTTTTCTTTCTGTCATAACATTTCGCTTTTTAAAATAAATGATAGTGATTGTTACCTCTGCATTTCCGGAATTGGATTTTACTAGATGCTTCGATAACATTCTTTGCCTATGCTCACTTCCTGTTCTAAGCTCCGCCCCTCGCCAATCATATTCAAATGTTTCTAATACGTAAATTTTTTATCTCTGCCGATTGGCGTTTTTCAATTTTTGGCCCCCTCCCTTCCATGCCCTGTCAGCGCGGATGCTGCACGCTTTCGACACTCACACAGAGAGATGTTGACTGCTAGAGTGGAACGTGATGACTTGGCTGGCTGTAAAAAAAAAATGTTATGCGTCTAAAGTTACAATATGAAAAAGTATTTCTTTTTTAAAAGAAATTATGATGATTTGACCTTCTTATAAGTTACTCTGAGTACGGCAACAATAAGAGTCTTCGCCAACAGCGTAAAAATAAAGACGTTGTATTGAAGGTGGCTCGCTGGAGCCTGGCATATATAGCAGGATGCCTTATTTTCGTTCGAGTAGTGATTTTTTTTTTTGTTTTTTTACAAATTGCTTGATAACGTCCTATGCTTTATTTTATCTTATAATTCAACATATTTGGGCTTCCCGAGAGAAAGAAACTTCAGTGATATTTGTGATGGCATTTATTTAAAAATGTCAGTTCTGTAATTATAATTTAAGAAATAGAGGTGAATCTATAAAGAAGAGATTCCCTCAGATATACTTCTTTTTCAAGATTCTTTATAAATAAAGATTATATTAAAGGAGCAAATTTTAGTGCAAGTTCTTTTGATCACGTCTCTCACTTGTGTTCCTTTTAGGTTGATGCAGGTAATATTTTAATTTTATCTTCATTGTTCTTGATTATAAATTTACATGAAATATTATTTAAGGAATTCTTTTTTTAATAATTAATGTCATGTCGAAGTGGTCTTTTGCGGCCATAACAACAATGTACTAACTATATGCTTTTTGATCACATGCCAAAAAAAATGTATATTATTTGGAATATTAACAAGATTCTACTGTATAAAAAAAAGGGAACTATCGTCCAACCACCACAATAATAATAATAATAATCATGTTTTTTATAAAGTAAAAATTTACCTGTCTATATTTCTCGTTTTTTTTTTCAAATATCTGAATCAATTTCAAAATTAGACATGTTGTATAGTGACCTTCAAAATGTTAAAATATGCCAATATTTCCATAATCGGGTTTTTGTCATGATTCCATACGGCCCTCAAACTTATATATTTACTATTCTCTATTACTGATATTGATACTCTCTTTGTATTATTCTCAAACATTTGAAAAATCCTTTATGACGTCAGATTAATTTTCTTTTTAATTATCTAATGACGTCATATTAAGCTGCTTTCTGTATTTACACGTACTCCTTGTATCATTGAGAAATGTTTGAAAAGCTCCGTTTCATTACCAATATGACGTCATATTAATCTTTCTTTTTACAATAAGTGAAACTTTTTATTTCAATTTCGTTTTGCACGTGGAAATCTTTCAACAGAAAATTAATTATTGTAAAAATAATTTTATTGTAGATTTTTAATTGTTGTCAACTTGTATAACGAAAAATGTTTAAATTTAGTAGGAAAAGGCTGTTAGATTTTTGTTTTTTTATCTCTATATATTAAAATAATACGATTTTTTCAAATTGTATGATTTTGATCATCATAGCAGGTATTCAGCTATAAGCACACAACATTTCATGCCTGTAAGTTAAATAGTTTCTGAGAACCGGCTCTGGGACAGACAGACAACGAAGCGGGAGTAATAGGGTTTCGTGAGATGAACGAAACCCTAATAAAAAGGTACATTATCCCATTAATTTGTAATAATTTCGAGTTTCTAATTCAATGCAATAAAAAGTAACTCCATTAAAAAAGCATTTAAGGCAGAGTTAGACGGGTTTTTCCCGAAATAAATTGACATAAAATTGTAAATTAATGATTTTTGGATTTCTCCCTTTGCATGTGCTATATGACCTTGCTTCGTACCAAATTCAGATATACTGGATCAATGGGAAGTACCCTATAGTTTTTGAGAGTGTTCTTCTATGTTGTCCTTCTATCTGTGAAGACCATTTTTTTCAGGAATGAATGAAGGTATAAAGTTGAAATTAATATAAACTAATAATTTCCGAAGCTCCATTCATTAGTAAAAATTTGAGTTTTTAACTTAATGTAATAAAAAGTTACGATATTAAATCATCGTACTTTTCATTCAAACTCACTCTCAAAACCTATAAGATACTTCCCGTTGACATAGAATCTTAGCATTTTACATGAAGGAAGGCCTTTAAGCACATGCAATGGAAAAAAATCTTAAAATCATTAATTAATAATTCGTCTCCGATTTATTGCATTACAAACTTGTGTGATCTTCTATTGTCAGGACCCTTTTGCAGGAACTTCTGAATGTATCAAATTGAAAATAATATGAAATAATGAGATCCACGGATCCTATTGTTTTGTAAATATTTTGAGCTTCTAATTCAAAGCAAAAACGCGTTTCTATCTTTAAAAAAAAAACGTTTTACAACAGTTGAATTTTCCATAATATGGACCCATGTCAAATTTGCGTATTAAATGCGAAATTTGTTTCTTTTTCTTATCGCTAGGCATTTATCTATACTACTAGGAGGAATACAGTAAAAGACAATGTTGTTTCTATCTTTAACATAAAATATGTGTGACCTGTACAATAACTATAAATTCTACAGACACCCTCTTCAAGAAATTACATGCTCATGCTGACCGAAACAACATAATAAATTTACATTACTACCAGCGTTCTACAAACCCCATATTAAAGCGTTAAATAAAATTTTCACAAATTTGTTTTATAAAATCGTTACATTAGAATTATATATATATAATTCACGTAATTGTGCAAGATGATGCATTGTCTTAAACTTTGGTTTGTTTACAAAGTCACTACTACACTGGGGTATATGAATTGTGGTATGCACTATATGGCCATTAATGACCGGCAACTTTCAATTTTAGACATTTTGTCGAACATTTAAAAATATACTTATCAGATTCTTCTGGAATTTTAGGATCCAAAAGAACAGGTTTGACTTCATATTTATCATTGTTGATTTGATAAGGAGGACAAACAGGGGACCAAAAAAAATTAAAGAAAAAAAATAATACTTGGGATCACTCTGTAAAATAAAATGCACCAAATGATCTATCGCTACGGAATATACATAGGCAGACATTGTACAATATGTGTATTCATTTGTGTAAGAATAGCATGTACAGTCCCTGGCCAAATTATTAGACGCAGTTGTTTTTATTATAATTTGATAAATATCTGGAACGATACATGAGGAATTATCTTGAAACTTTAGGAGTGTAAACAACATGATCAACATCATATATTTCCGAGAAGATTTTTTCTTGAAACCCCATAAGGGGCCGTCAACAAATTGAGGAAAAACGAATACGTTTTTGATAACCCTGTAAAAACCAATATCACAAAAGCTTTGAAACGAAATCACACGCTTAGGAGGCTTATTGTAATAATTTGGGTTCATTTTTATGAAGATAGCATGTATACTCGAAGAAAAATTCAGGTTTTTATAAAAACAGTCCCAAATTTTACTAAGTTTTTTGCTTATAATTTGCACAGTTTTTAATATAAAAACAAGTTATTTTCAGAAAACATGACAAACAAAATTATACACAATACCCTGCAATCAGAATTAAAAAATAATAAAAATTGCATGAAAAATGAGCAGGTTTACTAAATATTTTTTCACTGCGCATGCGCGAATTCACTCAAAACATACTGTGCATAATATATTAGCTAAATATATAGACCAACTTTTATGAAAGTCTTAAAAACATAACTTGAAAATTCTGATAGTGATCGTCGATAGAATAAGCTCGAAATTCGCTGTTTCCAAAAGGAAGCAAAAAGGTGAAGGGTTGTATCAAACATAGAATGAGAGACGCTTCATTCTTATTATATCAACTTTCAAAAGCTAGTATATTTGGATACAACCCCTCATCTTTGTGCTTCCTTTTGGAAACAGCGAATTTCGAGCTTATTCTATCAACGATCACTATCAGAATTTTTAAGCTATGTTTTTGAGACTTTCATAAAAGTTGGTCCATACATTTAGCTAATATATTATGCATAGTATATTTTGATTGAATTCGCGCATGCGCAGTGAAAAAATATTAAGTAAACCTGCTCATTTTTCATGCAATTATTATTTTTTTTTAATTCTGATTACAGGGTATTGTGTATAATTTTGTTTGTCATATTTTCTGAAAAAAGCTTGTTTTTATATGAAAAACTCTGCAAATTATAAGCCAAAAACTTCGTAAAATTTGGGACCGTTTTTATAAAAACCTGAATTTCGTTTCGAGTATACATGCTATCTTCATAAAAATGAACCCAAATTATTACAATAAGCCTCCTAAGCGTGTGATACCGTTTCAACGCTTTTGTGATATTGGTTTTTACAGGGTTATCAAAAATGTATTCGTTTTTCTTCAATTTTTTGACGGCCCCTTATGGGGTTTCAAGAAAAAGTCTTCTCGGAAATATATGACGCTGATCATGTTGTTTACACTCCTAAAGTTTCAAGATAATTCCTCATGTATCTTTCCAGATATTTAACAAATTATAATAAAAAGAACTGCGTCTAATAATTTGGCCAGGGACTGTATAGTAATAGAAATATAGCGATTTTTTAAAAAAATTTAAAAAAAAAATCTTAAATGTTTTTTGATTATAACATACAGGGTTTTAAACCAAATTTAACGCCAGTTTCAGAAAATTGACAAAATGTAGTAGA
The DNA here is from genome assembly GCA_963931845.1 of Maratus michaelseni. NCBI lineage: Eukaryota > Metazoa > Arthropoda > Arachnida > Araneae > Salticidae > Maratus > Maratus michaelseni. Next base: position 299,980,416 of record OZ007593.1, on the reverse strand, counting down.
AACAAAGTAGTGCAATTGGAATATAAATATATTAAATATTTCAGGAAATATGGGCAGATGTATAAAATAATTTTTATTTGCGCATGCGCGAACGATAACAAAGAACTTTTTGCATAATTTAATAGTGAACTCTATGGAGCAACTTATTAAAAAAATCAGTCAAATATCGTAAAAATTCAAAGAGATATCGGCGTTAGAGTGAGCTGTTTTTTAGTTACTCACTAAAACTCGATGAATGATAACGGATTTTCCACAAATTGTCATTTTTTATTTTATACTATTTTCCAATTTTTTATGATACTTTAGTTCTCTTTGAAAAACTACCCTAACGAGCTTATTCGAACAAAAAAAGAATTATCAAAATCAAAGGATCCGCTCCAAAAGTATTATAACCTGGTGCAATAAAGTTTTCCAATGCGAACTAAAGTATCAATAAAAAATGAAATAGTGTATAAAAATTAAACATGACAATTTGTGGACAATCCCTTATCATTTAGCGAGTTTTAATGAGAAACTGAAAATCAGCTCACTCTAACATCGGTATTTCTCTGAATTTTTACGATATTTGACTGATTTTTTTAGCAAGTTGCTCCATAGAGTTGACTATTAAATTATGCAAAAAGTTCCTTTTTATCGTTCGCGCGAGCGCAGATAAAAAATATTTTAAACAACAATATTTTAAACCATATTTTCTTAAATATTTAATATATTTACATTTCAACTGCACTATATTGTTTCTACTATGTTTTGTCAGTTTTTCTGAAACTGGCGTTAAATTTGGTTAAAAACCCTGTATGTTATAAGCAATAAACATGCAAGCATTTTTTTTTTAAATCGCTAAATCCCTATTAATATACATGCTATTCGTACAATGTCTGCCTATGTATATTCTGTAGCGATAGACCATTTCGTGCATTTTATTTGACAGGGTGATCCCAAGTATTATGTTTTTCTTTAATTTTTTTGGCCCCCTAATTATACTCCTTATCAAATCGACGATGATAAATATGAAGTCAAACCTGTTCTTTTTAATTCTAAAATTTCAGAAGAATCTGACAAGTACATTTTTAACTGTTCCACAAAATGTCTAAAATTGAAAGTTGCCGGTCATTAATGGCCATATAGTGTATGTGTGATGAAATTTTCAGGAATATTTCATTCATTAATGATAAGATTACTGAAAATAAAAATAATATGTTATAATTTGAAAAAAAAAAACTGTTCATGATTCAATGTTAAATTTTCCCAGAACCGACGTTCATTTTAGAAATAATTCATTAAACTGAATTTGAGATTACAGTACATAAATTAGAAAAAGGTATGATATATGTCATTAATAAATCACATATTGCTGCGTTCTGGCATTATTTAAAATAGGATAGAAGCGTGGAAATACGTATTCTTTTTTTAGCAATTATTATATTATTTTCCATGCTGTAACACTGAACTAATGATTCTATACTGTGTACATTATTGTCACTAACAACGATAATTGATAATTTATAAATTTTGATGTAAGATATTTTTACATTACTTTACAAATAAATAAATAAATAAATAAATAAATAAAAGACAACAATATGAGCTGATTCAGAAAACGCATGATTGATGAAAATTCAATAATTATTACCAGTGAAAAAGAAAATTCTCGAACGAAAAATATCGATTTAAACTTTCATATACACTGGCCTCCAAAAGTTAAGGTACAACGAGTCTTTTGTGTCTAATTTGAAAACAAATGAAGATAAATACATGAAATTTAGAAGAATTGTGCTTTAAACAGTTATATGTAGAATTTTACTTAATTTTAACATCAAGCATTATTTACAAATAAAAAATTGCATCTTTTGCAAAAGTCCACTGTTTGATAAAAAAATAAATAGCAGTATTTTGGGAAAAAAATTAAATAAACGGATTTTAATAAGACATGTGTCCAGCCCTACTTGTAATGATTTTGTGACATCGACTTTTCATACTGTCAATTAAGTTGTCGGACACTGGAAAGGGAAACAACTCCCATACATGGAGCAACGCTTGCTCCAGCTCATTTAACGACTTTAGATGAGGACTTACGGCAGCCACCTGTCTGCTGAGATAGTCCCAAAGATGCTCTATGGGATCAAAGTTCGAAGATATCGCTGGCCATTCCATTCACTTCAAACCTTGATCCTCTAGATATTCATCAACGAATCTAGTTCAGTTCGATCGGGCATTATCAACCATTCGGATTAGTTCATCACCAATAGCACCACCATACGGTGAGAAAAACGGAGCAAGGATCTCGTCCCGATATTTCACAGCAGTCCATGGAACACAGGGAAGATACTGTGACCAAAAGAGAGATTCCAGCCCAAACCACGATTCCACCTCCTCTATAACTGTGTTTTTCAACAATGTTACACAGGTAGAATCTAATGCCTTGTTCTCTCCAGATCAGCACACGAACTGAATCACTCTCCAAAGCAAAACCTGACTCATCTGTAAACAGTACGGAAGCCCATTGTTGTGTGTTCCAGGTAACGTGCTCTCTTGGCCAACATAAACAGGCACTTCTGTGTTGTCGATTAAGAGGGCCACACACAACGGGTCGTCTTGCATAGAGTCCTTAATTGTGAAGACATCTATGCATCGTAATAGTAGGTATTATTATTCCTGTTGCTTTACGATTACCTGAAATGAGCTTAGCCACATTAGTGATGCTCCTCCTTCGGGACAAATGAGCTAGAAGGCGATCATGTACAGGGATTGTAACCCATGAGTGGTCTGGAACAAGTCTTCTTGAGACTGAATTTTTATATTCAAATTGATCTCAGAGCCTTTGGATCACACTACGAGACACATTAAGAGGTCTAGCAGCACCAGCTTGTGATAACCTTATCTCCATCCATAAAATTGCCCTCTATCTTAACGAATCAAGTAAACGACATCTCCTAGACATTGACAATACTATTTTAGTACCAACATTTCAAAATCATAAACCCTAAAAAAAATGTCTCACAAATTCTCAAATTGGGATATTCGCAGTTCCTCCTGACAAACATATAAGTATCCAATACGTTAAAATAATTGAGATGGGTGTCATGCAATCAACATCCTTCCAACCCTTTTTTTTAAGAAAACGGAAGAACGAGAGCTATTTCTACGATTTAAAATAATAAAATATGTGCTTTGGATTAAAAATAGAGGTGAGCTATTTATTTATCATTTAATTGTGTAGTAAGATAAATGTTAACTTTATTCAAACATGTTTAAAAACGTAACTAAAGCAGATTTACTCATTGTTCTGGAAGAAATCGGCAAAGAAGCTGATGCGAGTAAGAGAGTACCCGAATTAAAGATTTGTTATTGAAATCTAAAGAATACTTAAAGTATAAAATTTTCGTAACTGAATTTTTATCGACTACAGTTTCAGAAAGAAAAAATGGCGAGGAAGTTAATAGATTGCGTTTACAACAACAAATGAGAAGCGAGAATTTAATCCATAACGAAGGGGAAAATAGTACGTCATTATCACTTGATAAATTAATTAAAGCAGTTCAAGTTTTGGTAATTCCAGTGCCCAAGAAAAATGAAACATGGAATCTCTTTTTTGATTCTTTAGAAAGAGCGTTTAAGCACAAAAATATTCCAAAGGAATATAAATCGGAAATTTTACTGAAATTAGTAGGTGAGAAAGCAGGAAATGTTCTTGTTTATATTGATGATGAAGAATTAGCCGATTATGATAAAATAAAATCTTTAATTTTGAAAGAATATGATCCGTCCCCATTTACCTGTTTACAACATTTTACAAACGCTAAAAGATTATTTGGCGAAAATCATCAACAGTTCGGTTCCCGATTAAAATCCTGTTGCTTAAATTATTGTAGAATTCGAAATGGTAAAGATTTCGACTCACTTATTAATTTAATAATATCAGATAAAATTTTTGAAACTTTGGATGGTGAGCTTGCAACTCACATTGCAGTCAAACAAGGAGAAAGTTGGCTTTTGCCCGATCAGTTATCGAAAGATAGTGACATTTATTTTACTGCAAAAAAGGCAGGTCTTTCGAGGAAACAAAAATTGAGAAACGACCTATTTATCGTGATGAATAATGAAAATGCTAAATATGTTCCACCACAACTAAGGAAAAATCGTATGAGAACAGACACTTCCCAAAATCGCGTGATTGTTACATTTGTAATTCCCCATTACACCTAGCAAAATTTTGCCCAAGCAGAAGAAATAAGTACGATAAATCTAATACTCAAAATGATGATCAGGGCCAGAGAAAACCTAAAATGCAAGAAGATACAAATAAATTGAATCCGAAAAATAATAATAATGCAGTAGTTACTAATGTTAATTCCATGCATTTACACATGAATGATCAATTAAACGAAGTTACTCTTTTTCCTTTAAAAAATCATTATTTATGTAGAAGGAAGAGAAATAGAAGCTACTCTGGATTCAGGTACCCAAATTAGTATTTTAAATACGTCATTAATTCTCAATCTGAAAATCGAAGTTAAAGGTAGTATTTTGTTACAATCCGCTTTCAAAGAAAAAGTACAAGCAAATTTGGCTAATGTACCCATCCATTATAAATTACATAACAGTGGAGTTTATGTGACTTTAAATACGCTTTTTGCTTTCACTAAAAACTTAAATGTTCCGTGTTTAATCACTCCGGTTGTGTATAATGCTTTGATTGAACTTCAAAATGAAGAGTTGTGCAATAGTCAATTGCAGGAGTTCGAAGGTCACGAAGATAAAAATTGCTCAGACGCCCCATTGGCGAAAGAGGAATTAAATGTTTGTTTTATTTCTTCAGAGAATAAACTAAATGATCGAAACGATGAATTTTCAGAGTTTAATAAGTTTTGTAAAGAGCAAAGAGATTGCGCAACTTTAAAGAATTCATTAAGGGACGCTAGATTAGGAAAAAATAATTTTTTGATACGGGATAATTTATTGTATCATAAAGAAACTATTTGCGGTGATAAAATATATCAGCTCGTTTCACCGAAAAATTATAGAAGTAAAGTTAGAGATAGTTCATGATTCAATTTTTGGAAATCTCTTAGGGATGCGAAAAACTAAAGAAAGAATTAAATTATCTTTTTATTGGCAGAATATTTCAAGATATGTAGAAAATTACTGTAGAACATGTGAGAACTGTCAGCTAAGAGCCCTGAGAAACAAACAGATAAAATTCCGATAACACCTGTTGTCCGCCAACCATATCCATTTCATACTGTAAATATTGATTGTATAGGTGAAATTATTCCGCTGTCAGGAAGGAAGCATAAATATTGTCTTACCTTAATTGATCAAAATTCTAAATGGCCGGAAGTAGTACCATTACGGAGTCTCTCTGCGAAAACGGCATGTGATGCTTTATTAGATATTTTTATGCGCACCGAAATTCCTGAAGTTATCTGGTCTTAACGACCAGGCCACTAATTTTAAATCTGCACTGAACTAAGAATTTGAGAACTGGTTAGGGGCATGTCCTCGCTTTTCTACTCCATCATACACCGCCTCGAATGGATTGATTGAAAAATTTAATCGTGTGTTTAAACAAATGCTACATCATGTAATTCGTACGGATCCTGTTAATTGGGATAAACATATTCCTTTTATGCTTTTTGCCTACCGTGATGTTCCAAATTGCACAACTGGAGTATCACCGTTTAAGCTCATGTATGGTCGGGAAGCTAGAGGTCCCTTGGCAGTACTAAAATCATCATGGTCAGGTGAAATCCCCTTAAAATTAAATCTTAGTAATTCAGCAGTAGACTATTTAAAGGAATTAAAAATAAATTTGGAAAAAGCCGCTGACATTGCTTCTCTAACTGCTGCAGAAAAACAAGAAAATTACACTGGCTATTTCAATCGTCGAAGTAGAATGAAAGAATTTGAAAAAGGTGATTTAGTATATTTACTTATCCCTGATTCTACCAATAAATTGTATGCCAGATGGACAGGACCTGGAGAAATACTTGAAAGAATAAAACCACATTCGTATAAAGTGAAATTACCGGATGGGGGTCTCAGACATGTTCATGCGAATAAAATAAGGAAATTTAACGTAAGAGTACAGACAGTTGGGGTCATTTTTGAAGACGATGTAGAATTTGGTGAAATTCACCCAACACCAATTAAAGCTAATACTTCGAATGAAAATAACATAGAAGTAGACCTTAGTCATCTAGAGGTTGATAAACAATTAGAGTTAACCCCTTTAGGGGCACCGGTATATAATATATACCACTTTTTGATATATAACTTTGCCACCAGTATTATTAAATAAAAATATTTAGTATTAATTAATGCAGATTGAGAAGGTCAAAATTCATTATTAAAAGTTACTGGTGTCGAAACATCGCAAAATTTAGCAGTTTTAGACCACGTGCTTGCCCTTCAAGGGGTTATGTAAACTTCTACAAAAACATACGCCATTATTTTCAGGCAAAATTCAAGTTGCCAATGTTGGAGCACACAAAATTCGTTTATTACCAGGTGCGGAAAGAAAGAAACCATATATTTATAAAATTCCGGAATCGCTAAAAAATGAAGTAGATGAACAAATAGATGAGTTAGATGTGTCGTAATGAAGGACGGTAGCATGCGCTTATGTATAGATTTTCGTCAATTGAACACAGTGACAAAACACTTTGATTACCCTATGGAAAATGCAACTGAATTAATTAATCAAATAGGAAGTGCTAACATAATTACATGTTTAGATGTATTAAAATAGTATTGGGAAATTCCTCTAGAAGAACAGAGTCGAGATCTTACTTCTTTTAAAACCCATCGTGCTCAATACCGAGGGAAAGTCATGCCATTTGGATTGCGCAATGCGGCTGCCACATTCCAGAAATCGATCAACAATGCTCTGGATGAACATCGTGAGTACAGTCGAGCATATTTGGATTATATTGCTATTTTTTCAAATGAATGGGAAAATCATCTGAAACATCTTGACGCTGTTTTATCCAAATTAACTGAATTGAAATTCACGGTGAATGTTAAAAAATGTGTTTTTGCAAAGGCGCAGATTAAGTATCTAGGTCATGTCATAAGAGGAGGTAGACATGAGCCCGATCCGGAGAAGTTACGTGCCATTGAGACAATAGAATCGCCTAAAACCAAAACAGCTCTAAGAAGTTCATTGGGTTTATTTAATTATTATCGTGACTACATAAGAAATTATTCTGAAATTGCCAAGCCTTTAACAGACTTGACAAAAAAGAAAATCCCAGAGATCATTCCGTGGTCTGAGGTTGAAGAAGAGGCTTTCCAAACTTTAAAACGTTTATTGTGTGAAGCTCCTAAGCTGTATACACCAGATCCTAAAAAGCCTTACACTATTCAGAGTGATGCCAGTTCTTATGGAGTTGGTGCTTGTCTATCGCAAAGAGATGAGAAAAAAAATTTGTGTCCTATTAGTTTTGCTAGCCAAAAGCTCACTAAGGTGCAACAAAACTGGTCGACTATTGAGCGTGAAGCTTATGCGGTAGTGTGGGCATTAAAAATTTTTGAAGTTTATGTGTTTGGTGCGGAAATTAAACTAATAACTGATCACAATCCCTTAATATATCTTCAGAAATCTGCACCTCAGTCTGCAAAATTACAAAGATGGGCCTTATCTCTACAAAGATATAATATAAATATTTCTCATTGCCCAGGTGCAAAATTAAAAAATGCAGATAGTCTGTCACGACTAGTTACTGTATAATAATTATTTAAGTGATACTTTCTTTTGTGTTTAATTTTGATATGCAGTATTATATCAAGTCGTCTTTCCGTCTGTTGTGAAATGTTAGTGTTTTTCTATATGTTTATTATATATTCATTATAACTATTATAACAAGGCTTTCTATATATCTGTTTTGAATTGTGTTTTTATATATATATTATGCTGTGTAGTTGTATGGTTGCTATTTGTCAGATTTTGCTTCGCTTTGCGTAGCACAATCTTATCGGGGGGGGGGGGTCATGCAACCAACATCCTTCCAACCTTTTTTTTAAAAGAAAACGGAAGTGAAGAGAAGACAGAAGGAACGGTGTTTCGTTCGGAGGAGTAGGATGTGGAATGCATCCGAGTATATTTTCGTTGTTTTAAGAAGCAATGTGGTTTGGTGGAATTTTTATGAATATTAGTGAAAATATATATAGTGTAAATATTATTGTAAATACCAGCTCTCATATTTAATAAACTCTGTATTTAAATTTAAAAAAGAAGACTCGGTGTGTCATTCGGCTGTCATGATATTAAATGGGTATAATTTTTTTCATAAGATTTTATTAGTTACTTATGATCATTCATATAAACCATATTTTTTACAATTATTTGCATTCTTTTGATAGTGAGCGTCAAAAAACTGGTTGTACCTTAACTTTTGGAGGCCAGTGAAATAACAACTATTTCAGAATATCACTGATGCGTTAACAAATGTATGATTTCATGCCTGATGTACAAATATTAGAGGCATACATGAATCTTTAGTTTCAAACATTTACAATTTTTGTGAACTATGCATACAGTTGAAACATTTGTAATGTTTCAAAGGGTGAAAAGGGTAAATTGGAATTTTGAAAATTATAATAAAAATTGTAAAAAAATCATTAAACCTACTTCTAAACATAATTTTTTTTACGAATTTAATATTATACGTTTTCATTATGAGGTGGAGATTATGTGCTATATGATATGCTACAGGTTCATACCGAAAAAAAATATATATTCCGAAATATATAAAACTGTATGGCTAACTAAAATATTCCACATATGTGGAATAAAATAAATAGGAGATGGTTCTAACGTCTGTTCTATTAGATATAAAAAATTGAAGGATTAATTTAATTTATGAAATTTCGTTCAATATTATAAGTGGTTTAAAATCATTTGTGTATTTCATGTCGTTTTTGATATATGACAAATTTTAAGAATTGAATCATAAAAATCGAAAATTATGTTTCGTTCAACACTTTCTGAAACATTTAACAATAATAGATTAATAGATTCAAACAAAAACTTTTTAAATCATATTTAGAAACCTCATAATTGCAGACTTTTTTTTTTTTTTTTTTTTTTTTTTTTTTTTTTTTTTTTATGGTCAATAAAAAACATTATGAAAAAAAATCTTGTGTGGACAAATATACACCAAAATCCAACGTTTAACACACAATATCGAAATGTAGCACAATAAACAAACGTACTTTTCCTGAGTAACTTGGACTCACATCCTCAGTGTCAGATAAAATAAAAATTATATCCCGTCAAAGCCATGAAACATAATCCAAAAATCCAAATGACAAACAACAACACACCGAAAGCCCATCACGCTCAAGCAACCAATGAGATTAAGCCGGAAGTGATGCACTACGATACAGTAAATCAACCCAGAAAGGCGAGATGTAAGGCACGATAGAAAAATCGTTGACCAGCTAGTTGCCAAATTTATAAATGTAAACTGCCTCAAAAAAGTCTAAATTTGAAGTAGTATTGCATTTCTTAATGACACTAGCTGAATCAAAGTTGAAATTACGTCCCTCACTCCAACAATGACAAGCAATAGAGGATTTTTATAACCATTGTTTACATATTTACAAGCAAATGTGTTAAATTGGCAACTGGATGAATTAAGGGATCCTGATTTACCTTAACGATTAAAATTCATACCTTAACATATAACGGTATATAAAAATGCAAGAAAATCGACTGTATATTTATTGATTTCCAGATGAGTATAATAGGCTCGTTGACAAAAAAGTCATGAGATTATTTTGATTGTTTTAATCAAATTTTCACTCCAACTCCAACTTTATTTTTTGTACTTATGTATCTATGTTGCATTATGATTATAAGATATGAGATCAAATTAACATTTTGCTCAACATTGAGCTCAAATTAACATTTTGCTCAACATTGAGCTCAAATCAACATTATATCAAATTTTATTCTATCTTTTGATTTAAAATTTTATTTTTTAGACATCATCCTTTTTGCAGACGATCAATAGATATCCCCTAAATGCTATCCAATGCAACAAAAGTTTAAAATGTTTTTTTTTTTTTATCACTGATTTTTTATAACAGTTAATGCAATATATATATATATATATATATATATATATTCGGATTTATTTCCAAGCTTTCGCGCATATTTCTTTTGAAAGAATAATTAAGTGTACGTAAGAAATTCGAACATAAAACTATGCTCCAACAATTTCAAGTTTTTCAAAAACGGAATTTTCAGTCAACCATTTCTCTAACATAAAGTATTGTTATAGTGATCACTTTCTTTTCTTTCATTTTTATGCAGTTATAAATTTAAAATTTTTCTGGAAAGTTAAGAAACAACGAACATTTCGAAATTTTTTCTATCCCTCTTGCTTAAAAGACCAATCCAATATCATCTATCTGCACAGAATCCTGAATTATGTATATGTTTATTTCTTTTATAAGTTACATTTTCTTTTTAAAATGGAAATGGAAGACAATCTCATTTTTTATATGTACAATAAAAAATGCATTTCAGTTCTTAGATTTTCCTTCATTGTAACAGCTTCAAGTAAATATTTAGGAAAGGCTATTTTATATTTTTTCGAAACAATATGTGAAAGTGGTTTAACAGAATATGTTCGTTTCACAATTTGTATTATAATTCATCTTATGTATTTAAACAGTGTCCACATAAATATTTTTTAATTATACAGTATTGTAATATAAACTAGTAAATCTACAGATCAGAGGCCTCAACGTCAACTCTACAAATCATTATAATCATGGTTCATTAATCTCACTAATTTTTAACATTATCTGCATAATATTTGATATCCTAAATTTGAATTTTTTAAAGTTTTTTATACATTTATGAGAATATAAAATTTATCGAAAGTTCCGGAAATTTTAGAAGTATTGCATTAAACACAGTGTTATGCAGTGATAGGATAAACTACTTATTACTGTATTTTTTCAGAATGACAATGCATTCAGAATAGCAATACTTCAGGGGGGCTCCTCTCCCTGACCCCCACGTTGTCACTTTAATTTTATATTCTCAATTTCCAATAATTGTGCTATTTCATTTCTTGAGTATATGTCCGAATGTATTTGCTATTTTTATCTCATTTGAATACCATAACATTGTACAGGAGATTTTATCCTATCCTTAAATGATACTTACATTTAATACTTATATTTCAGCTAAACATCATATGTTGCTGAAATCGAATAACATTTCGTGTATAAAATATACTTATACAAATGTAAATTCAGCTTATGTGACCTACACATTCAACGTTTTTATTATTTTCATTTGGAAAACCGATTTGTAATCTTTCTTTAGTAGTTAAAATAAATTCTCATCTATTTCTTTTTTAAAAAAAGAGGCAGGAAAATTGGGGAAAGATTTACAAAAGTACTTTCCAAGCTGAAGCGGCAACAGGAGATGATGAGAGATAATTGACAAGATTATCAGGATTTTTTTAAATAAAATATGCTTCGTGAAAATTCAAATGAGTGGGAGAAACAGAAGAACACTGTTAGAAATGGATACTCAAATATCACGAAATTTTCTTAGTTTTTGACGAAACTGTTTCCTGAGATATGCTCCGAGTAAAAATTTCGTCAAATCGAGTAAATCTCTTTCCTCAAAAAACTGAGGAAATTGATTTCGTCAAATTGCTTGTTCCAAAGAAGTGTAAAAAAAGATTGGTGGCCATCTATCGACTATTTTTTAAGCATCTGTAATTGACAGGTTTAAAGAAATAAGAAACATTTCTCAAGTCTTCAACGAGGCTCGAACGCGTTACCTTCGGTGTGGTAGACCGCTGTTTTGCGTCCTACGCCATCAGGGCATCGAATGAATTTGATTTTAAATGTATCTATGGGATGATGATGTACGTTTATATTTTGAGAAGTATTTTTATCGGTACTGTTATAATTTCTGCATGTTTTAATTAATAAGGCTTGATTATTATTATTATTATAGTTTTTTCTATGGTTAAAAAATAATTAAAGTACGGCTTGATTAATATAATTTATTAGAGAAATTTCCTTTGTTCAATGAATAACTACAATATGGTCTAGTTAATTTGTTGGTCAGAAATAATAAATTTTAAAGTGTATATTGGAGAATAGTTCATCAATTTTAGATAAGATTTTAACAGGTTACTGTTTATAGAGGGGAAAGAGATCAGTTATGTATATTTTAAATTTGATTGTTATATGATTATAGTTATGAAATAAAAAAGAGCTCCTAAAATTTTGATTTTTTTTTTAACCATTTGGAAAATGGTTGTTGCTTTCGGTCGAAAATAGACCAAATGATGTTCGCATTTTACTATTTTAACGAAATTCTGTGACTTTAGAAGAGTTTTTTAAACGTTTTTAACGAAATTCTGCAACTTTAGAAAAATTTATCTTTGAATAGGCAATAGAAATACATAAAATCGCTACAAAAATGTTAAAGTTACAAAAAGAATAGACGCAACTTATCAGATATGAAAAATAAAGTAAAAATTTAGTAATTTAATGTTATAGCGGCCTCCAAGGATAAAATATTTTTGTTTCTGTTTTCATTAATATATTGTAAATTTGGTACTTTCGTGTAATTTTTTTGAACGATTTTGCAACAACAAAAATAATTTGGCCGGGAATGGGGAAACATTTTTGTCAGATATTTGAGATTTTCAATTTCATTAAAAATCACTTAATTTTGAGACGAAATGATTGTCATAAATGATGAAATTTAGCTCAAGAATTGCGAATCGTCAAAAGTGAGAATTTTATTTTTGACAGCGAGAAAACAGTTCTTCAAGATATTTGAGGATTCGCGTTTCGTCAAAAACCACGTGACTCTGTGACGAAGTGATTGTCAAAAATAACGAATTATAAAAATTACGATGATTGCGGAATCGTCAAAATTGAGTGTTTTGTTTCTGAGAGTGAAGAAATAATTCTGCCCAGTGAGATATTGAAACAGTGAGTGGGAATCCAACAGTGAGAGGTAATCGAAGAGTTAGAGAATAAAATATGTTTCGTGAAAATCCAAGTGAGTGGGACAGACAGGAGAAGAAATAATTCTGGCAATGGAGAAATTGAAACAGTGACTGAAAATCCAACGGAGAGAGTCAATCTAAGATTTAGAGATAATCAGTAATATAGATGATCAATAATAGTCTTCAAAATGGCTGAATTCCTATTTTTTACAGTTCCTATATTAGTTCCAGTGTCAGGTTTATAGTCCAACAAACGAAACAGACTGCATTTTATTCAATTTCAGCTTGTAGATTTGCAATAAATTCATTTTTTTTTAATTTAAAATCAGAATAATTAATACCATTGATATAAATTTTTATGGTGTTGCTACAACTTAGAAAGAATATCCCCAATGTAAAGTAGTTTAAGTGCTTAATTTTGAGGCTTTAATTCGAGGATTATAATTTGAGCGCTAATTTGAGATTTAATTTAATGGTTTTTGGTTACAAAAGTGAAGTCACATTTATTGCAAAAATGAAGTCACGCATTAACTATAAAACGTGCGTATATTCTTTTAATATTAAAGGGACATGTAAATTTAAATTAATGAAACTAAATAATGTTATTATGATAGCGTTAAAATTATACAGTTTCTACTCATTTTCCGTTTGACAAGTTCTAAAAGACTGTATTATATATTACTAGCAAGCTACGCCCGCTACGCTGGTCAATTTCTTTTAATGGACCTTTAATCAAACAAAATATTGACATTTCATAATTCACTTTTATATTTTAACAGAATAATAAGGCTACTATAATTTGTGACACGTGCTATAGCCAATATACACGTCAGGACACGTCACCCTTATCATTATATTTTTACGCGTGAAGGTTTCGCTATGGTACTCCATTGTGAAATTTGGTAATTTTTGAAATTCAATATTTGAAAAATGACATAATCATTAGATTTGAAATTTATATCAAGAAAAATACAATCTTTTACCTTTCAAACGCAGTTTGTCTAACATTTTTCTGACAAATACTTTTCGAGCTATTATTATTTTCAATAACTTCAAATGTTTCATTTTCCGAGATTAATCTGTGGCAAAGATTAGCGAAAAACCCAGTCGTCAGCAACGCACAGCTTTATATTAAAAAGGATGTTGGAGCAGGGATTGTCACCATCCCTTTTGAAATCGGTTTCGTAGTTCCAGAGATTCCATAGAAATTGTAATTTAGAATGATTTTAGAACGATTTTTCGCTCATTTCACTGTTTTAAATTTCGATTTTTTTTAATTTATTCATAGAGAGCATTTACATCTTATAAGTAACGACAATGCCAAATTTCAAATTTCTAGCTCCTTCAGTATAAAAAAATTGCAATTTTAGAACGTTTTTCGCACTTGCACTCCCCTGGGATTAGCGGCACCGACATAAAATATAGCCTATGTGGGAGCAGAGAGTGTCGCCATCAATTTGCCACCATCACTTTTGAAATCGGTTCTGTATCGCCCTACCCCCTGTGGTAGTGGCACCGATATAAAACATAGCCTATGTTAAGCAGGGACTGTTACCATCAATTTTCCATTATCACTTTTGAAAATCGTTCTGTACTTCCAGGGATACCATAGAAATTGTAATTTAGAATGTTTTTAGACAGCTTTTCGTTCATTTCACCCTTTTAAATTTCGAATTTTGTTAGAATTTGTTCTTAGAGAGCATTTACATCTTATAAATTACTATCATGCCAAATTTCAAGCTTCTAGCTCCTCCCGTATAAAAAAAAAATCAAAATTTCAGAACGTTTATCGCTCTTGCTCCCCTCTGTGGTAGTGGCACCGACATAAAATATAGCCAATGTTGGAGCAGGGACTGTCACCATCAATTTGCCACCATCACTTTTGAAAACGGTTCTCTAGTTCCACAGATTCCATAGTAATTGTAATTTAGAATGATTTTAGAACGGTTTTCGCTTACCTCACACCTTTTAAATTTCGAATTTTTTTAGAATTTGTTCTTAGAGAGCATTTGCATCTTATAAGTAACTACCATACCAAATTTCATGTTTCTAGCTCCTTCAGTATAAAAAAAATCGAAATTTTAGAACGTTTTTCACTCCCGAACCCCCCTGGAGGTAGTGGCACCTATATAAAACATAGCCTATGTTACTGCAGGGACTGTTACTATCAATTTACCACTATCACTTTTGAAAATGGTTCTTTAATTACAGAGATTTCATAGAAATTGTAATTTAGAATGTTTTTAGTCAGCTTTTCGTTCATCTCAGCCTTTTAAATTTCGAATTTTGTTAGAATTTATTCTTAGAGAACATTTACATCTTATAAGTAACTACCATGCTAAATTTCATGTTTCTAACACATTAAGTTTAAAAGGAAATCGAAATTTCAAAGGTTTTTCGCTCCTGCACCTCCCTGGGAGTAGTGGCACCGGCATAAAATATAGCCTATGTTGGAGCAGGGACTGTCACCATCAATTTGCCATCATCACTTTTGAAAACGGTTCTGTAGAGTTTCAGATATTCCATAGAAATTGTAATTTAGAATGTTTTTAGAACGCGTTTCGCTCATCTCACCCTTTTAAATTTAGAATTTTATTAGAATTTGTACTTAGAGAGCACTTGCATCTTATAAGTAACTACCATGCCAAATTTCATGTTTCTACCTCCTTCAGTATTAAAAAAATTCCAATTTTAGAATGTTTTTCGCTCTTGCACCCCCCCTGGGGGTAATGGCGCCGATATAAATTATAGCCTCTGTTGGAGCTGGGATTGTCACAATCGCTTTTGAAATGCCTTCAGTAGTTCCAGAGATTACCCCTACAAACAAACAAACAAACAAACAATCTTTACTACTTTATAATATTAGTATAGATATACAATGATCGTCTGAATATACATTTTTAAGCCTATTTTTACGTTATGTGTTAAAATAAAATCTCATGTACTTTAGTCTTAGGAATTGTAAAAATACGAATTCCTGTAATTAAATTATCACATGTATCACTTCTGATCTCAACATTCCTTTTTTTTTTATACATACGCAAAAAGATAACTAATCCTTAATTGATAGTTTGTTTTTTCACTTACATTTCGTTAAAATAACTTGTTTAACAAATAAAATAGAGTTAAATAAACATTAATGATAAAACAGTACTTTTCTCGTTACACCAACACCAATGTAACCAAGCGTAATAGTTTGCGCAAAGTGAAATTCGTGTGAAATGTAACATTTTGAAAAAAAAAAAAAACTTAGTGTTGTTAACATGAAAATGAGTATTAAAAATTATATCATTAATAAAATTACAGTTTCGATTTATTTCGACTATTTTATTAATTAATACAAGTATATACTTAAAATAAAAGAAAAAATAAACATTATACAATAAAGTAATAAAATATATATTTTTTTTAACTGCAGACATGAAATTGTAAATGTATCTTAATATTAAACTTATTTCAAGATTAAACATTAATAATAATAAAAAAAATCACTTCCTATAAATAACAAATCACAATGTTTGGCACGGTTTGCAATAATAATCATTTGCACTTCAATGTTTAATTACCTAGCGCATAACCATACATTTTGGCATGATGTTGGTATAAGGGAAAAATAACGACAAAACTCATCCGCAAATAATAAAGATTACCTCTCGCGGATCTACAAGTTTTGTTGACATATTAAATTTACATATAACTTTTCACTGTATTTATTAATGAAACTATTAAAATTACGATAACTGTTTGAAAAAAAAATGCACAATGTGTATTTTATTTAAATTAGTGTTTCTTTTCTGTGTTTTATTGTTATTTAATATAACTTGTACTTAAAAAAAATACTTTAATATTTACAATGAAGGTAAATGTTTTATAATAAAATAGAAAGAGCACAGTAGATAAATTCCTGTTATTAATACTTACAGTACAAAGTTTGTAGTATAATTCTTTCGCTTGCATTTGAAAAATGCAGAGTCAAATTTTTCAAATTATATAAACATAACCATATCTAAAAGTTATACATTTTGTATTTCACGTGTATTTGTAGTTTACTTATGTAAATTGTTTCACTGCCTATTTAAACACTTTGATGATTAGGATTCAAATTTTATCTAATTTGCATATTAATGTACTGGAAGTTAATGTAAATAAATAAATGAATAAAGACCAAATAAGAAATTTACGGTAACTATCTGAAACACTATTTCCGGAACTAACAGCTTGTTTTATTCATAATTGTTAGATTTAGACAATCCAATTAATGTAGCCTATTTTTATTTTTATGAAAATTTAGAATAGCTTTTATTAAACTGGCAATCGCTTTATATATATATTTTTTTTATTTACTTTCAAATTAACTGCCTTGATTAAGAGAGTGAACAAATATAATAAGTATCGAAAAGTAAATTATAGTTTTATTTCTGCTGCCTCAGGATGTGTTTCTTGAAAGAGAAAAATAATATATATAGCAATTTCTCAAGAAAACTAATTTGCTGAACATATTTTTTTAGATAATTATCATGCAATATTATAAAATACAAAAATATAATGAATGTTTAGTAAATATTATTTTAATGAGAATTGTATAAATTCCATTAAGTAAGAAATTTTCCTTCAATTAACAACTTATACGAAATATTATTATTTTAATCATAAAGAAAATATTTAATAAAGTTATAAAAAATCTGAAAATAACTATGTATTAAACCAAAATACATTAAAAAATGAGATATTTTAAATTTTATAAATCTTTATTGAAGCACTACAAGAAAAAATATATTTACGAGCATATGGTATGCATCTTAACTGTTTCATATTTCATTTTTTTCTTTTAAATATCACTCTAAAATAATTAGTTCTACAGAGTTCATTTTGATTTTCAAGCAAAAATGAGTAAATTTTATCGTTTGATTTTTATATGTTACAATAGTGTTAAGGGGTCTCAGGAGTCTTACTTACCCTCAGAAGATGCAAGTTTACATCATGTCACATTTCATTTTATTTTTGATTTCATATAACACACAATAAAATGAAATTTTAACCACTAATAGGTCAATATCAGCTTGATTGAACATAATTGTCTGAGTGCAACGAAGACTCATACACAGCGCAGTGTACTTTGCCCCATATATAGCTACGATGGATATTAAAACCTTTCGTCAAGCATAACTCAAAAAATATTTAACGGATTACGTTCAAATTTTTACAGCAGGTACCTATAAAGGTGACAACGTCGTCTATTTATTACCAAGAATAAGTGTCAAACCGTTTGGAAGTTATATTAAAAAAATAGATAAAAAAGCACAATTAAAGTACACACGTCACTAAATTTTGTGCGTACGTCATTTTCACCGGCGGGAGATTTTCGTAGACAATCGGAATTGAAAAGTTCATGGAATACATGGAGCAAAAAAATATGCAAGCACTAATATTCAGCACAATAAAATATATTTCAATTTAATAAATATGGAAAGTTAATCTGGAATTTTTTCTGTTTGAAAAGTATTAGAGATTAGTAAGAGTAGTATTAGTATTAGAGATTTGGCGTAAATCACACCATTAGCAGCTTTTTTTATTTCGCGTGTGTATGTTAGGAACAATTCTTTGATGTTTAAATAAAAGGTTTCGATTTGTGGCATTATTTCTTATTTTCTTTTCTTTTTTAGTATTTTAAATGGAATTAGTGAAAGGCGTGTATTTTAAATTAAATGAGTGAAAGACGTGTATTTTTAATGTATGTATTTCAAATGAAATCAGTGAAAGATTTATATTTAAATGAAATGAATGCAATATGAAGATGTTATGAGAAAAATATTTGGCAATTTATCAACTGCGCCAAGTTAACATAAAAGTACCAATACATATGTGGGTACTTCTCTATTATCCCGCCGACAACTTTTCATAACAAAAAACTATCGCCAAATAAACGGGAGAACGTTGTCATTGAAATATCAAAATACATAAATAAATAAAATATAAGAATTTAAGGACACAATTGTTATTTTAATGAATGAAATAACTAATAAATCAGTAAAACATAATGAAAAATACACGCAAATGTCGCGTTAAAAACCACTTGATGACGTAACAAACACGTATAATGCTTCTGATATCAAGTAAATGGGACTGCATTTTTGGCGTTTAATCTAACAGTTTGGCGATAGTTTTTTGTTATGAAAAGTGGTCGACGGGATAATAGAGCAGTACCTCTATGTGAAATGAAACAAGGCACAGATGTCATATACGCACCACGTTGGCGCGATTTTTCCCTCCACCAGCTTGGGGAAAACTTTGTTTTTGAACATTAGTTACAAATAGTGTGACAAAGAGTACACGTGATTTTTTATTTCAATATAAAAATAAAATAACGTAATAAATGGAACAGCTTCTATTATTTTAAAAAAGCAAATAAAAATAAATAAATAATAGTTTGATATAAATAAAGGCGCGGATGTCATATACGCACCACATTGGCGCGATTGCAACAAAATGGCAATTTTATGCCTCACATGGTAACCCGGTTATTTTGTTTCAATTGTTGTTTATTAACTTTTATTTTTTACTTTAATTCTATAAATTGTTTTTATTATATATATCAATATTTATTTATATCAAACTATCATTTATTTATTTTTATTTCCCATTTTTGAATATTAGGAGCTATTTCATTTATTACGTTATTTTATTTTTATATTGAAATAAAAAATTACATGCTATTATTGTATGGTATTTGTAACTAATATTCAAAAACAAAGTTTTCGCCAAATTGGCGGGGGAAAAATAGCGCCAATCTGGTGCGTATATGACATCTGTGCCTAAATTAATATTGATATACATATAAAAATAATCTATAGAATTAAAATAAAAAATAAAAGTAAACAAACACAACAAACAGTTTTCGCCAAAGGTTCGGGGAAAAATCGCGCCAACGTGGTGAGTATATGGCATCTGTGCCGGGATTTTTACCCTTTTATCTGTGCTTTCGGAAATATAAAAAAAATAAAAAATTCTTATATCAGGTGTATAATGTTTTGCATTTTTATACGGACCACTTCTCCATTTTAAGATTTTAAATGCTATTTATATCAGATATTTCTTTCTTGAGATTCCCACAAGTTTTTTCCGGTAATTTTTTTAGTTCGCTAATTAATTGTTTACAATTTGCCCCCCTGGCAATAACAATTATTTATCACAAAAATGGGTACTTCTCTATTATCCCGTCGACCACTTTTCATAACAAAAAACTATCGCCAAACTGTAACGCTAAATAAACGGGAGAACGTTGCCATTGAAATATCAAAATAAATAAAATATAAGAATTTAAGGACACAATTGTTACTTTAATGAATGAAATAACTAATAAATCAGTAAAACATAATGAATAATACACGCAAATGTCGAATTAAAAACCACTTGATGGCATAACAAATACGTATAATGCTTCTGGCATCAAGTAAATGGGACTGTATTTTTGGCGTTTAATCTTAATTTGGCGATAGTTTTTTGTTATGAAAAGTGGTCGACGGGATAATAGAGAAGTACCCAAAAATGGCTTAGTTTTGTTAAATTTGTTTGTTATGTATTTTCATCTCTTATTAAAATATCGAAAATGGCAATACAATTTTATTTTAGCACCGTACTTAATTTTTTCAAATGGCTCAAAAACATGGTTTAATAAACGCATATTTGTAAATATTTTAAAAACATGTTTTCCGCTCTCTAGAAAAATTTGTAAGATTCTACAACTGCCTTTGGCACCAACCAGTACATCATACGAAACTTTTCCCTATTCAGATACACAGAAGAGGTTGGTCACAAACAAGAGTAATGCTAGCAACAATATTGTTTTAACTCTATAAGAGTTAGAAACAGTAATGATATTAAATTCCCCGATTAGCTTAGGGCCCGATTACGAAACTTTCTCCTAGAAAAAAAAACTGTAGAAGTCTTTTACATTTGTTTCGAATGAAGCTCGATCAACAAAGTATTAATTGATAATACAAACAACACTAATATTAACATGGGGGCAAAAGTTTGAATTTAAGTGTATATATTTGGAACCCTCCCCCCCCCCAACCAACCACCAAAAAAAGAAAAAGAAAGTTACAGAAATGAATTTAAAATGTCGTGAAGCCACCCTTTCTGACATAAGAAGGCTGCGAACCCGATTACGAAACTTTCACTTAACTTAATAACATGTATCTAATAGCCCTGAGGACAATTCCCCTTCCCAGTTATACGGACCTTGGGGCTTTTTTAAAAAGCTTGGCGCAGTTCGGGTTGAAGAAGTTGAGATTTACTGTCAAATGACATAAACTACTATGAAAATAAAACTGGTGAATTATTATGCTGGTTTATGTATGTATTTAAAAAAATTGCATCTGATTACACTCTTTAGATAAATTACTCCTGTTTGCATTTAATAACAGATAAACGGCTTCCGTTTACTAAATTGTTTAAATATTGGGAAGAGTTGGCGAGAGATAGATAGACGTGTAAACAAACGGGTAGAGAGACGGATAGCGACAGAGATAAGCTAACGGGTAGCGAAACGAATAGACAGACGGGTAGCGAGGCAGGTGCAAAAAAGGGTTGACAGAGGGGTAGTGAGATGGGTAGGGGGACGGGTAGCGTGGTGGATAGGGAGACGAGTACAGAGACGACTTGACAGACGGGTAGAGAGAGGGGTATATAGACAGACAGACGTGTTGATAGACGAGTAGTGTAACGGGAAGCGAGACAGGTAGAGACACGATTAAAGAGTCGGGTAGAAAGACAGACGGATACTGAGACGGGTATACAGAAGAGTAGAGAGACAGTAGACAGATGAGTTCGGAGAGAGACACAGCTAAGACATACGAGTAGTTAGACTGGTAGACACGTTTGTAGCAAAGCATGTTATCAATGTGGTTTGAAGTATACGAGTTTCTATAAATAGTTATACAAATAAACAAAGGAAATTTTTTTAATTCAAATATTAAATATTTGATTTAATATTTCAATATTTAATATTTTATTTTTTAACATTTTATTTAGATATTTGTCACAAAGAAAATGTTGCAAAAATTAAATTAAATTTGCTTTAAACTACGCTTGCTAAAATACGCTATTGACTGCAAATCTGATTATGTGACTTTAAAAATATCGTTTTAAAAGATCCGGCGGTTTTTTTTTTAAAGTTTTGAGCAATTCCCGCTTAAGAAAATGAGGTTATTTGCCAAATGTTATAAAAAAATGCATATGAAAACATAACAGTATATGAATTTATATATGATATTTTGTAATTATATCATTTAATTTGCTATTTTTCATATGTTGTATCTTTATCTGTCTCTTGTCTATCATATGCTGTATATTCACTTAGATTCTTGTTGATATCTTCTTTATATCGTAATTGTTAACTTCATGTTCTCAGCAATATCACTCAGACTAATCCCTTTGAGGGAAGTCCTAGTTATTTCAATGTTGTACAATTCATATTTAATTATTTTAAAAAGTTAAAAGTTTTTTTTTTAAGTAAAAAAACAAATTCACCTGGTATCTACTGCGCGCAAGGTTGTAGAAAAAATATTGCTCCAAAAATGTCAAACAAAACTGATAATGATGTAAAATTGATGTATCTTGAACTTATACTTCAATTTCAAGAAACTAAAAATTTAATTTTTCTTAAATTTAAATTTAAACTGTAAAATGTTTAAAAAATCATTTTTTTTGTTGAAAAAATGCCAATTTTAAAATAAATTAAATTTTAAATGCTTGAAATTGGAGTGTAAGTTCAAGATACATACATTTTACATCGTTATCAGTTTTGTTTGTTATTTTTGAAGCAATATTTTTTCTACAACCTTGCGCGCAGTGGATACCAGGCAAAAAAGTTTTTTCGCTTTTTTTAATTTAAACTTTTTTTAAAATAATTATATATGAACTGTACAACATTGAAATAATTATGTTAAATCAAGCAGATATTGACCTATTAGTGGTAAAAATTTCATTTTATTGTGTGTTAAATGAAATCAGAAATAAAATAAAATGTGACATGATGCAAACTTGCATCTTCGGAGGAAAAGTAAGACTCCTGAGACCCCTTAAATTATTTTTAATAAATAAAATTTTACGGTAAAGTCCCACTATACAACAGAAACATTTGTACGTGACAAATCTACAAATTAACAGAAAACTTTGTCTGCAATAATTACGTCTGAATACACAAAGTTTCCGTGGCCGTCTCTATATTCAAACAAATAGAAACTTCTAAATTCGTAATTTAAATACCCCTCCATTACGAGAAATTTGTGTTATAGTGTAGATTACTACAAAACCCCAATAAATTCATCAAAATAGTCTGGATTAGAGCATATGTAGGCACCACTGGTAACAAGCGAGCATACGTTCTCGCAAAAAATCAATTACAGAAGACCATTATGATGACATCTCAGTCTTACCATTTCCAGAATCCATTCTAAAGAGTTGTTTTAAAAACAAAATCATCACAGATTGGCAAAATGATTGGACCAACTCAACGAAAGGAAGAGAAACGTATAAAATTCTTAATAAGTTAGATGTTAAATTTTTATATGTTCAGAAATCAGCGGCATATTATCTTAGCGGCCATGGAAGCTTCCCAAGCTTTTTATATAAAATTTGCAAAAGAACCACGGATAGATGTCCTTGTGACAAAAACCTTGGAACTCCTATACACTACATCTTCGGTAACTGCCCCCTTATGGAATACCATTTTAACTTCAATGAAAATAAAACATTAAAGGGAAACGTACAACGTGTGCTATTAGGCACTTCCAATTACGAAAAGTTAGATAAAAACGATAATGTCCTAAATAAAAACTTTTCATATATCAAAGAATTATTATAACCTATATAAAATTCTATATCTATAGATTTTAAAAACTATGTTTTAAAAGACTTAATAGGCTAGTGCATAATGCAATTAAAATTTTTCAGTACAATATTATTATTGAAAATATCTGTAGATATTTATCTTTAATATTATGTAACCTTATCAGTATATTCATATAGAACTTATATAATAACTTTGGGCTCACCCAGCAATAAGCAATATTGGGTAGCTCGTGTGATTGTTTATTTTTTTTTTTTTAAACTTGCTGGGGACTCCAGGTCCTTGGACACTGAGGTTCCTGGTAGATATAGGTTTTCCCCTCGTGGACTATTGTTCCTATGCCGAGAGGTTGGCTGCCCACCAGTGGGAGGTTTCTGTTTCTGTCTCAACATATTCCGAATTGTAACTCCTTCTATCCCTTTGAAAACGACATTTTCAAAACTGAGCAAAAAATGCTCAAATCTGAGTATGTCGCATAGTCATAATGGCTCCGAATCAAAGTTACTCAAGTTTGAAACATGTATATACTCATTTCTGAAAACATACAAACACTCAAAAATAAAACATCATGTGCGCATATTTGAGTATGTCCATATTTCCAAAATAAGTATGAACTGACTTCCATCTGCTCATTTTTGTGTAACTCCATGTTTTTAAAAAATGAGTTTGAACTGATTCTAACCATTTTTGAGTATGTCCATGTTTCAAAATGAGTATGAGCTGACCTCTATGTGCTCAGTTTTGAGCATGTACATGTTTCAATATTCTGAGTATTTCAGGTATTTCAGAAATGAAAGCATTGGGTAAAAGTTTCATAAAAAATGAAAATATCGATTTACTCAGATTGTAAAAGATTTACTCAGATGAATAACTTAAAAGATGTAAAACAGTGAAATCTCAAAAGTAAATATGTTTGTAACATTTCTCTTCATACATTATCTTCGAATTTCTTTAAAATTTCTCTTCAAATGTGCTCTTTTTTTTAAACTCGTTCTTATATCATGAAATTGCCATATTTTTTGCATAATTTATGCCACCGCGTAAGTTACGCACTACATGCTTATAAGATAAAATGTTAAGAACAACAACAAAAAGATTCCCATTACTTCCGTTCACTTTACTTTTGAAAAGAAAGAATATAGGTAAAAAATGAGCATTTGTAGGATTCAGATGGAGCATATATTGGAAAGTCTGAAATAATGAAACAAGATTTTAAATTATTTTTCTGGCACATAGCCTAACAATTATGATTTCATAATCAGATTTAAAATAATTTTTTGGTTCAGTCATGTGGATCCAAATAAGCATATATCGTTCGTTGTGTTAGCATCTTTTGAATTTCTGTTTTCAGCAGTTCCAAGAGTTCCATTCGATCATACGGTCCGTGCTGTGAAATTACAAAAACTAAAGTAATAAGTTTTACTTTATATTTTAAATTTCAGCTGTCCACTTTGCGTAAAAACATAACAATATATTTTTTTAAATTCTACTAATTCTTTCTCGCTAACTGAGTTAATTATTATTTTTATTATTAATATCCTAGAAACCTGAAAACTAAAAAAAATAACTGTTATCACTTTGTTTAAATATGACCTTTAAATAACTGCTTTAAGAGTAATTCATTTTATATATATATTTTTTAAATGTTATAATTAGCTTAATGAGACGCATTTATTTAATCTATTTCGCCCAACTAATTTCACCTTGTTTAAAAATGACCTTTTAATAACTGCTGCAAGAATAATTCATTTTTTATATTAATTATTAATAATTAATATTTTTATATTAATTATTTTATGTTAATTATTATAAATTTTAAATGTTAGAATTAGCTTAATGAGATGCATTTCTTTAATCTATTTCGCCATTAAATCCCTAGTTGCGTGTTTCTGCGATCGTCCAATTGTTTCTCTGTTTCGTGTCCTAGATTGACCCACACTTTTATCATTTATATTTAAATTCCCCCATGTATTTCTACGCAACGATCAAACTATGGTAAAATCTATGTCGTAGTAAATATCTCATCGCCAAAAACTTCAAGACAAAACATCACTCACGGCTATATATTAGGGCTATATATTAAAGCTATATATTAGGGTTATATATTAGTAATATATATTTTATTTATATATATTAGTAATATATATTTTATTTATATGTATTACGGCTATATATCTTATATATTCATCATGCTATGAATATATAAGTATCCTTGTGTGCTGGGGCCACTATTGTGTGCTGGGGCTTCTATTTAAATAAACATCAGTATTATTGGAAACTATTCGTGATTTTGCAGCTTGAAAATAAAACATTCTGGTATTATTTTCACATTTGAATGCATTTTTTTAATTAATTCAATGTTACCATATTTTCTTAAGACAAAGATGAGACTTAATACAGACATAGAAATATTTAATATAGCATGGATTAAAGTTGAAATATTAGAACTCGCTTATTCGAAGGTGATTTATTTTACGAACATTACCGCATAGCCTTAATTGGTCGCATTATTTAAATTAACCTCAATTACCGTATTTGCATTAACAGATATAATTACTTTTCTGCGTTACAAAAAGGACCCTATTATTATTCCCTAATGGATATCGATAGTCAGTACTAATTCTTTATATTAAAAGAACTTTTATTTAAAAAAATAAATTGAAGTCTTATAATTTTAAAATTTAATGCATGTAAGAATATAAATATGCAACATTTATTAAAATAATCTTACTTAAAGTATACGCTTATCTATATATTTATTTATTCATTTATTCATTTTTAGCTTCGACATCATAAAAAGTTTTAATCTCATAAATGGAATAATAATTTCAGAATAAAAAGATAGAAATATGTTTAATTTCTTTGTGTTTAACGGATATGCCGTAAAAGGACATTTTGTTTGCGCACCAGGGGATCCAACCCGGGCATTCCGAATAGCGGAATATAGGTGAAAACCATTTATTTTTAGTGGAAATTTCAGTAGACTTTTTAAACTTAGTGTATTATTTGAGATTGCCCAATAACAACAAAAAACACATTTTTATACGAAAAAGTATCCATTATGGTACCATCAAATACGGTTTTCAATTTATTAAAAGCGATTCTCTTTCTAATTAGATTCGCGCCAGAAGTTTAGAGCTGAAAAAAAAACCCAGGAGATTTTTTTTACAACAGATATCTGGATTATGTTAATTTCAGTGTTGTTTGAGCGCATAGTTCCATTATATGTCTTTTAAATTTGTGTTTTATTAATATTATTTTATTTATTTATTTATTTATAATATTTTAATTAATATGAAGTAATTGCCGGAAACAAATGCTGAATTTTGTATACTGCTTTAACTGCAAACAGGTTATTCTTTCGTAATCGACGGCAAAACAATATTATACAACAGGAATTCACAAACACTACATATTTTAATATGCGAAGAAAATATAATATGGGATAAAATAAAAATGTTTTAAAAATGGTCGCTAGGTATCTAAGAGATTCACACTTCTGTTTTAACAAAAACGTTCATACGGCCTAATTCACACTCGATAATCTTCTGTTATCATTATTAAACAGAAATAATTTTGTATCACATGTACCAATATAATTTATAAAAGGGATCAATAGTGAATTAATTGCAAGAGAAATTCGCTTTATAAGTGTTTGCTCTATTAACTCGTGTGGCAACCATACATCTTGCTATCCATTCCAAGTTGGTAAAATCGCTTTACTCCTAAATGCTGCTTTACTCCTAAAAGATCCCCGGGTTGTCATATGCTGAAAAATTGTAATTAGTGTGAACATTTTCTTCACGTCAATCAGTTGCCCAAAATTTGCTGCCGGTCTAAGATTAACATGTTTTGTACGAAATTTTCTGAACCACTTCCTGCACAGGACATCAACTGTAACCTATTCATACTCAGTAAATATTTTCCTTTTGTGTGTCAGAAGCCTTTTTCCACTCGGGCAAATATGAATATAATAAGTTCAAATTACTTCCTATTTAACGCCATATTCAATGCTTAACAAAATTTTAAATACAAAACCAATTAATATACTGTTAGGTAGCTTTCAATACAAAAAAGTATAAAGCTACCTATTGCAGCCGTTCGGAGGAAAGCAATTCCGGAAAATTTTGATATATTTTCACCGATCATGACCCCCAGACCCCAAAACCACCCTCCGTTCAAATGTTGATTTATATATATATATATATCTGACTTATGTCATACGATAACGCCCGTATTTATAAATCGATTGTGATGGAACTAATTGTGTGTATTAAGGTCACTAATGTCTCGACCGAGTTCGTTGCCCAGCTTGGTCCGCCATTTTGTTTCAAGATGGCGGCCACTTAAAAATTTAAAACTAAAATAAATATACAAAAAGTTAAAAATTCAAATTTATTTTTTAATTACGTGTTAGGCCTTGATACAAGGATTCCAGAGCATTTTTTGGTTTACCTCTATCTTAAAAAATGGCTGAGATAGAGCAGTTTGAAATTCTAGGGTGGCTGACATTTTGAAGCAAAATAGCACATTAACGGGATTACTCGCAAATTATTTTCTTTCATTGTTGTAATAATTTTCCCAATCATACGCATAAAACTATATATTCATATCCATTAGCGCCAAATTATCGCAAAAATGTGCGACGTTTGGCGAAGTATCGCAAAATTTGGCGATCAAAATAAGTCTTCATAAATGAAGCCAATTTGGCTATTGCTCAATAATTTGGGCGAATTTCTTATTCAAATTCAGTATTAACGAATCTTTTGTAAACGTTTCTTTTCATTTAACTTGCTGTTTTCGTGTAACATTAGCTAAAATTTTAAAACGAAGATATAGGAAAGCTACCTTTTACTCCCGGTACAGGCCGGAAGGACTTTTTTCTCAAGTGTTCGTTTTAAGTTCCTCCTTACAATAAATATCAAAATTTTCATGTGTGATGTACAAAGAAATTGATTTTACGATGTTTGCACGTCTAGCTCCAAAATTGGGGTGAATGCATTCGACAACGCAATATTTTCAATTTCAAAGTACTAATAGAAATATTAATATCGAGAGTGTACATGGTTATTGAAAGTAAAAGTATTTTTTCAAAAATTATTTTTTAACTCACATTATTTTTTTTTTATTAAAATGGAGGAATAACATGAAGTTAAGAAATTCTCTTATATTCGGTTTTTCATTATATTTCATGAAATGGACTGAGGCACATTAAGAGTTAAACATATGGTTTTACATAAATTCCACCATAGATAATAGTGTTTACTGAAAAAAACCTATTTGTGTTA
This sequence comes from Maratus michaelseni, assembly GCA_963931845.1. NCBI lineage: Eukaryota > Metazoa > Arthropoda > Arachnida > Araneae > Salticidae > Maratus > Maratus michaelseni. Next base: position 299,951,278 of record OZ007593.1, on the reverse strand, counting down.
AAAGAATAAGCTAAAATGAAATACATATCATACTACAGTTACTCGTGTCAGTGAAATTCTTTGCTAAATTACATTTGACTCGGTTTTGTTTTTCTATGCTGCGATTAAGTTATCTAAAATTTCAATTCAAAATCTAAGTATAAATCGAAATCTTGATACAGTTTAAGCAGAAATCTCTTATTTATTATTCTACAAATGAATACGCTTTTTAGCACACACATTTAAATGGTGATCAAAAAACAATTTGCAGCAAATATAAGACCCTTGTGACAACATCTTCTACGGAAACGAGATTATATTTAAGATGGCGTTATTATATGGTATAGGATCTAAAATAAGAATCGAGTAATCACAGTAATGGTTAAAGTGGGAGAATTCCGAAAGATACAAATTTTAAAACTCACTTTGTTTTACCGTGCGATTATTTTCACAGTGAAAAAAGATAAGCGGCATTTAAACAATACCAGAGTCACTAGTTACGGTGCGACTTAAAACGAACTCAAATAAGAAAATTACTGCTCTGTATGTTCTGAAAATACTATTTTGTGACATTTTCACTATCGTAATTCACTATCCTAGAATGTTTCTGTCGCTTGAGATACCTAAAATTTAATATATAGACGCAAGTTGAGCTTTATGCGTGTGACATGTAAAACGACATTAAATGTAAAATTCTGCATTAACTTCATGACATGATTTAATGTTTCATAATTGTCCGCACTTGATTTGTGAAAATAATACTGGCAAAAAAGTTTTCTTTCTTGGACAAAGTTTTCTTTCTGTCACGTGCATAGGCTCATTGCTTCTTCTCAGTGCTCATTTTGCTTTGTTTAGCCATCTGTTCCTAGTGCTACAAGCACTTTTCCAACGTCATTTAGACTTTGATGATAAACATAACTCCATATTTCAATTTGAAATTTTTGAACTTTTCTCACAGTAACCTAAGCTGTAGAAGCTCGATTTTTGTTCTGAACCTCAATCTAGAACCAATATCTTGAAATACGTATATCACAAATGAAACACTGTTTCATTGAACAATAGATACTCTAGCGACTCATATATTTATAAAGGATTTTACCACCCTGTAGTTAAGCAAACAGGATAATTACAGAACAACCAATCAAGAATGAGGTATAATTTATTGAATTCTACATATCAACAACACGATATTTTGTTTCAATAAAAAGGTAAGATTTATTTCAGTAAAAAGGTAATACGATTTAAGCGTTACTACTGCAGAGTTCTTCAAAATTGTCGGGAAGAATGTTCAGCAAATTTTACAGATAAATACACATAAACAAAAATTTAGAAAGGATTTAAAAATAATTAATATATATAAACTACAGTGGAGCATCGTTTATACGACGCCGAAGGGACTACCAAAAAACGTCGTATAAACGATAACGTCGTATAATCGATTTTGTAGAATTAGTTTTTCTTTCACTTAATTTTGATGTTTAACGTGTTGATTTACATAAATTTATAAATTAAACAAACCGAAACAAACAAATAACCAAAAAAAAAATACAGTAAGCAATTTAAATATACCTACCTTTATTTTTTCTTTTGATCATTTTACGTAGTATTACAAAAAAAAAAAAAAATTGTCTATGGTTGTTTGACGCACCCAGAAAAAGGAATTGATTAAAACAACAAAACATGTTTTGTTGAGTACATTTTGGCTGTTTTAGCAAAAATTTTAGTTGAAGTAAAAAAATTGGTTTTGTTGCTTGGAGAAAAAAATATTGTTAACAATCTTACAAAATTTTAACAAAATTTCGTCAATTTTACTTAAATTAACAGAATCTGTTTTTTTAATTTTACAATAATTTTGTAATTCCAGCAAAATTTTGTTGTTTTTGAAAAATTTTAATTGTTGTGTAGTAGCCACAACTCTCTCACGTAACTCGATTTATTTGACTAATATAGCTATATAATTAAAGGATTAACATATTTTTGGATAATTAAAACTTTTTCATTTGGACAGACCAAGGTAGTTTTAAAAATCTCCCTGTCCCATTTATTACTTCCTTCTATCTTTACAAGAAGAAAGTATCGGAATCATGAAAATTTTCGATTTCCGGTTTCCGACGGATTTTATAAGGTCCTGAACACGATTTGACTGTTTTTAGAAAATGACTGTCAATGACTCTATCTGTCGTATGTGACAAAAATATTTTGGGCGCTATATCTCAAGAACCAATGCACGGAATTTAATAAAACTTTATATTCAGTTACTTCCTAATATAAATTGTTGCTGATTACTTTTTGGAGTAAATCACGCAACAGGTGGCGCTGCTATGTTGCATTTTTTGCGATTTGTGCAATAGCTCTATCTCATTTCCAGAAGTGAATTACGCCTGTAATCTTTGAATAATAACCAGTGAATTTTTATCCTGCTTTTTGCGGGCGTAATTCACTACTGAAAATGAATTAAAAATTAACTATGTGTTACCGTATGCTGGGCTTTGTATTGTCGTCTCATGTTTGCCGCAGAAATTTGCGTGCTCCTGATGACATTTCTATCTTGTGCTGCGGTTGCAGCCGTTACGACATATATAAGAGTGAGAAATGCCGAACTCAGATATCGTGTATAGTGGATTGTTATAGAGACATAAATGCAAAAATTCGGATTTTAAACATAAATTGAAAAAAAAATCAAATCACATTAAAGTATTGAAAAAGTTGTCTGATAACAATAAAAACACCATAAAAAAGGATTGCGCAACGCCTTTCGAAAGTACGTTGGTTTTCTTCGTCAGGCGCAAAGTCTACTACTTTCAAGGCAGAAAAAGGACAAAAAGGAAATGGAAAGGGAAAAGGGACAAGTAAAAGAACAGTTTATGCTCCCCTACAGGCTATTTTCTTGACTTGTTTTATGTTGGATATTCTTTAATCCTCTGACAGTCCAGCAAAAGGGCTAAATTGTAATGTTGTTTTCTCTGCATTTTATTTTAAATGGTAAAAAAAGGTGTTTATTGCAAAATTACCTAAAAAACTGAATTATATACATGAATGTAAACCTTGAATGTATCAATCATAACTCAATATATTAAAACTGCATTATATTTGTCGAATTATATAAATTTTAAAATTGCTTGTATTGCAGTGAAATTTGGAGCTTAGTGAACGTATTAACACGGGCTTGTCAGTCAGAGGGTTAAGCTGGCCCTTTTTCCCTCCCATTTCCTTTCAGCCTTGCTTCTGCCTTCAAAGTAGTAGCGCGTCTTCTTTTCGACTGACGAAGAAAGACAAAGTTCTTTCGAAAGGCTCGCGCAATCCTTTTTTATGGTGTTTTTAAGAAGTTTTTATGTTTTTATAATTTTGTGAATATTTATATACATTTTAGATAAATATCCATAGAAAATGTAAAAATGAAGAAACGAATTTCTAAAACATTCTGTTCATTCAAAGGATTTAATTTTCAGTACTTTTGTAATAATCATTTTACAGTTGTCCGAAAAACGGAAAACTGAAACATCGCCATGCTCGTCACCAAATGGCAAAATATGCGCATCTTTCAAAATTTTCTTACAGACAGTGTAACAGTGTTTTCAACACATGTATTCATACACACTCTGAATTTTACAATACTTTTTCTTTGTAAATTCTCTGTTATTTTCTATTTTCTATGTTGTCTGAGAAATATTCTGCGATAATATTTTCATCCCATGTAAAGAAGAAAAATAAAATATATATCCATACTTACTCTGACGAAAATCATTGTATAAAAATGAAAATGGTACCAATGGATTAAACATAATGTCTAATAATTACTGCTATACATGAACTTTTCTTAGGGATAGTCTGCATACACACCCAGAAAAAAGTTTTGTTGAGTCAACAAAAATTTGGTTGACCCAACAAAACTTTTCGTTTAAATATGGGTCAATGGAAATTTTGTTCGAATCAACAAACAAACAATATATATATATATATATATATATATATATATATATATATATATATATATATATATATATATATATATATATATATATATATATATATATATATATATATATATTATTATATATTATAATATAATATAATATAATATAATATAATATAATATAATGTAATATAATATATAATATAATATAATATATAATATAATAATATAATATATTATAATATATATATATATATATATATATATATATATATAAATTGCAATAAATAAATAAATAAATTATATATATATATATATATATATATATAATTTATTTATTTATTTATTTATTTATTGCAATTCCAAAAAAAAAAATGTATCGTCGGCAAAAAAATGTTTTGTTAATTCAAGTAAAATGGTTCAATTTACTTGAATTAACGAAATTCTTTTTTTCTTTTTGTTACATAGATATATGCTATATGTTATTTTAACAATGCATTTTCTTTTTTCAACAATATATATTTTGTTTGTTTAAATAATAAAATATGTTATACTAGCTGACCCGCCCGGCGTTGCCCGAGTCCGTGTAATAAACTCAAATCTTTTAAAAAACGAAACTGTGGCCAAGGTCTCCGATGGTTTTGACAATGTATACCGGGTACGCTCGCACGCTCCGGAAAATCTTTTATTTCCCCCTTCCACCGCCATGGGAGCAACCTCTTTCGGAAAGAACCTCTCAGACAGGTCAACGTTGCCTACGGTACTTTATAGTAGGCGTGCGACAAAATCGAGCTGGTTTCGAGAAGATGGGAACATTATAAGCCGAGTTATTGAAATAAGACACAGTTAGAGAAAATAATCATGAGTGAGGTGCCGGGTGTAGGAGATGTTGAAGTGTCCTTCAGAAAATGACTAATTAGGAGGACTACGATGCATCTTTAAAAATTCGTTCGTTTGCTTAAGCTAGGAACTTAATTACAAATTTGCCTTAAACTATTATTCGGAAATAGTGGTAACTGCTACTCATACATTTACTTTAATGTTATAGAAGGTGACTATTAAGTTAACTATAATGTTTGTAATCAGTTGCATTGAAATCGGAAAGACAGTTGCGGAGATACGGAAGCGGGGCATAGTTAGAGAAAAAACTTTGAAGGAGGGAAGGAGGACCACTGTGCATCTTTAAAAATTCTTTCGTTTGGTTAAGTTGGAAATTTAATTACAAATTTGGCTTAAACTATTATTCGGAAATAGTGGTAGCCTCTACTCATAAATGTAGTTTAATGTTATAAAGGCTGTCTATTAAATTAATTATAATGTTTAGAAACACTTGCGTTCAAATCGGAAAGATAGTTGCGGAGATACGGAAACGGGGCACAGTTAGAGAAAAAACTTTGAAGGAGGGGCCGGGGGGAGGGGATGTTCCAGTGCCCTTCAGCAAATGACTAATTAGGAGAACCACTATGCATCTTTAAAAATTCGTTCGTTTGGTTAAGCTAGAAACTTAATTACAAATTTTGCTTAAACTATTATTCAGAAATAGTGGTAACCGCTACTTATAAATTTAGTTTAATGTTATAAAGGGTGACTATTAACTTAATTATAATGTTTGGAATCACTTGCCTAGAAATCGGAAAGATAGTTGCTGAGATATGGAAAAGGAGAATAGTTAGAGAAAACTTTGAAGGAGGGCGCCGGAGTGGGGAGGTGGCGGATGTTCAAGTGACCTTCAGCAAATAACTGATTGGGATTATCACTATACATCTTTAAAGATTGATTCATCTGGTTAAGCTAGGAACTTAATTTGAAATTTAGCTTAGGCTATTATTCGGAAATACTGGTAATGCTTTTTAGAAATACACCTTGAAGCAATGAATGTTGATTTTTACGATAATTTAGTAAAAATGGAACTAAATAGAGAAGTTTGGAACATTATTACTGAGATATTACTGAGAAACTGAGATTTAAAATAGTGGTATTCTGTATATGAAACAACAATTAAGCGCTACGGGTGAAGCTAAAAATGTTAAAATTCTTAAATGCAATTAGACCCTTACCCTTCGCCATTCCCGCAAATATATAACAAATAATCTGTTCAATAAAGTTTTCTGTATTAATAATCTCTATCATAATAATATATTTCCTTTTTTAAAAAAAACCTTCAACCCAGATAATTATAATGAAGAAAAACGATTCTGAAAATGTCTTAAACAGGTGGTGTTTGTGTAATTTGCCGTGAATAGATGGCGCTACATTAGCTTGGCTATATGCTGGTAACTGCAATCCATGTTGGCACTATTTCGTTATAAGTCCTTATCTATGCATCGTTACTCTGATTTATTTAATGTGTTCAGAGAAGATAGTCTACACAACCAGACAACCGAAGAAAAAGCGTATTTTTAATGAAAGTTCTTTGTGCATTTTAATTTATATTTCAGAAACTATTTAAATTATTAAAACTCTAACGTTCAGGTGCACCAGGAGAGGGTTTGGATTACCTAAATCTAAATTTCCAGTCTTCTAGGTCGGCTAAATTTTCCTAACCATCGCACACAGACACACAGAGCGAAACTTTCTTTTAATAGTATAGATTACGAACTTGTTTTGTTTATACTACAAAAACTTTTGTTAAATGAACCAATCTAAACATGCAATTTTAACTATTTTTTAATTCATTTTCAGCAGTGAATTGCGCCTGTAATACTTGAATAATAACAAGTGAATTTTTATAAACGCAAACCGAGAGAGTGAAAAATGCCCCAAGCTTGGACTCGATTCCGGGTCCTCATAATAGCACTCTGAGACTCTACTATTGAGCTAAAAGAAACGATATCCGAAATCGGCATTTCTCACTCTTATATATGTCGGACCGGCTGCAACCGCAGTACAAGATGGAAAAGCCATCAGGAGCACGAAAATTTTTGCGGCAAACTTGAGACGACAATACAAAGTCCAGCATACGGCAACAAATAGTTAATTTTTAATTCATTTTCAGCACTGAATTACGCCTGCAAAAAACAGGATAAAAATTTACTGGTTATTATTAAAATATTACAGGCGAAATTCTCTGCTGAAAATTGCGTAAATACGGGTTAGGTTCCCTTAGAAAGACCCTCACAAAGGGCACTCCCCCCGGGCCTATATCCCAAGTGTAGATAATTGGCCGTCAATAATCAACCAAAAACTAAATAAAAAAAAAAAAAAAAAAAAAAAACTAAATACACCAAAAACTAATCAGCAACAATTTATATCAGGAATAACTGAATATAAAATGTTATTAAATTCCGTGCATTAGTTCTTGAGATAGAACGCCCACAAAATTTTTGTCACATACAGACAAACAGAGTCATTGACAGACATTTTCTAAAAACAGTCAAATCGTGTTCAGGACCTTCTAAAATCCGTCGAAAACCGGAAGTCGAAAATTTTCATGATTCCAATACTTTTTTCTTGTAAAGATATAAGAAAGCAATAAAATGATTTATAAAACTACCTTGGTCAGTCCCAATGAAAATTTTTTAATTATTAAAAAATTATGCTAATCCTTTAATTATATAACTATATAAGTCAAATAAATAGAGTTACGTGAGAGAGTTATGACTACTAGACAACAATATAAATTTTGCAAAAACAACAAAATTTTGCTGGAATTACAAATTTAAATTACAAAATTATTGAAAAATTTAAAAACAGATTTTGTTAATTCAAGTAAAATTAATGAAATTTTGTTAAAATTTTGTAAGAGTGTTAACAATATTTTTTTGTCCAAGCAACAAAACCAATTTTTTTACTTCAACTAAAATTTTTGCTAAAACAAACAAAATGTACTCAACAAAACATTCTTTGTAGTTTTAATAAATTCCTTTTCCTGGGTGTAGTAATTATAAGAAATTAAAAAATATATATATTGTTAGATGGCTGGGGACCTTCTCTCCAACATGGTTTATTAGTGAGAAATTGCAGGCTCGGGAATCGGCTGGAGTAGCTCAGTGGTTAGAGCAACAGCGCGGAACGCTGTAGACCCAGGTTCGATTCCTGATTCTGGCTAATTTTTCACTCCATGTTGGATTATTGTATGTAATGTATGTTTGTATGTATAATATCTTTAAATTTTAACATTTTCAAAACTATATCTTAATTTTAGAATTATATTTGGATACTTCGGTATTTTTTAACATTGTATATCAAACGGGAAGTCACTTAGTTTAGGATTTCAGCAGGTTTAACATTTGGGGGGAAATAATGAAGTTGAATTCCTTTTTAATCGTTTCAAAACAGATTGCGAGACGGGTAGTTATTAGGCTTAAAAATAACTCAAAATATACGTGTAAGAATGAGCTTTAATTTTGGATTTGAAAATATGTAGTTCTAAAAATTATTATTATTTTTTTTTGTTTATTATTATTATTTTTTTAATCATAGGGTATAATGCGTATTTTAGTTTTCAAAGTAATAGGTATTGTAACCAATTTATTTCTGCACAGGAATCGATCTCTAAAAGTTTCAAATGTGTGAGTAACCAATTATAGCTCCTTCTGTCAAGTAGATTTTGATTTATGCTTATACAATACACGCATTCCAGTATGTTTTTGTAAAATTTATGTAACATTAAGAGTTCAAAACTTTAAAACTGCTTAATTTCCAAACTACATTTCTTAATAAATTTCTGTTTGGTATTCGAAGAAACAATTAGTTAAAAATGAAAATATTATGTCAAAGTATGTGAAAAAATATTTATTTCATAATGTAACTTATTTTGTTCAATTACGAATGCACTTTTCTATTAATAAAATCCATCTATAATACACTAATTAAAAACCCTTTCAGCGTTTGCGGATGTTCCTATATTTTCAAAAGTATGCTTCTAAATATCAGTATATATATATATATATATATATATATATATATATTAATCAAAGTTTAGAGCTATAATATCAGTCATATCTCCTCATTCTATATGTGGTTAAAAAAATATTTTGTTAAAAATATTTTTGTCTACAGCCATTTTAACATGACTTCTAGTAACGGAAAAACACGGGCTTAACGCTCAAAGGGTTTTAATATTAGCTTAAAAATGTATTTTTGAAAAAACAAATGCATCACAATTAGGAATTTCGACTGCGTTTTGAATCACGCAATTACAGTTTATGTTTTGAATGAAAAGAAACTATTAATTTTCCGGCAAAACCTTTAAACATTTATAAATATTTTTTTTTCTTATTTTTCCAAAACTCATTAACATTATTTTGTTCTTTTCTGTAATTACATATTTTTAAATGGTTTGGTAAGGGATAATTATATGTGTTTAAAAGAAGAATTAATCATTTTTAATTACATATCTTTTTTAATTTGCTTAATTTATAATTCCAAATTGAAATACAAAATTAAACATGTATTCTTCAATTAGACACAAGAATTGTATAATTGTAATATATTAGATTTAATTAAATTAATATTTTTTCGGATAAAGATATTAATTAAGTTTTGCGTGTTCCTTCTACCACACTCAAAAATTATATTGAAAATATTAGATACACATATAATAAGTTTTCTTATCAGAATTAGACATTTCATAATTATAATAAAAGTCTAAAGTAAAAAGTTCTGTTTTAAATTTGGCACAAATTATTAAAATTGATGAATTATATACAAATTAAATAATTCGGGGATTTGTTTCATTAAATAAAATAAATAATAATTATAATTATATGATAGTTTTTGATAAATTAGGTTTGCGAAAAAAAATATGTTTTTTTCATTTTCTCCAAATTTTAATTTCGAAATATTTTTTTTTCTTTAAAAATTTTCCTAAACAAATCTATAAAAATATTTCAAAACTTTCTTTACTTTTAGAAATTACATAAATGTTTATAAGAACGCAAAATATTTACTTGTCAATTAAAACGAAAAGGATTGTGTAGTTTTACACTCATATTGGAACTTTTCATCTCTTCTTCCTTTGGACAATAATATTAATAATTATATATTTTTAAAATTTTTATTAAACAAAGAAAGTGTCAGAAAATATATTTTCTGTAAATAGAAGATATATAAATATATTTTTTTTTTCCATTCAAATGTGTGTGGTTTAATTTTGGAAAAATAAAAACATAATATTTCATTCAATTCCTTAATGCTACAAAGTTATAAATTAAATAATATTTTTAATATGTTTAACATATCTTTACATAATTTGTTATTATAATTTTAAATTACTGTGAAATAATTGTTGTTTTATAGTTTTGTTTTATTTGCTTCTGGAATTTTTTATACAAAAAATGAACTTGGGTTTACTGCTGACTAGCTTAAATCAAAGTTATCTCTTTAAAAAAATATTTTTTCATTGTAACTAATAAAAATCGTTTCTACATTAATATATACACACACACGCACGCACACACACACACACACACACACACACACACACACACACACACACACAGTCTCGTGTAACATGGTGAGTGCGGACACGGTCAGAATCCGGTTCACTGAGGACATCACACGAAATGTGTATTTAGCTATGTTATTTATATTTTTTAAATAAATATATGTTTAACAATACGTATTTGTTTTAGAAATTTAGAAATTTTAATTATTTTAGATACGCTTTTTTTCCCAATGTATCCGAGGACATACCCATACACACATCTATCTGTGGACGTACCCATACATACATCTATCTGTGGACTTACCCATACATACATCTATCTGTGGACATACCCATACATACATCTATCTGTGGACATACCCATACATACATGTATCTGTGGACATACCCATACATACATCTATCTGTGGACATACATACCCTTACATACATCTATTCGAGGACATGCCCATACATACATCTATCCGTGGACATACCTATACACTGTTAAAAATAGCCGTTGCTTTACGGTGCTTTACTGCATAATTTACTGTACATTACCGTATTACTGTAAATATTGCTCTTACCCGTTAAAAATCAGTTATTGGCTGTAAAATTCTGTCATTGACCGTAACGGATCATTTTTACAGGATTATCCCTGGTCCAACAGTCATTTACGGCCAAGAGAGAAAGAAATACAGGTTGTTACAGTCTTTTACGGCAGATCACGGGCAATTTTAGTAAATCACCGTTATTCGCTACCGCAAACCGTAAAGGAACAGTTGATTACAGCCATCTCATCTGAGTAGTTTGATTTTGGAAAATGGCAACGAACGCGCGGCGCCATGTTTGTTTATTTTCGCACGAGGAAAGAGGAAAACGCGATGATGAAGCACGCCTGCCCTGGCTGTACCAATACCGGATTTATTCAGGTATTTATTTATCTGGTTATCTAACCTTATTAATTTAAAAATGAATTTTAATATCAAAGTTTATGTAGAGTAGACAGTGTTCGAAATTTGCAGTCGTTAGTCGTCAAATGCAACTAATTACATTATAGCATTTGACGACTACAAAATTATTCCTGGATGTGAAATTTGACGCCTAGGCCTAGCTTTTTTAACACTTAGTTTTTGCCAATCACCCGATTTTGAAAATTTGGTCTCACACCAAACATAAATTCTAATGTGAGACAGTTAGACGGTGAATTTTAGCAGAGTGTAAAAATCCAAATGAATTTATTAATTTATGCAAACTTCTAAACTTTATAGTGAACCTGCCATTTAGCACTGCTGAATGTGAAAAGGGATTTAGTCTGTTTAATTTAATAAAAAACTAGCTGACCCCCGCCCGGCGTTGCCCGGGCCCGTGATAATAAATAAATAAATAATAATAATAATCAAGTTTTTATTATTTTACATCTTTAACCCGATTTTGTATGAAATTATATTTTAAGAAGAAAAATATTGATATTTAGTGATTAGCACTCATTTTCTTGGTTTTTTTTTTTACGCAGTATCGTTTCATAGTTTTAAAATAAAAAGTTATTTTTGTCCTAACTCTTTAAAATCTTTATGGGTGATAAATAAAACGGTTTTACAGCCCGTGTACAAATTTCGGAAAAAAATATTGTTATCCAGTTGTAAAAGAGATGCTTTCTTCTCGCTTTTTTGTTTGTTTTCTCGTCGGCTCCTTTAACATAGCAATAAAAAATAGTCCTCATCTTCCGAACTCTTTGACATTTCAATCAGTTTTAAATACAACCATCTCCAAGCTCTCTTTAAAATTTTGTGAAAAATATGCATATTTAGTAGTGAAAACATGAGTTCTTAAAAAAAAAAAAAAAAAAAAAAAAAAAAAAAGCTTTAGCTTTTAACCTCAGAGCAAAAATATATTTCCATCCGTTTTCAATCAACCCTTTTCCATCCCCCTAGGCTAAACAGGTTAATCAATCAGTCTTATCGTTTTTGAGGGGAGAATCCTTCAAAAAAAGTTGACGCATGCGTAAAGAGACGATATTCGTGTGAAATTTTGACAAAATGCGCTTTCTGTTTTAAATATATAGATGATACACGTAACCATTTATCCACTGATACTGTTAATGATTTATTAACGGCAAAACTGTACGTACCCAATTTAATAGATTTTTATCCAGATAAAGCTATAAATACCTGTGAAATGATGCAGCTGAAGGACGGTTAGACGTCCTGATTTTAGTATCTAACTTATTAAAATTACTGGGTATTGTTTGATTTATTCAGGTGTTGTTGGCATTGTTTGAGATTCGGCCAAACAATACCATGATGTAGAAAAATTATTCTCCAGTCAGACAACACACAAAGTTACGAATCATAGTAAAGGTGAATTCGTGTCAAAAACCAATAAAGCGAACGATCTAGAAAATGAAAATCGTTGGTTTAAAAATTCTCTAAAATGTCGCAGGAACGATAAAATGTTGTCACAATATATGGCTCTTCATTTTTATCGCCGCCTCAAACTAGATCATTTAGAAACGACGGGCCAGAAAATGCAAGTCCTCATAAATGATATTATTCAAGTCTACCCAGGGTACGGAAATGAGGGGCTAAAGCTTTTGGATTTTCAAAGCCCAACGGCAGAGTCTGAAAACATCGAGGGTGCATTACCAAAAGTCTCTCAAAATTTAAATTCTTTTCAGTTAGAAGTTGAAGTGCCTTACATTGACGATGTTTCAGACCCTGACTGGGATCCCTTTTGGTAAACATTAAATTATTTTTAATTAATTAATTAATTAATTTTTTTTTGCAAATATTAACTTTTTTTTATGTGTAATTATTTATGTATTTTTTGTATGCAATTCCCCTTTTTTCTGAATCGCCGTCTCATTTATTGGCATTTATTATATTTATCCTTTTACTTTTACTTTGAAAAAAAAAAAATTTTTTTTGGGCAGTTGTGAGCGAGATTATAAGTTAACATTGTTTTGAATTTAGTGTAATCAAGATTGACAAAAGATTTCTGGTCAGTTTTTTTTCTCTTTTTTATTGTCCAAAATGTTTTTAAAACGGGGGTTCAGGGGGGCAGAGCCCCCTGACAATAACAAATATTCATCTGAAAAATCACATTTCTTTAGCTTTTTAATCGTTAGTTTATTTAGAATGTTGTTAAAATTTGCGTAATTGGATCGTGATAAATTTTTCAAGATGGCAGAAAAACTTAGTTTTTAAATCTTTGTTATTTATAAATCAATGTTTTTGCATCATTTTCTACTTTTAAAAATGTTGCAAAAAGCAAAATCATTGATTTATAAATAACATACAGATTTAAAAATGATGTTTTTCTGCAATCTTTGAAAATTTTTTCATGTCGCCAAAACGGCATTTTGGCGCAATTTTTTCTGCCAAGCAGCACAGGATACAGATCTCTTTCCACACAATTCATTATCGCAGAAAAATTAAAATGTCATTTAATGTAACACCGCACTTCATTCATCATGCAGAAACTCTTAAGAATGATTTTTGTTCAGTATTATACCTTTACTATAAATAATATTTGCAATGTCAACAAACTTAGATACTTTTGAGGTAAATATATATTCAATGTTTGATACTGTAATTTTGAGTAAAAAAAATTCTAAACAATAAAATTTCTTGTTACAGTAAGTAAAAAAAGGATTAATTTTCATCTAAGTCATATGTGAAACTTTATTTTACAATATTGTTATGTCTGTGCATTTTTTAAGCACTCTTTTTTAAAATACTCAAAAAAATACCAAATGACAAAATACATAGTCGCAGAAAAATGAAAATTTACTTAATGTAACATCTGTGCTTCATTTATCCTTCAGGAACTCTAAAAATGATTTTTGTTCAGTATTAATAGCTTTAGTACTATAAATAATTGCTATGTACAGCAATGTTAGGCCCTTTTGAGGTAAATATTTAATGTTTGATACTTTACTTGTGAGTAAAAAAAAAGTTGTAAATAATTTCTTGTTAAGCAAATATATATTTTTTTAATCATACCAAATATTAGAAAACAAGAAATATAATAATTTAAAATGAATTTTTTCGAACTTATATATAAATATAAAACTATTTAAATCTACAAAACACGGTAATATGTGGCCGTTAACTTAACAGAAGTGGATACTAAACATACAGTCTCTACCGACCAGCCACTGCATACTAATGCAAATATTGAAATTTAACCTTTAATTGACATTATTCAAATAAATATTTCCTGGTATATATATATATAGATATATATTGTATCATTTTAGGTAGAACCACTCTTTCCATGAACATCGTAGCATCGCTGTACATTTTGATCATCAATTGAAGACTAATATCCCGATTGGGGTAAGCTGGAAACCTGTTCTACATGTCTATCTCTTCCTTATTAAATTTTGTTTAATTTGACTACTCATACCAGGGGTTGATACAGACAAAATTTGGGCCTATTTAGGTCTCCTTCACAAAAATCAATTTAATAAAATGGGTCCCTTTACAAAAACCAATTTGATAAAATGGGCTCCTTCACAAAATTCTTTTTACTAAAATAGGCCTTTTCACAAAATTTTATTCCATAAAAACTTACTATTTATTATTTAATTATTATTTTGTGATGTTCTAAAATGTGTAATTTGTGAACAACTTCACCAGAGAGAAAAACTTCAGCAAAAGGATTTTAAAAAGTTTTTGTTATTAAATGCTTGACTCGAATTTGAGTAACTGGATTTCAACTTTCATTAGAAAATGTTATTTTTCACAAAAATATAATAAATTTCACAAAAATAACCTTTATTTTTCACAAAATGGGCCCCAAAGGAAAAAACCCTGCATCGACCCCTGCATACATCTCATTCGGTTCAGGCGTTATGACTCAAAAACCATCCTCTACTTTAGATTCTCATATCTCTAACGAATTAGACTTTTGTCAACTGAACCAGCCCCTCCCATGTAGAAATCTACAATTTTTTGTGCATTCTTTCCTTAATATAAATAGCTTGTACTTTAATGAACAATTTAAGACCTTTTTTATGTAATTATGTCAATTACTTAATGAGTTATTCACATTTTAACATATGCTGTTTTAGTTTCTGTTTTATACCATTTTCTAAATTTTGAAAAATTCCATGTTCTTTGCATATATTTTTAATACTTTTAACTTATTGAAAACTATGTAAAACATAAAAAAATTAATGAGCATTAATTTAGTATCATTGTTTTTAAGTTTTGTACATGTATTGATTATAGGTGCAGATTCACGGCCGCCAGTCGCCACGTGGCGACTAAATTTTTTGCTGTGGCCACTAACTGTTGATGTTTAAGTCGCCATGTGATTTAAAAGTAATCTATTTCTGGTATTCCCAGTCCCCATCGTGAAATGTTGATATTTTTTTTTAAGATTAAGACCAAAACACACACATTATTGTTATCTTTTAATAACATTTCAGAATGATCTGTTTAACACAGCAAACTATTAAATATATTCGAATAGCAATGTTATTCGTAACATCTGATAATTTTATTTTACATAGACTGTGATTTAAATATATATATATATATATAAACAAATGTTTGAAGTGTGTTTTTATTTTTATAGTGCAAAATATTCTCACAAATTCAGATTTTCTGTCATATGTACTTTTGTCTGGCAAAATCAAAATAAGAAATATTGTTTTTCTGATATTCCCCGCTATCATGATTGCTTAGCTTATCTACATATTGTTTTTTAAACCGTATTTTGCCCAACTTTATCTTCTGACTGTACATGATTTAAGATTTAATTAATATTCAAATTTTGTTGTACACGTGTTTATATTAAATAAATTACTTTACACTTTGAATTAATTATTATTATTATTTTTTTTAAATTTTTACCCTATATAAATACTATTGTTTTTATGCATTTGTTTTACAATTGTGGCCACTGGATTTTTTGGGTTTAGGAGCCAGTGACTCCTTCCAAATGTTGGGTATCTGCACCTATGGTATTGATGCAATTTTCAAAACTTCATTTTTTCCTCATGTTTTTCCAGTGGTGTTTTCATTTAACATCCTCCTTTTGTGCACCCACTTTTTAATATGTTTTCATACTTTTAACAACTTTAAACATTAATGGCATCTTAGCTTATAATACGTAGGGTAGATGTGCCAGTAATGGACACCCTTAAGGAATTTCTTTAAAAAATATTTTTTAATTAATAGTTATAATTGTTATATTCCATATTTTTTAATATTATATTAATCTACCAACAATATTTAAACATGCTCATAGTCACATTTCCCAATGTGAATCGAAATTTAATTATAAATAACAAAAATAAATCAAAACACCCTAAATTCCAGTAATGGACACCCCACAAAAAATAATAGATAATTGATATTATGATTGTATTTAAAACTAGAATTTTAAAAAAGCATATTAATGAAATAAAAAAAGCTGAATTTTTATTATTTATTTTTTTATAAACCAAAAATGTTGAAGGTGGCCCATTACTGGAAGGCGGTCCATTACTGGCACATCTACCCTACATGGTTTTAGTATACATTATTTTTAGTTTTGATGGGTTTTAATATGTATAAGTTATATTTTTGTAAACGCTGTTTTTATTCTAAATTGCAAATGGCGCCCCAGAGACTTAACATTATATTGTTTACGTTAAATTTTCATTGTTTTTATAATCTTTAATATAATCTTTTTTAGTATATATATTTTTTAATTTAGTTAGGGTAACCTTTTACTCATCTTACTTGTCTAAAATTTTAATTAATGGAACCATTTTAATATTTTAAATAAATTATTTTTTGAGTATCGCTTTGTAAAGTTGTTTACATTCACTTAACATTGATTTCGATGTTTTTTAATAAATTAATTAAAAATACAAATTTTTAATTTTTTGGTTATTTTAGGAATTTAAATCATGCTTGAATTAAACTTTTATTTTCCTTTGGATTTTTAAAAAAAAAAATTAATATTTTGTATTTTTAATTGTTAATTAAAATTTGTTTTGATAATTTAAAAAGGGCAACTTAGTTCATTTCTGCAATAACCAGGAGTCGAGGCAGGTTTTTTTTTCTTGGGGCCCATTTTGTGAAAAATAAAGGTTATTTTTGTGAAATTTATTATATTTTTCTGAAAAATAACATTTAGTAACGAAATTTGAAATCCAGTTATACTCAAATTTGAACCAAGCATTTATAAACAAAAACTTTTTAAAATCCTTTTACTGAAGTTTTGTTCTCTGGGGAACTTGTTTGTTTACAAATTACACATTTTAAAACATCACAAAATAATAAATAAATATTAAATGGTAAGTTTTTATGGAACTGAATTTTGTGAAAGGACCTATTTTAGTAAAAGGAATTTTGTGAAGAGGTCCATTTTATCAGATTGATTTTTGTGAAGGGGCCCATTTTATTAAATTGATTTTTGTGACGGGGCCTTAAAAAGGCCCCAAATTTTGCCTGGATCGCCCCCTGATAACATATATCTCCAGTCAGATAGTTTAGTTGTTTTTTGCAGCAAATATTAATAAATATTCTATTTAAAAGAAGCCGATATGTATCCAAGCACTTTTGACAGATAGAGGAAAACTTTTATGAATCTTTCCTGACCAATCGTATTCCATCTTTTCATTATTTGGGTTTTAAAGCTGATTTTTAATTGGCCATTGATAGTAATGATTTATAATATGAGTTTTAGTACAATTAGCGCTTGGACAATGGAAAATTGGGATGTATATGATAGACATGGTAAAAAAGAGAATGTTATTTATGAGTCACAAGTAAAGTTACAGTTTAAATAGATCTTAATTTCTTTTGTTTATTGTTTATCCTGTATTAAATGTCAATTTTATGTAAAGTTATGGGCACATAATTTAATTATCTTTTATACTGGTTTGTAAGCATTCATATAGAGTATTAATACCCTTGATGTAATTTACAGAGTTATAATACCTTTAAATTCAATTTAATTTTAATTTGCTTTTAATTAAACTCATTGTATAGTTATTGCTTTCCTCCCAGCATATAAACAAACATTTTACAGGGCTTGAAATTCAATTTTAACAAGGAGGGGAGCCTCCCTACCAACATTTTTAAATGGAAGGGAGTTGTAATGTTTGGAAGTGTTTTAGAAAAAAATCTTTAAACCCCACTATTATTTTACGTTCTCTTTAAAGAATTACATTAATGCAGACATGACAAAATACCATTGAAAAAATTAAGTCAACTGAGAATGATTATGTAAAATGTTTATTTTTATTATAAAAAAGGGAAGAAAGTTAAGTTTTATATATGCAGTGTATTTTTCAAGTTCCATTAATGTGTTAAGGACCCTTAACAATTAGGTTGTTAAATAAATTTCTGAATTTAGATTTTATTTGATTGAGATTCACCTATCGATCGCGGAAAAGAAGCAAAGTTTGTCGATCTGTCACCAAAAAATGCAAAGTTCCTCGATCAGTCGTGGGAAAAAAGCAAATTTTGTCGATCGATTGTGGAATAAATGCAAAGTTCGTCAATCTGTCCCCCAAAAAACGCAATGTTTGTCAATCTGTCACAGAAAAAAACTCAAAGTTCGTTGATCAGTCATTTAAAAAACTCAAAGTTCGTTGATCAGTCATTTAAAAAACGCAAAGTTCGTTGATCAGTCATTTAAAAAACGCAAAGTTCGTTGATCAGTCATTTAAAAAACTCAAAGTTCGTTGATCAGTCATTTAAAAAACGCAAAGTTCGTTGATCAGTCATTTTAAAAACGCAAAGTTCGTTGATCAGTCATTTAAAAAATGCAAAGTTGGTTGATCAGTCATTTAAAAAACGCAAAGTTCGTTGATCAGTCGTTTAAAAAATGAAAAGTTTGTCGACCAGTCGCTTAAAAAACTAAAAGTTCGTCAGATAAGTTACTTAAAAAACCTTAAGTTCGTCGATCAGTCGTGAAAAAAAAAATGCAAAGTTCGTCGATCTGTGGTTGAAAAACAAAAGTTTGTGGATCTGTCGCAGAAAAAATGCAAAGTATGTCGATCTGTCGCGGAAAAACCCCACAAAGTTCGTCGATCTGTCGCGGGAAAAAACGCAAAGTTCGTTGATATGTCACCAAAAAATGCAAAGTTCGTCGATCTGTCACCAAAAAATGCAAAGTTTGTCGATCAGTTGCGGGGAAAAAAAGCAAATTTCGTCGATCGATTGTGGAATAAACGCAAAGTTTATCGATCTGTCTCCAAAAAACTCAAAGGTTCGTCGATCAGTCGCTTAAAAAACACAATGTTCATCGATCTGTCGCAGAAAAAATGCAAAGTTCATTGATCAGTCGTTTAAAAAATGAAAAGTTCATCGATCTGTCCCCAAAAAGTGCAAGGTTCGTCGATCAGTCGCTTAAAAAACACAATGTTCATCGATCTGTCGCAGAAAAAATGCAAAGTTCGTTGATCAGTCATTTAAAAAATGCAAAGTTCGTTGATCAGTCGTTTAAATAACGAAAAGTTCGTCGACCAGTCGCTTAAGAAACGAAAAGTTCGTCGATCAGTCGCTTAAAAAACCTTAAGTTCGTCAATCAGTCATTTAAAAAACCTTAAGTTCGTCAATCAGTCGTTTAAAAAACCTTAAGTTCGTCGATCAGTCGTGAAAAAAATGCAAAGTTCGTCGATCTGTGGTTGAAAAAACGAAAGTTCGTGGATCTGTCGCAGAAAAAATGTAAAGTTTGTCGATTTGTCGCGGAAAAAACCCCACAAAGTTCGTCGATCTGTCACGGAAAAAACGCAAAGTTCGTTGATCTGTCACCAAAAAATGCAAAGTTTGTGGATCTGTCACCAAAAAATGCAAAGTTCGTCGATCTGTCACCAAAAAATGCAAAGTTCGTCGATCTGTCACCAAAAAATGCAAAGTTCGTCGATCAGTCGTTTAAATAACGAAAAGTTCGTCGACCAGTCGCTTAAGAAACGAAAAGTTCGTCGATCAGTCGCTTAAAAAACCTTAAGTTCGTCAATCAGTCATTTAAAAAACCTTAAGTTCGTCAATCAGTCGTTTAAAAAACCTTAAGTTCGTCGATCAGTCGTGAAAAAAATGCAAAGTTCGTCGATCTGTGGTTGAAAAAACGAAAGTTCGTGGATCTGTCGCAGAAAAAATGTAAAGTTTGTCGATCTGTCGCGGAAAAAACCCCACAAAGTTCGTCGATCTGTCACGGAAAAAACGCAAAGTTCGTTGATCTGTCACCAAAAAATGCAAAGTTTGTGGATCTGTCACCAAAAAATGCAAAGTTTGTCGATCTGTCACCAAAAAATGCAAAGTTCGTCGATCTGTCACCAAAAAATGCAAAGTTCGTCGATCAGTCGTGGAAAAAAAGCAAATTTCGTCGATGGATTGCGGAATAAACGCAAATTTCGTCGATCTGTCCCCAAAAAACGCAAGGTTCGTCGACCAGTCGCTTAAAAAGCGAAAAGTTCGTCGACCAGTCGCTTAAAAAGCGAAAAGTTCGTCGACCAGTCGCTTAAAAAGCTAAAAGTTCGTCGACCAGTCGCTTAAAAAGCGAAAAGTTCGTCGATCTGTCACCAAAAAAAGCAAAGTTCGTCGATCAGTCGCGGAAAAAAAGCAAATTTCGTCGATCCATTGCGGAATAAACGCAAAATTCGTTGATATGTCCCCAAAAAACGCAAGGTTCGTCAATCAGTCACTTAAAAAACACAATGTTCGTCAATCTGTCGCAGAAAAAACACAAAGTTCGTCGACCAGTCGCTTAAAAAGCGAAAAGTTCGTCGACCAGTCGCTTAAAAAGCGAAAAGTTCGTCGACCAGTCGCTTAAAAAGCGAAAAGTTCGTCGATCTGTCACCAAAAAAAGCAAAGTTCGTCGATCAGTCGCGGAAAAAAAGCAAATTTCGTCGATCGATTGCGGAATAAACGCAAAGTTCGTCGATCTGTCCCCAAAAAACGCAAGGTTCGTCGATCTGTAGTTGAAAAAACACAAAGTTCGTCGATCTGTAGTTGAAAAAACACAAAGTTCCTGGATCTGTCGTGGAAAAACTGCAAAGTTTGTCGATCTGTCGCAGAAAAAACCACAAAGTTTGTCGTGAAATTCGTTAATCGATAGTCGATAAATCACGAAATTCAACAATTAATAGCAGAAAACTCGCAAAATTCATCAAATTGTCTCGGGGAGGGGGGGGGGTGTGAATATCGTCGATTGGCTTCGAGAAAAAAGAATCTCAATTCGTCAAATGGTTTCAGGGGAAAAATCATGAAATTCGCCAAATGGTTTCGATATTCGACGAGCGACAGCAGGAAATAAAATCTGTTTCCATTCAATCATCACAGTTGGTGAGTGTGGCTATTAAGTTTGGCCAGTGGTAATATAATAAAGTCAGTCGCCAAATTTTCAGTATTACTCGCCGGACGGCGAGTGCTAATTTTGTCCTATATTACTTTACAGCTCTATATACTTTATATTTGCCATAATAGTGTTTAAGATACTAAGACAAACTAAAAACTTTGGAAAATTCCAACAAATCAAAAACTTTAATTTTTCTTTTTTTTTTTATGACCAGATCAGTTGATGGAAAATATCTCAAAATTTGCCAATCAGTTGAGGGTAAAAAGACATGATTATGGCGAAAAAAATTTCGAAATTCCTCGATTGGTGCGACAAAATATCGGAAAAATTGCTAGTTAATTGAGGAGAAAATCTAAAAAATGTTGCGAAATTCGTCAATTGAATGCAAGGGAAAATCACGAAATTCTTAAATCAGTCGCATGGAAAAAATACAAAAATTGTCGATTTATCGTGAGAGAAAGTCACGAAATTTGTCAGTTGATTGTGGGGAAAAATCATGAAATCCTTTAGCCAGTTGCAAAAAAAAAATGCAAAATTTGTTGATCAGTTGCAGAAAAAAATGCAAAATTTGTCGATCAGTTAAAAGAACTTTTGGTCTAGTGTCAACACTATTTTCTTCACATACTTTGCAGATCTTGGTAATCAAATCAAAAAATTTAAATTCATGGTGCAGTGTAGTTGCCTACAACAAATGTTACTTATAACCTGTTAGATAACATGTATTCAGTAATGAATGAGCTCAAATGAAATTTCTTACCACTCATTGACACTAGTGGGCGAGTTCTGTCATATATGCTAATTAATCCATTTTGTTCTGGCTTTAAAGATAAGAAAAACAAAGGGTTTATAAAGCACAAAAAGTTTTTCTTCATGAATGTTATTTTGTAGACATTCTATGCACGTGTTATTGAGGAGTTTAATATCTGCTATCTGTTATAATTTGATAATTACGAGATTAGTTGTTCATTCGATTATGGCTTGATGTATTTACAGTAATGTTATTTATTAAAAGATGTGATACTATTACCTAATATTTTTTTCTTTATTTTCAGAGCTTTTTTGGACATCAATCCTGAAAAAAGTTCAAAAGCAAAGAAAAATCCAAAATCATGTAATATAAATAAAGTCAGGAAGTTGATGACAAAATTAGCAGCATTTAGATGTATTGTTTAAAACCTGTCGTATCTTATGTAAAATATGTACAGAATAAATAATTTCAGAGTTCCTGAATTAAAATTTTTATTTTTGTCTGTGAATTTTTTTTAATTATTTAAAAAAATGCTTGTTTTTAATATGTGTGATGACATATTTTAAAGATTTTTCTTGAACAGTTCTTAGAAGGTCATTCCTTGTTATATTAAAATTTTTCCTGAAATTAGGATTTAGATTTTCTTTAGTTTTTGAAAATTGATGAAATTGTTCATTATTTCAGGGTTTTCTGGACATTGATAAATTAGTCACAGAACAAAAGGCAGGATGTTACTGAAATTGATGACTCAGCATTCTATCCTGTCCTTCCCAAAACACGAAAATCTGTATAGTACTTCCCAGTATGTAAACATTCATTATTTAACCACAGTAGCTGACCCGAGTTAAATCGGGGGTAATAACACTGTTTCCCTATCTAAACGGCCGTTGAAGTGGTTAAGTTATTTGCATTTTTACAAATAGTTTATTTTGGCTGTAGTATTTTCAACCAAGAATTTTTTTTTCTCCGATGATCCTGAACAATTTCCCATTTTTACAGATAAATCCATGTTTTATACTATCTCCAAGTAAAATGTTTAACACAAAACTGAAGTGTTTTTGTGATTTTTTAAAAAGGCAAATATTATACTCTATTCCTGCATTATTAGCTAAAACGACATTAATCACACTTGTGTTTGGGTAGAAACCAAAAGAACCCAGGCATCAAAATGCAAAAGAATGTGCAAGTAGATAAATACCGAAGTGATTCTCAAAAAACTTAAAACAAAAGTTATATTGAAAGAAATAGAAATAATTTTAACATTTTGATATTCATTAAATTATGTCTTTGATACATTATTATGCAAAAGTTTATTATAATGACATTCCTCATTACATTAAAAAAAATCATGAATAAGTTCATTTGTTGTTACGAATACATAATCGTAAATATTCAGAGTATGATATTAAATAAGAGATAAGTGCTAAAAAAATTTCTGATTTTTTCTATATTTTTCAAAGGTGTGCATTGTTGAGCTAAGAGTTATACTTGATATTGTGTTAGGGTTTGGACAAATTTAGCCTGTGATTTGTAACAAATTTGATAAGTGTTTGTTACTCTGCCTGGTTAATATTGCTTAAGTTAATTTTTATTTTACTTAGATGTTGGCAAAAATTACTACACTTGTATATGAAGTTTTACGTAATTTTTTTTTTCGGAAATATGAAACAATGATGTTTAATAAAACTTATACACATGTCATTTTTCAATGCTAAATATAATTTTATTTTGTAAGCTGTATAGTGTTGTAAATAGAAAAAATATGTAATATTGAGAAAGTCGCTAATTGTTTAAAAATATTATATGCAAACCACCATATATATGTAGTGGTAGAATAATCTTAGAAATATTATAAAGTTTTAAATATACAGGCTGTCTAAAAAAAGCTATACAGTTTATTTTTGTCTCTATATGAGATGGATAAATAATGTAATCTGCAAAAATGTGGATTGGTTTTAATCATCTCCAAACATTATGAAGTTGCAGAGAGTCAAAAATTGTGACTTGCTTCACTTTGCATGCAATTTGAAAAGTGAAATCTGTTCAAGCTTGGCGAATGTTTACAAACTAAGATTTAATGTGCCATCAATTACATCAACACATTATTATTAATCAATACATTTAAATATCAGATTTGTAGACATTATTCTCCAATAATGATTAGATTCCATGTTTCGAATTGCATGGCAAAGTGAGATAATTCCTGATTTTTGGAGGTACTGAAGCCACCTGTTTGGTTACAAAGAATGTATAAAAACTAATTTTGGAAATATCTCCATGGAGATGAAAAGTATAGAATTGAAATTTTGTACCTTATGGACATTTTTGCAATTTATACTATTTATCTCTTATACAGAAATAAAATGTTGCATTTCTTGACATCCTATGTATAAATATACAGTTACTGTTGGAAGTAATCATGCGAATTCTTGAAATAACTATTTCATGGTCATTTGCAGTTCTGATAACTACTGCAATTTACAGCGATATATGTAAATGAGTAGAAAATGATGGGCATTTATGCTTATTTACAATCTTGATATTACAGTCATATACGATAATTTATAATCTACAGGGTGTCCCAAAAGTCTCCGTACAACTTCATAAATTTATTTTAAAAAAAGTAATAGGCCTACAGCAAAAATAATTAGAACAGTGCATAGAGTAACTTAAAAAGTTTTTTTTTACAGCCTTAGTAAACTTCAAAATGAGATACTTGCGTAGCACGAAGAATATCAAGACTGTATTTCAATTCAATCCACAAACGTTTTTCATGCTAACATCAACAGTAGCTACTGCTGTTTGGATCTTTTGTTTCAACATTTTATTTCATCAAACAGTTGTAACTACTGTTGATGTTAGCATGCTGAAACGCACGTGAAGGGAATTGGAATATCGACTTGATATTCTTTGTGCAACGAAAGGATCTCATGTACAAGTATACTAAGGTAGTAGAAAAAAACTTTTTAAGTTACTCTGTGTACTGTTGTAAATATTTTTGCGGTAGGGCTATTATTTTTTTAATCATTTTTTGAAGTTGTACGGAGGCTTTTGGGACACCCTGTATATTACTGTGATTTACAGTCAGACACATTCTTGAAAGTAACGGTTATTTACGGTCAGATACATTCTTGAAAGTAACGGTTATTTACGGTCAGATACATTCTTGAAAGTAACGGTTATTTACGGTCAGATACGTTCTTGAAAGTAACGGTTATTTACGGTCAGATACGTTTTTGAAAGTTACTGTGGTTTACGGTCAGATACGTTCTTGAAATTTACTGCCATTTACGGTCTAATACAGTCTAAATAGATTACGGTACAAACTGTAATATTACAGGAAAATCTTGGAGTCTGTGCTGCCAAGCTTTTCCCGTAATCCAACGGTGAAATTTTTATCAGTGTACATACATGTATCCGTGGACATACCTATACATACATGTATCCGTGGACATATGTATACATACATCTGTCCGGGGACATTCATATACATGTATCCAAGGGTCGGAAAAACTACTTTTTGTTTGTAGCGAACTACAACTACAACTACTTTGTGAAAAATGTAGTTAACTACAACTACAACTACTTATTTTAAAAAGTAGCGATTACAAACTACTTTTCAAAAGTAGTCACTACTTCACTACGTTTCGCTAACTTTAGTTACCATCGCTAATTAAATGCACCGCAAACAATTTTTCCCCATAGACCATATAATGTAACTGAATTCTTTTGAATGTCCCTGTAAGCGATATATAAATGCTACACAGTTCATTTTCTATACTGAACATTTTATGGTAAACTTCAATAACATATAAAACTTTCACTGCATTCCGAGTATATTTACGAGAGTTAGAGCACGGCCAGACAGACAAAGTGAATTCATGGACACTTTTTAATTATGTTGGAAAGTGTTAAAAAGAGGAAATTTGAAAACAAAAATTGTAATAATCTTACAAATTTATGAGAGTAATATAGCACAGTAGCCCTTAAGATGGTTCTCAAATTCTTTGCTCAACAACGCGAAACTTTCTGACACATTATCTGATTCATTTTTAAACACAAAGGCATAAAACAGGCAAGCCTGACTATGGAAGCGATTTGTAATCGAAATGAGTTTTCCATTTTTTGATAAATAAATTACTTATCGGGTTATAAGCGATTCGTGTCACGTTTTTCCCTTTTCCTCTGCTGCGGCGTCGGAAATTCGGTTGAAAACGCTGATTTTGACAGTGTTTTCTGAAAATTCTTCTGTCGTTACCAAAAAAAAATATATGTATATAATAAAGAATAATGGAAAACGTCTTTCAGTTACAAAGTAATTTAGTACAATTGAATAATAATTTTAATAATTTAGATATTCGGTGTGAGATGCGATCCAGTAATTATTATTAATAAAGAAAATGCTAACTCACCTAGATGTGCAACTTCAGAATGTAAGCAGATGATTTTGATACTTATAACTTTTAATTAATTGGACAAAGTTTACATGCTACAGAATAATTACTACTTTCTTGTTCTATAACTTCAAAATATTCATTATATGCCGACCAGGGCAATTCTATACTATTTATGTCTGCCATTCTATTACATCAATCTCAAAAGAAGAATCCCCACATTATAGAAAACAAGATCTAATAATGAGTAAGAAGACAAAGGGTTGCCAGCAAGAAAATTAATTTTATTGATGAATGAATACTTTGCGGTTTTATTAGCAAATCCAGCAAATAATAGCTAACGGGCAAGCTGACGCTTTACGTTTCAGCTGCTAGTTTGTTTGAAAGCAGAAATCATTCCTTCCTAGTGCACTTTTCTCTAATAGTAAAATGCTGTACTTGTTCTTTTTCTGTGCTTTTTCGAATATACTTTAATTAGAGTTCCAACGATTTTAAACTGGCAGGAAGAGAGCAGAAATTTTGTTCGAAAGGAATATTTTAGATGATTGCTTATTTATTTAATGTTACTGGACAGCAAAGAATACGGAACTTAAAAAAAAAGAAGAGTTTTAAATTTTGTATATGGAGAGGTGGAGGAAATTTTAGGGGAAGGGGGATAATTTATATTACTGATTATTTATTGTCACTACAGAGCACTATTTAGGGCAGAGATTTTTTTTTTTATATAAAAAAAATAACTTAAAGATTTTAGATTTATTTGTATGCCTGGGGGGGGGGGAGAAGAGTAAATTATGGGAGTTTAAGGGACAATTTAGATGATTTATGTTTAGCTAAATCCGTTCTTTTTTTTTTAAATAAAAATTTTACATTTCTTTGCTTGCTGGGGGTGGGAGGAAAAAAGGAGAAGAAAATAGTCAGATAAAGACTTAACATAGCCAGACGACTATATTTTGATAAAAAACAATCGTAGTCGTATAAAAATACATTATATTGAGAAGATTTCTATGGATTTAAATGACAATACACGAAGTTTCTGACACCCAAACTGTGAAAATGATAGTTAATTTGTGCCGTGGCCGTCGTCTATGGAAAAATCTATGATACCGCAACTGAGATTTTTCGCTGACATTCGCAAATTGTTGCCGAGAATATATTTCGCACAAATGAAACGAGTTATGATCACAAGATTGGCACTTTTTTCCTCCCTCCTAAAGTAGCGTCAAAAGTAGCGTTGATGCTCGCTACAGACTACTGATATTTTGTATCGTGCTACTCTCTACACTACACTTTTTTAAATGTAGCGCGCTACACTACGAACTGCTAGAAAAAGTAGCGGCTACTGTAGTTTCGCTACTTGTAGCGCGCTACTTCCGAGCCCTGCATGTATCTATCAGTGGACGTACTTATATGACAATGGATATACGCATGGCATATGATATTTAAATTTTTAAGGTACTAAACGTGCGATGATTTTCTAGTTCCCTTATTCTTATTTAAAATTCGATAATTTTAACAGAAAACGTAAGACCTAAAAAAATCATAGACGACAGATTTATGAGTTAGGTTTTCATTGAGATTTTCAGTTTTTCTTGTCCGAAAATTTAGACCAAAGTACCAAAAATAGTTTCTGCTATTTTAGATATCCCGATATTGAGTAGATATTGAGTAGGAAAAAAAAATGAAATCTATTTAAAGGGTATTGTGCGGTGTGTGTGTACTAAAGCTAATCTACTGGGACTAGCGACTCTGAGTT
Source organism: Maratus michaelseni (assembly GCA_963931845.1). Taxonomy (NCBI): domain Eukaryota; kingdom Metazoa; phylum Arthropoda; class Arachnida; order Araneae; family Salticidae; genus Maratus; species Maratus michaelseni. The sequence goes on along the minus strand of OZ007593.1, from coordinate 299,922,817 downwards.
TGTACGCATTTGCTTCTGGAAAGTAATTTTGTGCACAGATTGCTTACGGGAAGGAGGGGCATACAAACGGTGTACCAAGCGGAGGTTCTAGACAAAAGTGTCAATTAATAAATTCTATGATTTTGTGTGTTTCAACTTTGGAGTATAGGAAAAAATTAATATCGAATTTCAGGGAATTGAACATTTTTTATTTTTGTGCAGAACTGTGTAAAAGTTATAGGGAGTGAATCGTAAAGAAAGTCCTGAATATTTTTTAATTTAAACAAGTTGGGAATTGTACGTTAAAAGTAACAAATGAGGTGCGTTCGCACTATAACTAGTTTTACAATGTTAAAAAATCCTCTATATAGTTAAAACAGAAGACTGTTTTTTTAGTCATCTGCCCTGAAATTTCTACTGAATTAATTTTGATAATTATTAGTATTTTTTTAATGAAATCTGTTCATTGGCAGATGTGCCAGCACTAGCTATTTTTTTAAATATTCCCATTTTTATATTCTAATTTTAAAAGTGTTTATGAAATTTCTGTAAAATGTTGGTAATTGTGTTAATATATTATCTCTACAACATAAGATTAATTTGCCATCACTTTCCACCAATCAGAAGCGGGATTCAATCAGTGTATATATCGTCATATTAAAAAACGAATCTCAATGGTTTTTCATAAAATTTAAGCATAGTAAAGTGATTGCGGTCAATTATGCAGTAATCACAGAAGAGCAGAATACAGATTATTTGTTGAGAAATAATATTAAGTAATCTATGTAAATAAAACAACAGTAAATAATCTATCATAAGAGGTAATATGAAAAACGAAATGTTTCCGATGAAGAAAATGATGTCATTCGGAAAACAAAAAAATGAATTTTCCTCCATGAATATAAAGTATTTTACTAGTCTTGTGTCAGTGTGACGCCATATTAACCGACCCTTAAAACTGCATCTAAATAGACAGAACTTCTGCTATTTTTTTACTTCCTTGGCATGCACAAAATAAAATATTTCTGAAAAGTAAATCTTTTCTATTTAATTATAATAAATATTTAATGAAAAATTTTAAACAATTGGTTAAATGACTCTTACGGTAATAATTTCCTATATAATTTCATAAAACTGATTTTATATTCCAAATTTTATATTCCACATATTCTGAAATTAAAAGCTAAATCGTCTACTTATGAAAATGATATCATTTTTAAAACTTGCATTTTCAAACACAAAATTTCAATTTTAACAAAGCTAAATGACGTAAATGTCTAGATTTTTACTGAGATCATATCTTCAATGGAATGTGGTGTTCATGTGCAAAGTTTTGAGTATGTTTGGGTGAATATCATGCTTTAAATTTTCAGAGTCATTTTCTTTTTTCATTACATTATTCTTTTATTCATAAGTTTAAATTGTAATATATTTATTTAATATATTCTGTTGCGTCGAATTTCGATGGGTGTATAACTAGTTGTTATTATTTCATTTAAATGAATTATATCATCTGTTATGGCGAAATGCGCACGCCTTTTTTTTTTCTTTTTACATATGCCATGTTTACAAATGCGAATTTTTTTTTTCGACACCAGGCAGCACTGTAAAATTCACCATGGAGATCTTGTTTTGCGAATGATTACCTCCATGTGGTTTAATATTTCTATGACTCACAATGAATGAATCTATTTTGTTTATTTACCGTAATGGATTGAGATATTCGGAGGTAACATAATTTCTACTGAAGTTATCTCAGAATGTATACATTGTTTAATGTAACGCATCTCTCAAGCAAACCATTTTTTTAACGACTTTTCTAAAAATGTAACTTTTCTGCAATTTTATTCGAAAAAATAATTTTGAATCCACTTGGCATATGAAAAAAGATGTGGTTAGCTTGTGTTTCTTTTCCTCAGTCACATGACTTGCACTTTTATTATATAGATTATAAGTATGATAGGATTTAACAGAATAAAGAAAACTTTCATTAATAAATTTTAGAGCTTTGATTGGATTTTCATGATATTTGAAGTGACTCGACAAAATTCTGCAACGATTATATATATTAAATTTCAGATCATTCGGTTGGGTCGTTTTTGCGCTGTTATATGCGGACAGACGGACGGACCAGACGACGATTATAGGTGCTACGTATTTACATAATTACGAACGCACGTAAAAACTATATCTTTGAAAATTAATTATATGTTCATTTTAATACAAAAGAGATAAAATTTATATTAGAGATATAATTGTAGACTACCTTTCTATTATTGTATTAAAATAAGAATAAATTTTACTTTCATTCTGGGTTCGAGTTCGATTCGGGTTGAAGTGTGTCTGGTTTCAGGTTGACTTGAAGCAGAATTCTCGATTTCTGTTCGGGAATAAGCCTACTCGCGCAGGACTCCAATGTAGACCTTACAAACAAACATTATGTTATTGTGCTCTATCTCTGTTATTCATTTTCTTTGCTTTTTTGTACAGCACTATTGCTACTAATGTTAAGTCATCTTCTGGAATATGTGAATACTGCATCGTATTGATAACTTTTTTTAGTCATTCATTTTAAGACACTTTTTAAGACACACTTTCCAACACTTAAAGAATATTGTTAAAGAATATAATAAAAACACATAATGCAGTAAATATTAATTTTTTGCAATTGCTGTCCATATCCGGTATTGTGTCACCTTCTTTCCTGCAGTCCTGTATGTCATGTGCAGAATTTAAACACACCAATTAATATACTATAAATTAGTTAATTTCAAAATTATTTACCAACTGAATCCATACTTCCAGCACTTATTATTGATCATTGTCCGTTCTATAAACGAAATTTTCTGTGGGAACTTGTAAATGAACTATAAATGCTACTTATTCTACACACCACACAAAGCGTGATGCAGACCATCTCAGTGATGAATATCAATCTCATTATGTTTGTAATATCGTAACATCAATAAAAAAATCTCAAACGATTTTCTTCCATATTACAACTGAATGTAACCGAATTATTTTGTGTGTCCCTTTAAACGCACTATATATGCTATACACTGCATTTTCAATACTGAACGTTATATAGTTAATCTAAATAACATATAAAAATTACATGGAAATCCGAGTATATTTATGAAAGGCAGACTGTTAGACAGACAGACAGACGGTAACCTAATTAACATTTCACAACTAAATGTTTAAAAGTGCTAGAAAGAAGAAAAGCTCTTGAAGCTAGAAAACGGAGGAGAAGAAAATTTCTTAGTTTTTCTTATTTATTGGTGCCTTTATGAACGAGACGAATTTTTTGTCAAAACAGCAGCATAAAATAGACGAAGGAAAATTATAAAAATAAGAATTTTTTTGGTTATATGTGCCCTTAAGTTATTAAATTGAATTATTCACAAACTTACTATTATCATTTTAAAAAATGCTGTAATATCTTAATTCCATACACGTTTTAATAATATTAACTAATAGTTATTTGTAATTTATTTAGTTTTATAAACATTTTGCTTCCTTCTAAATTATTAGATCGTTTTAAAGTCACAACTGTTTCATGTATGATTAAATTTAGTAATGCTGTTTGTCTTTTAAACTAACTATACTTACTATATATGAGTTTATTTTAAATATGAGTTTATTTTAGATTACAACATGATTTATAAAATTAACCATTTATAACAATTCGCAAAAATAACTAAATTTAAAATTCTGCATATGATTAAATCATTTCAAATATGAAACAATTATTATAAATGTAAATTAATTACATATTTTCGAAACATATCTGAATTTATGAAAAAAATATTGTAATTTGAATGTCCTATTATTCGATAATTTTATCAGAGAAAACAAGTTGGATTTAAGGATAACAAAGTTTTTTTAAAGGTAAAAAGAAAAAAATAATAATATGTTTGAAAAGCAAACGTTTTACACGTGTTTTCTGAAATCGGAGGATCCAATCTTATTTCGAAACAACAGCACAAAAGCGTGAAAGCCCATTTTCAAAACAATTGAACAGTTTTCATTAAAGTTGCGTTCAAACAACACTTGCTACAAAAAATCATAAATTATTTCTCTAAGCTTTCTTTTCCAACGGCCTTGTGATTATCAACAAAAAAGATGTCTCAACAAAAGTGAGGGATGGTGATAAATATGTCGGGGATCACCTCCACTGACCACTGACCTGCTGCCGAGTTATAGGAGACTGGTCGCATATCAGAAAGAGACTGACCACATGGAAGTAGCAGCAGTTGCCAACTGTAGTCTATTTGCAGCTTAAATATAGGTGGCGATTAATTATTACGCGTTCCCTCCATTTGTAAGGGTCCTAAAAAATATTTTTCTTTCATTAAACAACACAATTTTTCCTGACACATTCAAACAGTGATTTTCTCTCCATTTCCCTATAAATTTCAGGTTCTCATAGTCATGCGCTTAATTTTAAAATGTCATTCTCTATTTTCCTTTAAATTCCATATATCTTGAATTTATAGTCAATCGCTCCCCGATGACTATCATTTCGTCATTTCATGTTATATAAGTCTGCCTAAAGCGTCAAATTTGCCGTCATTTTCTGATACATTAGTTTGTTTACTTTTGTAGGAACACTGTTCGATTTCCAAGAACCTGATTATGATTACTTGCAAATAATATGTCTTTATCAATAAAAGTATTTCACATATGTGTCAGAAAGTAGTAGATTCAAACTTGAAAACAGATTTAATATTCACCAAATAATTGAAAATATTTTGGTCATAACCTTATAATAAACTTAAACTTAATCATGCTTTTTCACCTAATGTTCAATTGTTATAAGAAAATTTGAAAAAAAAATTTTTTTTCAAAGTCATGAAACATATGATAATTTTTTTTTTATAAAATTTCAAGAACCAAACACGTACGAGACCTTTCCTCGCTTTCATATACCCCTGCCTACGCACATGGCTGAAACAAGTAATGGCGGTCAAACAATGTTTTTTTCTTCTTCTTCTTCTTTTATTTATATGATTTGACAATATTTTTTCTAATTTCCTTCCTCAAACATTGTCGTTTTCAAGAGATATTGCATTATTAAATAAATCTACTACAAACACATATTGCCCGCAGCCACAGACAAACCATTATTATAAGTTAGAAAAACGTGGTTTTAGAGACTAACTTGAATACGTTTGACTATTTCTTCACTAATTGCCGATTAGCAAAACAGGTGTATTTACTAGGGAGATCTGTATTTCCTTTCAGCCTGGCCCCATTCACCCTTTCAAAATCTCATGATCTATCACAACTTGTAGCTAGTTCGGCGCAGCTGGACGTACTTTTTTCTGGTGAAGGAAATGCTCCTGTTTATAACATGAATTTTGAGAATTGTGCCGCTAGGTCATATAACACAACTAAAATGGTTTTGAATAGAAAGTTTTTGGATATACCATTGCATCCAAAGGCAGTTAAAAGATATAAATGCTTTCTTGCCGAAATAGCTTTTTTTTTTTTTTTTTGAGGTAGGTTAAAATATACATTTTGTTAATAAAACAAAACAAAACAAAAAAAAGGTAAATGGTTTTAGTTATTACCTAGGGGGAGATCAATCCCCCCAGCCTCCATCTGGTTATGGACCTGAAGGGTGGAGAGAGATGCGCAAGATGCTAAAAACTAAATAAGACGGAAAATGCACTAAATGATTGGTTAATCCATAAGGTGGTTTTCAAAAGACCTGCTCAACAACGTGAAACTTTCTGACTCAATTTTAAATGCATAAAATTAGCAGGCCTGATTATTGAAGTGATTTGGAATCGAAACGAGTTTTCCATTTGTTGATAAATAAATTACTTATCGAGTTAGATTCGTGTCACGCGACGACACTTTTTCCCTTTTCTCGTGCTGCAGTGTCGGTAATTTGGTTCAAAACTCCGACTTTGACAGTATTTTCTGAAAGATTTTCTACCTTTACCAGAAAAATGGAAAACTCCTTTCGATTACAAATGTTCTGAATAACAACACCTACCAATTTGATACATTTGCGAAAAAAAAATGAATTAGAAAATGAGTTAGAAAGTAGCTCATTTGGATTGGAGAACTGCTTCATATAGTTTCTTTAGAAAATACTACATTGATAGCTAAACCCACCTATGTTTTTCTACTGATCAATACACGAGTTCTTACAAGTTAACACTTTCCAACATAGTTGAAAAGTGTTTATGAATCTAGTTTGTATCTCTGTCTACCTGTCTGCCGTTTGTTTGTCTGTGCTGTAATAACTCGCATAAATGTACGCGGATTGTCATGCAATTGATATGTGTGATTGAGGTTTACTATGTTCGGCACTGGAAATGAAGTTATATAGTTATATTATAAGTTATACACTTATAGTTCCTTCTCCAGGATACTCAAAACAATTCCGTTACATTACGGTCTATGGGGAAAAATCATTTTCAGTTTATTTTAAAGATGTTACACTATTTGAAACATTGAAATTGATGTATATCATTGTGGTGCACCAAAAGAAGTTACTACAGAATATGAGTCTAGCACTTATAGTTCCTTTACAGGGACACTCAAAATAATTTCATTTACAATGCGGTCTATGGGGGGGAAATCGTTCGCGGTTTATTTTAATAATGTTTCAATATTTGAAACATACTGAAATTGATATAGATCACTGAGGTGCATTACAAGAGGCTTACTATAGAATTTTGCGTGTGTAGCATCCATCGTTCATTTACAGGGACACATAAAAGTATTCTGTTAAAGTACTGTCTGTTAATAATAATGGCTGGATTTGCGTTTCCATTTGCGTTTTTAAATTTAACTAATTATTTTCCTATTACTTGGTGTGTATAAATCCTTATAGGTCATATACAGGGTAGCACAAAACATCTCGAGTGCATTTGCGTTAATAAACGGAAATTGCCAATGGGGTATTTTCAACTGTGCTATGCGTATCCTAACTGAACTAAGTTTTTGCATTCTATGTAGTATATATAAAAATCAATAGATCTTATACTGGGCTAGATAAAATAATTAGGATATTTTTCTTTTATTGTTGGAAATTTCTAAAATTGGACTTTTAAATGTGTTACACTTTTTCCAAATTCTTAAACAGTAAATATTTCTAAAAGCATTTTGGAAGTGTTGGAAAATTTTACATAATGTGTACTTGACGTATGATTTTTCGTTCTTTTTTTTTTCTTCTAAGAGACAGCAATTTTAAACACCTGTCCCCCACCAAAAAAGGAAAAATCTTACGAGCTGCCTGTGGTGACAACTTATTAGAAATATTTCCAAATTTTTAAAATATTTTTATCAGTTGTTTGTTGAGACACAAAAACGAATCTAACCATTCATTCTATTAATTTTTGGCTTTAATTTAACAATTTAGATTTGTTTATTATTAGTTTTGTAGAGTTTCACGTGTCTGAAAAAATTGGAAAATTGTTTGAGAAACCTTTTTCTAGTTACTAAACAAAAAATTGTATAGATTGTTAGAAATCAGATGGGGCATCATATGGTATCGGATAAAAAATTAAGAAGTTGAAATTTATTTAAACATGAATTTATTTTCTATTTTTCTATTGAATAGGTTTCCATAAAATGTCATTTTTATTTTTTAAATTAAGCAGGTATTAAGTTTCACATATGCATTTTTTTCTAGAGATATTTTAAGATACTTTATGGTTGATGTAGCCACATTTCTAGACTAAACAAATTTTTATTTTTGTTTTTTTTTAGTAAGTTTATACTAATTTCTGTACAAAATAGTTTAAAATTATTCTTTAGTCAGGACTCAAACTCTTCTATGGATAGCTTACTTCTTTCTTTCTGTATCACCCCCTTTTTAGGTGTGTTCGTAATTATATAAATACGTAGCACCCAGAGTCCTCGTCTGGTCCGTCCGTATGTCCGCATATAACAGCGCAAAAACTACCTAACCGAATGGCTTGAAATTTAATATATATTATCGTTGCAGAATTTTGTCGAGTCATTTCAAATTTTATGAAAATCGAATCAAAACATTAAAAGATATTAATGAAACTTTTCTTTATTCTATTAAATCCTATCGTACGTAATATATATAATAAAATCGCAAGTCATGTGACTGAGGAAAACAAATACGGGCAAACCACTTCTTTTTTCATAGGCCAGGCGGTCATTTTTATTCAAAATTATTTTTTCGAATAAAATCGCATAAAAGTTACATTTTTCGAAAGATCGTTGAAAAAAATTGTTTGTTTGAGAGATGAGTTACATTAAAAAATGTATACATTCTGGGATAACCTCAGTGGAAATTACGTTAACAGCCGAATATCTCAATCTATTAGAGTAAATAAAATCAGGAGATTCGTTCATTATGAGTCATAAAATTATTAAACCATGGACGTAATCATTCGCAAAGCAAAATCTCCATGGTGAATTTTACAGTGCTGTTTGGTGTAAAAAAATAAAAATAAATAAACAAATAAATAAAAAAATCGCATTTGTAAACGTGGCATACGTAATAAAAAAAGAAGAAAAAGGCATGCTAATTTCGCTCATCGCAGACGATATAATTCATTTCACTGAAATAATAAGGATGATTTTTTACATTGTGAAACTAGTTATAAAATGAACGTATAAAAATCATATGTCTCGTTTAACGTACAATTTCCAACTTGTTACTGTATAAATTTGTCATAAAGAAAAACGAATTACAAAATGTGTATATAATTCAGGTAAGAAGAAAAAGAAGCACATAGAAACGACTTGCAATCTGCAGCCAAAACGAAGGGAAAAAGTGTAAACTTGATAATGTGAAAAGTATTTGTGGTACACAATCATTGAAAAAAGTGCATTTATTCTTCATTACAATACATTATAATACATTTATTCTTCAAAAAGTAAGACTATATCCTTAACTTAGTTCCAGATTTTTCGGAAACACGCATATTAATAAATATAAAATAATGAATAAAGAGTATGACGTATTGTTTTATTTTCCTAATTTTTTATTTCCTTAATTTTAATTGTTTTACGAATATCCTGATTAGATTCCTTCCTGTAAAACAGCTGATTTGTTAAAGACTGTATCCTCAGTTAACTTATGTGCAGCATATTTTGAATGATAGATTTTATTTTATTGAATTTACGGAGTTTTCGTTTTTAAAATTCATATGTCTGAATATTATGGCATACATTGATTGAAAAATCAAACTTGTACATTTAAAAGGTTGTCAGGCCAGGATGCAGTTTACATGAAAATGAAATAAAATTAAAAAGTGCTGTTACTGTCGCCACGATGGACAACCCTCTAAGGCAGCCACTCTGTCGGTATTAGATTACACATTTCAAAAATCTTAGAGGTTATTTGCTGAAAGCTGAATAAAATATTTCCATAAACTCTGCCAATTAATTCATAAGACAGCCGATCTGGTTCGTTACTTACATAAATAAGAAATGGAAATAAATTAATGGTATTCATGCTTTCATGCGTCTGTTCCGTTCAGATAATCTTTGATATTACTCAACTCTGTTACTGCAAATACGATATTTTTAAATACTTTCTTACTTTTTTTCTTTCGCAGAAAGTTATGTGAAAGTTTAATTTTATAATTAAAAATAATTATAATTAAAAATATATTGTTACTTTATAGTGATGTTTCGTTTTATCTGTATCATATTGTATTTAAAAATACATTTAATAATTGATGCATCTTCTGAACCTAAAGTTTGAGATACTAGCGATAAAAAAGATAAGAAAATACAGAAAACAGGGGTAAAAATCAATTTTCTAAAATTAATTTGTAGTTTCATATAATTCATATGATTCACAGTTAATTATTCTCATTATAGAAATTCATATCTTGAATGTATATAAAAAGTTTGCATTATTTTGATAATATCGAAAAATCCATATAAATAGAGTTTCAGTTTCAACCCAAAATAATTCATGTGTAAGCTGTATCGCTAATTACTGACTTGCAAACAGAGTTTGTTTTATTCATAGCCGGATAAGGGGGTGAGGGGTAGGGGGGGCATCATTGATTCAGCGGCCCTCGGCAATGACTTAAGTTGTATCAAAATTTCGTTTAAAACATACTTAATTTCTATTTAAAAAAAAAAAAAAAAAAAAAAAAAAAAAGTCTCTAAAATGGTAACAATACTCTCAAATGATGAGAAAAAAGTCATGGTTCAAGTGTCAACATGCATCATTTTTTCCTTGCAGTTTTAAAACGTTGCAAGTCCAATATAACGCTCTGTTCTCTGTTGCTAAGCTATTCTTTCAGTATTTTTACCCTCTTTTGCCTGAGAACCGAAAGCGGGAAAACCCCTTTATTCTAATTCTAACCTTTCCCTTGCAATCTCAACAAACAGGAGCACTGCATATGTTTTCTGAGAAATTAGTAAAGAGGACCCCCCACACTCTCCAACGTCGGATACTTCCGAATGTTATGGACAGTACCCATTGCCGGCGCTAGACATTTTACTGCCTGAGGGGAGCATTATTTTGCCGCCCCTATGCTGTGATTGTATTTTCACCACTTCTCAAACTTTTTTTTAAGAATAAGTAAATTAATTTTGCTAACTATAATTTATTAATATATATATATATATATATATATATATATAATTTACATTTAAGAAATTTAAAATAATCTAATTACTTAAGAAATTTTGCCGTTATTTTGAAAAAATAACAACAGTTAACTTGAAATTATTAAATGAATAAAAATGTTATTACTCGAGTAGTATTTACAAGAAAGCATCATATCAAGAATTAAACTGACGCTACGCTTCAAAATCTCATTCGCCTTGCTTTTCCATTTGAAAATGCATTTATTGTATCGACGTTATGAATATTAGGAAATAAAAAAACAGTTGCATCAGGTCAAGCTGAGTTTAAAATATACATTTTTAAGCCAAAATATGTCAAACATTTAAAAACAATCCAATTACATTAAAAATTTGTATAGAATTTCAAATAGCAAAATAATTATATCAATAACAAGTTATATCTTTTTGAAATATGCACAAAAATAAAATCCCCTGTTAGTAGTATTTAAAAGAAAATAATTATTAAAAATAAAACACAAAAAATCTAATTTTCCTTGATTTTTCTTTGGTGAAGTCATTTATTATTATACGGAAATCAATATCATAAAGCAATCACATTATCAAGAAAAAATAGATAAACATACTAACACAAATTACGCATTATATTCTTGAAATTAAAAAGAAAAATTATGATCTGAATAGAAAATTACATATGTTTATTTGAAATTGTATACATGAAGATTTAATTTTATATCTGTAATATTTACAACACAACTATCAACAATGAAATAAATAATTCTATACTAATTCGTCTTGAATTTTTTTTTTTTTTGTCAAAATCATTTACTATATCACCCTAATATTAAAAATTAATTGTATTTTCATTCGCTAGAATAATTTAACTAATTGACCCGACCGGCGTTGCCCGGCTACATAAAAAAATTGTACAAAGCGCGAAAAAACTAAAAAATGTAATATAAAATCGCGAAAAATATAAAAATATCTCCATGAATTCCGAATAAACTTTATTGTAAAGAGAACAAAATTACTATATTGGGCAGAAGATTGATGCCAGATTCCTTTTACCAATGTGGAAAAATCGCAGTGAATTGCGGAAAAACGCTAAAAATTGCATACAAATATCGCAGAGGACAAAATTTATCGTATTGTGGTAAGAAATTTAAAAAATATATATTTTACGGATGTCCAAAAATCTCCTAAAAACTCTAAAAATCGAACAAAAAATAAAAAAATCGCTGAACGAATTCCCAATAAACTTTATTGAAAAAAAGACAAAATTTACTATATTGGGTTAAAAGATTAAATCCTCATTCCTTTTACTAATGTGGAAAAATCGCCGCGAAACGCAAAAACAAACTCGCTAAAAATTAAAAAATATAGCAGAGGACAAAATTTACTACTGTATTCTAATACATTCTAACGTAATTCTTTCCCGAAAATCAATCATCAGAGCGAAAAAAAGCGAAAAAAGCATTGAAAATCGCTGAATACAAAATGTAATATATTGCGCTAAATGTTTGAAACAGAATTCCTTTTATGAATATAAAAAATAATCGCCACAAAACGCAAAAAATGCTAAAAATTGCATTGGAAATCGCAATAAAAATCACAAAAATTTCAAAAATCGCGGAGAACAAAATTTAATATGATAAGCTAAGTTTGAAACGGATTTTTTTTTTTTTTTTTTTTTTTTTTTTTTTTTTTTTTTTTTACGAATGTCAAAAAATTCAATGTGAAAAGCGAAAACTCGAAAAAAATCTAAGAATCGCATTAAAAATCACTAAAAATTAAAAAATATCGGTGAACAAAATTTACTATGTAAGGCTAAAAGTTTGAAACCGAATTCCGTTTACGAATGTTAAAAAATCGCCTCAAAACGCTAAAAATCGCTAAAAATAAAACAAATCGTAGAAAACAAAATTTACTAATAATGGACTGAAACATTGTAACAGGAATTATTTCACGAATGTCAGAAAAATTACCGCGGAACGCGAAAAAACACTAAATATCTCTAAAAATTCAAAACTCATAGGTGTGAAAATTTACTATATTAGGCTAAAAGTTCGAAACATAATTCCTTTTACGAATGTCAAAAAATCGCCACGGAACGCGAAGAAAAAGAGTTGAAAATCAAAATACAATAAAATTTGTTCACAAAAACCTTACAACAATGTCATTTAAGTGTAATTATTATTGTTAACAATTTAATTGTAGTTATTAATAGTAACAATCTCTCCTACCCATGTGCGCAATTACACCAACCCTGGAAGGACAGATTGCGCAAAATAATTTTCTTGGTTTTATTATAACTGTTCTATTAAATTGCAACATAACAACAAAATAGCAATGGAAATGCATAAAAAACAAATGAAGTAAAAATTATTCATGGAAAGTTTAGCCAAAAATTAATATTTAGAATTTTTATTGCTATTCTTTTGAATTGTGCGCAGACTATCCTAGCTTTACCTTAAAAGGAAAAAAAATTAAAGAATCAGAAAAAGCAAGTCCGGATAAGATTACAAAATAACATTAAGTTACTTGATAACACGTTTAACTTAAAATTAGTCCATTTTAATTTTTCATTTTTTATGCAAATTTACCAATAATCTGCGTAATCTCTCCTAGCATGGAAACTAATGAGAACAATGTGCCATCTCTCCTAAGTAGCAGATGCGCAAACTCTCCAATTTCAGTAGGATAGATTGCGCGGCTTTTTATATAAACATGACCGCTATTAAAACGAACCGTTGATGTTCACATTATTGGTCTAATTTATTAGCTTATGAGAAGTCGTTTAAGTTTAAAATATTTTGTACTATTGACATTGTATAGAAAATCTGATGAATAGCTATGAAAATTCAAGCACTTACTCTGGGAAAACAAAACAAAATAGCAATGCTTTATCTTAGACGCTCAAAACATTCAACGTGCACTTTCAAGTAGACACTCCACTACTGCTGTTGTGCAACTACCTGGAGTCGCTGTGCGCTCAATCTACTGCTTCCCCTCGAACTTCTACGTCCGCAATCTCTCAGACCGAGCCATCTCTCCTGGCTTTAACTTAATGATTTTTCTTAAACTTGGAAAAACCTTATATATTTTTCTAAAAAGAATTTCAAACGTTGCGGAAAAATTTTAAATTATTTTGTGAGAGGAAATTTTCGAAATCAATAACACTTGTTGTTTAATAATGACAGTGATTCTTTTTTTGTTTCAAACATTTTATCTTTCGTCCAAAAATATATTTTAGAAGTATCTAATTAATTAGATATAGAAACAGTTTGTCAAATTTCTTATTGACTATGACCTCAGATGTGGCATTCTAGGTTTCTTTAAGAACCTTAAGCATAATACAATATTAACATTTATATAAAGATATTTCGTGTTTTAAATTAATGTGTTAGAAATTATTTTCATCTTAAAATTTATTCTCTCTTGAATTTTGAAAAATAATATCATAAAAAAAAAAGAAAAAAGAAAAGAAAAGAAAGAAAATTAACGAATATTTTTGCTGCTGGAATACGAGTACTCCTATGAACGTGAATTAGTACAATACGAGTACTCCTATGAACACGAATTAGTACTTATTATAATTATTGTTTTTTACTATTATTATTGTTATTGTTAACTTGTTTTGAACCCTAGTGGTAGTAATATATATATATTTTTTTCCCCAATCCTAAATACATTTTGAAATTCTAAGTCAATTGTACTATGTTTTAAAACTGAAACTTAAAAAAAGAGTTTATTGATAAATTTGAATTTTTACTGAATATACATATATTTTTTATATTTACACACGACCAACATGGGCATATGTTTAGAACATAAAAATAATAAGAAGTCGAACATTAAATTATTTTTAATTCAAAACCAAGAATTACATTATCGTTTAAAAAATATGCGCCCCAAAGTAGTGTAAAAAAAATAATTTCTTAAGCTCTAATTAAGACTGTTTTCAAATCCAAACTGGCTACTTTCTTACACTTTTCTGAATACACAATTGTTTGTAAAAACGTGTGATTGGCAGGTACTCTTATTTAGAAACTATGAAATCGGACGGTTATTGCATTTTTCGTTAAAGAAATATGATCTTTCAGAAAATGCTGTCAAAGTTGGCGTTTTGAACTGAATTCCAGACGTGATAGTCTGAAAAAGATCATCATGAAACAACAATCGCTTATAATTCAAGATGTAATTTGTTTATCGAAAATTGGAAAAGATTAGAAATATTCTATTCCAAATCAATTCAATAGTCATGTCTGCAAGTGTCATGGTTTTACGTTTAAAATTGGTTACAAAATTTTGCGGGAATTTTTTTTTTTTTTTTTTTTTTTTTTTTTTTTTTTTTAGATTAATCTTAAATCTGATGACACACAATGAAGAAATTTTCATCCATATAACATTAAGATTTTCTTGTTTGAAATTAAATTAACGCATGTGCTTCAAATTAAGTTTTATTTATCTATGAAAAGAAAAAATATATTTTTTAATAATACATGACGTCCTATAAATATAAAATAATAGATAATGATAGATAATTTTAATAACAGATGACTCTTCGCTTTTAATGATTTTGACTATCAAAGTATTTTGTAAGTCTAATTTTTGCTGACTTTTAAAAGGCAAATTTCAGAGTAAATTTAATGGATCAGTCATTTTGTATCTGAATGAGAATATCATATGCTTTTAGGGATGAATGGAGGAAAATGATTTTGTGATACAAATATTTAACTTATTATTTGTTTAAAAAGTATTTTAAATTGAATAATTCTGTTTTATAATAGTAATAATAATAATACTAATAATAATCTTGTTGATCTAAACATCTTATTGACAGGTTTTGTATGTATTTGAGGAAAAATTTCTTGGAAAGTTCAAACCTATTAATTTCTTACTTTCAAAAATAAGAATTTTCATTTATTAAAAGTCATCACCACGTCGGAAATTAGGAATATGATTATCTGTCACAGATTGTCTCTTGATTTATTTCAGCCGCTAATACTTTGCCAAACAATGTTCTCATCAGGTAATAAACATGTATTTTATATTACTATCTATTTCTTACAAAAAATAATATATTTTAACATAAATTATTGTTATTTAACCAGTCAATCGAGTTTTTATTTAATAAAAAAAAAAAATATTCAATTTTAATAATCAGTTGAAGATACAGAAAGATCACAAAATTGTAAATGTGGGAAAAGGGTTTTTACTTCATAACGTTCCTTATTTTTATTTTTATTTTTTTTTTTCAAAATTGTAGGAGAAGTGTGGTTTTGAAATTTCCTTAAATTCATTTTTTCTCTCCCTTTAATATTGAGAAATAAACTTAGAAACTATAAAAAAAAATATTTTTAACTTTTTCGAAAAAAATAAGTTTACCAAATGAAAATATTAAAATAACAAAATCAGAATTGTTTGGCTGACTTCGACAGGAAAACTGGCAAAAAAATATTTTCCTGCTTCACTAATTTATCGATGGCCCACTCATCAGATATAGATTTTGTAGCACTCAGCTATCTGGACATTTAAATAATTCGGCAATCACCAGAGTTTCCAAACGCGCCGGTTAATTCAGCCTTTGCAGTTTTTTTTTTTTTTTTTTTTTTTTACAGAAATATATAATTTTGATAATTTTTATTAGAAAATTTAGTTTATATTATCTTCCTAAATTAAATTATGTACTATTCTAAACTATGGAAGTAATAATTCTGAACTATCCTTGTTATTTTTTCTTACTCAATTAATTCATATTTTTTCTTTTTTTGTACTACAGTAAAGCATCGTTTATACGACGATCATTTATACGACGTTTACATTTATACGACATTTTAGGGTGGTCCCAATTCATTCCTATTCGTTGTAATGTAAAAATATATATTTTATACGACGCACAAAATCGTTCATACGTCGGTTTTTCAATTTTGTACACTTTTATCCTTATATATTATTTCTCCTGTCAACATCCCTTTTACTCAGAAAATATGAAACGCAGAACAACGAATGAGATACCATATGAAAGGTTTTAGAACAGGCTTCTGACATAGCCCACTTAACAATTCGTTAAAACATGTTTTTGATTAAAATTTGCTGAAATTAAAAAATTAAATCGGCATTGTTTTCATGAAAGAAATGAAAGGTTTTCCTGAAATTATTGTTGCCAAAAAAAAAATAAAATACCACATTATAGGATGCTCATAGCAATTATTATAAAAAACACCGCACGGGTTTATTTTATACTTATGATTAAAAAGCGAAATGGAAATTGAAATGTTTAGATTGATATTTCTAAGTCCCATGGTTTTCCCGAAGCGGATGACGTCATCCTCTAATGCAGTCAAAATACGATTGTTAATTTTTTTTTTCTCGCGCGTGCCTTTAGCAATCTTGGATCAGTTTTTAGTCTAACTTTGATGGAATAAATTAGATGGTATTCTGGCTTGACTAACAACTAAATGTTGTTTATAGATATTTTTATCCTTGCTTTTTCTTTAGAAGTTTAAACCTGCATCTAATAAATATTACATATTGATAAAAAATGATACTTCTCTATTATCCCGTCGACCACTTTTCATAACAAAAAACTATCGCCAAATAAACGGCAGAACGTTGCCATTGGAATATCAAAAAGTAAATAAAATATAAGAATTTAAGGACACGATTGTTATTTTAATTAATAAAATAACTACTAAATCAGTAAAACATAATGAAAAATACACGCAAATGTCGAATGTAATACCACTAGATGACGTAACAAACACGCATAATGATTCTGACATCAAGTAAATGGGACTGCATTTTTGGCGTTTAATCTTACAGTTTGTCGGTAGTTTTTTGTTATGAAAAGTGGTCGACGGGTTAATAGAGAAGTACCTAAAAATATTAGATTTCAGTGCGAAATCTTCGCACGGGCCCTCTGGTTTTTGTTTATTTTTCTTGTGTATTTTAAGAACGGGCTTAATGTATTAGCTATGAATGACAACAAAGCAGGTGTTTAAATATACCCCTCATGTAGCTTTGTTTTACTTCATTTAATTTATAAATACGGATATTACTGTACTTTTTGTCTTGGCTCTGGGGAGGTGAAGGTGGTGTGCGTGTGTGTGGGGGGGGGGGGGACGCTCTGTTTTGAAAAAAAAAATCAGAACAATATATCATTCATTTGCTGATTTATTGTTAGGCGTTTTTTTGCGTTTTCTTTGATATGAAACCTGCTGTATATATGAGTGCCGCGGTATTCTACAATTTTGGGCTTATAACGTTTTTCTATAACTGAACATATATGTACCCTAATAACTAACATATCTCAATTTTAGGTTCAATGAAGTATTTATAATTATTATTTTTTTGTAGCGTTGCCTTTTTTTTACCTAAATTCATTAAAGCAGAATCACAAAAGACGAAAAAAAGTTATTTTGTTTAATCAGGTTTCCGTTTTAGGAGGTATAGAAATTATATTGCATTCTTTGCCTTCGGAAAAAAGAAGAATCATTTCTGTATCTTAATTAGAAATGAAGAAAAAGGTTTACAATGTATTTAGTTGTCCAAAATTGCATATTTTTTTAAGGAGTCATTTTTTGCAAACTTAAAAATAGCTACACCTTAACAAGATGGCCAATGGAACATATCGTGACTCTAAAGGCGCTCAATTTCCGATATAATGAAATTATTTAAATTGTGAAACAATCCCAAATTTCAAAATTTCATTTGTATGGTCACAAATTTAACAATGTTTACGGGTTTTAAGAATAAAAATAGGAGTAATTAAAAATTTTATATTTATAACTTATTGCTGGAAGATATTAAAAAAAATGTATTAGTACTTATTATCCCTTATAAAGAAATAAGAAGTTTTGCTAAAAAATAAAGAAATATTTAGAAATGGCATTTTTTAATGAGAACAAAGACCCTAAACGTAGAACACTTTATTTTAAAGGAAGCAGAGGACTAATACACAGAACACTTAATTTTAATGTATTCTGAGGACTCATACACATAAAACTTTATTTTAATGTATTCTGAGGACTCATACACAGCATACTTTATTTTAAAGTATTCTGAGGACCCATACACAGAGCACTAAATTTTAAACGATTCAGAGGACCCATACACAGAGCACTAAATTTTAAAGGATTCAGAGGACTCATACACACAACACTTCATTTTAAAATATTCTGAGGACCTATACACAGAGCACTAAATTTTAAAGGATTCAGAGGACCCATACACAGAGCACTAAATTTTAAAGGATTCAGAGGACTCATACACACAACACTTGATTTTAAGGTAATCTAAGGACACACATTTAGTAAGTTTTATTACCATGGTTCAGTGGACCATTTTTTCTCCCTAATACACAATTATACACCGACACACAAGCAGAAAACAGCAAAACCCTCCAACTGAGGACAAATTTAAAAAACCAATAACAATTTGTACAAATCATAAAAATGCTTAAAAACGAAGGAAAATGACTTTTTTCTATCCGAGGACGTCCTCGGTTCCCTATGCGTCCTCAGTCAGCGGGCGTGTAAACCTGTTTTCGTCCGCGCTTCCCCTGAAACACGAACCCACACACACACACACACATATATATATATATATATATATATATATATATTTATTTATTTATTTATATATATGTATATATATATATATATATATATATATATATATATATATATATACTAGCAGAACTACCCATCTTTGCCCAGGTTAACATAAATTAAAATACAATAATACGACAATAACAATGACGGGGCTTTGTGCATTTTCGACAATAAATCGATAAAAAAAGACAATTAGAAAAAAATTGAGTTACTTTGACTCAACCATAGTAAAATTTCTCAGCTTTATAAATGAGAATATGCGTTTTCTTAGCGCATGCAATAGAAAAATATACGATTTTCCTGACAATGAAAAAAAAAATCAACCAAATGTCGTAACATTTTGCGAAATTCGCTTTCATATGGTATCTATCTATATTATAAAACAAAAAGATATCCTCCAGTAATGTCGACATTATATTGACGATAATAACGACCTAGCCATTAAATTTTGCTTGTACTGCATTTTTTTAACTACTAAATATCGCATAATTTCATTTTTTAAATTGTCAATTAGAAAAAAATGCACTCATGACATTCATTGTTTAACACACTCTTAATAATTTGTTCCAACATAAGTTATTTATTTCGAAACTCGATCAGATTATAATATATTGAACAATACAATGTAAAATATTATGTTCAGTCTTAATTGTACTTTGTTTGTAATTTAAAGAAAAATTAAAATTTATTATTCTACACTTAGGCTCTTTCACTTTTTGTTTGCGTTTCATTTGTCACGATCGGTCCTGAAATGTAATAATCACATTTATTTTATATTGTCAAATATGGTAAATATTTCTTTTCTAGAACAACGTAGATTTTTATACCACGATATCAATTTGAAATCTGCAAAAGTATATTATACGAAATTGGCACTGAATTGTGAAATAATTTTAATTAAAAGAACTTCATACCCATAATCGATATTGTACCAAAGGTATATTACAATATCTCATGAAATATTTTTGTTTTATTTTTCATTGCTATACATATATACCTTTTTTTAAAAAAAATTGATAAGAAAAAAAAAATAAAAGGATTTTTCCCTCAGTATAAAATTTGTTTTGTTTTATGATAGAATTCTTCAGAAGCATAGATTGCACGTAAATGAAATATTTTCTTTAGAAGAAAATATAAGATGTCATAAAGAAAAACAACATAAATAAAATATTTTTACTCTGAACGTAAAATCGAAATGATTAGATTTTACTTTCTTCTCTAATGTCACGCAGACGCTTCTTAATATTACTAAAATGGCATTTCCTGATATCCTTTTTCAGAAATCAGAACAGACTGGATACTGCATTAATTCACAATGCATTTCTACCTCAAAAACAATGGAATAATTCCACTTAGAATATTTTTTTTCATATAATTTCATTTCACTATTAAAATAACATATTTTGTAGTATGGAATATACTTTTTTATATATATTTTTACTAAAATGCAATGAATATAAAACGCTTTAAATTGGAAATGAAATGAAATTGAAATACCAGGTTTTTTACTGTTTCATAAAATGTGAACTACTAGCGTTATTACAAGGATGTGGAGTAAATTATTTTGGGTACTATTTTCAATTTAACTAATAAGAGAGCTTTACATTCTTTTAAATTAATTGAACGTCCTATTTTCCTAAGTAGTGTTTGTTCTAAATAATTAAAATTTCATTCAGTGAGATATGTTAATTTTTTATTATCACTGTAATTGAAAATATTGGACAAACATTCTACAAACTTTTGAAAAGCTCATTGCATAAAAATAAACATTTTATGGAAGACGATATAGTAATAAAAGAGGAAAAACGCTATTTTATTACTAGAAAATTCTGAACACTCATAAAAATAAAAGTATCCTTAATGAATATATTTCGACTATAAAAAAGGAAATTTTGTGTATGTTTTACTTGTTGAAGCATATATTATAATTTCCGAAATATAAATTACAGAAACCCAGGACTGCAGGATTTTATTATCATTCATAAACACATTCGGAATTTATTTGCGATTGGAAAGACACCTCCAAAATTAATTGTTTTCAAATTAGTTATCTGGCATAATAAGAGAAAATCTGTATAATGACATCAATATCATTATATTTTTAATCTCTAACATCAATCAAAAAATTATTTAATTTATATATCCAGAATATTTATATGATAAGTATAATATTCTTTATAATTTAACATACAGGGTGACATATAAATACTCTGACGTGATGAAAATGTCAATTTATTAATTCTTTTTTACCCTTTTATGAGTCATACTATTATTTTATTCGTGATGCTAGTGCTTTTTATTTGTGTAATTGCTATTTCCGCTGATATTAATTCACGATTTTGCAGGAAAACATGGTGTGAAAAAAGACCGATCAACCATCATCGCCCACCACAAGCGAGAGAATGTCAATTCCTGCGATCTCCAAGGCTCTGAAATTGCACAGGCAACAAGTCGATCGCAGCAAATTGCGTCCATCTTGAAGAAATTCCAGAAGCGCCTAGACGCCTGCATAACCTCGAAGGATTAAGTTTAAAGTTTAAGATTTAGAGATTGGTGTACATAAATGGCCTTATGGGCGCTTAGCAGTTTTTGTTGTTAATTCACGCGTTACATCTTTCTAACTGAATGATAAAAATGCTATATTAAAGTGAAAATGAAAGTTCATTCATCTGTTGAAGTTTGTGGAAAATACACTATTTCACTTTGTTCGGTAATGTACATAGTGTAGATTGCAATTTGAGGTGATCACTTTGTAGATGATCTCTTTGCATTCTTTTTTTAGTAAACGAACATTTTTTTAAATATAAATGAAATTTGCCAAACATTTTGTTGGAATTTTTTAACAAGTCATTAAGAGACATTCAATCATTAAAACAGAAGACAGCACACCATGCCATTTTACTATATAATTTCATCCCACATTTTAAACGAAAATAGATTTAGCTGTAATATGAGATATATAAAGTTGTGTATACAGGACATACACTTAAAAAACAACGATCATACAAGCCCTCTACCTCTTACATTATATAGGCGATTTATATAAATCATAAAAATAAACATATCTATATATTTAAAACGCTAAGCGTTTTGTTTCGACAATCCGTGAGAACAAACTTATGGATACTGGTATATGGAGAAAATGTAATCAACCAAGAGCGCTCAAAATCTTCAGCCTTTCCCTTTATTCCAGTAACCCATTTGTGCAGTTCCAATTCATCTCACTGTTCGTAAACGATGGCTGCTGTAAAATAGGAAACACGATTAACTTTTGGAAAAAAAATGTGCTGCCACAGTTTATCAATAAATTTCTACTAGCAATTTACGATCACTAATGTCTTAATTAAAATGCTAGATGGAACCCGTCAAAACGTGACGGAAAAAATACTATAACAATATCAGTAAAATAAGATTATTTATTATTTAAGTAGGGCTTCGTATGAAACAGTCTTTCAAATATTTTATTTTAAAAAATCCCCCCCCCCCCCAGTGAAATGCTATTTCCGATGCAAACTCCAAATGAACACTCCGTAAACAAATGTGTAATGCAAATCAGTTTGACATTACCACCATATTCCCCACGACAGAAAAAAAAGGTCATCTAGCTATAAAGTATCATACAAATAGTCCTATCATAAAGTCTCATACAAATTTCTTACTTTCATCTCATATTCAGTAAATAAAAGAACATAGTATAAGCGCCCCCCCCCCCCTGTGATAATGCAATCGAATGAGCTCCTATGCGCATATGTATTGCATCTGCCCAAAGGCACCGTTGAAATTCGACGTTAAAAAAAGTTTTAAAATGTTTAAATTAAAAGTTTTAAAATGTCCTCTTTAATCATTGTTCGTTTCAAATCCATATCTTCTAAAACGCATCCATTGTTTTAAGCTAATCAATTTTTATGTAAAAATGAAGAATTTTTGTTAAAAATAATAAATTTATATGCAGATGAGGGAGAATTTTAATGTTTTCAATTGTAATTTATTTGTTTGGTTTCTACATCAAATTACATCATTCTTTCTTTAAATGAAAGATATTTGGTCACAGATTTGTTATCGTACATTCGTTTGTTCGAAAATTTTATTAATTAGCCGTAATCTTAAATTAAAATTTTACTTCTGCTAATGACGTCATAAAGTCGGCAATCGGATTAACGCCCACTGTTGCAACGTACAGAGTTTATTTTCTGAACTCAATGATTGCGAGCATAAAAAATAAATATTAAATATTAAAAGCACGTGACTTTTAGGCCGAATTTTTTAATTTGTAAGTTAAAATATAGTTAAAATGTTTAAGTATTTCGGTAAAAATATTTATCCGTGTGTTTTATAAGCAAATAAAAATTCATATTTACTGTGACGTCACGGAAATATTGTCCATTGGGTTCATTTTATCATTGAGCATTATAACTTTGTTGATGCCATTTTTTCATTACAATTAAATGCAAAATATAGTTTTATTTGTATGCATGGTGCTTAAGCATAAATGTACGTGTGAAAAGTTTGTACCAGTGAAAGTGACGTTATGCTTAGCTTGAAATGCATTTTAACATTTATAAAACTAAAAAGAAAAAATTATATGATTGTGTCAACATGGCGTAATATTAAGTGATATTTCAATTTTTAATTTTAAAGATTAGAACTGGAGCCTTTATTGGTTGCTTCATCTTGATTGCATATCTTGATTAAATGTTACCAATTACTTTTTTTAAATTATAGGATTAAGTTATAGGAATTATAGGATTTAAATTATTAAGATTTCCTTTTCTAATAAAAAAATTCACAAAAGTAAAGAATTTCAGGAAAAAAAAAACTTGAAATAATGATTGTATTTTTATCTAGAATAAACAATGTAAGGCTAATATTTTATAGGAATTATTTTGGTAGGTTTGTTATAAGTTCATTTAACAGTTCCTTATTAGCGGCAAAGTCTTATTTCTTTCACTGTGAATTTTTCTTTCGATGTCAAAAAATGGTAGTCTACTTTTGGACGTCAACCAAAACACAGTGGCAATATTTAGAAATGTATAACGGTTGTGACAACAAACGGCACTATCGCTTTAGCTTTCATCGCATTTATATCACTTCTAAATACTAAAAATTTAATTTTTTTACTACATTTTACAATTTCAATTCTTACATCCTCATTTAGAAAAAAAAAAAAAAAAGCTTTCGATTGAAATTTATTTGAAATCTGCCGCTTAATTTAACGACTTTTTAAATAATTTTCAAGCATGAAATATTTTTCAATTCTATCTCAACAATGACCATCCGTTTGTTTTAATAATGTAAAATATCCCCTTGGAAAGTTGCAACAATTGAAAATAGGTATCCCTAACCTTCATGAAAAGTGAAAAAAAATAATAATAAAAACCTGATAAATCTTAAGATCAGATTATCCATAAGATAAAGTATTTTGGCGCTAATATAAAATCTGTCAAAAGAAAAAAAAAACTATTTTTAGTTTATAATTAACATAAAATTGATATGTTGAATTCGTTGATGTATATGTTGAATCAGAATTTGCTAGGAACTGTTATTTATTATTTTTTTTAAGATCCATTGGATATTTAACTGTATAAGAGACCGACTGTGATGGAAAAGGAATAATCATCCTGATTATGTAAAGGGATAGAAGAAACCAAACAAATAAATTACAATTGAAAACATTAAAATTCTCCCTCATCTGCATATAAATTTATTATTTTTAACAAAAATTCTTCATTTTTACATAAAAATTGATTAGCTTAAAACAATGGATGCGTTTTAGAAGATATGGATTTGAAACGAACAATGATTAAAGAGGACATTTTAAAACTTTTAATTTAAACATTTTAAAACTTTTTTTAACGTCGAATTTCAACGGTGCCTTTGGGCAGATGCAATACATATGCGCATAGAGCTCATTCGATTGCATTATCACAGGGGGGGGGGGGGCGCTTATACTATGTTCTTTTATTTACTGAATATGAGATGAAAGTAAGAAATTTGTATGAGACTTTATGATAGGACTATTTGTATGATACTTTATAGCTAGATGACCTTTTTTTTCTGTCGTGGGGAATATGGTGGTAATGTCAAACTGATTTGCATTACACATTTGTTTACGGAGTGTTCATTTGGAGTTTGCATCGGAAATAGAATTTCACTGGGGGGGGGGGATTTTTTAAAATAAAATATTTGAAAGACTGTTTCATACGAAGCCCTACTTAAATAATAAATAATCTTATTTTACTGATATTGTTATAGTATTTTTTCCGTCACGTTTTGACGGGTTCCATCTAGCATTTTAATTAAGACATTAGTGATCGTAAATTGCTAGTAGAAATTTATTGATAAACTGTGGCAGCACATTTTTTTTCCAAAAGTTAATCGTGTTTCCTATTTTACAGCAGCCATCGTTTACGAACAGTGAGATGAATTGGAACTGCACAAATGGGTTACTGGAATAAAGGGAAAGGCTGAAGATTTTGAGCGCTCTTGGTTGATTACATTTTCTCTCGCCAAGGTCTCCAAGTTTTGTTGGTTTGTAATCTCGCTGACGGGACTGCTATTCAAGCACATCGATTTAACCAGGTTGCTGCCTTCATACTTCTTTCCCTACACTCTCATCGGATTGAAAAAAAATCACTTCAGCGTAGGGGTGGCAAAGAGCCCCAGCGGCCCGCCAGAGTACATCTACCTCCTGCAAAGTCTTCTAGCTTATCCTTTCTCCCAGATGAGTATTGTTCCGACTGATACATTTTCCCTCAAAGTCAATCGGGAAATCATGTACTTTATTTCAGGGGGAGTTAAAACACAGGGGGTGTTAAAACAACCTGACTCTGATTCTTTACCCATGCCTAAACCCGTCCACGACTATTTTCTGGTGTAAACCATTTTCGCAGGTGATTCTGGAGAATTTCTACCAAGCCCGCCTTAGCAACAGCAAATCCTGAAATATATTATGTTATTTTGTTAGTAGATGCCAGTAACACAAAACACGCCTCATTCGGTTCAAAACGAAGAGTATAAAGTTTTTTATTAATACATGCATTTAAATTTCAAATATCTGCTACATTTTTTAGTTTAATATGCATAAATATATAAATTATGTATGCACATTTTAAATCAGTGTAATTTTATTGTGAAAAATGTAAGAACTTTTATTTTAAAAATTGGATTTCACTTAGCTATACACTATTTATTCCTATTTATTTGTGAAATAAATAAATCTCAAACACATTTGTTAAATATTCATGAATAGTTAACCTTTCTCCATTACTTCAGAATGTCAGCATTTCATTTATTCAAGCTTTCTTTGCAGTCTAATTTCTTTCTAAATTTCTATTAATGCTTTATATTTCAATTTACTATTATGTACAGATTATATTTGTTTTCTACATTTTTAAAAACTAAGCAATTTGCATTATTATATTCTTATATTATTCGGATACTGGAGTATCACAGAACATTTAATAAGAATTTCATTTTCAATTTTATTTTATTTTTATTAGCAAAAAATGCATTTTTAATGTTTTTGAGACAACTTTTTTTATAAATATTTCAGAACAAAATTATTTTTCAGTTAACAAACGGCGTTTTATCGTCCAAAAATAAATTATGTATAAATCTTTATTTTCTACTTTTATTTCTCAGAATGGGTCCGAAGAACAAATTAAAAAATATATCATCGTCTTTTATATTCCACTCTACTGTAGAGGTGGCTAAAAAAGCAAATTTTAACCCGAAACTCCACAATATCCCCTTCGAGCTGTAAAAGTCCCTCACGGATAAAAATATCCGAATTCTAGACAAGCGTTAAGGAATATGGCTTTTTTAACATTTTAAAAATATATTATAAATGGTTTTATAACATTTGTATATACTTGTGTCAATATGTTTTCATATGGATTCCTTATTTATATTCTCTGGAAGAATAACCTAACTAATATACGTTGCGTAATTCACAAAAACGTATTTCATCAAATTTTCGAAAATTTTATTTTCATCATTTCGAGACAAGTTTGTATTATTTTTAGGTTAAGTAGTTTTTAGTTATTTTATATTTCTTGAGTTTTTCTAATTTTCGACATACACTTTTTTTCTTTAGCCAGAGCTTCCAATTAAACATTCAAACAACAAGTTATAACACGTGTAACCTCTATATTCTTTCAATAACTTTTTTATCCACGTTTTCTCTAAAAAAATAAATTAAGAGCAATTTGTTTTGGAATTCAAATGCGCTTCTATTAGACGAATTTATAAAAATTTTCTTTTCAACATCTCGATACATATGTTGTACTACCTTTAGAATAAAATTTCATGTATTTTATAAAACAGTCATTTTCTAAAGCCTGCATTTATTACAAAATAAATTTAACATAAATTTTCAAAAAATAAAATGTGGATATCGGTTTCCTATAAGTTTTTTTCAACAGTATCACAAGGACATGTTCTGGGAATCACTATGTTAACAGCTATATGTCTTGTAATTTAAACAAGTCTCTACAATATGATGTTAAATATTTTGCATTTTCAATATCTCAAAATACATTTTTATTCCTGTATGAAAACCCGCACTTCAATTATTTTTTATAAAACTCGACGTTTTTTATAAGTAGATTTATTCGTCCCTCAAAAATTTCACTATATTAATAATAATGTTAACTTTACATATGATGTTTTTTGTATGACGATTTTAAAATTATACTGCATCATTACTTTTTCCTGCTACTATTTCTATTAAAAAAAAAGAAAGATTCAATTTTAACTATAATTTTAATAAATATATTTAAATAATACTTTTTTGAAAGGCTTTTATTGTACTACTTTAACAGAATAAAATGTATTTTCACAAAGTAGAAAAAATAAGTTTATTTTATTAAATATTGCACTCATATATTACCTTAAAATATTCATAGGTAACAATGTTTAAAAAAATTATTCATTTAAAGCATACATACATTTTTAAAAAGTTTAAAAAATTGAAAATTATACATCTGGATATTTTGAATATTATGTTATAATGAATTCTTTTTGGATGTCTTTTTTAAAAAGCAATTTGTTGTGATGGATATTACACATGTAGTTTACCTTATAAATCGAGTTATTTTAAAATGTTGTTAATTGACGTAAAATATCTTTCTGGAGTAACAGTGGATTTAAATATCTTATTACTCTAAAACACTGAGCTCTATATATAGGAAGAGATATGTCTTTCTATTCCCCAACATGGTTACCAGCGGTCAGCGTGGAAGAATATAAAGACGGTAATTTTAATTCGTATTCATAATAAAAAAATTCTGTTTATCGCAATCCCTTACATGATTAGAAAAACATTAATTAATTAGACAAACATAGTTTGATTCAATAAACATAAATTTGGGTAATAGTAAATGAGAACACCAATGTGTAGCATTGACAACGAGAACTACCTTATCCTTCTGCATTGCAAGATTATGACCGCTGACTCCGATGTTCTGTTATATATGGAGCTCCGTCTAATACAGAATGAAATAAATAATTTAAATTGATCAGAATAAACGGAAATTAAAAAATAATATAATGGTAAAAAAAAAAAAAAAAAAAAAATGTTAAGAATATCCTAAAAAAATTAATAAAATTACATTAAAAAACATATCTCATTTTTACATAAGGTAAAGCCAGGAGAGATGACGCAGTCGGAGAGATTGCGCACATAGAGGTTTGGAGGGAAGGAGTAGAGTGAGCGTGCAGCGACTCCAGGTAGTTGTACAACAACAGTAGTGGAGTGTCTACTTGAAAGTGCACGTTGATTGCTTTGAACGTTTAAGATAAAGTATTGCTATTTTGTTTTGTTTAACCAAAGTAAGTGCTTGAATTTTCATAGCTCTTCATCAGAATTTCTATACAATGTCAATAGTACAAAATATTTTAAACTTAAACGATTTCTCATAAGATACTAATCTAGACTAACAATGTGAACATCAACGGTTCGTTTTAGAAGAGGTCATGTTTAAATAAAAGGCCGCGCAATCTTTCCTACCGAAATTGGAGAGTTTGCGCATTTGCTACTTAGGAGAGATGGCGCAGTATTCCTATTCGTTTCCATGGTAGGAGAGATTACGCAGCTTATTGGTAAATTTGCATAAAAAAAATGAAAAATGAAAAATGAATAATTTTAAGTTAAACGTGTTATTAAGTAACATTATTTTATTTTTTAATCTTATCTGGACTTGCTTTTTCTTATTCGTTATTTTTTTCCTTTAATTAAAATTTTTTAATCGTTTTTAAAATTATTTCCTTTTTCTGATTCTTTAAACATTAGGTTGAAATATTCACTCCTAATACAATAATATTTGTTCACAAAAACCTTACAGCAATGTCATTTAAGTGTAATTATTACTGTTAACAATTTAATTGTAGTTATTATAAGTAACAATCTCTCCTACCCATGTGCGCAATCACACCAACCCTATAAGTAGAGATTGCGCAAAATAACTTTCTTGGTTTTATTACAATTGTTCTATTAAATTTCAACATAACAACAAAATACCAATGAAAATGCATAAAAAACAAATAAAGTAAAAATTATTCATGAATAGTTTAGCAAAAAATTAATATTTAGATTTTTTATTGCTATTCTTTTGAATTGTGCGCAGACTATCCTAACTTTACCTTATACTGAAAATATTATAATTAAAAAATCTTTTCCGGGTTAAAAAAAAATAACTATGAAATGAATATTTCATGCAATTGCAGCAAATGATAAAATAAATTATATAAATTTTATATACTGTTTGTACATTTATAACTGCATTAATTGTTTTTTCTCGGAAACAAGAAATATCATCTTTGTCAGATTTATAAGCAGGTTTTGAAAACTATTTTTCCGAAAAAGTAATTTAATACAGCTAGAAGCAGATTTCCGAAAAGTGTGATTACAGAATTCTCAATCTCTCATGGTAGTTTGATTTCTAACATGATATAAACTTTAACGTTTCTTGTGTATGACGTAATACTTTTTCTGTTAGAGATAGTGATTAATCTTCTATCTATCATTGAAACTTTAAGCTTTAGAAGAATTCCTTCTTAAGCAAAGGGAAATAAGAATTAAAAAAAAAGTTAACCAGGTTTATAACTTCTTGAAGCTTAGTATATTTGAGGATCTTAAAAGAATTGTCATTTCTAGTTTTTATTTTTAACGGATCAGAAGACAAATCTAATAAGTAGTTCTAAAAGAGAAAATGGGACGTGGATTATAGAACTAGGATGCTATTGACAACAGTATAAAAAATAATGTATTGTTATTTAATGATTTAAAAAAAACAAGAATATCTAAATAACAATTGTTTCATAACAGAAACAGTTTTCAATAAATTCATTTCATTCTTTAATAATAGATATAAAGCTCAAGACACTGTGTTATTAAAATGAATTCATTTTAAGACTATTCCTTCTAACTTTTTTATTAAAATTTAATTATAACGCTTATTTTTTAAATATCTTAATCATATAGTTTACATAGTGCGGTAAGTTTTTCTAGATTTTAAATATCAGGGTATTTGTTAATTTACTGCTTGTACTAATTGCGCAATATCATGTCTTATAACTTAAAATATTTTCAAATGTTGAAAATATTTTCTTTTTATGTACGCCTGAATTTATTATAAATCCTATTGTGGCGTTATTCTCGAGTAATGGTACAGATTTAATCTCGGGACGAAAACAAAAGTTCGATTGAACATCACAAAATCTACTCGGCTAGCTTTTTACTAATTTTATTTCTCCTTTACACATAAAATATCACAAAAATCGGCACACAACGCAAATATAACAGAATGAGGTTAGAATATTTCACCTTCTGCCGAAAAAATAGCACGACACAACAACTTTACACAACGGATCTACGAATACTTTGAGCGAAAACTCACGTACCTATTAGATCACGTGATGCGTTGCGCTGGGAAAATTTATTTGTATGGAAAGGGGCTTTCCGTGTTAAAATATTTCATAAATTATATTTCATGTCTTTATTATTACTTAACTTTTTTCTTTTGTATATATAATTTTTCAAATAAATTAATCCAATTTAATCAATTTCAAATTTCACCATTTATGATTTATATTTTTGACTTGGTAGTTTTGATATGTGTGAAACTGACATCTAAATTAATTTATTCCAAACTCCCAGATGAATGTGATGTTCAAAATTATGTTCCTTTCTTTGTAAGTTTTTTTAAAAATCATAATGCAGCGTCTCTCTGTTCATTAATTATTTTCATCCATACATATTAAAATTTAATATCTTCTGAAAGCAATGTTAAGTTTTCCTTGCGGCATATTTCTCAGTTGTAAATAATTCAATAGTCAAAAATTTATCCTTAAATTTCATTTGAAACTTAAGATAATTTTTTAATACGTCCTTCTCTATATTTGGTGCCGTTCTATAGTTGGAAATATCAAAATAATTATCAATTAAGACAGAAGTATCGTCAATTATCTATATTGTTTTTTCAATTTGCTTTGTAATTTGCCTTCTATTTTGTGTTCTTCTGATTGGATAATACTCTTGTGTGATTGGCTGATGGATTCTGCTATCCAATTGGTTGTTTTCTTTAACTTCTTCCTTTTAACTAGTATTTTCTTGCAGCCTTGTTGCTGCCTTCAAAGTGATAGCACGTCTTCTTTGTGCCTGAAAGATAAAATCAAAGTTATTTCGAAAGACTGAGTGCATTTCTAAATTTGATGGTGTTATTTAAAAGCTTTTTTTCTATTACATTAGAGGTGGTTCACCACAAATAGCAAGAAAAGCTATAAATTGACGCAAAGACTTACATTGTCGTCCTAGTGCTTCAGACACTGCTACCCGAAATTGCAACAAACTCTTATTATTTATCATCAAGATAAGTGATTGGTTCAAAAATAGCTCAAGAATAAAATAGGTCTGCAATTTCTACATTGCTGGCCATCCAAAATGCAACACCATGAAGGAATGCAAATAACAGAATGCTTTTTATTGGACAAATACATTATAATGGAAGGACAAGTTGTTACATTTTCAGAGAATTTGGAGGTATAGTTCCTGAGAAAACACTACCCAGAGTTTTCACCCCTGGCCGCAATAACAGCATTTATCTGCATAGGCATGGAATCGAACATAGATTGGATGTCATGTACGGGTATATCAGTCCATGCAGCTTCAACATTATGCCACAGTTCATCAACCGTATAGACGGGCGAGTCGTGACGGGCCAGTCGCTCAGATGCCATTCACAGGACATTTTCACTTGGTGAGAAATCAGAAGAACTTGCCGGTGAGGGCAACAGTCGAACATGTTCTGTATAAAAGAAGGTCAGGATAGTACGAGCAACATGCGGTCGTGCATTGCAGTGCTGATAAGTAGAGTTCCAGAGTCCTCGAAGCTACGGCAGAACCACAGGCATTAACACCTCAGAAATGTAACGGCTGTTGTTCATATTGTCGGCAATGGGAACAAGAAGTTATCGAGACGTGTATTCAATGGCATCCCTCACCATCACTGCAGATTATGGGCCTCTATGATGATGTCGAATGCAAGCTTACAAAGTGAATTCTCAAGGATGCCACCAAACACGGATGTGGCCTTCATGATGCATACAGAGCCTGGATTCATCTGAAAAGACGACGTGAGACGCCATTCCTGCGTCATATACAGCATCATGGTGCCCGCATCCGTGTTTGGCAGCATCGTGGAAAACGCACATTGCCAGCTTGCATTCTACATCGTCATACTGGCATATCACCTAAAGTGACGGTATGAGGTACCATTGGATACACGTCTCGGTAACCTCTTGTTCGCATTGTCGGCAATTTCAACAGCAGCCGTTACATTTCTGATGTGTTACGTCCCGTAGTTCTGCCATATCTTCGATGTCTCCGGAACTCTACGTTTCAACAGTACAATGCACGGCTGTTACGGAATTATTTTTAATATCCCTGTAAAAAAAAAAAAAAAAAAAAAAAAAAATCTACACACTTAATTTTTAATGCCGAACATGCCATTGTAAACGTCATTAATATATATTAGTTGCATGTCAGTCCAAATATATTTACGCGCGTTAGAGCACGGACAGACGAACAAAATTCATAAACACTTTTCAGCTATGTTGGAAAGTTTTAAAAAACAGACTTTTCATCTAAGTAGCAATGTGTGTTCTGTTTCGTTGAGATGTTAATATCAGACACCGGTTATTCGTTGCTTCGATCACAAGTAGCCTGCAATGCACTGGCTGACATTATACATTCCCTGCTTCTGTGAATCGATTCCACACGCATAAAATGAGACTTTTTGTCAATTAATCCCTTTTCGTTACGCTACTTTGTGTTCGACCTGATTCCAGTCTCGCGAGACATCACCAGACGATGGATTATGGTAATTTTTTTGTTTCATATTTATAAGTCACTTTTTCACAAAACAACTTTGAACAAATGCGTTTTACGAACAACACAGCGAAATATGAAAGTTTCTACGAAAACACGATTTATACACTGGAATAAATTTTCTAGTATCAGTTTTCGTGAACCTTGAATTCCATATCACGTTTTCTGCTTCCGCTTAATTCTGCACTTTACACTATGGTTGTTTCGTTTTACACTATTTATGAGAAGATATTTTTACGTAATGTGTTTAGCACCATGTGCATCACTAATTTGTTTCAGCAGTGCATATAACTGTAGAATTTTTTAATGTTTATTGTTTTTAGAAACTTCTCAAGGTAACGGTAGTGCACTTACTTAGCATTTTTCTTATTGCTTTAGTGTTTTACAGAAAGCTGATTGTGCTTCTTTAGGTTTCATGTATTTAAATAAACTTATAAAATATAAATTGTTGTCGAGATAGTATTAAATATGATTTTGAAAAAATACACTCATATGAGAATTCTTATTTTAAAGTTTTATTTTCAATAATTTTATTTTTTAACAATGATTTAAAAGAGCAATCGATATGTTACAAATTATACTGAATAAAACTATTTTATTGCGCTTAAAAAGAGAATGAGCTTTCTTATTTATTTGGTATTAGTTATTATTTTATTTAATATTACGAAAAGAATGACTGGTTGCCAATAAGAAAACAATGAAGCATCGACCATAAGAGAAACTGTGTAGTTAAGCCTACAACTATAATTTATTCACATATTACATTTAACAAAACAAAAACAACCTTGTTACACTTAAATACTGTTGTGCTTAGTAAACGAGAATGTTTAAACTAAGCTTGTTACAGTTTGTAAGTACGCCGTTGGAAATCCTTTCTGTTTCACGTTTTAAAATGTTAAGAATAAGTATTATATATTATTGTAACACTATTTCAGATAATATAAATTTAATAAAATCATGGAGGAACTTTTTTTCCTCAATACTTGCAACTCTCTATGTCGTTCTTAAATGTATTGAAAAAAAAGATAGGTCATAATCAATTTTCAATTAACTTTTTTTATTTTACAAATGGAGGTGGTATGAATTAATCTATCATATAACAAAACTAAAATAATAAAGTCCTTTAGTTTTGAAAATATGAGACATTAAATTTAATATTTCATTTTTTATTTAAAAATTTAAAGAAAAAAAGTAAATGCATATAGGAAATCGTTATATTCACCTTTAAATGTTAAAATACACAACGTAAATACATTAATTTCAAAATTTAATCGTTACTAAAATAGATGCAAATACAATATCAAAGTTTTAAAACATTAAAACCATTAAGATATTAAAAGCCCGAAGTCAAAGAAAGGGATTGGATAATCGAAAACTGCTGTGTTTGATTTCGATTGACCCCCCCCCCCCCCTCTTATTTGTTTTCTATGGAATCGCCTCTTTTTCCTTCTCTCCCTCCGATTTATTGTTTTTGGTTTCGACCCTTGTTACTTCTTCTTTATAGCCTTACAGTTTTTGTCTCATTTTAACTCCTCTGGTGATAGATAGTGTTTAGCTGAAAGAGTTCAAGATATTTTTGACATCTGTGTTTTTAATATCTTAATGGATTTAATATTTTAAATCTATGATATTGCATTTGCACCTATTTCAGTAACGATTAAATTGTGAAATCAATGTTATTTAAGTTGTATGTTTTAAAAATTATTATTTCTAAGTACATAAAAATAAAAGCTAATGCACTTCACTGTGACTATTTAGTACTACCAGATAATAATTTAAACATACGCTACCAAGAAGAAAATAATTTAATAAATGTTACATAAAAAATGTGTCACTTCAATTTTCACTATTTTAAATTTAGAATTTAAACTAAAAAGTTCTGAGCTGTAGCCCAATGTCACAGATGTCAAAATATCTATCACGTTTCCTATTATTACCATATTAATCTCAGGTTTGTGCAGTGCGGTGGAAATCATTTTTTTAAAGATTGTTCATTGAAAATTTCCGCAGAGGTACCCAAACCTCCCCGCCTCCCCCCCCAAAAAAAATCTGTAACTGTAACTAAAGACTTTCGAATTGAACTAATTATAAAGGATGTAATAAATTCTGCACCTAACCCCAATTTAAAAAATAAGATGTTTCAAAGCTCTTTAAAAGATTTAAAAAAAAAAAAAAAAACTCCAGAGTAAAATGAGGGAAAAATCCCTCCCAAAAATTCTAGTAATCTGTAAGAAACGACCCCCCCCCCTGCCCCTTCACACACCACACACTCAACTCAAAAACTCTATGAGTTACACGGATTTTCTAAAAATTCCAACTATTGCAGAAATTGAAATTTAAAACTGATCTTCAGGTAATTTTTTTTCTCTGAAATCCCTGTGAAACTCAACAGTGTTTTGGAACATCTCTTCTCAAAAAGATTTTTTTTTCGAAATTACTGGCATCCAGGGACATATTGGTATATACTATGGCTTATATCTTTCCAGGAAACCACGCCGTTAGAGTAACAATTAAAAAAAAAGTAGTAATTGAAACAGCATCGTAAAATGCGTTTTTTGACGCATAAATCATTTGTCCTTGTGTCCCTGTTATTTAGACATAAAGTCTTCATATTTGCTAATTTATTGATTTAATAGGATGGAAGGAGGAGATGATACAATGGCAGGAAGAGTCATTACGTTTTCAACGTAACAGCATCATCAAACTTCTGCCACTCGTCAATTTCCAGTTTATTGCGCAGCAATACTCCGACGTGATTCGGTGTGCTTGGTACAAGACTGGGTTAGTTCAAACTGGGGCACTTCCATTTGAAACACTCTTGCAATTTTGTTTTTCGCAAGAGGTGGCCCATTGTAATCATTGTACTAGAATTAAGTTCATAAAATGTTCTTGGTGCCACAATATTATATGATTCAATCATCTTTTCGTTCAGTACCACATTTGTCAACAGCATTTATTTTTTTGCAGGCTTCTGTCATTTTTATATTACTATATCTAAATGTTTTGTATTTTATATTAATCTGATTATTAAAATTTCTGAATCAGAACCACGCCTTTTCTCCCTAAATCAAACAAATAAATTAGCAAACTTTAAGACATTATATCTCGATAACAGGTATGAGGGCACATTTTTTATGTGTTAAAAAACACATTTCACTATGCTCTTTCAATTGCTGCTTACTAAGTTTTTTTCATTATTACACTATGGCGTGGTTTCATGGTTACAGCAATGACGTCTACGTACTTTTAGTAAAGTTATAAAAAAGACAAATTATGACGTATTATATTTGACTGATATATAAATAGGTGTAACTGAAAAAGTTCTTTGCTTTTATTTGTGTGACTTTTGTATCAATCTTTTGTTAAACGTTGTTATCTGGTCTCCATAACAAGTAGTGTTAAACATTTTCTTACCTCTTTTCTATACTTCTAATCATATTAGGTTTTACTATCGTAAATGTTTATTTTACTTTTATCAGTAGTTATTTTAACTCCGAATAAACTTTTTTCATCTGGCGATACAAACTTCCCAGACTTCTTTATATTTGTGTTCCTGATAAACCTAATTTCGTAGTTAAATTAGTTATACTTAGAGTTTTTTCCAATTGCTCATATTATTGACAAGACGAATTACGGGTAGACTGGACGTTATGTTGATGTCATCTAGGAAGTTTCTTGAATTTGAACCCACCCATAAGCAATGAATATAATAATTTGTTTACCTGTCGCTTTAGTTGCTTGCGAATGAGATATATAAGTTTATTTTGCATTTGCGATTGCAGGTGGTATTTTATAGGAACATGACCTATTAAATGTGCACTTACATTTATTTTTGTTTCGTAACAACGTATTCCACTCACGTAATGTTTGGCTAAGTAGTTCTTAAAATGAAATTTTTTTGTTAGTAAAAAATGTATATTAATGGAATACAGATTTTGCAATTTTTCATTCTCTTAAGTTAAAAAAAAGTATTAAAAAATATAAAAAATATAACAAACTATTCTTTAATAAAATATAAAAAAAATCCGTCAGAAAACAATAATCATATTTTTTTTCTTAATTTACTATAAAAAAGGCAACTTACAAACTTATTGATATCGTTTTTCTCTAACAGTTATAATTTAATTAACCATATATAAACTTTTAAATAACTTACTAGTGACACATAAATTGCTAACTACAAAACATTTCTTAAAGAAAATTAGTTTAAATCTCTTAAAATAGCTTCATTTGCTTATACTGAGAAACATTTCTATTTTTTTTTTTTAACTTAAGATTACTACTTAACAAAATATTTTTCGCTACTCAAAAATTACAATTTAAGAATCTATAATAGTTTTATTTGAATCTGTGCATAATTATTAAACATTGCCTTATAGCTCTAATAATATGTAAATGAAAGCGAAGGTTTCAGAGAATTTATGGTTTGTAATTTTAGATTGAATTTCCCTAGAGAATCAAAGTTAATAAGATTAATCATATTTGAATTTCATATTACAAGGTTTACAGAACTTCTCAGAAAATTAAATGTTTCAGTTATTGAAAATTTTCTTTAAATTAAGTTATACAAATTTTCTTTTTTTTTTTTCATTTATTAACTGATAAAAGTCATATAATGATATTGTTTATATTACAGACATTTAAGAGACTTTATTCACAATGAATAGAACATCGTTCTTTTTTGTTGCTATGTTGTAGGAAACGAAACATGGTAACCAGCATTAGATTTAAAAAATGAAACTTGACTTGTGTCAATGAAAATGCAATTTTATGTTTTATTATTTCTCATTAACTCAAAAAGTGCGTCATATATTACTAGGTTACTTCATTTATTTATAGGAATATAATATATTCCCTTTAAATATCACAATTGTTCAAATAAGCAGCTTTTCTTCAATAATAAACAACCTTATGAAAATAATTTTATTTTTTACTGTATTTCCTCGTGTATAATGTGCACAACTCCTTTTGATTGCGAAAAACCACAAAAAATAGTCTTGTGTATGTTGCTTAACATATTATTTGAACGAGAGAGAACCGGGAATTTCAATATATATGATTCTCTAAAAACCACGAGCTATAAGAAAACAAAATTTCCTATTTACTATTCCTTGCATATTTACATATACAAAATATTAAAAAAATAGGTGATACGTCCGTCGTTGCCCGGAAATCAAAAACTTTCTTTTGCTGTTTCGATAAAAATTGTCATTTTCGGCGCACATTCTGTATTAAATAAATATTTCTTTCCGAGCGAATTTCCTGCACTCGCCTCCGCTACTTACGGCATTGTATAGCAGGTGTCGTCGTATGCGCGCGCTGCAATATCGTTCAGTTTCAATTTCCACGGCTAGGTGCCACGAAATCATCTTACTTAGTTATCTATATCTTAATTAGTTCATGTTAACTTGAATTAGCCAATTCCCGTTGAAGAAGATACGAAACATATTTAGAACACTTTGGTCGAAATATGAAAATGCCCTAAGTCGACTACATTCTTGCCCATTAGGGCGTGTTGAAAAAATAGAAATTTCTTAGATCTTTTTGCGGTGGTGCGGAAACGTTGTGAACTTCCTTTTCAAAATTTTAAGACTTTGGTTTGAT
Source organism: Maratus michaelseni (assembly GCA_963931845.1). NCBI lineage: Eukaryota > Metazoa > Arthropoda > Arachnida > Araneae > Salticidae > Maratus > Maratus michaelseni. The sequence continues at coordinate 299,883,685 of OZ007593.1, read as the reverse complement.
ATCTTCTGTCGCCTCAGTGGGCCTAAAGTTCCAAAAAATGCACTAAAAATGATTAAAAATAAAAAATTAATAATAATTTATAATCACAGATTTCATTCATCGGTTTGAGGTAGCGCTTACAAGTTACTATTTTGTAACAACAACAACCATAGAAAATTGTAGAATTATAGGTTAATATCTTCTGTTGCCTCATCGGCATCGAATTTTGGAAATTTTGACGCATTTTGGTAGTTTTCTGCAAAACTGTTTACTGCTTGTACAATACACAATCCAGACAGACTGCGTTTGGCGGTCTGCCAAAATAGTGGAGACAATGTGGGAGCCCACAAGGAGTTTTCAAATGCGTTTAAAACTGGACAACACAGTTCATGTCAGTGAAAGGTATGGTGTCTGCAACAGAGCCACGGCTGCTATTGCATCGCGTGTTATGCAAGATTTGGGTGTAATATCAGAATCAGATACCAGCCACGTCACAGGCAAAAATAAAATATGGAGGGAAAAATCGAGAATTTACAAAAAAATGATCTCAAAATCAAATGAAAATCGTTCCACTCTATCTGGCCTTTATTTTGATGGACGACATGACAAAACCTTAACATAAGAAACACTCGAGGACAAACAGTTCTAAAGAACAATTGTAGAAAAGCATTGCTGTATTGTATCGGAACCTGGTTCTGCGTATATGGGACATGTTACATTTGAAAGCGGATCTAGTCTTGATATATGTAATAGCATTTACGAATACGTAACAAGTTCTTTATTGGGTGATTTTAGCAACCTTATTGTTCTCGAGTGTGACGGTACTGTAGTGAACACAGGCGTGTCTAATAGCGTAATTCGCAGGGTTGAATTGAAACTTCAGAGGCCAGTACAATGGATTATCTGCTTACTTTATTTCAATGAGTTGCCATTACGACACCTGTTTGAGTCCATAGACGGCAAGTCATCTGGCTCCACATCTTACACCGGAGGCATTGGACGAAACCTCAAAGGATGCGAAAAGCTTTCAATTGTTGCTTTTAATAGTATTGAATGCAAGTTGCCAGACATTGATCCTACCACCCTCAGTCCAGATCAGAAATACTTATTAGACATTTGTACCGCCATTAGCTCTGGCGTTTGTTGTTCAGATCTAGCTATCCGGGAATCGGGAACGTTGAATTTGTCCCGCTGGCTAACAACTTCCAATCGAATACTGAGGTTATATATATCAACATCAGACCTATCAAATGAGTTGCTAACATTGGTTGTATTCATTCTAAGAGTCTACGCACTCTCATGGTTCCGAATTATAATTCGTCATTCCATAAAGGATGGTGCAAGAAACCTGTGGCTTTATATTAGCTCATCTCGGTAATTGCCAAAAAAATATGGTGACATAATCGACCGAGTTATTTTTCGCAACGCTTACTTTGCGGCTCACGTAAACATGCTTTTTGCCATGTTATCTGATGATAGGTACCGTATTAGGACTCTTGAATATCGGTGGATTATCAAGGCAAGAAAAATTAGCCCAGACGGAAATTGTGTTCGCAAATTCGTTATTCCTGTTGTTAACTTTGGAGCTACAGACATTGTAGATCTCATTGACTGGCAAGCTTTTTATGCGATATGGCCTCCTGTTCTCAGAGAGATCATTTCTGAAGAATTTCTGAAGATGATACAGGGCAGTATGCTAATGTATTGCTGGGACTTCCCACACACAAGCGGTTGAGCTGATTGTGAAATTAGTCACTGCAGCCTCCCGAAAAACAGTTGGGCCGCAGAAAAGGGATAGATTTGTTAGAGAGACACAAGAATCCGGAAAACACATGTCAAAATTTAAGACCAAAAATTATTACAAGCAGTAAAGATTTTGTCATTGTATGTTCGAAATTTAAAATAAAGTTTGACGTGTATTTATATAAAATATTGCTTTATTTTTCCAAAATTTGGTGTCGATGAAGCGGCAGAAGATATTAACTAAAATTTTTGAAGTGAAAACTTCTTTAGACGCGTTGGGCATTTTTTGAGATGAGAAAAAACCATTGAATTCGCTTCACTGTTACCGTTGCTGCTACCGTTACTGTTACCGACACCGGTACTTTTCGGTTAGCCGGGCGCCAGTAATATATATACATGTATATATACACGCACACATATATCTACACATATCTACAGATACATATACATACACACACATATATATATGCATTTATGGATGTATATATATACAAATTGATGTATATACATATTACAAAATTTAAATTTTTTCCGCAATTATTCTATAAAATTTGTCCATTCAATAATATTCGGTATATAACCCAGCTTATTAAAATAATTCTCATTCTTAAAATAGCCTTTTACTATCCATATGTAAAGCCAATTATTCCTAATCCACTTAATAATATTTATTCGAATGTAGTTATTCTAAAAATGTCGATAGCTTTTTTAATTTATTCTTTAAATAGAACATCTTTATTTTAATCCATTATTAAAATTCATTAGTATTATTCCCGTGTGGTCAAATTGCTATAACTTCTTTATTTAAATGCTAAAATATCGTATCTCTTAAAATATTCCGCTCAAAAAACCTTATTTCATAAAGTTATCCTATTATTAAATATCAAATGTCTATTAAAATATTTCCGAAAAACTTTCATTCTTTCTTTTTTTTCCCCTTTTATAAAGATTCATTTTCTTTTCTATTTATTATTTTTATTACGTATTAAATTCGAAGTTTAGCTACAGCCTCAAAAACAGATAAGCTCGTTTGTTGATATGACAGGCATCTGGTACGAGATTATGGAATATTCTGGTAGGGCGTAGAAAGTTTTTGCATTTTACAACAAAATAAATCCGCCGGAAATATTGATAAAGTTCCAAAAGAGACCTTTTGATTCGATAGAAGTGGGTCACGGGACGTATTCTGTATTATTACGCAAGCTAGTTTAAAAACACGATCATCCTGATTCGGAGAGGATTTTTTGACGCTGGTGTTTGCTAAAAGAATCGGGACGGATTCTAGAAAATAATGGAACGTTGTATTTTTTTTCGTTTAGCGTTGGCTAATGAGCATTTTCCCTGAAGAGATGTCTTAAACTGGAAATAAAAGGTTCTTCGACAAAAATATGGACTGACATTTCTTGTTGTTGATGATACCACCCGGCCGCCTGATGCGAACTAAAAGGGAAACCAATAACATCGCTAACCCTATTTATCACGAGCACGACTGCCTTCTTCCCGGATTTGAACTTGGAAACACGACATTAATATACTAAGTCGAACAGGATGCTGGTGATCAATCGAAAGTTTGTGTAGTTAAACGTGAAATTTGCCGATTAGAAGAATATGTTACGAGGACGTCTACGCCATTACAGCACGTTTACGTCTGGTGTTTTGTTATTTTGTACTTTTATAATAAATTAAAAATGGTCAAGCCTAAAAGAGAAAAGAAGAGGAAAAGTTGGCCTAAGTGAAGTTGTTGCTAGAGAATATACTATTCATCTTCATAAGCATCTTTATGGTGTTGGTTTTAAAGGATTGCGAAAAAGCAGAACTTTTGTGTTATCAAGAAAGATAAAGATTTTTAGATGTGTGAAACTCATAGATGTGTCACGATTTTTAGATGTGTGATCCTGTGAAATATGCTCAAGAGTAACTGTAAGTTGGTATTTTTATTTATTTGTATCTTTATATGTTGATATTTATTAGTTTATGTTATATTTAAAATGTTTTCTTTATTTAATAGTCTACTTGAAATTTAAATGTTTTATATACTATGTTATACTGATTAAATTTTTGTTTTTAAAATTTATTTCTGTTGCAAATATTTAAGTGTTGTTAAGGTTAATTAATTTATTTGATGATTTTGGGTGATACGTCATTGTAATATATAGACAGCGGTATAAGTTATATTTTCATGTTTTAAGAACAGATATTCTTAAAAAAAAAAAAATCTATTATTTTTAAAATGTTACTGAGATCGTAAATTACATATTTATTTACTATTTTATCTATTTCGTTATTTGTATGGTATATAGTGTTACAAGTTTAAAATTTAATGTTTTTAAGATCCGGATATTTAAAAGAAGATCGAGTTAACTCTTTTGTTAGATTAAATATTATGGCAGAACCAAAATTTATAGCATTTGATCCAGATTTAGGAGTTGAGATACAGGCGTGGTTAAAATACTTTCATGATGCTTGTGAAAAAGAAAAGAAGGATGATGATTGGAAGTTTAAAAATATTTCTCAAAATTTAAAGGGAGAAGCTCTTAAGATTTACATTAATGATTGCCTTAATTGCAATAAATACGAACAGATAGCTGATATCTTAACTGAGAATTTTATTAGGGTAAATATCCCGAAATTTTCTGAATTTTCTGCTTTGAAATTGGATAGTTTAAGTAACTTAGAAACTTATTTTAGAAAGAAAATTGAAATTGGTAGGAAATTGCATTTATGTGAAACTATATTACTACAAGGATTAACCGATGGTTTAAAACCAGAATATCAAAATTATCTAATTGTTAACCCTCCTGAGAGTACAACAGAATGGTATAGAATTGTTAAGCAATTTGTGGAAGTTTCCACCCCTGCTGTTACAAGTCCATCATTACCAAGTAAACCTAATGCAACTAATTTTGACATTCCTCGATATAGTGTGCAGCCTAATAGACCAAATTTTCAACAAATTAATACTCCTAGGCATTGGATTCAGTCAAATCGGCCCAATAATCAATTTAATTCTCCTCGAAACTGGTTTCCTCGACCAAACTATAATTTTCAAAGACCTAGAAATTTCCAAAACGGAGTACAAAACAATTATTTTCAGAACCAGTACCCATCTAGGCCATGTAGAATTTGTGTAAACAAGGGTATAATGAATGCTTTTCACTGGGAAAAAGAGTGTATTTTTAATAACAACTCAACACCCTCTGATACTCTTCCAATTGGTACTCCTAATGTTCGACAATTAATTGTGTATGGATATACGAATAATTATAATTTACCATGTGTGCGATAGACATAAATCTTTTAGGTCTCCAAGATTCAAAAAATTCCTCAGAAAATATCATGTTCAACAACGTTTTACATCATCACATCACCCCCAAACCAATGGGAAGGTAGAACGGATGAACCAAACTATAGTTACTAGACTTAAATGTAAAGTTAATTCCATTTCTTCTAAAATACCTTGGACTAGATTATTAGACCAAGTCATCCAAGAATACAATAACACACCACATTCCATAACCAAATTCCCACCTGCCTATTTATTTTATGGTCAATTACCTTATGAATCTCCTTTAAAACAAAATTATTACCCTCCTGTTAATAAAGCACTCAAAATTGCAAAAGTGCGAACTTGTGAATTCCACCTTAAAAGTAAAAGACTCTATGATAGAAAATTTGTTGAATCTCCACTAGAAATACAAGATTATGTAATTTGTGAAGAATTTAAATATCCTAACACTAGAAAATTAGAACCTACTTTCTCTGGACCATACAAAATAATAAATAAACTTTCTGATGTGACCTATGAAATAGACAAATTTAATTATGAGACTAAATTAAATTCAGTTATTGTACATGCGTCTAAATTACGACCCTATTTTTCACCAGATAACTTCAGACTGTTTCATGAGCAACCCAAACAACAATCAAAATCACCACAGACATCACAATCACCATCACAAAATCAAACTAAAGTAAAAACAATAGAATAAATTCTAATTCTTTAAATATCTCTTATTACTCTAGTTTCAACATTATCAGGTATGTCTTTGGTGTACAACAGAGATATTACCCATTTATGAAAGTTTAATATTTTAAAATTTAAAATAAATGTCACAGCTTTTATTTCAACATTGTGGTTATATTTTAGCCTGATCAACTAAAATATTTACTTGTTTTTGAGAGTTTTTGATGTTGAGTAGACACCTTATGCAGGCATAAGATGTGTATTTTGATTTTAGGAATTGTCAAATTGATGTTGAAAAATAAAATTAAATGTTTTAATTCTATATCAAAATAAACTATTTTTACTTTATTTACTTTTTCTTAAACCAATTGTTTCAAAAATTTAATATTATGTTATTTACTTCAATAGATAATCAAATAGTAACCGTTTTATAAATATTTCTATAATTATATAAATGATTGGATAGTGATGATGTGATTTTACAGTGATTGTTTTGGTGTGACAATAGAAAATTAAGTATGTAAACTCATTGCCTTTGTATTTCACTTCTCAGCTAAAATTAACATCTTTTATTTGTTATTTATTGTCTTTATTTATTCTAAGTTTGCAAAAAAACAACTCTCTGCATTTCGGATATGAATACTTATAACTTAACAGTATAATTTTGTAAAAGGGTATCAGAGGAAAAAATTATTGTAAGGAACTAATGGTTGAGAGTTCAATTTCTAAATATTTAGATTTAAATTTATTTGGATTTTGAAATTATTATATATATTTTTTTTGTATACTTTCGACTGGCAAAAATACTTTCTTATATAATTAAAAAATGAGAAATTTATTTATTTGCTATGTAATTATTTTATCCTCAACCAATATTTTTCCTAACAATAAATAAACAAACTGTGATATTTTCTTAAATTATACTGATGTTATTATATTATTATTTCTACTATTGAATTATATTATGAATTACTACATATGTTGAGAAGTATTAGTTATATTGAAAGTTATTATTGTTATGTTTATGAATTGAATTTTATTATAGCATTTATTTATATTATTGAAGAGTTATATTATTTATTAGTGAAAAAATGTTTGACAAATATTAGTTAAAGATGGTGGGATCCCAACAGAAATATAACAAATCCCACAGGAATATAACAAAGATAACATATTCCAAGTACAATAAACGACCAAGAGATAATTTGACTTGTTTATTATGTGAGAAAATTAATGTGATACTTAAGAGAAGATGTTGTGACAAGTGCTAGCATTATAAGGTCATTATAAAGTATTGGTAAGAATGACTACAGTTTTAAAATTTTGATGGAGTAATGTCTTTATTTTCAGCCTTTACATAAAAACTGTATTTTTAAGAAAGGGACTGCAGTAACCATTTTTTAAAAAAAAACAAAATGAGGACTTATCACGATCCAAGAAAGAGGCTGAAATAAACAGTTGGATCTAATGAACTCAAATTTGAATTAAGTCGATTTTTTTTTAAAACTTTGTTTTAACAATTTGCTAGTGACTACTTATTCTAAAGCTTGTGAACTTGGTAAAAGCAAAACTCTGTTACTATTATTATCCTGTTTTTCTTGTTTATTAATATTTATTATTTATTGTTATTGTATTTTTCTTGTGCACTTACAAATGGTAAGTGAGATTGTAACCATTTCTTGTATTATTTTACAGGGGAAATGCTCGTAGCTTTATTTTTATTTATCTATTAATTTTAATTGATTACTATTATTTTATTTTTGTTTTTGTTTTTGTCTTCCAGTTCTTCAGAAATTCCCCATCTCCTTGCTGGCAGTCTCTAAATTTATACTAGTCAAAATTCAAATTTCTAAAGTATTAAATTTATATTGTCTGAATTTATAGTTACTTAACTATTAACTTCATCCAAAATCTTTAGGGAGGGGGGATAATATTACAAAATTTAAATTTTTTCCGCAATTATTCTATAAAATTTGTCCATTCAATAATATTCGGTATATAACCCAGCTTATTAAAATAATTCTCATTCTTAAAATAGCCTTTTACTATCCATATGTAAAGCCAATTATTCCTAATCCACTTAATAATATTTATTCGAATGTAGTTATTCTAAAAATGGCGATAGCTTTTTTAATTTATTCTTTAAATAGAACATCTTTATTTTAATCCATTATTAAAATTCATTAGTATTATTCCCGTGTGGTCAAATTGCTATAACTTCTTTATTTAAATGCTAAAATATCGTATCTCTTAAAATATTCCGCTCAAAAAACCTTATTTCATAAAGTTATCCTATTATTAAATATCAAATGTCTATTAAAATATTTCCGAAAAACTTTAATTCTTTCTTTTTTTTTCCCTTTTATAAAGATTCATTTTCTTTTCTATTTATTATTTTTATTACGTATTAAATTCGAAGTTTAGCTACAGCCTCAAAAACAGATAAGCTCGTTTGTTGATATGACAGGCATCTGGTACGAGATTATGGAATATTCTGGTAGGGCGTAGAAAGTTTTTGCATTTTACAACAAAATAAATCCGCCGGAAATATTGATAAAGTTCCAAAAGAGACCTTTTGATTCGATAGAAGTGGGTCACGGGACGTATTCTGTATTATTACGCAAGCTAGTTTAAAAACACGATCATCCTGATTCGGAGAGGATTTTTTGACGCTGGTGTTTGCTAAAAGAATCGGGACGGATTCTAGAAAATAATGGAACGTTGTATTTTTTTTCGTTTAGCGTTGGCTAATGAGCATTTTCCCTGAAGAGATGTCTTAAACTGGAAATAAAAGGTTCTTCGACAAAAATATGGACTGACATTTCTTGTTGTTGATGATACCACCCGGCCGCCTGATGCGAACTAAAAGGGAAACCAATAACATCGCTAACCCTATTTATCACGAGCACGACTGCCTTCTTCCCGGATTTGAACTTGGAAACACGACATACATATCTATACTAATAATATAAAGGAGTAAAGATTGTTTTTTGTTTGTTTGTTTGTTTGTTTGTAGGGTGTAATCTCTGGAACTACCGAACGATTTCAAAAGTGATGATGACAAACCCTGCTCCAATATAGGCTATATTTTATGTCGGTGTCACTAACCCCAGGGGGGTGCAGGAGAGAAAAACTTTCTAAAATTGCGATCTTTTTATACTGAAGGAGCTAGAAATTTGAAATTTGGCATTTTAGTTACTTATAAGATGTAAATGCTCTCTAAAAACTAAATTTAAAAAAATCGAAATTTAAAAGGGTGAAATGAGCGAAAAGCGTTCTAAAAACATTCTAAATTACAATTTCTATGGAATCTCTGGTACTACCGAACCGATTTCAAAAGTGATGATGACAAATTGATGGTGACAACCCCTGCTCCAACATAGGCTATATTTTATGTCTGTGTCACTAAATCTAGGGGGGTGCATGAACGAAAATCTTTCTAAAATTGCAATTTTTTTATACTGAAGAGAGAAATTTGAAATTTGGCATTGTAGTTACTTATAAGATGTAAATGCTCTCTAAAAACAAAATAAAAAAAATTCGAAATTTAAAAGGGTGAAATGTGCGAAAAGCGTTCTAAAAACATTCTAAATTACAATTTCTATGGTGTCTTTAGAACTACCGAACCGATTTCAAAAATGATGGTGGCAAATTGATGGTGACAACCCCTGCTCCAACACAGGCTATATTTTATGTCGGTGGCACTAACCCCAGGGGGGTGCAGGAGCGAAAATCGTTCTAAAATTGCGATCTTTTTTATACTGAAGGAGCTAGAAATTTGAAATTTGTGCATTGTAGTTACTTATAAGATGTAAATGCTCTCTAAAAACAAAAAAATATTGAAATGGGGTGAAATGAGCGAAAAGAGTTCTAAAAACATTCTAAATTACAATTTCTATGGAATCTCTAGAACTACCGAACCGATTTCAAAAGTGATGGTGGCAAATTGTTGTTGACAATCCCTGCTCCAACAGCCTCTTTAATAAAAAACTATGCGTTTCTGACGACTGGGTTTTTCGCTAATTGTTGAAACAGATTAATCTCGGAAAATGAAACATTTAAATTTACTGAAAAAAATAGTAGCTCGAAAAGTATTTGTCAGAAAATTGTTAGGCAAACTGCGTTTGAAAGGCAAAAAATTGTATTTTTCTTGATATAAATTTCAAATCTAATGATTATGCCATTTTTCAAATATTGAATTTGAAAAATTACCAAATTTCACAATGGAGTACCATAGCAAAACCTTCGTGCGTAAAAAGATAATGATAAGGGCGACGTGTCCTGGCGCGTATATTGGCTATAGCACGAGTCACAAATTATAGTAGCCTTATTATTATGTTAAAATATAAAAGTGAATTATGAAATTTCAATATTTTGTTGGATTAAAAGTTGGATTAAAAGTGCATTTATATATGTACATATATCACTGGCGCCCGGCTAACCGAAAAGTACTCCGACACCTCTGTATATATGGCGACGATTCTGCAATAGCTGGTTCAGGTAAGCAACCATAGATATGCTAAAATTAATATCTCACTTTGACAGCAAAAGTGATATTAGTCTCTATTTAGCATTATTTGAAAGACAAATTTCTCGAATGAATATAATAAAAGAAAATTGGGTCACACATTTGTTAAGTTTAATTCCGTTAGAAATCGCCAATATTATAGCTAGAGAGCCAGATACATTGGAGAACAATTACGATTATGTAAAAGATTTACTTCTTAAACACTTCAAAATGACCCCATTAGAATTTAGGCAGACATTTATGTCACATAAAAAAGAATCTTCAGCCACTTGGCGCGATTTAGCATTTGAACTAAGAAATCATTTGGAAGAATGGATTGGCGGTCTTAAAGTATCTGATTTTGAATCCTTAAAAGAATTAATAGTAGTAGATCAAATTAAGATAAAGGTTACTTATAGAAATGAAAGAACATTTTATTGATGATCTTCCAAAAATTAAAATTCTAGAGGTATTAGTAAGTAAACTAGACGATTATGAATGCGGCGAGGCGTAATGTTAAAACCATGAATAGAATTAATTTCACACCACTTTGAAGATAGAAAACCCGAAGTAAGTAAAAATCAAAATTCACAATCTTTCTTTCATACCCAATACCAAAACAAAAGAAATAAATCTCAAATTAGGAGTTTTAGATAGATGTAACTCTCAAGGCCACATAGCGTCTCAGTGTAATAATAGCAATAACGGTCAAATTAATGAGTTCAGTCAAGACTCTACCGAAAATTATCGGAATTATAATCGCCAAAATCACAATCCTGATGCCGATGACCAGGAAACAGCTAACATTGCTACAATTCGAATCAGAAATAAGTCTAAACCTAATGGAATGGGTAAAATAATTAATATCAAAGGCAAAGAAGCAAATCTATTGTTTGATAGAGACAGCTATATTTCTTTATTCAGTTACGAATGTTATGTCAATATTGGGTCGCCAAATTTGTTTTCTGTTCATATCTTATTAACTGACATTGGCAGAGAAATTGTAAATCTAATCGGATATTTTGTGTATGAAATACGTGTTGATGGGTTTCTTATATCAACGAAATTTGATGTTTCAAATTCTCTCGCATACGATATTGTAATAGGGCAAGACGTGATCAGCAAACTAAAGTTGGCGATAGAGGAAGAGGGAATTAAAATTGTTGGCGAGCGCAATACTTTTCAAGTAGGTTGCCTTAAAGTTGTAAATAATTCCGATAAAAAATTAAATTATGTTGTCAATTCATACAATGAAGCGAAAGTATCAAAAGGAAATAGTTCACGTGCAGAAAACGAAATGATTGGTATTATGAATAAAAATAATTCAGAAAATTATTTCAAGATAAATTTAGCACGCGCGGTGAAAACAGATAAAAGTGACTCAACTCGCGAGACCAAATCAAAAGATGAAAATGAAATAACAAAACACGGAAAAAATTATAGTTTAACGAGTACGAGAAAAAAAATAGACAGAAGTAATATAAAAAGAAAAAATGAAAATAATGAAATATTTCAATTTATAATATAATATTATAATGTACAATAGCGCATTAAATGAAAATTCTAATATAATTTTTGTGGTAGTAGTTTATAATATTGAATAAAAAAAAAACACTTCATGTAAAAGTATTTCCTGCACAATAAAACGTTTCCTGACGATTCAAAAAATACACACGTAATTGTTAAAGTTTTCACTTCTGTCGGCACTCCCGGAGTGCCATTTTTTTTTATGGCTGTTGTTGTTTCTCGGCGTGAAAATAAGGGTGGTCCACTATTTTGGCAGATCGACAAACCCAGTCTGTGTCGATTGTGCATTGTGCAAGCAGTAAACCGTTATGCAGAAAACCACCAAACTGCATCAAAATTTCAAAATTTCGATGCCGATGAGGCGACAGAAGATATTAACCTATATTTCTACAATTTTCTATGGTTGTTGTTGTTACAAAACAGTAACTTGTAAGCACTACCCCAAAACGATAAGCGAAATCTGTGATTATTTATTAATTTTTGAATTTTAATCATTTTTAGTTCATTTTTTGCAACTTTCGGCCCATTGAGGCGACAGAAGATATCAACCCACAGTTTTAAGATTCCGCACACTTTTTAATAAAGGGAGTTCACAACTTTTCCGCACTTCCGCTAAAAGATCTAAATTTTTTTTATTTTTTCGATACGCCCTACTGCCCATATCTCCCACACCCCCACAGCTACCAACATACAACCACCATAGTGCACGAAGGGAGACGCGAGGCTACTACCACACACAAACACCAGTGGCCTGCGCTGTGCAATTGTGGCTGCAAAGTGAAATATAGGGAAACACACGTCTATTTTTAAATAGGGAGAGAGAGATTATATTTTACACAATATATACTCTCTGTAAAAAGTTTGAAAAAAAAAGTAAAAAAATGCGCACAATTTCAGCATATTTGACACCTCTGATTTTATACATAAAAAGTGCAAACTGTATTAAGCAAAAAAAAAAAAAAAAAAAAAAAAAAAAAAAGTGAATAAACTGTATTATGTTCAAAAAGTGAATGAACTGCATTATGTTCAAAAAGTTAAAAAACTGTATTATGCATAAAAATAGCACTAATTTAATTGTTCACAAAAAGTGTAAAAGCGCCGGTGCTGCTGTCCAGGGTGTTTGATGGAAGAATATTTATTTCTATGATACGGGAGAATAATCCCATTTTAATTTTCCCCAAGTTGAGATCGAAGTCATTATCTTAAGGTTAAAAAACCAGCGCTCCACTGATCTTGCCAGTGGGATGTCCATGCTTGGATGTTATGTTAAATGCCGATAATGTATAGTGAGATCAGGTTTGTGCTGATATTCTTATAGGGAAGATTGCAATTTATCGGCACTCTTATAATACTTCCCACTTTTAATTAATGATGTTAATTTATTATTAGAGTTTTCTATGAATAATTAATAATTAGAATATTGTTTGATTAATATAATTTCTTTGAGAAAATTTCTTTGCTTAAGGAATGGTTAGAATATGGTTTCATTAATTTGTTGGAGAGAAAATTAGAAATTTTAAACAGTATTTTGGGGGAAGTTTGTCTATTTGATATGGCGTTTGTATTTTAAATGCAAAAGCGCTCTCACTAGAGTTTGAATTTTAAGGGACTGAATTTTAATTTTGACTGATTTTGAAGAGCACAGTAAATTAATTTTTTGAGTAAATTTAAATAATTGTTCCGTAGAAATATTAATTTATTAATAAGTATACTAAGAGAAATTACAGCTAAGAATTTTCCGTATGTTGGGAGATTTTACCTGTATATTCCTCAATGGATATTATTTTTTAGGATTTTTTTTTATCTTTATGTGTTAAAAGTGTATCTCAAACGGCTTGTCCAAGGGAATTTTGTATTCAAGCAGCGAGGTGGGGTACTGTGGGAGACTACTCGTATATGGCTGGTGAAAAGTCAATTTTGTAAAATACAACATATGAACGTAAAAATGGATACATGATAAAAATGAAACATTTAGGATTCATGCAATACCAATTTTGCCTCCCATAAACAAACAATGATATCGTTTTGTCAGGAAAATTCGTGCCGTTTGAGAAAGTAATTTTTAGTTCAGTGGAATTTTTCTTTTAAAACGTAATACGCTATTAATAAAGTGTAAATGTATTATTTTTATCATTTATTTATCATTCCTTTAGTTTTTTAAAAATAAAATATGTCTATATATATTTGTTATAGAAGTTATTTGATTTATTTCCATTTATTAGAAATATAATCAAAATCATATATTTTCTCAAATTTTAGGGCCGATGCGCTACAGACAGACGTTAAAATTTATTTATTGAGCTACTCTAGAGGCAAGTTTTTCATGGTAAGTGAGTCGAAAAACAAAAAACAAAAAACAAAAAAAAATATTTCGGCTCCTCATAGAAAAATGATAAAAATCGTATATTTTCTCATATTTTAGGGCCGATGCGCTACCGCCAGACGCAAAAAATATATATATATATATTTTTTTTGCAATTTACTAAGGTACCCTAGATGCAATTTTTTTCGTGGTTTAGCAATAAAAAAAAAATGGCCTACCCTACTATTCATCAAAAAGATGTATCTTTAGTGAAGTTCAAAGAGATACACCTTTTGCATGAAGTCGTATAAATATATATAATTTTTATGATCTGTTATATTCAAATCTGATTGTTCATTTTTCCTAATCAACTCCTTGAAAAATATGATTAATTACGCTTTGAAAATAATTTAAATTATTCGTAAGGATACAAAAATATGATAATATGTCTCAAAATTTCAAAATTTAAATTAATTTCTGTGATATTATTTTACATTTTTAATAAAATATTTGTATTGGTGGTAAGTACATTTTCCATTGCTGTGTAGAGCGAAAAAGAGAAATAAAATTTTTTTTTTTTTTTTTGTATTTTTACTGACGGTATTTTCTCATTAAAATTGGAAAGAAAAACTGCTTCCAATTTGAATGGATAGTGAAATTAAACTATGTTTTTCTAGAAACGTAGATACATATTTCTACATTTTCAAGCTTCGTGAAGTCTACAGAACAGAAAACACCTGCCCACAAATTAACCTCAAGGTATACACATACAAAACATTGTGCACTTTTTAGTTATATATTCAGTTAAAGAAATTAAATAATTTTACGGTATTTGCATTCCACTTAAAAAGTTTCTCCCCCTATTTACACGAACAGAATTAAAAAAAAATAAAACACACAAACATAGATTTTAATCTAACATTTTTGGAAGGATTGCGATTAAAATCTCACCACAAAAACGTTACAAGTTGAACTATTTATATGGGAAAAGTATATTTTTTAAGCATTTATTTTAATTTATGTAACGCAAACATATATTTAAATTTTCGTCAGAAGGACGGTATTTTTATTGAAGAAACTCTGTGATTAGAGGCCAAAACTTTTAAACAATGAAAACATTTTGAAAAATAACTTCAACGAAAACGTTATTACTTTCTCTATCTTTACCAGAAGAAAGTATTGGATTCATGAAAATGTTCGACTTCCGGTTTTCGACGGATTGATACGTTTTAGAAGGTCCTGAACACGATTTGACGGTTTTTAGAAAATGTCTGTCTGTGAGTTTGTGAGTCTGTCTGTCTGTCTGTCTGTATCTGATACAAATTTTGTGGGCGCTCTATCTCAAGAACTAATGCTCGGAATTTAATAAAACTTTAGATTCAGTTAGTCCCTGATACAAATTGGTGCCGATTAATTTTTGGTAAACATCGTGCAGCAGGTGACCCTGCTATGCAGCATTTTTCGCGATTTCCGCAATAGCTCTATCTCAAGAACTAATGCTCGGAATTTAATGAAACTTTAGATTCAGTTAGTTCCTGATATAAATTGATGCTGATTAGTTTTTGATAAAAATCGCCCGGAAGGTGGCGCTGCTATGCAGCATTTTTCGCTGTTTCCGCAATAGCTCTATCTCAAGAACTAATGCTCGGAATTTAATAAAACTTTATATTCAGTTAGTCCCTGATATAAATTGGTGCTGATTAGTTTTTGGTAAAAATCGCCCTGCAGGTGGCGCTTCTATGCAGCATTTTTTGCGATTTCCGCAATAGCTCTATCTCAAGAACTAATTCTCGGAATTTAATAAAACTTTATATTCAGTTAGTCTCTGATATAAATTGATGCTGATTAGTTTTGGGTAAAAATCGCCCAGCAGGTGGCGCTGCTATGTAGCATTTTTCGCGATTTCCGCAATAGCTCTATCTCAAGAACAAATGCTCGGAATTTAATAAAACTTTATGTTCAGTTAGTCTCTGTTATAAATTGGTGCTGATTTGTTTTTGGTAAAAATCGCCCAGCAGGTGGCGCTGCCATGCAGTATTTTGCAGGATTTACATGATTTTAGCGATAGTCATATCTCAAAAAATAATGAACGGAAATTAATAAAATTTGAGTTTCAGTTAGACCTTGATATAAATCGGTGCTGATTATTTTTAGTGTATGCGAAACCTGTATTAAATAGAAGAAAGTTTTGGGATAGATACATTCAACAAGATTTTTTTTTTTTTTTTTTTTTTTTTTTTTTGGAGAAAAATTCTTATCTACAGTGTATATGTGATTTATTTTTTTAAATGTGGCGTTTAATAAAAGAAATATTGTAACACATTTTTAAACATGTAATAAAGTCTGAATTTTTTCCTCCAAAACAGTCGAACTATCTCAAGAAATTTAAATGCATCATATCGGGTTTCCAAGCAGATAGTAAATATTACCGCATGTAATCTGTTCAATAACCCATTAAATAATCTAACATAACTCCAATAGATATTGCAGATAACAATTAGAGTATTATTGCAGATACTGAGACAAATTTAATAGGCTAATCAAAATTAACGCATATGAAATGCGATTGTAAATTATGCGTAACTTATGATTATATATAAATAAAGAGAGGTCTAACTTGAAATGTTTTCGAAATATGGATAATGCTGTTCATTTGAGTGTAAAGATGACATACAAATAGATCTCTACACTGTAAAAATTGACCAATGTTTTTTATTTTATGAAAATATACTATAACCACGAACGAAAATATAATATAATCTTCTGAGTTATCCGAAATTCCGAAAAGTGTGTTCTACTGTCTTTTGAATCCACAAAAACTAATACATTTCCAAAATATAAAGAATTATTAATAAAAGTATTTTTTGCGGCCCATATTTTTAAGAAACGTTTCCGAATAGTTTTTGTAGTATATTAATCATTTTTTTCAGCCTGGAATACCTGTTTTTCGAATGTCATCAATTCCCAAGTAAATGTTTTCAGCTGCATAAGTTAATTTATACATGAATGAGTAAAGAAATAATCTTAATTTTAATGTTGATGTTAACGCTGTTAATTTTGCATGTTTGTCTTATACACATATTTGTTGAACATGAAAATGTTTACTTGAAAGTTGATAGCATCGAAAAAAAAACTATATTCCGGGCTTAGAAAACTGAATAATACACTTTAAAAGCTATTCGTAAACGTTTCGAAACTTACGGGCAGCTTCTAAGAGAAATTTTGTTTTTATAAATGTTTCTTTAAATCTCGAAATTCTATTCATGTCTAAGGTTTTTAAAGATAAAGAAACAGTTTTCAGAATCATGGTTAACAAGGATGAGTTTATATTCTAAATTTATTCGTGATTATATTATATTTCGTAGATGAAGAAACATTTGTCATTTTTTACAGTGTAAAGAGATTCGCATTTGGTTATAATATAATATATTGACTGAAATTCATTTACTCTGAAAGGATATGGATATAATATTTTCGTATTATTTCCTAATTTTTTTTCACGTAGAAATTTGCTATAGTCAGCAAAAATTGCCTTTTGGGATTAGATTGAAGATTATGAAATGTTGTTGCTCTAGTAAAATGTTTTTAGGTGTTGCAAAGGGCTTCAAAAGTGACTTTTTTATGAGAAAAACGATAAAATTTGTAAATTGTTTTATTTCTTTTCTCGAAAATTAATATACATATAGTAATATACATATATTTTGTAAAAAAATATTTAAAATATGATATTTTTTCAGAAAACTTAAACATTCTAAGTATGATTAAATTTTAGATGCCATTACAGAAACATTTTGAGATAACAAGAAGAGATTTTGTCAAATTTAGCGATTTTCATCATATTAGTTTTACAGCAATAACAACAGTTCTTACAATACTACATTGGAATGAAAGAATAACAATTTTTATTTAACGTACCTTAGTTTAAAAAAATCACACTTATTTAGGAAAACACTAAAACATTGAATCCAATCATTAGTGGTCACCTATGGGAGCAAAACAAAATGTCAGAAAAATAAAGGTGATTGCAGGAGAGGGATTGTTAGTCATAACAAGGGGTTTATTTTAGATGTGACATTTCACTTTGTCTGAAAAAGATGGGTGAACGTATCTAAGGGTGTCCGTTAAGAGGGGTTTTATTGTATAGTGTTATTAAAGAGAAATCTTTATTTAAAAAAAAATAAAATAAAAAAAAATAAAATAAACATTCATTTTTTATTTAAAAGGCCATATTAATTGCACGCGGTCTATAATAATGACAGTGACACATTCTTTTTTTGGTTCAAATTTTGGTATTATCTTTTGAGAATGTATTTTGGTTTTTATCAGTGCATTTCTTGCAGAAGTTCAACAAACGGAAAAAGCAGAATCGGTAATAATAATCCTTTCAAATGCTTGTGTGTGAGATGGGAAAATAATGAATTCAATAAATTGCCCCTCATGATTAGAATTATCTTACTTGCTTTATAGACTGCTTTAGTTTATCATCGGAAATATGCATTGTCATGGGAGGTCTGCTACTTAAACATCATGTCATTGAACCATATCAATATAATTCGTGACATCAAAGTTTATACGGGAAATTAAAATATTTCTGATACCTCCTCCATTTCCAGCCTTTGCTTTTATAATCCGGCGTAATGCGAGCTCCCTTACATAACTTCTATCGTCTGGTAGCATACAAAGAAAGACATTTTCAGGAAGCACTACAGTATGCATTCCTTGAATGACTGGATCAATTACATTTTTAATAGTCTGATTGAGGTACCGTGAATAGCTGACAAGTTTCTATAAATGCTTCGATCCATAGATACAAGATGGTTTTAAATTTATATTAAATCAAACATGTGCATACACTTTCAAAATGTACTCAGTCAGTCTTTGGACATTTTTTATGGATATTCTGTTCCCAGATGTAGGAAAGTTATTCTGCTTTCTAAGGTAAGCCATCGTGAATGACAAAGTTTACCTGGTTTATCGACAGACAAATCAGAAAAGCAACTTGCAACGGAGACTGCATTATGCATTTCTAAGGAATATTTTTGGGCAATACTCGTAAATCATCCTTAATTTCGAGTAATGGAATGTTATTTTCAATAGCTGAAAACTCAATCACTGGAAGTTCATAATATTTTTCTAGTTCTCTCCCTATTTTTTCTCCAAATTAACTTCGATCTTTAGCTTTTCCATCTGGGAAACAAAACAAATGACGTAGGGGAAGTTCATTTGCATGAAATAGACAAATCAACCACTGCAGTGTCTTTCGTAATTATTTTTCAAACAATGGAATTGCACTATTATTCAATCCAGTGTTTACGGCAGTTCCATCACATCCAATTGCAGTAATGTTTAAGTATTGATTGCTGCTATTGAAAAATGCCATTATGCTATCTTTTATACCTGTTCCAGTGGCTGAAATCTGTGTTACATGTTCTAAATTCTTTGAACCAGTCTCTTCAACAAGTGATATATTTCACCTATAACAGTCCTTTCGTAATAATTAGTTCATTTCTTCTCTTGCACAATAGTCTTATCTTTTCTTCTGTAAAACAGACAAAAAAATGTAAGGAGTCCTTTTTATAAGCGTAAATTAAGAATTTTCTGCGCTCAGCTTTTACTCATATCACCATTGAAAAATCAAGTGCACTAGTTTCTAATATGAAATAATTGAGGAATTATTTCGACTATTTTCAGAAAAGATAAGCTCAGTCGACCATTCGTCTGGAATATTTTATTATTATAGCGATCACTTTCTTCTTACTTCCATTTTTATGCACACATAAATTTAAAATCATCCTTCTAGGAAGTTAAGAAACAACGAAGTAAGTAAAGAAGATTCCCTATTTCTTTTCCTTAAAAGAACAATCGGATATCCACTGTCTACAGAGAATCCTGAAATATGTACATTTTTTTTCAAAGCTTGAGTCAAACTTTTCTTTTTTTCAGAAAATGGAAGTGTAAGAAAATCGCAGTGTTTATATATATAATAAATAGTGAATTTTAGTTCGTTTATGGAGTTTCTATGTTTCAAAAATGGAACATATTTAAATAAAAGTTCTAAAAAGTTTACTGTATTTTATTCGAAAAAAAAAATACTGCTTTAAATGAAGATATTTATTTCATAATTTGTATTAAACGTTATATTAGCAATTTACAGAATGCAAGGTTTCCATAATTTATCTGGTAGCACTTAGCGTGTTCTGCTGCGCGATATCGTTTCTAGAATTACCAAATTTTGTAGGATGATTTTAGAAGACAGGGAACAAAGAATTCTGCTAATTAAAAATCTCAAAATCACCACTTGAGCGATGTGTGGCGCTTTTACTTCTTTACTTAAAAAATATTTTATTGTGTCGTTGATTTGATTTCTCCTTTTCTCTTTGTTCCGAATAGCTATTTATTCAAAATCGATAACATATTTTATTTCGGAAGAAAATTTCACATGTGGATTAGACATAAATATATTTAATATTTAATGAAGACAACTGCCTACCAACCTACATTGTTCAACAGGTAATTTTGCTTGTAAAATATTTTTTGTGAAAAGGGAAAAACTGATAAATATTAACAAAAACATTAATTTTTTTTAAAAGATAATAATTAAGCGCAATTAAATAATTACCCGCGAGGAGGCGCGCAGTCAAGTGCTCAACAACAAATCACTAACTTTGACTGTTGGTATGCATCAACGGAATACTGTACTTCTATTAGGAACATAAACTTCATTTTACGAAAACTGTTATTCTAAAATAGCGGTATTATTCATATAAAACAGCGATTAAACGTTACGTGTGAAGCTAAAAAATGTTAAATTTGTTAAATGTAATTAGTTCTGTTGAAATCACAGCAGTAGATGTGGATTTATTAATAAGGAGGGTCAATTAATGAAACTGTCGCCGCCAGGCGGCGCGCGGTCAAGTAAAATAAAAGTGATATTTAATAAAAAGTCGTTTATCCCCCCACACCTTCCCATCCCCGCAAATTTAGCAAATAATCTGTTAAATAAAGTGTTCTGTATTAATTATCTCTATCATACTAATATATGTCATGTAAAAAACCCTTAAACCCAGCTAATTATCATTCATTAAGTCGATAAAAACCTTTATAATTAAGTTTTTAGCATTTGGCAACGGTTGATTGTCTACATGTCAAATAATCTCTGATCCATCAATTTTAAAAAACTCTACTCGCAATTGCAATGATCCTTACCGTGATTCATTTAATGACTTCTGCGGAGATTTTATACAACAAGCCAACCAAAGATAAAAAAGCATATTTTTGATTGGATCTTTTTGTGTATGGATTTTAATTAATATTTAATCTATCAAAAATCTATTTAAAATTTTCGAATTTTTTGTCCCAATCGTTCATGGACCCCTATCAGCAACCTGTGTGCCAAATTTCGTAGCCCTGCGCCCTGTGGTTTCCGAGTTTTTGAGGTTACATAGATACGTGCACGAATTTTAATGGTATAGATATGAATGTGACTGATCTTGTGTACAGCACATACCAATGTCTCGACCGAGTTCATTGGCCAGCTTCATCCTCCATCCTGTTTCTAAATGGTGGCCAGTTAAAAAAAATTTAATTTTTAAAAATTCAAAAATATGTACAAAAAAATTGTTTCCGTTAAGTGTTAGAACGTGATACAACAATTCTAGAACATTTTTTGTTTTGGCATTATCTTAAAAAATGGCTGAGATATGGCTGGTTGAAATTCTAGGGTGGCTGACATTTTGAAACAACCTGATTTTTGTCATGCTGATATTCACATTCAAATTCACTATTAACGAAAACCGGTGTTAAATCTTCCATAATCGGGTTCCATGAATTTTAGATTCGGGTAATTGAGCAAAATGAGTTGAATTTTTAAAAACATGGACAATGAAAGCTACCTTTTCCTCCCGGTACAGGCTGGAAGGACTTTATTCGCTACGATTGTAAAGATGTTAATAAACACGATCATGAAACGATGAAATTACTTTTAATAATTATATTATCTCCATTAATAATTGTTTAACTTGATATGCTAAAAACTATTTCTGTTAAAGCAATATAATAATTTACATACAACTAAATAAATAATTTTGAAGGCACTCCAACTGCCTTACATTAATTATATTTCGCTAACATCGTGAAGAAGATCATCTGAAGTTATTCCATTTAACACAAGTAAAATTCTCAATCTCAGGAACATTTTATTCTCAGCGAACTTAACAACATCCTACACATACAAAGCAAAACACAACTGAACAGCTCTGAACAGATCGAAAGAAAAAAAAACAATCAATGCGCATGCGTGCCCCGCCGGAGCCGTTATAAAATCCCAGCCGGCGAATACACTCCCCACCTTGAAACCCAAAGGTTTCAATTACAAAACGTACAATTACAACATTTTCACATTAAATATACAATAGATGCAAGAGTACACACAGTTAACTAGCACAACATATACACTCTGAATATACTAATGAAATAAGAAATTCAATTATAATCATGCAATAGCAAAATGTAACAAGTTTACATAACATTTTCTGAAATTGGCAAAATACATACACTATGAATGGTACGTTTATAAGTGCCTTTAGGCGTTTTCACCAGAACCACTCTCATTTTGCCATCATTTCCATGAATAACTCCTTCAATTCTACCAATTAACTAACTACATACAGGTAGTTTTTCTTATTTTAACAATACAACCATGTTAGGTTTAATGTCACCTTTAATACTATGCCACTTAGATCGTTGTTGTAACGTACACAAATAATCTCTGGTCCATTTTTTCCAGACAGTTTGGACCAGTTTAGTTGTCAATTGCCATTTAGACGGTCTATTAGTTTCTACAGAGGAAATATCTATCTCAGGTAGAGAGTTAAGGGGCCTACCAATCAAAAAGTGACCTGGCGTTAAAACATTATAATCATTGGGATCGGATGAAAGTGGTGTCAGAGGTCGGCTGTTTAAAATAGCTTCAATTTGATTGCTTACAGTCAAAAACTCCTCAAATGTAAGTTTATGCTCACCTACCACTCTTTTGAAATGGTGTTTGAAAGACTTTACACCCGCCTCCCACAGTCCCCCAAAATTAGGCGACTGTGGAGGGATAAAACTTCATGACACACCTTCAGAACAAATGTAATCAATTACATACTGATTTTTAAATAAGGCAAATAACTCCTCTATTTCTGAAGCAGCACCTCGAAAATTTGTGCCATTATCAGAAAAAAGGTGAGATGCCAGACCTCTGCGTGCAAAAAACTTTCTTAAACATGCAATCATGGCTTCTGCCGATAAATCAGTGATAATTTCAAAATGAACTGACTTAGTCATGAAACAGACAAACACACACACATAAATTTTGTGGTAAACACCTTTTCTTTGGTTTTTGTACCTTATTAAGAAAGGCCCACAACAATCTAGGCCTGAATTGGAAAAAGGAGGATTAATGGTCACTCTTTCCTTAGGTAAAGGTGCCATAATTTGACTTATTTCTTTTGGGTTCACCTTAAAACATGTCACACAATTATGGACAGTTTTTCTAGCAATAGCACGTCCCCCCAAAGGCCAATATTCTTGCCTAACGGCATACAACAAAGTTTGTGGCCCAACATGAATTTTTTTTAATGAAAATACAAAAAAATCATTTCCGTGAATTTATGGCTCTTAGGAAGTAAAATAGGATGTTTAACATCAATTTGTAAGTTAGCATTAACTAATCGGCCACCCACGCGAATTATACCATCATTATAAAAAAAAGGAGATAAACTACTTACATTTAATTCCTTAATCCTCCTTTTCTCTCTCAAGGCCTTCATCTCTATAGGAAATACCTGCATTTGTACATATTTTATTAAACCCAATTTAGCTTTCCTTAATTCCACAGGAGATACAGGTCCTTTACACAGCCCTTCAAATTAGAGATGAATCTGAAAATAAAACTAATAATTCTAATTAATTTTACATATGAATTTGTGATCTTAAATATATAGTCAATGTCCTTAATCTCATTTAAAAAGTTCATTTCACAGTTCGGCAATTTACAATTTTGTTTGAATTCCTTTTGGAATTCCTCTGTTTCAGTCACTGTTAAATGTTTTTTATCAATGTTGTAACTTTCCTGATCACACAAAAAGTCAGGACCATTCCACCACAGTTTAAGATCAAGAATTTTCGCTGGACTAACACCACGTGAAATTAGGTCTGCAGGATTTTTACATAATTCCATGTGAAGTCTTTAGAGTTATTTTGAATTTTAGTGACACGATTCGACACAAAAACCTTAAGTGTTTGAGGTGGTGAAGCAATCCATGCCAGTACTACTGTCGAATCTGAGTATAAATATACTCCACGAAATTGAACGTCCAAGGATGACAGTACCTTAACAGTAAGTTTCGAGAGCAACTCTGCCGCACACTATTTCATACGTGGAATCGTAATCTTCTTGAGTGGTGCCACCCCTACACAGGAGTGACACCTTGGATTCACCTGACTCGGAGACAGATCGAAGGTAAATGACGCAACCATACGCATCTTTAGAAGCATCCCCAAATCCGATCAAAATCTATATGTTTCGAATTTGGCCATAAAACATGACGTTTTATATGCAAATGTTTCAACTCTGTCAGTTCTTCGCGAAATTTATTCCAAACCTTTCTTTCTTGTAGTGGAATTTCATCGCCCCATCCAAGCTGAAGGAGCCACAATTTCTGCATATAAATTTTTGCTGTGACTATCACTGGACCCAGGATACCAAGCGGATCAAATAACCTTGCAATATCTGATAAGACTGTTCTTTTAGTTATAGAATTCACAAATGGTTGAATTCTAAAACAAAATGTGTCCTTGTTAGGATTATACAACAGTCCGAGCGTTTTGACAGTGTCTGAATCATGAGCGTTAAAATCATACTCTTTCTCCGTGGTTAGAATATTTTTTAATAACAATTCATTGTTAGAGCTCCATTTGTGAAATTCTAGCCCACCTGCATTTAACATTGAGGTTAATTGTCGTTGCAGTTCAATAGCAGTAGCGACGTCATTTGTACCACTGAGGATGTCATCCACATAAAAATCCTTGCCAGCAGCGACACCTAGTGTATATTTCTCCTTCTCATCGTGGCATAGCTGCTGACGCACTCGTGTTGCCAAATAAGGAGCACACTTGGTTCCGTAGTTAACAGGGAGCAACTTAAAAACGCGTATAATTTCATTTTCATGACCCTTCCATAAAATACATTGTAAATCGCACTGATAGGGACTAATATGAATTTGTCGATACATCTTTTTTATGTCCGTGCTGAAAACTACAGCATGTTTCCTAAATCGCAACAAAATTCAAAATAAATCATCCTGGACAGCAAACCCAGAATACAATTTATCATTAAGGGATTGTCCAGATGATGTTGCTTGAGAAGCATTGAAAACAACGCGTAATTTAGTGGTACTATTATCCGGCGTATAAACTCCATGATGAGGCATAATGTATTTTGGACTGTCGTTAGTTACCTGCATATGACATAAATCTTCATACTCAGTTAAGAATTCCCTATATAATTTTAGATACTCAGGTTCTCTTCTCAAACGTCGCCAACGAGAATCCAATCTTTTAACAGCAATGTCTTTTGACTATCCTAAACCCGGGGGATCTTCTTTTAATGACATTCTAACGACATAACGCCCATCGTCATTTCTGAAATGAGTTTTCATGAAATGATCTTCACATATTAAACTCTCATCGTTTTGCACTCTTTCTGCCTCAACATTTTCGATCTCCCAAAATTTTCTCAAAGTTATGTCTAAATTTTCCATAAATAACCCACAATGAACAGAAGTTTCGTTCTCTATTGCAACACTCCCAGTAGCAATAAATCCAAATACTGAATTTTGCAAAATTATATCTGTCTCGGGGATCCTCATTTGAGCGGATTTTAAAATTTCATAGAATAGTATCCCCCTGGCCTATTGAAACTCTCATCTGCCAATGTTAAATTCTCTAAATCTAGCATATCAATGTTAAATTGCTTAGCGGGTGCGTAAACTGTTATATTGGAGACTATCAAAAGCTCTACTTTTTTTTCGAAAGTTCTGGTATGATTCGCAATTTTCGTTTTGACTACTGAATTTATCACTGACGATGATTTATTCAAACCAGAATCCACAACATTTATTTTTTCCTTCTTCAAATGAAATCTGTCAGCGCACCGTTTTAATATGAAGCATGACTAACTTTCATTGTCTAATAATGCACGCGCTTCATGGAATATTCCAAAGTTATCCGCAATCATTATTTTAGCTGTGCTCAGCAAAACCATACGAGATTTGTTAACATTAACATTTGTGGCTGTGAAAGATAACGATTCTTTTTTATCGGCTGACGAGTTATCACCACATGCTCCTTTCGGAACAAAAACATTTGATCTTGGATCTAAAATGGCACACGACATTACAAATGACTTGTCATAATTAGTATCTTTTGCATTGCCATGCGTACGCCCTTCATCTACTTTTTTATCAATATGTAAAATTGTATGATGCCGTTTTTTACCAATAGAGCAATTGGATTTGGAAGAACAATTAACAACCTTATGATGCTTAAGACAATTAAAACACAGTTGATTATTTTTAATTAACTCAATTCGTTCATTAACTAACATTTTTTGAAAATGAGGCGCATATGAAGATAATGATTCTCATTAGACTTGCAAAGAATACATTTTAAAACCCTAACTTCCGATACAAACACCTTAGAATTATTTTGTGGACTGTACACATTACGATATTTTTGTGAATTGTTTCCAAACTGCGGATGTGAAAACGCATTATTTTCTGTTTTACATTTATTCTTAGACGCTACATAAATATCACAACATCTAGATAATTCTTGCGGTAAATACCAAGATTCTCCTTGCTTTACACCTATATAAATTTGAAGTTCACGATCTATCGAGTTAAATATTTTGTCGGAAATCATTAATTCACACAATCCCTTAAAGTCATTCACCTTTCTTAACTGACAGTAATAATCAAATGTTGCAGTTAATCGCGACGCGAATTGAACATAACTTTCGTTTTGAAATTTTTGCGCCCTTTGAAAATTGTTTAACACTTCCGGCGGAGTGGATTGAAATTCTTTCAACACAACGTCTTTGAGTTTATCATATTTACTTAGGTCATCCTCACTCAAATATACCATTAAATTAGTGGCCTTTTCGCCTAAGATATTTAAAAGAATTTCTGCTCTAAATTCCTCCGGAACATTCTTTGTTTTAAACGCTCTTTCCAGTGATTGAAAAAAAAAAAGATTATACGATTCTGCACGCGACGGTACTTGAATTGTTAAGGTTTTAACACTTTTTAACAAATTTTCTAAACTACAATTTGATAGCTCAGAGTCACTTTTGACTACTGCTTCACTGAAATTATGCGGTGTTTCTTTCTGAATATCAGTAAGCTCTAATTGTTTTTCTAACTGCGCAAGTTTAATTTTTTCTAATTCCAGTGCCGAATCTCTTTCTAATCTGCCCGCTCAGCCTTCTTTTCGTTGTCTTTTTCCTTCTGAGTCACCGATTCAACAACCGTTTCTACAAGGTCATAATTATTCTTATAAACATCGCTCGTTTCAATTAATACTTTTAGCGACACTATCGTCTGCCTTGTAGGTAAAGTAAGCTCAAGTTCTTCTGCAACCTCGATTAAGTCATTCTTTTTTTAATTTTAATAACAACATTTTGTTTGAAAAGAGAACCCAGTAATTGCAATAAATTATAATCAAACTCAAAACATTTAAATTAAAAAACGAAACTAAACTCAACAAAGTTATAAAATTTACACTCGGAATCAACTCACACGTTAATTATCAATAGAATCCAAAAATGACAAAGTTAACTTAAAATCGAAACAAAGCACAGCAACTTTTAAGATCTCTATTAAATTACTAAAGCGTACTCACCATTACCATGGAACCGCTCGTCATAATCATGATTTATTCTTTTACTATTCACCAAATTATACACTCGAATAATAATTTGAAGACATGATGTACATTTTTTTTTCTCACTGCTCATACAATGCATTGCAAAATCGTAGAACGAAGAAAATATAACTCGAACACGAGAAACGAGAGAACAAGAACAAGAACACGATGAAAATATAACTCTTTTTTTTCTTATGAAGCACACAAGCACAATAATATATCCATAGTCACCTGAGGCACGACGTGACCAAATGAAGAAGATCATCTGCATTTATTCCATTTAACACAAGTAAAATTCTCAATCTCAGGAACCTTTTATTCTCAGCGGACGTAACAACATCCTACACATACAAAGCAAAACACAATACTCCCTCTCTGAACAGATCGAGAGGAAAAAAAACAATCACTGCGCATGCGTGCTCCGCCGGCGCCGTTATAAAATCCCAGCCGGCGAATACACATCGAATTCTATAAGCTATATTTCTATATTCATGTATGGAATGAGAGACAAAGAAAAAACAAATTATCAGTTGGATCAAGAAAGTTAAAAAATTTCGCATGAGTAAAAATATTAATGTGTGTAAAATAACATTAAAGAACTATGACGTCATTCCTTACAATATTTATCTATTGAAACGAGGTAGGTGTCATGTTAACGTTGAATATGTGAGAAATATTAGGGCTGTAATGTATTCCTACATATATCTGAAAACAGTATGACTGTGCATCCATGAAAATCATTGAAAATCAAAGAATTCTTATGAACATTGAAGAAGACACCTTACCTATGTTGAAGGCTGATGCATTATCCTAAAAGAAAAATATTGACAAATGCAATTCAAAATAAGGGTCGTTTCGTCAAAATAATGCTCATTTTGTCAAAATAACGGTCATTTCGTCAAAATAAGGGTCATTTTGTCAAAATAAGGGTCAATTCGTTCAACGTTTAGATATCCATGTACAAGATATATATCGATCTGTAAACAATGACCAAACACAAGTAGCTTTAGTAAACATGGGTATAAAAAGTTTAAACATTAGAGGCCCACTTCCGTCCAAAATTTAAATTTCGTCTCTCTGTCGGAACTCGTATCACTTGAAACTGTTGATATATTTGATAATAATATGATACGATAATGATATATGATAATTTTCGAAGTTATTTTAAGATTATTAACAATAGATTGAAGGTCTGCGAGAATATACTATGTTGAAGTTGACTAATGTCACTAGAACCTTGTTTACACAGATCTCCCGAAAATCCAGAAAACCTATGGGAATAGTTTAAGACCGATTTCGTTGAAGATGTTATCCGAGAAACAAGCTGAATGAAGTATTATGTAAAAGAGAGCGATTAAGCTTGTTTTACGAAATAATTGCATTTAAATTCATACAAAAACGGCTGAAGATAGGATTTTCCGATACTGAGTTCCTCAACATGACATGAAAGACGATTATAGATAGAGAAGGTGACATGAAACATGAAACAATGAGCACCGCTGAGTCATTCGCTATAACAAAACATATGTATCAATTTCTTAACCCGAGAGAGATCGAGCGGGGTACAGAGTCACCACAGTCTTAGAAAAACATCAGTCCCGCGAAAAATGGTTATATGTTCTATTCATTCAGAATTCTCCTGTCTGACTCTCCCGTTGCTAGATGTAATTTTATTTTTACATTCCTTTCCTTTCTGCGCGTGAAACAATCGTCTTTTGGAATCCATGTAAAAAAAAAGGGGTGACTCAGTCTCCCCACGCGACCGTTATTGATTCGAAATTTCTCATTCTAAGCAGCGTAGTTTTCTGTTCTGAAGTGTTTATGTTGTTTTTTGCGTTGAATTATTTAATAAATAATGGCGTGCAAACGTAAACTTAAATACTATTAAAAATAAATGGAACTTTTGAGAAATTTATTAGATGAATCTTCTGAAGAAGAAATTGATCAAGCTGGTGAAAATGAACCTGATGAGGAAATATACAGTTCTCACGACGGCGAAAGTGAGTTTGAGCAAAAGGATAAAGATTACGAATATTCTGATTCAGAAGAAAGTATTTTTGTTAGAAAAAATAAAACAGTTTTGGGAAAAGAAAAAATCAAATCAAAACGTGAAAACGTGATCTTAAAATATAATAAGTCATTTAGAAGGAGTAACAATTGTCGCACGCAATATAACAAAACTAAACAGATTTAAAGACAATAAAACTATAATTTCTTGCATAAAGTATGATAATGTTACATGTAAAAATCATTCTTCTTATGTTTACCAGAAATGTATATCGATTTAAAACTTCTCATAAAGGTATGTAATTATTTTGATTGTAAAGTTTTCTTAAGCATTACAAAAGTTTTTTTAACTAATGAAGTATACTTTCTTAATGATTTAACGAACTTATTTTTAAAATAAAATCATTTTTTTCTTGTTTAAAGCACAATGTTTGTATAAAACTGATTGGGGTGACGCAGTCACCCCGCGCGATCTCCAACGTCAGTGTTGGGTGCGCGCCTTCTGCCGGGTTAAAGAGAGAAAAATAGAAAATTTTGCCACTATTTTACGTGCCGTAAATAACGCAAGCCAGTGATCAAAATGTTTGTTTATTGATGGGTTTGGGCTCACTGGAAAGGCTGATTAACACACACTTTCTGGTCAAAAAACCAAAAAAAGTACATTTACATTAATTGTTCAGATTCGACTACAAGTTGGCGAGATGTTACACACATTTAAATGCAATGTGCTGTTGACATCAGATAAAATGATAGCTATATCCGCTAAAACCACCGAACTCAGCAAAGTTGATATATTTTAGTTGAATGAAACACATATGCTGCCTGAGAATCTTAGGTCAGTTGTTGCGCTCTATATGAAAAACAAATTCACTATTTGATGGAAAGGCCATAAAATATAGCCATAAAATGGTAAATTCCGCCAGTGTCTACCCGCTCAACTGCAAGCGGACAGAAGAGAAATATATTTATGAACCAAAATTATCTATCTGTGGCAACACAATTCGTTTCCGTTTAAATATAATATACGCTTTAAAACAGAAAGTAAAACGCCAATATCTTTTGAAATTTGGAAATGGTGCGCTTCCAGAGAATGTGATTAGTGAAATCGAACTGCCGATAAATAAACTTTCAATTGTGATTTTATCGATTCTTGAAAATTGTTTATACGAACAAAATTATGAAGAAATAAGGAATGAATCTATATAAGGGATGAATATCTCGTAAAGCTTTTGTTTGAAAAGATTCAATCACACTAAAAAAGGAAGCATTTGTTTCGAACATTGTATTTTTAGTATTTACAAAGTAATCTTTGTCATCATTTATTACTATAATGTTTCTATTTACATGTATCTGTATTGATATAAAATCAATATATACATCATTCTGATATGTATACTATGTAACCCTTTTCCCAGATACAAATAATAATTTAAATACGTGTGCGTGCCCGCCCATAAATATTAAAAAAAAAAGAGCGACAGATATAAAAAGGATTAACGACAAATTGATAACATAATTAAACAATTTATTATATACAAATAAATGATTGTTCATAGTAGAACATAAGGCATATTAATTAGTTTTGCCAATTTTTACCAAAATAGTAAATTATTCACCTTTTCATTAATATAAACTAATACAATGAAATCTCAAAACTTCTAACAAAGAGAATTCATTTCAGAAAAGTTAAATATCGAAAAGTTATTTTTTTTACATAAAATTTCTAATCTATTTTAATAAACACTCTAAAACGTGTATGTATGGCAAAAGAAAACTATTATATGTACGTCACTTTCATAACAATGGCAATAAATTCTTTAAAGAGTGAATTATAATTATTATAATAGTATTTTTGGCATCAATGAAATTGAAATCCAATTAGAAAAACAAATTAAATACATGATATAGCCTAACAGTAAAAAATATTGCTTTAATTTAATGAATGTAAAAAAGAACCTGCACAGAAATTTAAAAAGAAATCATAATTCACAACATTAAGAAAACATCATACATTTAATTTAAGGAAATAAATCTTTTGAAGGAAATTTAATTATGTGGTTCTGAGAATTCATAATGTTTATTGAAGTGAAACATAAAATTTATTTTTCTATTTAGATTGGTTCAGTTAAAGAAATTTTTAAAATCATTATTTTGTTTTGTTCTAGCGTTAAAGTTTTTATTTTTCATTTTAAGATAAGGTTTTATGTGGTGAATTTTTCGTCTGTTTAACTTGCATTAAAATAATTCAGGAAAAAATCATTTACTTTCCAAGCAGCCAATATGTAAACGAAGAAAACACATTTTAGTGTAAATAAATTTAATTGAATTATTTAAAGCAAAGTTTAAAACATCTTCTGTCTATATATATATATATATATATATATATATATATATTATTACACATACATATTTTTTTATTATTATTATTCAGAAAACACAGAGAATGAAAATTATTATCATTAAAACAGAATAAACTATCCAAAAGCAAAATAAATAAAGATTATTTAATTATTAAATTTGGCATATCATAACCCAGTTAAGCATTAATTGTACTCGTAACACGAACATTCACTATTTTATGGATAGGTACGTATTGTTTTAATTTTAACAGAAAATACTGCTTTAGCATTTTAATATTTCTAAAATTTTATTAGAAAATGAAGCAGACGAATAGCTAGAACTTACTTTAAACATATATTTATAGTTTCAAGTTTTCTTTATTTATATTTTACTTTTCTGTAACTTATAGTATAATTTTTACACGATTTTGGACATAAAAAATAAACTGTTGTTTTACAATAAGGAAATAGGTTGTAACATGATCAAGGCATTTTAACAAACGTTTAATTTGATTTATGTATCGCAACTTTCTCAGCAAGGGGAGTGAATAGTTTTCGAACATGATGCGGATAAGATGGAATAGCAACATGTAATTATCGAGTTCAATCACATATAATATTATTTTGCATAATAACTAAAGATTTAATGTATAAGTAATTGTTAATCAGCTGAATACATTAAATAAAAGAATCGAATATGTGGTTTCTGCAGATTTATGTTCAGGATACAAAGAACAGTTTGTTCACGCATTCTCATCACTGATGGAAAATTTAATAAAATTGTTCATTGCTAAAGTTTGTATTTAGTTATCCCTTATGTATATAGTAAGTAATACATTCACAGGAGACAGTTTTCTCCGATAAAGCACGAGGCGTGCTCCTCCTCCGATCAGTGGTTGATCTCTCAGTTAAGTATCTCCGGATGGAAATTCTCATCTCTCTTACTCTCTTTGTGTAGTATTTCTTTACGTTTCGATTATGGAGTGTTTCTCCTTCCACTCTTAAACGAGACAAATCCAACTATGCCGCTGCTGTTGATGGTTGTTAATCTCCTCTTTCTCTTTCCTCTTTTACTGAAGGAAAGGGGGGTGGTTGATACGTCGAATAGCCTTTCGTTTCTATTCCGTCATCTTAAAATCTGTTTCTCATTCGATGTGAGAACTCGTCTGTGAAAGCCTTCGTTTTTTAATGATCAACTCTGTTGGTGGTCCTGATCATTCATAAAGGCGTTACTGAAACGTATCTATAACTCTAACTGTATCACTCGTTGGCTTTCAATGACTGGCCGTAGAAACCTTCTAAGAGCTAGGTGTTAGAAAATGTTCTAGAAACCTCGAATCGTTACAGGAGCAATTTCTTTGGCTTTTCTAATCACGAAGAGAGATTTTTAGCAATATCGCATGACGCACTTTTGGAAGAATCAAAATAAGTAATAGATTTTATAGAAAAAAAGTCCTTCCGGCCTGTACCGGGAGGAAAAGGTAGCTTTCCTATATCTTCGTTTTAAAATTTTAGCTAATGTTACACGAAAACAGCAACTTAAAATGCAAATAAAACGTTTACAAAAGATTCGTTAATACTGAATTTGAATAAGAAATTCGCCAAATTATTGAGCAATAGCCAAATTGGCTTCATTTATGAAGACTTATTTTGGTCGCCAAATTTGGCGATATTTCGCCAAATGTCGCCAAGTTTGGCGAGAATTTGGCGCTAACGGATATGAATATATAGTTTTATGCGTTTGATTGGGAAAATTATTACAACAACTAGCCGCCACAGGCGACCAGTTTGGTCGCCCTTAAATGTATGTTAAGCATTGTAACAAATTATTTTTATTCATAATTTATTTTTTTCCTTAATCCTTCGCCAAACCGGAAAAATCTAATAGACAAATCAA
Organism: Maratus michaelseni; assembly: GCA_963931845.1. NCBI lineage: Eukaryota > Metazoa > Arthropoda > Arachnida > Araneae > Salticidae > Maratus > Maratus michaelseni. The sequence goes on along the minus strand of OZ007593.1, from coordinate 299,849,452 downwards.
GAACTTTTGCGATCGTGGTAGCATTTCGCATATTTTTTGTTGTTATGTATTTCATCTTTCTTGACAAAAACCGCTTAACCCACTTTATAATAAATTAATCATTGTGTGTGTGTTTTTAATATAAAATAAACTATTTCATAATAAAATAAAAGTATATGCTGTTTTAGTAATCTCTAATAGGTACCTGAAAATGGGATTTTCTCGCCAAAATGGCGCAAAACAAAAATTCCGCCAACCCTGGTGCGTCCGTGACAGCTGTTCCAATTTAAAATACATGACGTTCACGTTTTTCTTTAAAATAGAAAATAGATAAATAAGAAATATTATCATAAATCAAACCATTTGATTTCAAAATTAAAATATCGTTTCTAATTAATACACACGAAAAATAAAAGCTGACAATTTGTTTCGAAATTTGATCCATTAAATATTATTACATGAGTTCAACCACGGAGTTCAACTTACATCAAGAAAAGATCCGAAGGAAGTTGAGTTGTATGGAACAGAATTATGGTAAACTTTGACTGTCTCACTGGTGCTGATTATTTTTTTTTACACCAGGCAGCGGTCCAAAAATTCATGGTTTAATATTTTAAACGTTCACAACGAATGAATCTTTTTTTTTGTTGTTGTTTACTTTCATGGATAGAGAATTTGAACAGCGAACCTAATTGAAACTGAAGTTATTGCAGAATGTATACATAATTGAACGTAAGTCATCTCTCAAATATTAATTTATTTTGAACGATCTTTCTAAAAATGTAACTTTTATGCAGTTTTATTAGAAAAAATAATTTTGAATAAAAATGGCTGCCTGGCATATGAAAAAGTGAAGCGGCATCCCGGAACTGTTGAGGACGGTCACATGACATACGGTTTTATTATATAGATGAAAATTTTTGTAATGTGCTGTCTTGTTTCAAAATGTCAGCCACCCTAGAATTTCAAACTGCTCTATCTCAGCCGTTTTTTAAGATAGAGGTAAAACAAAAAATGCTCTGGAATCCTCGTTTCAAGACCTAACACTGAATAAAAAATTTGAATTTTTTAACTTTTTTGTACATTTATTTTAGTTTTAAATTTTTAATTGGCCGCCATCTTGAAACCAAATGGCGGACCAAGCTGGCCAACGAACTCGGTCGAGACATTGGTGAGCTTAATACGCACAATTAGTTTCATCAAAATTGATTTATAAATACGAGCGTTATCGTATGACATAGGTCAGATATATATATATATATATATATATATATATATATATATATATATATATATATATATATATATATATATATATATATATATATATATATATATATATATATATATATATATATGGATATATATATATATGGATATATATATATATATATATATATATATATATATATATATATATATGGATATATATATATATATATATATATATATATATATATATATATATATATATATGGATATATATATATATGGATATATATATATATATATATATATATAAATCAACATTTGAACGGAGGGTGGTTTTGGGGTCTGGGGGTCATGATCGGTGAAAATATATCGAAATTTTCCGGAACTGCTTTCCTCCGAACGGCTGCAATAGGTAGCTTTATACTTTTTTGTATTGAAATCTACCTAAAACTGATGTGCATTAGTGTGTGTGTTCTTTAGCACAATAAGTATGTATATAGATAGATTGATTGATTGATAGACAAATAGATAGTAACATATGACAAAAATTATTTTAATTTTAATTAACGTTATTCCCGAATTCCAATATTACGTTTGTCTTTTGATTTTAACATTTACTATTACTGCTACAGAACGTGTACGTCCTATTATCAACAACAAACCATTAAAATGTTGAGAAAATGAACTCTTTAACATTTATTGCATGAATTTAAAAATCATAAATTATTTCATTAAAAAAATAAAACAAAGATATGTTCACCTCTATTCTATGTAGGAAAACTAGTATATTATCTGAAATTAAGAAAGGGTACACCGAGTAATACAAGCAAGGTCATATTATTCTACTTTGGTCATAAAACTGAACTAATATAATTTGATTTTTCACTTTCATTCATTAACAAAATTAATAAAATGTCATGCTTATTTTCAAGACAGCTTGATTTACTAACTGATATGCATTGCTAATTTTATTTCTGCAACTTGATGATTAAAGCAAAATGTGTAAAGTTTAATTTATTATTTTCACTTTCAGAAAGAAGTCTAAAAGTGGCCCTGACAATCTCTAACTGTAATAAAGATGGAAGTTTGTGTATCTGTGTGTGTGTTCTGAAAAGATCGCTGCAAGCAGAGCTAAGAAATTTGGTCAGAAGGTTCCTCTATGTATATAGTTTTGCACCTCGAAGCCCGATTTTGGAATTTTTGAACATATTTGTTTTTAATTTAATGCAAGTTTTAGTGGTTTCTTACTTTTCGCTGTGATTTTTCCACGATAGTAACAGGAATCCAGTTCAAAACTTTTAGCCCAATATAGTAAATTTTGTCTTCTTGTCAATAAAGTTTAAGCGGAATTCGTACAATTTTTTTTCATTGTTTTCGAATTGTTTTCTTTGACACTAACAAATTTGTACAGAATACTTGATTGGTTCGTTGGTTGTTACATTTCGGCTTCAGTTATGCTCAGAATCGTTATTTGTTTTTCTCTTTTTAGCTTGCAGAGAGTTAATAATTCTTTACAGATAAAAAGAAACATGATTTTAAAAGGAAAAGGAGGGTTATTATTTATCCCGATTTGAATTTTTTAATTCGATTTCAATATTATGCGTTTTTTAACGGTTATTTTTTTATGTTTTGCAGCGTTTTGTTTTTTCAATGGCGTCACAAATCGCCTATTGGAAGTCAAGCACCGTTGAAGGTCAATTGTGATTGGTAGCTGAGAGGATTGTCGGCATAGCTGGAAGTCAAACGGACAATTGTGATCGGCAGATGAAAAGCTCATCAGCTGATTGCAATTTGAACAGCGATTTGTGAATTTTTCGCGATTTGTTTTATGAGATTTTTAGAATTTTTTCAGGTACGTGACGTCATTGATTCATTTTATTTCAGAAATAGTCAACGATAAATTACTGTATTTGTATGTGAAAAAAAATCCTTTTGTTTTTGTTTTAAAAGTCAATGATAATTCACAATTTTTTAAGGTCGTTGGTTTAATTATGTTGGGGGGACGGGGTTCGGTTATAATTAAATTATCGCGTTAATGCTCTGATCGAAACTCCCTCCTGCCCTGCCTCCAAAATCAGAAATTTTTAATATTAGTCCGATTCAAACGAACAGTTTCTAACATATTTCTTAGTTTCCCCAGGTACTAAATAAACTTCGATATCATATTTTGAGGCCTTGGTTACCACTATTTATGATTATTTATATTAATCTCCAGGGAGGCTGATTTATTTTCTCGTGTTGTATGGGTCAATTTCCAACGGGAATTGGTTCACTCAACGTAATATGAACTAATTAATGTATAGCTAACTAATTAAGACTTAGATTTGACATCCCTGGTGGTGGAAAGTGGAACTAACAGAACTTTACGCGTGCACAGCATGTTTTCTACACGGAGCCATAAGAAGCGGGGACGAGTGCCGGATTTTCGTTTGGAAAGAGGTTTACATAGGACTGAATTCTCCACGTGGTGGTGGAAACTAGAACTGAAATAATTGCAGCATGTGCGCAGCACGTCTGCTATACACGATACCGTAGGCAGCTGGGATACGTGTCGGAAATTTGTTTAGCACAGAATGAACCCTCTGGCGCTGGAACTAAAAGATTTTCCTGTGCGTGTGCCAAAAATGGCTATTTTTATTAAAACGGCAAAAAGAGTTACCAATTTTATAATCCCAGACAACGAAATATTCTCATTTTCACTCCTACTCGGGTATTAAAAAAAGTATTGGAGGTACTGATTCGAAACTCACAGTCAGTACGTAGTTCGTTTTTCTCCTTCCGAAAAATGCAAATTTTGTGAATGTCCGACGGTGACTTTTTAATAAAAATGGACCGAAAACTGACCCGCTTTGAATAAAATAATCTAGACATTTGAGCGGTGGTATTGAATTTACTTCCGCGCTTTGGGGGTCCATCTCTCTATGTAATTTCTCTGTATTTAATTTTCAGTGGAATCGTGCAGCGATTTTTAGATTGATATCGAATTTCATATTATTTTTTATGGTAGCGAGCAACGCCGGACGGATCAGCTAGTAAAGACTAAGTCTCATTGTATTAGATGTAGGCATAATATAAAACTAGTATTCATAGTTTTATGATCAGGAAAAAAAATTATAAAGTCTAATGAGATTGTATCATTATGTGGATTAAATCTGTTGTTTATTTCTCGAGTAAGAATAATATTAAATGAAAGACATATTTTAATAACATATGTATGTAGATATTATTATGTTATTTACACCAATAATTCAACAAGTTTAAAAAAACTACATATTTAACTTTTAAAAAAAAGTAACAGCTGTAATAATTTCGAATGATGTTTCAATCACATTGGGGAATTTTAGAAATTATTAAGCACATTTTATAAAAAAATTAAGGTCAAACACCAATTCTCTTATCGATAATGAATACCAGTCAATTAGTCTATAATTAATTTTGAAAAAAAATCATAAATGTTTTGTTGTTCATAATTTTCATCTTAGTAATACTGATAACGAAATGTGTGACTATCAAAAAACTGTAACAAGAAAACTAATCACTTTCTTATCTTATTAATCCTATGAATGAATAAAGCTTATAGGAGTCTTAATTACCTTTTATGTGGCTTTAAGAATCGCCAACAAACTTCTTTGTAGTTAATGGGAATAAAAACCTTCTTACAATCTTATGGAAGTAAATAAGAAATTGCGCATTATACAATATTAACATTAAGTATGAAAAAAAGTTTTCAATAATATATAAAACAATATTTATTTATCTTTAGAAAAACTGCTACTTTCTATTTGTATAATAAGGTAAAAGTAGCGGACATATAATTTTTTTTTCATCAGGTGCTGTAATTAATTTATATTCTTTATATATTTATTGATACAAGAAAAAAAGCATTAGATATAGTTTTATTAATGTATCACTAAAATATTAATTGAACAATAAAAGGAAGAAATACGTTTTAAATATGAAACCATTTTGCTGGCATATAAACCGTCTTAAAATTTTTCCTGGTGATTTACTTTGCGCAACAGCGTAATTTCAGCAAAATGAACATTTGAAAGGCTACTAACTCAACAATTGCTTTATGTATAAAAATTAATTCGCCATATTATTAATGTACACAATAGATTGCATTTATTATTTAAATTTCATTTTATTTTATTAATAATAAGTGTTTTTTTTAAATATTTTTATATGTTTCCTATTGAATTATAATGTTAAACAACAACAACAAAAAATATATTTTAGTCATACTTACACATAGTATGAATAATAGATTGGACAGGTATGTGGCCTGTTTATTTATTACTAGAGCAAAAGTCACTTAAGACACAGAGACGGAGGGTCAAGGGGTAAAATGGTGTACTGAGTCTCAGACGTCCAATCTCTTTCCAATCACAGTCCAGGGCACGCGGAATCGTTACCATGCGACTAAGTAGCCGTCCAAAATTTTCGAGAGACTCAGAATTATGGGGGGGGGGGAGCTAATGCTGGATTATCCCAAAAATACAATATAGACACATAGAGAATCTGGAGGCATGACAGTTCCTCCGTCAAGTCGAAAAAGCGCAGCCGTAAGCATACCTTTCTGGAAGCAACTCCGAGCACATTTGTCCCCCCATACTTTTGCACTGATGTTTCTCAAATACCTGAAACTTCGTTTATCTAGAGTATGTGGCACACAGGACCAAAATTTAAAATTTCGTGTTTCTGTCTTTTCTAGTTCAGACGATATATGAACAGAAAGTTTCAATCTTTTGTCACTTACTCACTCACTCACTCACCCGTCATAGAAAAGATAAGGTAGATCCCGTAGTCCTAGAAACTTGAAATATGGAATAAAGGTAATGTTTAGGATACAAAGAAAGGAAAAATTAAAAAAAAAATCTGGAAAATTCGAAAAAAAAAACATTTGAAAATTGCAAAAATTCAAACAAAATTGAAAATGGAAAATAATTCGATTTTGTAGTCTTAGAATCTTAAAATTTGGTATGAAGGTGGTGTTTAAGATGCAGAAAAAGAAATAATTAAAAACATAATAAAAATTGAAAAGAAAAGTAAAAATCGGAAATTTGAAAATAATTTGATAATGAGTGGTAGAAACTTGAAGTCTGGAAAAAAGGTAGTATTTGGGATACAAAAAAAGAAATAAATAATTAAAAACAAAAAAAATTCCAAAAAGTTCGTAAAAAAAAATTGAAAATTCGAAAAAATCTTAAACAATTGAGAAACAATGAAAAAAATTCGATATCTTGGCTATAGAAACTTAAAATTCTGCGTAAAGGTAGTGTTAAGGATTTAGAATAAGAAAAATTAAAAAGACAATAAAATTCGAAAATAAAATCAGAAAATAACAAATAGCTAAATATATTGAAAAATTTAAAATAATTCGATTTTGTAGCTCTAGATACTTGAAATTTGGAATAAAGATAGTATTTAGGATACAAAATAAGAAAAAAAAATAAAAAATACGGAAAATTCAAAAAACAGAATCCAAACATCAAAAATTTTGAAAAAAAATCAAAAAAAGTTTGATTTGTTGGAAGTTTCCTGAATTTTTAAATTTGCATTTTTTTAAAATTCCAAACAGTACTTTTATACAAAATTACAAGTATCTAGGCCTGCGAGTAATACGGTAGCACTTTTCTTGGAAACAATTGAGAGTACTTTTGACTGATAATCCCTTCATAACTTATTGCTTGCTTAGGAACTTAGAAATTACTTTTATCTGGAGGCCTTTGCAAACGGAACTAAAGCTCCAAATTTTTGATTACCTCCAAATAATAAGGAAAGGGCTTAGCGAAAATCAGTGGATGATGTCCAAAAAGAGCCCAATGTCAAGAAAAGGAGGATTGTTTAAAAAAATAAGTGAAATCCCATGAAATACGTCATATGTAAAAAATTTAGCCAAGTCTCGTGATCCTTTTACCAAAAAAAGTTCTGAGATCGTGTAAAGCAAAGTTTATCTTTTTTATTAACTCTGAAATTTTCATCCACAATTCCTGCCTGGTCTCTAGATCTTTAGTTACAGATTATTTTGTGACTTGGCAATCACGCAGCATAAGGAAGTCATTACACTTTACTATGGGTGCTATGGGATGCGTTGGGATTATTTTATTAAACCTATTATGAATATGAGGGATGAAAGCATAAAGGAAGGATGTCTTGTGTGGATCTCTTTCTAAAAAGGGTTGTTTGGCACGGATTCAGGTTACATTGGAAGAAAACAACCCAAAACTATGGACACCCAGCTCAATCGTAGAAAAGTTTCGCAGACTGGAAAGTCCAAGCTACAAATCCAGATATCTTCATTGCTCACATAAATGCTATTTCATACAATATTCTTTTAACTCGATTTTAATAAATTCGATTATTAAAATGTAAGCAACAGCCATCCCATTCTCTTGCTGCGTAGTTGCTAAATCAAAAAATAATCTTTAAATAAAGATCTAGAGACTAGGAGGGATTTGTGAATGAAAATTTCAGAGTTGAAAAAAGAGATAATCTTGGCTTTACACGATCTCAGAACTTTTTACGGTAAAATGATCACGAGACTTGGCTGCATTTTTTACATCTGACGTCTTTGATGTGATTTAATATACATTCATTTCAGAGCATTCAGTGCTGCGACATACTGTCTTATTATTTCCTTCGAGATATTAGTCTTACGCTATTCTTCACAAGGAAGAAAGTTCAAAATTAAATCATGTTCTGAGATTTTACAGAGTTGTTCTTCTGTCCAATGACATACTTACGTTTTCATCGCATAGGGTCTCTAGTTCAGAGATGACTCTCGGACTAGTTTGTAATGTAATTGGAGAAGCAGACAGTATGCCAGTTGCCTCATAATTTATTATATCAGAAATTGATATATTTAGGTAATCTAGCAGATAGTATTTAAGTTTGACCGTAGGATCCGCAACTAAATATTTTTTTATTGCATGTGCATTTAAAGAAAAAAAAAATTCTATATCCGTAAGGACATATACTAGAGACGGCTGAAACACCGCGTTTCACTTCGAAGTCAAGAGTGTTTAAGTTATTTTTTTATAGTTCAAGTTTTATCATTTGTCCAGCATTAGGTCGCAGTACTGAGTGTGGAGCTAGAATCATTAAATAATTATATAAATCTTAGTAAAAATATAATATTTTCATAAATTTAAATTGTTATTAGTAAATCAACATAGATTTACTATTATGAAATTAACATGTTTTGATTTAATTATGAATTTATATGTAAAGAATTCCAACTGGGAATTACTTAATTTTATCAAAAGTTGGCATCTAAAGATACCAGTCTTACACGACCATGTTGTTCAATTGAGTTATTTTTTATAAATTATTTTCTGTAATAAGTAATATCTGAAAATAAATCTTACTTTTTATTGTGTTAAATTTTCTTTTTAATCATGTGACACATTTAGGTTCTGGTTACTGTAGTTTTTGAGTTAATGAAATGTAATTGGGGTTTGTTTAATTCATTAGGTAACCATTTAAATCGGGGATAACTGTGTAACTACACCACGCGAAATTTCTGTACTAAAATTATTATTTAAAAATTTTATAATGTAAGAATACACTTTTAATTCTGGCCAAAATCTTGACGATCAAGAATTTATTTATTGGCTGCCTAAATTAATCTCTAAGGTCAAATTGTGACCTCTAGATGTCTGAGAGTGACTTTATTAAAATCGTAATCAAGTTAAGAGTCTGCTTAGATATTTCCATTACATTTTCTCACTTAACATAATATCAAATGACGTCACAATTAATTATGGGCGATTCTGGAAAAAACGAAAACCGATAACATCTACATAGTATTAAACATTACCGATCCCAATAAGAATTGATTACCAAATTCGAATATCGATGTTCTAGAATCGATTCTCACACAGAGAGCTTACAAAGTGTAAGTCCTAAACTTATCGATCAGTTGGCAGGAAATTTGATCGTGAATCGTGATATCGTATTTCTGGTTTTGCGTCGGGTTCTGGTGGAAATATGATGAGTTGCAGGTCGAAAATTATTTTGTCGAGTTTGGATCGATAAAATTTATTTTGTCTTGTTTAGGTCGGTTTGCGGATTGACTTAAAATGAAATTTTGGAGTTCGTGTTGGATTAAGCCCCACCAGTATAGGACCCTAGTCTCTACGGAGGGGAAAAAGACAAACTTGAGAGGTACAACTTAACTAGCGAGAAGCCTGAATAACATGGCTCTATAGCGAGTATGGGATGTTTAAACTGTAAAACAGTTGAGACTTTTTATTATTGTTTATATATAGTTGTCAGCTAGAGTTCCGAAGATAAGTTGGTAGTTGTATTTAGTTGGTAACCAAATAATTTGGGAAGAATGTAAAAAAAGTTCCCGTTCAAATCGAACCATAATTAAGGAGATATGATTTGGGGGGAGGGTGGAGAGGAAGGAGGAGACAAGCTTGGGAGATACATCTTAACTAACGAGAACCATGCGTAACGCGGCTCTGAAGATTATGCTTTATAATTGCATAAAAATAGGACTTCCTTTCATTCCGAGTTGCGGAGCAGATTCTGATTAAAACATTTCATATTGTGGATCGGATTCGGGTTGAAATATGTCAGGTTGCGGGTCGCAAATTATTTTGTCAAGTTTGGGTCAATAAAATGCATTTTGCCGGGTTCCGATCGGGTTGCAAAATTCATTTTGCAACCCGCACATGCACTTCAAAATGAATTTTGGCGTTCGGGTCGGGTTAAACTCCGTCAATACAGAACTCTAATTTCTAAGGAGTTGGATAAGACAAACTTGAGAGATACAACTTAAGCAGCAAGAACTCTGAGTAATATGACTCTAAGGCAGGGATACAGTGTCTAAACCAGCCGTTCTCAACCTTTTTTTCTCGCGGGCCGCAAACATGTATTTGCGACGTTAAGCGGGCCGCAACACACTAATAATGTAAAAAAAATACAGATTTCTACTGCACATGCCACAAGTATTGGTGTTTTGAAATAGTGGTATAAATATTTTTTTTCTTTGACAAATATTTAATTCTAATAAGCCTTATTAGCGATATGAGAAATATAAAACTTAACACTACAACAATGCAACAATTTCAAATTATCAAAAAATAAATAAATAAATAAATAAATAAGGATTTGTTTTCTAATACTCGTATATCAGTTTTGTCTCAACTTTTTTTTTTTTTTTTTTTTTTTTTTTTTTTATTATTATTATTCAGGATTAAGAAATCTATACACTACTATAGCACAAGTAAAACTACATGTAAAAAGAATTTTTATTAAGGAAACGTCATTTAAGATGTATTAAAGTAATTTTAAATTAGTAATTATAAATAACAGGAAATTGTCTTCTCATGAAAAAATATAAAAAAGCAGTGAAAATATTAAAAAGTTTTACACACATCTCAATTAATTTTATAAATAGGAATTAATGATTATGTGTCTCGGGCAGCAGGTTTAGTATGGCTGGTCTAAACTGTAAAAAAAAGTCGAAAATTATTATTATTGTATATCAGTTGTGTTCACCAAGTGTTGCAGAAGTAATAACAATGTTTAATTGGTAATAAATGACTTGGTAAGAATGTGAAAAAAATGTCCCTTTCAAATTTAAACATAATTAAGAATGTTGTCATATGGGGGAAGGGGAAGGGACGAACTTTAAAAATACAACTTATTAAGCTAGTAAACCGAATAACTAGGCTGTAAATAAAAATATAACAATTTAACTTGGAAAGAAAATGGCCCTGATACGAAATTTGACAGCAGCTCTGCCTCAAAAATAGGTCCAGAAAGATCGACCGAAACGAGACATGGCTGCTAACTGGGATAGATCGATCATATCAATCATCTACAATGATTTTAGTGGTTATCTACAAGGATTGTTTGAAAGAAAAGGTAAAATGCTATTACCACCCGTATCGAGGTATCGATTCAATGGTAGTGACAATTTGAATTAAAAAAAGATCGATTCTTCCGGAATCGATGTTGTCTCAAAACGATATTGTCTTAATCGGCCGCAATGCAGATCTGGTTGTAAATAATCTTATTGAAAGGATCTCTAGTATACATTTATTCTTTACTCAATATCTCGAGTTCTATGGACCATTCCTCTTAAAGTGTTTCCTGCCAATAACACCAACATTTTATTTCTAGTTTTAACTTTTCTTCTCTGTTCAATATCTCGAGTTCTATGGGTTCGATCCTCACATAACTTGGATCATTCGTCTTGGTTTATTTCCCACTAATATCACCAACATTTTATTTCTCGTTCTTTTCGCTAGGGATTCTGTAATTCACTGTATTTTTTTCTGTATCGTGTACATTTCTTCTCCATTCCATATCTCTAATTATATGGTTCCGATCCTCACACAAATTGGTCCATTCGTCTTGGTCTGTTTCCCACCAAAATCACCAACATTTTATTTCTGGTTCCTTCCGCTATGGGTGCTGTAAATCTATGTAATGTGTGCTGCATAGTGTACTTCTCTCCTTTTCGATATCGCAACATCTATCGGTCCAATCCTCAGACAAATTGGACCATTCACCTTTATTTCGCGAATGCCATCTCCAGTTATGTTCTTGTTCTCACCAACAGGGGCGCTGCAATTTCTTGTATTGTGTTCTGGATTGTGTACATTTCTCTTTTATTCGATATCTGAAGTTCTATGGATCCGATCTTCAAACAATTTCCAGAATTCATTTTGGTACGCCCCTTCCCCTACCATTTTAGTTCTGGTTCTCTACGCAAGGAGGTGCTTCAGTTTCCTGTATTGAATTTTATATTGTCTTGAGCTTCCATTTTTGACTGGTGTTTGGTGAATAAAGCTTTGCTTGAGTTTTTTTTTTTTTTTTTTTTTTTTTTTTTTTTTCCATTTGTTCTTCTTGAAACCTTTAAGAATAACAATTTTTTGACTAGAGACATTGCAAAAAAAGTATCAATATAATTAAATTGGCCATAGTATCGATACAATCGAGTCGGCCTTTTTATCGATTAAATCGATAAAACACATCGCCGTCGCTCATCAATAGTCACAATGTTTTTCATATCAAACTTTCAAATCTATTGATTAATATATTTGCCCATATATAAAATAACGTGATTCAGTTTGTTTATCGCAGTGTAATTAACACAAAATCATTTAAATTTAAAAAATTGCTTTTTCTCAAAAATACTGAAGTTTTTGATGTTTTCTAATGGTTTTGTTGCAAAGAAATTTTGGACAATATTGTAATAATAAAATGAAAACTCCGAAAAAAACTGCGGAATCAGACTTTAAAATTATAAATCTGGATTACGTACTGTTTTTTTTCCTGCAAAATCACACAACCCATACGCCATTGAAAACTATCATCGTATTTCGTTTTTACATTAATGTTAATTTAATTGTTTTTTTGTTAATTAGAATATATCTTCATTTTATAGAATTAAATGAAAATAAATTAATAACGAAAAAATTTATTTGTATTATGAACCGTCTGCATACAATTTAACATGTATCCATGACATATATTCGTTTTTATTTCCGTTCGTCATACACGTTCTCCCAAATTTGGGAAATTATTAATGATTTCAAGAGTAAACGGCAATTGCTGTTGATGCTACTGGCATATTACATTTTCGACATAGTATAAGATGAATTTATATCTAAGAAGTTTTCAGATATCGGAATGTACAAAATAATTCGAATATATTATAGTCTTTGTTGATAAACGTTTGAAGTCTATTAAATAACGATTTTTCTCTTCGAAAAAAATATATTTCACATTACTCAGCTGCAGCAAACATATTGACTTTAGAAAATTGCATGTAAAGCATTTAAGCTTCCATTGAAAGGTCTCAAAAATAAAACTTACGAGCATATTATGAAAATTTTACAATCTACATTAAATGATTAATAGAAGGTTATATTAATACCATTAAACTTTTGGAAAGTTAAAGAAATTGAGGTGCATTATTGGAATATACTACGACATATTCTCTATAGGAAAAAATCTTTTCAGCTTTCGACTTTTATTTACATAGGGAATTCAAAGCATTAGTTAGCTTTATTTTTAAATTATTTTTTTTTTTGCTTATGTCATACTATTTCGATGCTAACGAAGCGTAATATATTATTTAAGTTTACTGCAAACATTTTTCTACGCTGAAAATAGTGTGTAAAACACTTATAATTATTTTACATACCAAATCGTCTAACAAGCCAGGTCTCCTTAAAGCGCATACTCAGAAAATTTTGAAAAAAATGCTGATGAAGCTACTCATGTATGCCGTGAAATTTAGCTGCGGAATTCCAGTAGAAAAACTGCAAAGAAATAAAATACTTTCCAGTATTTGGCGCAAAAAGACGCGATTTGGCTAGCAACATATTTTCCTCGCCAACCACAAACGATTTTAATGCATTTTAAAATTGCTTGTAAAATGATCATTCGAATGCGCAATACTTAATGAATTTAAACTTAAACGGTGAAAGTTTGTTATATTTTGGATAATTTTTGGATTTTCAACAATGCTTTTTTAAATTTCCAAATATGTCTATGAGATTTTTATAAAAGTTAAAAGGGTAAAATTTTCATAAAAAAAAATTATACGAAGGGGTTAACTCTATCACTATGTCCTATCGCAACATGCCCTGTTGTTGACCAGGACAAATATGCTATCTATTTCTCAAATAATAATTTAAAAAAAAAGTACCACTTATATTCGTACAGTTTAATTTTTATCGTGTGTAACAAATATTATGATATGAGATGTCACCGGCTGAAACTACTCAATGAGTGATAGATTTTTTGACAACTTGTTGAAAGAGCTTGGGGTCCGCGTGGACCCCAAGACATAGTGATATGGTTAATTCTAGGGCTCATGATACCATACCCTCTTGTTCAGAATCGTTTGCATTTTGCGTTCAACATTTTCAATTCTCTGTACGTTTGCAGTAATATTAATTTAAAATATTCTTTAAATCAGATTAAATAAATCCTTCACGTTTTTTATCTATTTATTAGTGACTGCATGAAATTTTTCTATTGTTTTATCCCCCATTCCACGATTTTTACTAATTTACACGGCTTCACCGGTTATATAAGTAATTTTTAAATGTATTTTAAAAAGAAAAGCCCGATGACAAACGCATTCGTTATACATTTACCTATCGAAGAATTCGTTGTTTTCATAGCAACAATAATTTTTCCTTGAATTGACAATGTTCAGAATTGGATTTGTTTATGAGCTTGAAACAATTTCAATCAATTTAAATTTTATTTTAAATCGTAAATTACGATCTTTAAATTTCATTATATATACATACAAATGTGCACACAAAATTATAGTTATAAAACTTTGTTTATTATGTAAGTTAAACTTAACTAAACAAGTTCAGCATGAAAAAGTTTTTCCTTAAAGCAGGGATGCAAAAATCTAGGCGCCAAAGGACAAATTCCCACCACTAAATTTTATCACTAGTCTTTGTCAAATTTTATTAGTATACTTCGCCTAAATTTTATGAGTATTCTTATTAAGAGAAAAATACTAAAAATTTAGTGGTGGTAATTGTGTATTTGGTATTAAACCGTATTTCTTTAAATTTTATTCTGTCGCCAACCAGTGATAAATCGCCAAATAAACGAAATTTTAATAATTGTTTACGGACGTTATATCGAGGTTCCGCAGAAATTTGTTATAGACGTATATATTCTAATGAGAACATTCTGTAATTTTTTCAAAATTTTCTGAGTATGCGCTTATGGAGACCTTCCTTGTAAAGTACACACCAAATCGTTTGAAAATTGATCATCTATGTGAACTTTTAATTCCATTTGCATTCAAATTGAAGTAAATTTTATTGCAATATTATATGTGTCTATTTGGATATAATATATATGAATATATAATATACTCTTTATATAAGTATTAATTTTTTTAAATGCTTTCCACCATAACTACAGTTTGTTATACAGTATGATGTGCATTTAAAGTGTACATGGACTGTATTTGCACAGTACAAAACAGAAAACGCATTGATATATATGAGAAGAAATTATTTGCCAGAGATTTTGCATGGTCATTTATGTAAAATTAGTGTAATATATTTTTCAACATATTTGGAGATAAATGTGTCTATTAACTTGATGATTTGCTGAATTTGGCGATAAATGTTATTGAGAAATCAAATTTGAAAAAAAAAAAAACAGATATTTGAAATAAAAAAATATGGCGTTTAGATGATGAATGATCAATATTAAAGAAAATTATCTACGGAGAAGTAATTAGAGATAACTGTAATATAAAAGATTTACCTCAGTGTTAAGATTTTTAAATAGAAAGTCATATAATATGACAATTTAGTTTAACGAATTTAAAAGAGCTTCTGTACAATTAAAAAATATATAATCACAATTCCATAAATTTACAGCATTTGTTTATATATTTTTTCTTTGACGAAGATTCATTAATAACGTCGAATCTAATTCATAGTATAGAACTATATAAAGTAACAGCTTTTTCATATTCTTTGCTGTACGGGTATAAAACAAACAGAAAAAACTATTTTACAAAATATTTAATGCTATTTTGTTTGATAAAATATTCAAATAAAATAAAAAAAATCTTTCACACTGTTTAATTTCCTTTGAAATTATTTATTCCATCTAGCATTATATCAATAAACTATCTGAATATTTGACAAAAGGTATTTACATTGCATATAAAATGAATAATAAAAGAAACAAAAAGAGTTTTTGGCAAATAAAAGAACAAATATTTTGAATTTTAAACAGAAAAAAAATCATCGAGTACTTAATTCAACAATATAATAAATATGTATTTAATGAATTCACACAAGATAAATTTTTAGGAAATTATATATATATATATATATATTTAAACAATATAATAAATATTTATTTAATGAATTCACACAAGATTAATTTTAGAGAATTATATATATATATATATATATATATATATATTGAACCATTAGATGAAAAAATAAAACATAAGTTATGAACACGTCAAAATCGTGCACAAAATTAAAAGAAATATAGTATAACTGTATATTATATTCACAGGATTCGTACGCTTTTACTACAATTTTTAATAGAATTCTGCGCTTTAATGTAGAAAAGTATTACAAATCCACAAATGCAATTAAACGAGCCATCTTCAATTTAAGCTATTTAAATATTAAATAGAAACATTCTCTTAAAAAAGTTTGGAAAAAGCACACGAACCCTGATTCAGATAAATTCAGTTTGACTTTTTGTATAACGCGAAAGAAAGTTTTTTCTTCCTCTGATAATACTTATATTTTTTTAGGGAAAAAGCATGATGTGAGATGAAATATCTTTTCATCAGATTTAACAACGTGCCAACAAACATCGCAAACAAAGCGCCTTCAAATTAGAGAAAAATGAAAGAAATGTTGGAAATAGTTCTTGAAATTATGTAGGAAAGTTATAACTTTTTTTGAAGTTTTAATAAATTTTTTTAATATATAAAAGAAAACTGGACTAAGTCTTGTTTTTCCCAAACTTAATATAAGAAACAAATTGCACTTATGTTTTTAAAGGAAATAGTTCGGGCTATAATAACTGATATATATATATATATATATATATATATATATATATATATATATATATATATATTGTATTATATTCCTAACAGAATAATGCTAATATGGTAACACATGTTTAAAATATTTGGGTTTATTTAAAATAATGGGCGCTTTATAGGAATTTACTCTCACCATTATATTTAGCGTTGTCAAGTATAATTAGCTAATAGCATAGAATTTCAACTCCAAAATTTGGTACAAATTGAAAGATAATTTAGGACTTCTAAATATCAAAGGCAATGTTAGCAGTATCTTCATGATGCGCTTTTTCCATGCATTAACACACGGTCAGATGAAAATTGTATGATAAGTTATTTGTAAGAAAGTTATAAATTATAAGTTGTTTAACAGAAAGTATTTTTATAATTGAGTAGGTTCATGCCGAATTTCTGAGAATTTTACATTGTTTTAAAATTTTACCTAAGTGTTTTTAGCATGGCGTATAGAGTATGATTCAGTATAACTGTTCAATAAATGTCAGGGAGATCTTAAACACAAAACGAGCAAAATGATTTCATTCATTTTATTAGGCAAAATTACATTATAATAGCACATGAATTTTACAGTGTTTTTATTTTAACTTTTTAAAAAACATTCCTTTCAACTGAGAACTCCCTTCTCAACAACTTACCAATTTACTTGCACAATGCCAGAATATGCTTCTGTTTTGCATTTGTAATCAAGAGATCGTACATTTTAATTTCATCGTTTTGCGTTCATGACTTCATATCAATTTGTTAACAGTTATACTGAATATCGCTGTATATATATAATAATAATATTTACTTAAGTATCATATTTCTTAGTGTTTCAATATTACATGTATAATTTCTTAGTGTTTCAGTATCATTCAATATGTTTTAGTTATTGTTTATATTTTATACAACCTTAAGCACTACATATGTATCGAATTTACAAAATTGCTTAATTTGTGTTTTATTATTAGTTTATTAAAGCTTTATTTATATTTCTAGTTAATTTATTGTAGTATTTCTATAACAGACATTTAATGTTTTTTTAATATAAAATGGACACTGAAGATAGTATATTTTTTCCAATTTTATAAAGTAAATCATACACAATGTGCTTGGTATTTAGTATGTCTATATTTTTTTAAATAGAGTATCAACATATGAAAAATGTGCAAACTTTTTAAAAAGCATTATTTATTTCATTACTCGTTAATCTAAGCATACCTGTATAATTTTTTTCTATTACATATTTAAACACTTCACAACGTTTTTAATCATTGAAATTACAGCTGCTTTGTCTGAATGGCGAAAAATGTAATAACAGATACGAAAAGTTTGGAAAATTACAACATTACCTTAAAAAATAATAGCTTTGTTTACACATTAATAGGGTGTTTCGTTTTAGATTATATAATTAAAGGATGTGATTTTCTCACATGCAGAATTTGAGCAGATTTTATACATCGTCAAAACCTTGAAGTTATTTTATGTTTACGTTTAAATAAATTGCTTTGATTAGATGAATAAACAAACCTTGAAAAGTAAATTATAGCTATATTTCTAGCACTTTTGTATGGGTTTCTTTAGAAATACAATATTATG
Organism: Maratus michaelseni; assembly: GCA_963931845.1. NCBI lineage: Eukaryota > Metazoa > Arthropoda > Arachnida > Araneae > Salticidae > Maratus > Maratus michaelseni. The sequence continues at coordinate 299,831,088 of OZ007593.1, read as the reverse complement.
TATAGTAGATTGTAGAAAAAAAAATGAGCTTAAGATAAAAATATTGCATATTTACCTGGAGAACCACTCAAAAATACGATAATGCGAAAATACTGAGCGTTGAACATATATTTTTGTAATGAGAAATGTACATAATATAAAGAAAGTAGGCGTATACTTACATTTCAAATTAATGAGCATAATTTACTTAAGTTTTAAAGAAAATACTTGATAAATTTAACTATTGAAATGCAATTTTAAACTGCGATTAAGCAAGTATATATATATATTTTTTTATTTTATGATATAATAATAAAAATATACCTCTTTTTTAATACATCTTTTATGAGGTTTAAATGGTAAATTTTAGAAAGGAGAAATTCATATCTTATAAAATAACTTAATTATTTAACAAATTAATGATAATTTTAAAATGGTAACGAAATCATAATATCTTATTTTTTTTTTTTTTTTTTTACCATTTTCGTTATTTAAACTATTACGTTGAAGTATTTGGTAATATACTTCAGAGTAGAAAAGTATATATGTATATATATATATATATATATATATATATATATATATTGAATCGCATTATAATTTCAAGAAAATCATTTAAAGCATTGTCGATAAGTAATCATATTATTGCTATCTTTAAAAAAACAATTATTTTATTTTTAAATTCTTCCATATTGTGAGTAAAAACTTACATTATCAGTAATAATTAAAAACGTATTTCGTTATTTTTTAAAACCACATATTAATTTATCTTTTCATATTATTGTTATCTTTAAAAACCAAATTATTTTCTTTTAAAAACTTTTTATATCGTCATTAAAATCATACATTCTCAGTAAGCATTGAAAACATGGTTAGTTATTTCAATAAGTTTCTTAAATGCGTTGATTTCATTCCTTGAAATTTTGTTGTTGTTAGCTTTCTTGAAAAATATCCCAGCTATGATTTTATGAAAAGCAATTTCTTTACTGTATCTGAAAATATAATTTACATAAAATATATTTAGTGCAGCAACGATCTTAATTATTTATAAATCTTTTAAATGCTCATTTTATCGGTGTATGATTTTAAATGATATTTCCTAACACACAATGTTTCTGTTTTGTAATTATACATCAGCTTTTCAATAACAAATTACATACATAAGATTGGCTACAGAATTCGATAAATTTTAATTATTATTTTAATTTTTAATCAGCGCCTCACTTCCGCCACTACTAAGTTATTCGGCATGGTGGTAATTTTTAACTTCAGTGCTTGCCAAAAAATGTCGATATTTAAAACGGAGAAATGAGCATAAACCGTTCTAAATTACGATTTATTTGGAATGGTAACTTTATATCTCTAAAGTAACAACCATGTAATATTTCCGGTTTCTATCAATAACAATCTTTGATAAATCATAGTTTAGATGGTGTTTAGACAGTTTACTGCGCATTTAATGCATTTAAATTGCAGTCTTTTTTTCAGAAACTGGTTTAGCAAGCGATGAAAAATGTAAAGATTAACCCCATATTGAATTTCAAGTCTTTAGTCTAATAGCTTCATAAAAATCGCATTTCTAGAACGTTTATTGTTGTTGCATCTTTTAGATTTCGAATTTTCAGAAAACTGTTCTGGTTGAACATATTGACGTCTGTAGAAAAAATAGCCAGGCCAAATTTCACGTTTTTAGCCTCAACAGTTTCAAATAAATCGTAATTTAGAACTTTTTCCAATCATTTCACCACTTTAAATTTCGATATTTTTTAATCGTTCACAGCGAGCATTTCCATCTTTAAAGTAACTACCATGTCAAATTCCAGGGTTACCAAATGCATCACGTGTAAATCACGATTTTAGAAAATTTTTTTGCTTCGGCACACTTTTAAATTTTGAATTTTTAGAAAATTGTTTTGACGAGCATTTTCGCGTTAAAAGTATAAGTCATGTCGATTTTCATGTTTTTATCTTTAATAATTCCATATAAATAACATTTTAGAGTGTATTTACAATGCTTTTTGCGCTTTCCCTTTTAAAATTCAAAATTTTTAAAACTGTTCTGTACGGCCAGTTCAAAGTCATGTCAATTTTCACATTTCTCTCTCTCTCTAAGAAATACATTGAAATCATAGTTTAGAACGTTTCTAGAACTTTTTCTGCTCATTTTACTCTTTTAAACTTCGATTTTTTTAGAAATAAATCTTAGTGAGCATTTGTATCTTAAAAGTAACCGCAATGCGAAAATTTAAGTTTCTAGTCCTTTCAGTATCCCAAATATTGTATCTTAGAACGTTTTTTCTTGCTGCACCCTTATAAATTTCGAATAAAAAATCTATTTGCTGTGTGCATTTGCGTCTTAAAAGCAGAAACCATTTTAAATTTCTCGTTTAAAGATCCATAGAAATGGTCTGCAAAGATCATAGAGATGGTAATTTAGAACGGTTTTAGAATGGTTTTCGCTCATTTCACACTTTTCAATTTCGATTTTTTTTAGAAACTATTCTTAGCGAGCATTTATATCTTAAATGTAGCTGGCATTTTTTAGTTTTAAAGCCCCTTCATTATCACAAAAATTACAATTTTAAAAGGTTTTAATCTTAGTCACTCTCCTGGGGTAGTGGCACCGACATAAAATATAGCCTCTGTTGGAGCAAGAGCTGTCACTATCAATTTGCCACCGTTAATTTTGAAATTGGCTCGATAGATCCAGAGATTACCCCTTACAAACAAACAACAACAACAAAAGTTATTTATTTTATAATATTAGTATAGATTGAAATAATATAATTCAAAACTTAATATTTTTTTCTGTTTTAAATGTGATTTATCAACAGATATGTTTGTTATGTTGCAGTTTTCATAATAATAATAGAATTATAATTGAATTTTAAATACATAATACCTAAATATTGAGACTTTTAAAAATCTCTTAAGAAAAATATTAAAAAAATAATTTATACTTAAAAATATTTATTTAAAATATAGCACTAATTAAAAGTGAAATTTGAGAGTCGCGTTTCCTAAGATGAAAAATATAACAAACAAAACCGCATAGCGTTAATTAGTTTCATTATTTAAATTCACCTCAATTATCGTAACTGCATTAAGATATATAATTACTCCGCTATCTAACAAAGAGATTCGTATTGTTAATCTCTAATGAATATCGATTTACATTACTACTTCTCTTATTTAAAAGAATCATTTTTTATTTTGAGTTCAAATGCATACTACTTTATTCAAAATTTTACATTCTCAAAAATCTATGCTTGTAAGAAAGAAAAATATATATTTATGAATATAATTGAAAATACGTATTTGTATTTGTTATATATAACTTTGAAACCTAAATTATTCTTAATTTTCTAAATAAAAATATGTTAAGAAGATGCTGATAAAAATGAGGAAAATTATAAAAAAAAATCAAACACTTTTTTGTTAATATATATATATATATATATATATATATATATTATTTTAACATTAATAAATTGTATTTATTACAAAAGTAAATAAAACAAAGTAAATGAGAGAAGAATACCTGTTTAATTCGGAGATCAGAGAATGGTGTTTACATTCTATGTCTTTAACGCAAAGTGATATGTACTAAACACCACAATTTTTCTTACAGTAATATATAATGGCGTGGCCAGTGAGGTTGGATTTACACTAGTGGCGAAACATAAGTAAACGGTCTGGACAAATATATATATATATATATTTTATTGCTCAAAATATTTATTTTTTCTTTAGTAATACCATAAAACTATATATTACTGGAAAAATAAACTAATCAGACATATCATGCATTATAGTCTTTTAAATTATTATTTTTTATGAAACGTTATAGCCAAATAATTATAAAAGTGTTGTTAAACTTGGTTAGATTGATATTAACTATTTTTCATTCCCTTTAATGTAGATGGTAATCATTAGTTACAGATTCCATTGTATTTGGAAATGATTCAATGAAGACTAGGGTAAACTCTCAACTATTAATGTCATATATAATACTTATAGAGGACTTTTATCAATGTGTTTCACCATTTCTATCAAGTTGAGTAAATTTTATTTGCCCTTTCATTTATTAATCTATAAAAACACAATAATATTAAGTTAAGTCGTAAAAAGTTGATTGGTGACAATGGAAGCTATGCGTAATAGCAGCACTAAGTGCAGAAGGCTACAGTTATTGAGAAATTCGATGACATATTGGATCTAAGTGAACCCAAGGATGTCTAATTCACACGCAAACAAGACTAATAGAGAGAGGAGAGGATTTACGATAACATGTGACGGTAGACGAGTTAGGAGCTTATTTTCAGGTGAGAGAAAAAATCAGTTAGTACAAAATTAAATTCATCAAAACAATGTGACGTTGAAACAAAGTCAAGTTATTTGCATAATGCAGTAATTTGGTCAGGATATTACAATTCCACGTTTTAAAAATGAATTTCACAAAGGTTAAAATAATTATATTGGTATAAATTCCATGTTAACTAGTCAAACAAATCGTACTAGTTAACATGGATTATTTGGAGTTATTAGACAAACCTTTCTATATTTGGAAGTAACGGATGTTGTATAGCAACGAAATTATAACAATTTTGTTTTGTAAATATAAGCAATAAGTTCTGTAAATGGAAGAAATTTAATAAAATTTGTACTATATTGTGTAACATTATTTTTTATTATTTCATTTATCCTTTATAATTAAAACAATAAATTAAATACAATTTAATAAAATAAAATGTAATATAATTTAATATAATTAAAACAGTTTGCTGACAGATAAAATATTATTATTTACAAGTAAAATTTCAAAATGCTCAAATTTAGTGTAAGACATAATTCCGTTTAAATTATAATTAAGTGAAAATAACATAGGTTTTAATATTTCATCCAATAACTGTTTTAATTTATTGTATGTACACATAGGTATACATACGTATATCAAATACATATGAGTATGTTAAGTGACAATCATTAGAATCGATATTGTATCTTATTTGTTCATTCTTCATCTCCGAGAGCCGTCATTTGCATTTTGTATGTAAATTAACATAGATTTTTTTATTGGTTGTAAGACATAATTACCTCCCCCCCCCCCCGTGACTTCGTTCACGCAAAATTAAAAGAAGACTAAATACATTAATTAAGCAAAATATTTCACTCTCGATAATTAAAAACGTAAATAATTAACTAACTCTTTGTCACATTTGATAGGAGACATCACGGTATTTTTTGTTATAGGGCCTTGACATAACTCAGTCTTAAAAAAGTGAAATTTTGCGCCAAATAATCGCGAAAATGAAATTACAACCAATGCAAAAAGGAGGGACAAATAAAATCGTGGAAATCAACAAATTGGGTATAAAAACAAATGTCAATTTTACCTGATAAACCATTTTACTTTTAACGCCTTTGTGAAACGTTTTAACAGCCGTTCATCAAAAATAATTAATTGGAAATAGTAAATGCTTTTTCTTTAAATTCAATTCTGCCTGCTTAATTTAATATATAGCTGAAACAAATCTTGTTTTATAAATGGCAATGTTCTTTTTGTTCTGCAGAAAAAAAAATGATTCATGAACTTTGAATATGTGAAAATATGTTTTTATTTTTCGGATAATTTACTGAAATCAAGATTTTGTTTTCACCATCTATTCTAATTGAAAATAAATTCTGTTTTCAGTTTTACTGAGAAAATGGCGTAAAAAAATATATTGTTCTATTTTATTTCGTATTTTTTATCCATAAATATGGAGTCATTTACTTGCCGTTTTCAGAGAAACTTCGTTAAAATTTACAATAATTAATAATAATAATAATAATAATAATAATAATAATAATAATAGTATCTCGGAATCTAATTAATTTTTTTAATTCTGAGAGTTTGTGTGACATCCTCGGATCAATGATAACCGATGTTAACTGAATTAAGTTGCGTTCGATAGTCTAAGAGGAGTAGTTGCGAAAAAAACAGACGGTCAGATTTTAATATAATAGATTCGTGTTCAGTTTTCTTTTCTTAAAATTATTACGTGATTCTAGCAGAAACTGCTCGTCCGTATATAACTGATAATCATGCTTAATAATCAGTATTGATAAAAAAATTTAATTTTTCCTTTTAAATATGGCGTGAAACTCATCTACTTTCTATACTTACTGATCCTTGAATTATTAATGTACGGAATTGATTCACACTCCTTTTAAAACATATTTGAAAATTCATGTTGTATTTAAAATATGACGTCATTTTATTCCCAGAAAAAAACTCTTTTTAATGATATAATTCTTAAATTCGTGGTTGTACGCTCTGCAGTAAGGATATAATTCACATCCTTTGTATTGATATAATTATTGTTAATTTTCTTTTTCTGGCAATCATGAGGTAAATTTTAGTAGAAAACTCACATCTGTATGCAACTGATATTCAAACTTATTATTAATCAGTATCGATAAAAAATATTTTAGTTTTTTATCTTACATATTACGTCCATTATCTATCTAATTTCATTATATATATTGATATTCATGCTCCTTGTATTATTAGAAATTTTTGAAAATACATGGTTTTATTTATGACGACACATTTGTCCAAGGCAAGGAGGATTTTTTTCATAGTTCCATGGTCCAAGCGAAATCTTTTCTTAGTAATATAATTATTATTCATTTTTCTATCAACTTATATCGCCGTCTTTGACAGAAAATGTCTACTCAACGTAACCGATATTCATACTTCATGTATACCAACAAATACTCAATTCTTAGTTCAGTTAATTCACTGAATTCAGATAATTAATTTAGTCACAATTCTTAATTCAGTTACGCATATTGAAACCTTGTATTCAATTGAAAAATAATTGTTGAGGAAAAATGATTATTCCAGGTTTTGTATTTATTGGCAACGGTAATGCTTCGCAACGTAAAACGTTAAATTACATTTTAAAGAGAAAATATTCATTGATTCTCTATGAAAATAATGAAATTTTTAAATATTAAGTAAAATATTTGAAAAAATAAATAAAATCTAGCCTATATTCATTTTTGGGTTATAATCCATCTATATGCAAAGATACAGGGCCATTAAATCCCCCGTTTTGACGAATACTTCAGCCAAACATTTACACACACAATCAAATTTACAATATTATTAGGAATAGGATGAACATTAAAAAAAGTTATGTTTTAAAACAACAACAAACGTTTATTCTTTTAAAACTAAAAGGAATGCAAAAATAAAATCCTAGTTCCCAAACCACGATTTACAATGTGTCTTGAGTGTAGCAATATATACTTCACGCTCTGGAGCCTTAATTTCAATACTGGCATAGGGGAAATTATGCTACTTAACGAAATAATATTAAATTTTCAGGTTTTATCAACAAAAATGGAACTATAAACATCCATCATTATTTTTTCAGGTAATTATTATTATTATTTTTTTTTAGTTTTTTTTTTTTTTAGTTTTAGTTTTAAGAATGAAAATAACTATTTCCCACTATCCATTACGTTATTTTCGACATGGATAATTTTCGGTATAGTTATATCAGCCTTGCGCAGACTGTAAAACACCAAATATTGTTAGCATACAAAAGTCAAAAAGAATAAAGAAAATACCCAAGATCAATTTATTTCAACATCAAACCATATCCGCGTTATTTTCGATGTATTGCATCATATTCGCCTGTTTCAAATAGTATTATTATCAGAAAAAAAAAAAAAAAAAAAAAAAAAAAAAACTACGTATTATTTCTAATAATGTTATTTAATCTTTTCTTTTATTCTTAATTTTTTTTTATTTCATTTTCATTTTTCACGTGATTTTTTTTTTCAATTGAAACTAAATAGTTGAGTAAAAATTTTTATTCCGGGTTTTGTTTTGTATTTGCAACGATAAAGCATTAGCAATGGCAAAATATATTTAACCATTTTAAATTTTTATACGAAAAAATGGAAATAATAAATGATGAAAAAGATTAAATTTTGATTTATTAACAAAAGTATTTTAATAAAATAAATAAAAAACAGTCTATGTTCATTTACGGGTTATAATCAATCTATATACAAAGATACAGGGTCATTAAATTCTCCATTTTGACGCTGGCTTCAGCCAAGCATTTGCACACAATCGGATTTATAATATTATTAGGATGGGATGAACTGTGAATAATTTTTACAATATTATTTTAATCTTGTAAAATGTGTTTGTTACATTAATTAATTTAAAAATAAAACGTAAACTTCCTTTTTTATTTAACATCTTTAAACTTAAAATATCCTACAAGAATTGTTTTAAGCACACTTTAAATACATTTCAAAATGTTATTTACTTTTAGAAAGAATTTGAATGGTTATAGGAAGCGCAAATATAACTTGTCAAATAAAATGAAAGGAATTTTGCAGTTTATAACACTTTTATTGAACTATTTCAACTTTTCTTTGTTTGAACAATAACAGCAAATAATGTATACTTGAAATCCATTTTAAAGAAGAAATTATAAGAAAACATATTTTTGGAAGCAAAAATAAAATAAATATATTTCTTATAAAGTTGAAAATATAAATATGACAAAAGATAGTCGAAATAAATATAGACAAACACGATTAGATATTTACTGCGAAACATTTCTTCATAAAACATATAGAGAGGAAGTTTTCTGTTAAAACCTGAAAGATCAAATCACTTTATGCATTTAGTGATAAAAGAAAATAGATAGCTTGGACAGAAGAAATAGCTGAAAGGAATAACGGCACAAAAGAGGGAATAGTAAAATATAAAACTGAATCAGAATTTATCCAATATCCATTCAAAACTCGAAGACAGACATGCTAAAAATGTACACGTACAATACATATCTGTCTATTGTTAAAAATTGAGAATTTATAAGTCCCGTAAGAGAGCGTCGCGAACACCCCTCGATTGAAAGTTAATTCAAACTCAACTGAAGTGAAGAAGAAGTTATGTTGATTGAAAGTGACCTGAGCATTCGTTCTTACTTTTGTTAGTTAAAATAAATTCTTACAGTCCATTACAATATTTAAATTAATGTGTTCATAGTTTTAGAATACATTTTTGTGCTCGTACGAACCTAGAGATTGACCTATGGATGCAATAAGTAAATAAAACTTAAGTGTACATTTTAGTTTGGTTTCGTCAAGTAGTGATTTTTCAAGTTTCGATTTTGAACTTTTGTTCGTGTGAAAAGAAATGATAAAGAACTAATTATTTTATTGCAATGTGAATTACAACAAATTTTTGTGATAAATGGACAAATTTACATTACGGAATTATCTTTACACATTATTTATTACGGAATCATTGAAATTCGGTAATTCCAGTATCCATTCAAAACTCGAAGACAGACATGCTGACAATGTACACGTACAATACATATCTGTTTATTGTCGAAAATTGAGAATTTATAAGTCCCGTAAGAGGGCGTCGCGAACTTGAGTACAAAACATTTTAGTTCATTGTCTATTGCATAATTTGTTCATTATGTCTGACATTAAATCCGCAAAAACAAACAAGAAAAGCTTGAAGTCGAATACAACAAATTTAAAGAAAATGTTAATTCGACGTTACATGACGCGAACATATTTATTTTATTACTTTATAACTCAAGAATATTGTTCTTTGAAAAAGAATTAAATTCGGTATTCGATGCAATATTTGCGCATTGTGTTGAAAAAGATATAGACGATTTTATTAATGAAAAGGAAAGTATTATTGAAAACTTAGATGGTATTAATTTAGCCAAAAAATGAAAATTATTAGAAGTAAATTCTGCTAAAAATTGCAACTAAAAAGACAATGAATCATTTTCCAAAAATATTTTGATTTCAGAAATCAAACTTCCAAAAATTACGCTTCCCACATTTAGTGGCAAATTAGAAGAATGGATTGAATTTCAAGATCTATCATATAAAAAGGCCAGTGAAATAGCCTGAAATCTCAAAAGGTTACAGCAATAATTGAAAAATTCAGGAGAACACCCCATAGTATTATATGGGATTTCATCCTCAATTTTTCAATTATTGCTGTAACTTTTTTATGTTTCACGATATTTCACTGGTATTTTTATATGAATTGCCCTATAGTATTGTCTATCAAATCATGACAAAATTTTTTTGCTGTAGCTCGAGCAGACGAAGTTAAAATTCAATTCATAAAAACACCTATATAACATCAAATATTCAATACATTAATATTTTAATCACAGTATACTATTTCTAAGATTTTTTGTCAAGTTTTTGGAAAGCAATTTTAAATTCGGCTAGAAACTCTGCATGGTTTTATAAAAAAAACCTTTTGATTTTTTCACAAAAACGTTAACATCTTCACTAATATACGTGCTATGCTTATACAAATGCACACAAATGATGAACAGGACCTACAAAGTCATTTGCTACAGTGACAGAACGTTTTTAGCATTTTTTGTTACATGAGTGATCGAAAACATTATTTTATTATTAAAATTGTTATTGCCCTCTCCCCTAATTGTCCTCGCGACAAAATCTTCACTGAAAAAAATGAAGTAAAACATGTTCTTTACATCCTCGTTCAAGGGCATTCCGGGCAGTTATTCACGAGTTTCAGTATGATATTCGACGAAACGTCTGAAATTGGTCACTGCCCTTTAATTTCTGGACTCCAGTGTATATTTCATATTCTGACTACTTACAGAGAGGTAAAAAATTTCTTAAAATTAACTATAATTAATCAGTAATTGTTTTATTTAAATTATGTATCAAGCAGATAGTATGTAATGTGTCAGAAAGTTGAAAAACATCAAAATTTGGAAAATATGAAATATTTCAAAAGTTCACATGAATTCTTTTCACATATATGCAAAACAAAATTACAAACGAGAGTCTCGTGTACAGGCGAAATAAAAGTGCATGACAAAAAATGCAATCCAGCAATAATTTAATAAAAAAACTAAGTAAAATGTATATTCTGTATCGTTAATATACAGTGATAAACCAAACTATATCAATATATTTTATGCATGTGAAACAGTTCTTTATCATGTTCGTTAGTTATTTCTTTTAGACGCAACCATGATTATCTTCTTCCAACACATTCATTTCACTGTAGCAATATGTTTTCTTAAAAAAATAATAATAAAGTAGTTTGCGTGCAAATATAGACATCTTCTGGAGAAAATATATTATGAAGTGTCTTAATTATGAACAGGTGAAGCGTTTTCCACAACAAAGTTTTTCGAGAAAATACATCAATTCCCAACGATAACTATGATAAATTTTATATCAATATTTATAGAAAATAGTATGTTTAAATATATTGTTAAGAAAAAAAATATGAATTTCTTTTTTAATATTTTTTAAGTTAGTTTAAAACAGTTTCCATAATTTTCTTAAGTTGTGCTATTACAATTTCATACCACTAAGTATTGTCTCTGTAATTTGCATGTGACCCAATAATAAATGCATGGATTTCATTAAATAATATACTCTGAAATTTGGAAAAGTATAGATATTTTCCTTTTAAATATTTTAAATTTTAAATCTATAAATATATTCCTTATCGGAAATAGCATGGTCTAATAACATTTCTATGCACGTTAAAATATTTTGTCTATAACAGTATGCATGTGAGTTCCCTTGAAATTAAAATCTTAATGTGCTAATTTTTTGTTTGCTTATAATATTCAGAAACTCAAACATAAATACGTTAAATTTGTAATTTTTATGTTTTTATAAAATGAATTATGAAATTAATATTAAAAAATTATGAATTGAAGCCTACAATTTATCAGATGGATTTATATTTATTATGTCCTGCTTTATTCGCATTCAAAAATTAAAATTTTTCTTCCTAGAAGTTTTCAAATTATCCTTAAACTAGAATCGCTATACCTATCATGGGATATCATTGAATTATTTAGGTATGATGGGATTTAATAGTACAAAGAATGTGACTATAACTTGGTGATAGAGGTTATAAAATGTACGTCATATAAATAGCCATATACGTCATATATGGCTATAACGTCATACATGTCAGATAACTTGACGATATATCTCGGTCGCTATACGATTAATCCTCGGAAGCTGCTATAACAATTTTTAAAAATTCAAATTACTTAATAAATATTTTTATTACTATCTTTTTAAACTTTGATTCGATTTTCATAAAATTTGAAATGACTCTAAAATATTCTGCAATGATTATGTATATTAAATTTATACCCAATTTATACCCAACCATTCGGTTGGGTAGTTTCTGCGCTGTTATATGTGGACAGACGGACTGACGGACAAACCAGACGACGACTGCAGGTGCGTACGTATTTATATAATTACGAACGCACCTGAAAAGCAGAGAAAAATACGTAATAGCGAGTCTTACTAATGTGTAGAAAAATGCGTAATAGAGAGTCTTACTAATACTACGTAGAAAAATATGTAATTGAAAGTCTTACTAATATTTAGAAATATACGGATGAAAATTATTATACACTGAAAAATGATACAAATAGTAACAAAAAGTATACTGAAGTGAAGAAATATAAACGCTGAAAAGAATTGAAGTAAATAATAACGAATCGTGATCAAAAGGAATCGAGCTTTGCTAGGTTAGTTCACTGGGTGTTTTGAGTCTACATCAAATAACGCCCTGGTCGATAAAATGTTAGTTCTACATTTTAAAAGAACATATATGGTTTACTCTCGGATCTAAGGGTATTTCTGCTTCTTTGATCTCTGATACTTTTAAAAGGATTTAGAAAATTCTCGAAAAATCTATAATGTAAACAAACGTGAAACAACATTTAACGAAGCATTGCAAAGGGATTTTTAAATCTGTGATATTATATTAAACGTTTGAAATAATAAAAAATAATCAGCTCCGTGATGATAGTTTTAGAAATTTAATGTTCACATAAATTTAGGAAAATATATTCTTGTATACGCAAAGAAAAAAAAATAGTTTTATGCAACTTTTAAAAATAAAAGTTGAAAAAAAAATCATTCCTTTATAAAAAAAAAATAAATCACGTCTAATTAGAGTAGTTGAATTCCTAATTCGTGTATTACAAAATACAGGGTGTTTCTAGCCACACACAGGGTGGCTTATTCTTTCAGGCAACAGTAAAATTCATGTTTATGAAAAGTCTCAGCCATCCTTCGTTGCCACAGGTTAATCTCGGAAAATGACACATTTGAAGTTACTGAAAAAATTAATAGCTCGAAATGTATTTGTCACAAAATTGTTAGACAAACTGCGTTAGAAAGTTAAAAAATTGTATTTTTCTTGATATAAATTTCAAATCTAATGATTATGTCGTGTTTCAAATATTGAATTAAAAAAATTACCAAACTTCACAATGAAGTACCATAGCGAAACCTTCACGCGTAAAAAGATTATGATAACGGCAATGTGTCCTGACGTGTATCGCACTGGCTATAGCATGAGTCACAAATTATAGTAGACTTATTATACTGTTTATAAAAGTGAATTATGTATATACCTTTTGTAAAAAATAAAAAAACTAGTCGTTGGGGGCCACCGTAATACTTACCCATCATGGATATGCATAATGTAAAGTATTAAAACAAAAATGTGTAAAGTACTTATAAAATGCATAGCAATTCAAATAAAATCGTGGCTTGATGACGCCATAACTTTATAGGCTCGATTACTGAATTGCTTGAAAGAGGTTTTTCCTTATAACTCCAAAAATAATAATCCTATTAACTAGCGGTTTATTGCATCTGATTAAGCATCAAATTTCCAATTCAAATATATCTTTGAAGTGAAATTTGGATGAAATACAGGGTCACGAAAAATCGAAGAGTGTGGAAAATAGGATTACAAATATCTCGGCAACTAATTATCCGATCGACTTCATGCTTTATGCAAAATTTATGTTTTTTTATTGTCTTTTATATTCATTTCTTAAAATAAGCAATTTCGAAAATTTTTATATACCTTTTATCAGAACGAATATTTCGAGAGTCCGAAAAAAATTGTTCCGGTTAATCGAGGTTATTGAAATGAAATAGGCTTCTTCCCATTATTACATACTAAGTACATACCAAATTGCAAGTCTCTATCTCAATTTTTTCGGGAGATAGAGCGTTTACAGACACACACACACACAGACACACAGACACACAGACGGACGGCAAAATTTTTTTTTCTAAAAATATGTTTTTTGGAATCTCCAGTGTCTGAAACGTGTAAATCCGTCAAAAAAAAATTTTCGATTTTCAAAACGATTACAAGACTTACCCTATACTACGTATGATGGGTAAGTAAAAACGGCAAGATGCTGGTTTAAGGGGCTGACTATGATGTTCAGTAAAGCATAGATTGAAAAAAAACATTTTACTCATTTTATTACTTACCCATCATACGTAGTATAGGGTAAGTCTTGTAATTTTTTGTGACGGATTTACACGTTTCAGACACTGGAGATTCCGAAAAACATATTTTTAGAAAAAAAATTTTGCCGTCCGTCTGTGTGTCTGTGTGTGTGTGTGTCTGTAAACGCTCTATCTCCCGAAAAAATTGAGATAGAGACTTGTAATTTGGTATGTACTTAGTATGTAATAATGGGAAGAAGCCTATTTCATTTCAATAACCTCGATTAACCGGAACAATATTTTTCGGACTCTCGAAATATTCGTTCTGATGAAAGGTATATAAAAATTTTCGAAATTGTTTATTTTAAGAAATGAATATAAAAGACAATAAAAAAACATAAATTTTGAATAAAGCATGAAGTCGATCAGATAATTAGTTGCCGAGATATTTGGAATCCTATTTTCCACACTCTTCGATTTTTCATGACCCTGTATTTCATCCAAATTTCACTTCAAAGATATATTTTAATTGGACATTTGACGCTTAATCAGATGCAATAAACCGCTAGTTAATAGGATTATTATTTTTGGAGTTATAAGGAAAAACCTCTTTCAAGCAATTCAGTAATCGAGTCTTTAAAGTTTGTGACGTCATCAAGCCACGATTTTATTTGAATTGCAATGCATTTTATAAGTAGTTTACACATTTTTATTTTAATATTTTACTTTATGCATATCCATGATGGGTAAGTATTACGGTGGCCCCCAACGACTAGTTCTTGATTAGAATAAGATTTTAATTTTTCTTCTTTTACTTTTTCTGCAATTAATATTTTTTACGTAAATCGTATTTGCATGAGATATAATTTTACGTCAATTATCTAAATTAGTTTTGCTTTTATTTTTAAATTAAGAAAACTCATTAAAAGAAAAAAAAAAGAACAATCGAACTGTAGACTTTTTTTTTTTTTTTTTTTTTTTTTATTGAATTCCTAGCTTCTTTTCTAGTCTGAAAAATCTATTTTATTGTTTCTGCGGTATACGTGTTTCAGGTAAAGTTTTTTATAAATGTATATGTGTTGTGTATTTGCTAAAAATATTTTAAAACATGCCATTAGAAACCGAGTTATGATATTATGTAAGAGATTAAGTAAGCTATCTGTAAAAAATCGGCCGACAGCCGCTTCTAGCTGTATCGGTACGATAACGGCTACCGTACAACTTCCGTAACTTTTTCGACACACCGCGCCACCTGCGCCCGACAAAAAGGTACACAGTTAATCCGGTATTGGTAATGCCGATAAAATTGATGACACATTACTGTGGCGACTGCTTACCGGCATCTATCCGTAGGACTATAGAAGTCCCGTAAGAGGACTTCGGCCATCGGCGACGCCGATGGCGTCGAGATGCCGTGCTGACCGTATACCGATAATTATAAGTACTATTTTCAAATATGGTCCAATATTGGGAATTTTTTAAATGCCAAAAATATCCCCATTTTCTACCCAGCAATTACTATACATGCTTTATCTGCTTATTTAGAGAATATGATATGAAAAAGTGGAGCATTACTTTTTACAAAATCAGAGTTTTACCATTACCAGTAAAATGCTATCCCGGGATGGGGACATTTGCTCACCTGGGATTTTTTTCATTTTTTTTTCAAAATCACAGGTTTGCCACTTGTTGCTATTTCTTTTTTTTATTATATATTTATTGAGAAGTAGTTTTAGACAAAATAATAAAAATATAGCCGACGGAGACAGTTCTAATATTTAAAAAAAAAATAGTGAATTTTTCTTTCCCAAGTGAGCAAATCGTCCTGTCCCCCGGATACTATTTTACTGGCACCGATAAACTTCTACTTTTATAAACAGTACCACACTATTTAATTTTACGTACACTAAGTTAGCAGATACATCATATATGTAGTAATGGCTGGTTACATAATCGTTTATTTTAGGTAGATTTCGTAAGAAATACTACCTATTACATTCTCACCTAAGTTGGAAATTTTGAAAAATTTTTGCAGATCTACGCCGATCATGACTACCAGAACCCAAAACCACCCCCAGTTCAAAACTTTATCTATCTATCTATCTATCTATCTATCTATCTATCTATCTATCTATCTATCTATCTATGTCACTTTTTTCTGACCACGATAACTGGACAAATTCTGCATTAATCTTTTACAAACTGATACATAAAATGAAGGGGCATAAAATCTCGGTCAAGTTCGTTAATGGGCAAAATCGAACCAAGGGGGGGAGGGTGGGGGGGCTTTTTGTGAAAACAGAAAAAAACCCATAATTTCTGAATTATGAGACGTATCGAATCCGTTTAAAGTTATTATTACTTCTAGGAGAAGGGTCGAAAATGTATGTATGACAGATTTTTGATATAATTAAAAATGGCCCCAAGGGGGGGGGGGAAAGGGGGGTTTTAAGAGAAAAAAAATCATAGCTTCGTCAATTCCCAAGATATCAAATTCTCGTAAATTTATTATTAATCCTCTTAATATTATCTAAAACTTTTATATTGACAAGTTTTTTATAGGACCAACCGTTATAGCAAAAAAAAATTAAAAACAAAAAAATCCCTGCCGGCTCCGCCTGCAAACAAGTTATTTTTCGAAGTAGGCGGTTCCAACTCCCGCATCTTTTCGAAACTGATACATAAAATCAAGGCGCATAAAATCTCGGTCAAGTTCGTTAATGGACAAAATCGAACCAGGGGGGGGGGATGGGGGGCTTTTTGTGAAAACAGAAAAAAACCCATAATTTCTTACTTATGATACGTATCGAATCCGTTTGAAGTTATTATTACTTCTAGGAGAAGAGCCGAAAATTTATGTATGACAGATTTTTGATATAATTAAAAATTGCCTTAAGGGGGGGGGGAGGGGGGTTTAGAAGAAAAAAATTCATAACTTCGCCAATTCTCAAGATTTCAAATCCGCTTAAATTTATTATTAATCCTCTTAATATTATTTAAAACTTTTATATTTACAAGTTTTTTATAGGACCAACCGTTATAGCAAAAAAAAAAATTAAAAACAAAAAAATCCCTGCCGATTCCGCTTGCAAACAAGTTAGGTTTCGAAGTAGGCGGTTCCAACTGCCGCATCATCGTAAAAAGATCATTTCTTCTGCAATTCCCGACAAACAGGCGCCCCACGGTCTGCGTCTTCGAAATCTACCTGTGCCTGTAGGCCGAGCCGTCAGGGATTTTTTTATGTGTTGCAAAG
Organism: Maratus michaelseni; assembly: GCA_963931845.1. Taxonomy (NCBI): domain Eukaryota; kingdom Metazoa; phylum Arthropoda; class Arachnida; order Araneae; family Salticidae; genus Maratus; species Maratus michaelseni. Next base: position 299,813,516 of record OZ007593.1, on the reverse strand, counting down.
TAAAATTATTTTTATCTCATACAAAACATTTGCTTTTGTATAAGAGTTTTTTTTTTTTTTTTTTTTTTTTTTTTTGAAGCAACAGTATCTCATTTTTCGAAAGTAATATTTTTAATAAGCATCTTCATTTGGTTTGGTTGTAATAACTGAATCTTTATTTTTCTAAACATAATGATTTTCTATTTTCCTCCAACAACACGCTGTTATCAAAATATATAACTCTGTAAAAAAAATTAATTAATTTAGAAATATTTTGTCATAAAACTTTTTAAATAGATTAATATGAAAAAAGGAGAAAAAAAGTAAAAAACGTTATAGTTGAGAAATGAATAGTTAATATTAAGAACAAAAATCATATAAACATGCAATATCTTACGCAATTTGAAGCCTTTAATATTATGTATTTTAAAAATGAATTTAAGATTTATATATATACATATACAAGAGAGAGAGAGAAAGAGAAAAAATGAAGTGATAGATAAAAGTGTGTGTGGTGGGTACACTGTAAAAAATGACCGATGTTTCTTATTTTATGAAAATATGCTATAACCGCGAACGAAAATATAATATAATCTTCTGAGTTATCCGAAATTTCAAATAGCATGTTACATTGTCTTTTGAATCCCCAGAAACGAATACATCTTCAATATTTAAAGAATAATTTATAAAAACAAATTATTTTTAACTGCCCGAATTTTTCAGAAACGTTTCCGAAGGGTTTTTATAATGTATTAATTAGTGTCCTCAGCCTGGAATACCTGTTTTTCGAATATTATCCATTCTCAAGTACACGTTTTCAGCCGCATAAGTTAATTTATACATGAAAGAGTAAAGAAATAATCTTAATTTTAATGTTATTGTTAACGCTGTTAATTTTGCATGTTTGTCTGTTAAACGTTTTTTTTAGCATGAAAATGTTTAACTTCAGAATTGATAGCATTCGAAAAACAGGTATTCCAGGCTGAGGACACTCATTAATACACTATAAAAACCCTTCGGAAACGTTTCTGAAAAATTCGGGCAGCTAAAAATAATTTGTTTTTATAAATTATTCTTTAAATTTTGAAAATGTATTCGTTTCTGGGGATTCAAAAGACAATGTAGCATGCTATTTGAAATTTCGGATAACTCAGAAGATTATATTATATTTTCGTTCGTGGTTATAGCATATTTTCATAAAATAAGAAACATCGGTCATTTTTTACCGTGTAGATACTTAATTATGATACATACTATTAAATACAGCGGCTGTTCGCACATTTTTTAGACAGATTTGATAAATTATTTTTAAAAAAGGGAATTATTTTAGAGGAAAACTTTCTTTCAACAACTTATTGTTTGTAATTCATATTATTGTCTGATGCTTTCAAATTTATTCTTCTATCAATATGGCGCATTCAAACACGCTGTGAATCAGAAGATACTTATTTTTTTGTTTTCCGAAAAGAAATATTCTTATTCGGAAGTTTACAATGATTGTAAAGCGCATAGTATAAAAATTTCTAAGTGCAAAATAAACATCAGTATTAGTTGGAAAGATCTATCCCGAAAATCAGTACTCATTCTTAGTAAAAAGACTCAAAATGAAAAAAAAAAATACATTAAAAAAAGAGCCCATTTCAAGGCTGAAAACAAAGTTTCGGGTAAGGATTTACGACTGTCGCAAATTTATCTTACAAAGGGAAAATAAAAATAAGAATATTGGACAAAAATGTTACAATCAATTCATTATATCATTATGAGAATGTGTTACGTCCGATATTTACAGAAAAAATTATTTATTTCAACGACTTTTAAAGAGTGAAACTGCATCAAAGCAAAGCTACCGCTCATACTTCAAACACTACCGCTGTATTCGTTGAAAACATTAAAATCTCACACAGGTATTGCATTTATACCTTTCAAAATTTTCCTAAGAAGTCACCTGACGTTTCTCTTATGTTTTATTGTGCATTTGGTCTGCTGAAAAGAGCTCTTTCGAAGCGCAAAACCACCACGATTCATCGAATCTGGAAAGTTTTTAAAAAGGCATGGGAAGCAATAACCCTGTAAATTTTACAAAAAACTTTCTACCATCGGAAGCATTACGCAGAATTAGAATAAAGAAAGAAGATTATCATATAGATTATTTCAGAAAGCAATATTCATATTTAAAACGTTAAAAAAACAACGCGGAAATCGTCTAAAAAATGAGTGAACACCCTCTGTATGATATTAACACGTGGTTCATTAAAACGTAATCTATTTACGCGTACTACTAATTACCTAAAAATCGAATGATGATATAGAATTATCACATATAATTGCTGCGATTATATAGTACACTTCATATTTCCAATAACTTATTTTATATTTTAATTAGCCAATAATTTTTAAATCATCCACGCTAACGGCACGGCAGATACTAACAGAAGTACATTATATGCAAGTTAGAAGTTGGAATTTTCTGCTCTTAAAAAAATTGCAAAACAAGTTAACAAGTAGGAAGGGGACTTCCTATTGTCTATTTCCCCTTTTCTTTTCACTCTGGAATTCAAATTGAAAAATAATTTAAATAAGCTGGTTTTTGTAATGGAAAGGGGGGTGGGGGTGGGAGATAACTTTGTCTCATATTGTCATATTATGGACTAGACAGGAGCTCAAATTTTGAAAACTTCTCAAACAAATTTGAAATGTTTTTAACGTATTGTGCAAAGAAATACCTTATTATCCAATATTTCCTGTTTTAATTAATACACTATAAGGGCATTTACATAATTTTATGCTTTCAATGTGACTATTAAAACTAATTATGTAATTAAAATAATAATTTCAATTTTCAATTTTTAAAGACTAGTCAAAAATTGGTTTGTTGCTTTACGAAAAAGAGAACATTTTGAAAATAATTGCTTTATTTCCGGTGTGAGGAACTTCTGCTTATTAAAAATATTTTTACCCCCCCCCCCCCCTTTCGCGCACATTAGCCCTAAAATGTTAAACATTATTAATACTCTTTATATTTTAAGTATTTTTTTTCCCTATTTATTATCGTCCGCAGAAGAAAATTCAGGGAGAGGCCAGATTTTGGAACAGATGTGACTGTAGTCTGCTTAGAGGATCACGGTTTTTTCTTTTAATGATGAATATAAACATGAAACAAACTTTTTTTTTTCAGAAACCCACGTGTAATTTTTTAAAATATTAACGTAAAATACAACATAAAATGTAACTAATCAAACACATTAAAAATCGAAAAAGAAAAAAAGAAAAAAAAAACGTCGGCATTTTTCAAACTCGAAAATTTAACCATTTATTATTTTTGTATGAGGCGAAGGGATGGGAAACAGAGCATCCAAGGTAGCAAAGCATCATTCACGAAAAATCTCTACAAAAAAAAAAAAAAAAAAAAAAGAGAGAGAGAGAGAGAGGACAGAAATGTATAATAGGGTAGATCGAAAAGTATGCGAAATTTTTTTTTTTAGAAAGTACTTTTGGCGCGGGGTGCAAAAGCGACATTTTATGTATATTAGTTTGCACTTTTTAAAAATTGAAATCCATTCATATCTTCCGGTGCCCCAAGAGCCCCAAAAATAGTTAAAAATTGAAATTTTTATGAAAACATAATTTTTTTTTGTTTCTTTTATTTGTTTTACATTACTTTTGGCGCAGGGTGTGAAAGTTGTCTTTTATTTATATTAATTTACATTTTTTTTTAAATCGAATTCCATTCATTTCTTCAGGAGCCCCAAACGTCCCAAAAATAGTTAAAAATTAAAAGTTTTATGAGAATTTTTAATTATTTTCTTTTTTAATTATTTTTATATTCCATTTGGCGTCGTGTGAGAAAGTTGTGTTATGCGTGTATTAAATAATTCTGTAGTTTACACATTTTTTATTTTTTTTTTATCCAAATCCATTCTTATCTGCCGGTGCCCAAAATGTAGTTAAAAATTGAAATTTTTAAGAAAATCTATTAAAATTTTAAATTTACGAAGATTGTTTACAAATTTGGAGAAGTGTTTAATTAATGAAGTATAAACTTATAAATAATAATAATTTTATAATAATACATGAATTTAAAATTCAAAGCACTAAATCATAAAAAATATAAAAATTGAACTTACGTAGCAAGTTGTTTACATCTTTCAATTTGGAGATTTACATATTTCTAAATTTTGTACTGCTTTTTGGGATTAAGATGTTTGATATGTCATCTTAATTTTATTCTATTCAATATGAAACCGAGTCTCTCTTCTTGTCCAGATACACTTTCTGATGCCTCAGGCACTAGGCGAATGCATCTTTTATCATATTGGTATGGCATGGTTTTTTGACCATTCCTCCGTTTTTCCTACATTTATCATGGCCTCAATTTCTTCGTAAGGCACATTCATCAAAAGAGATGGTTCAAAACGTCCAACTCATTTCCAGTCAATAAGTCAAAATTAATACTTTGCTTTTAAGTGTATTTTTAGTGCTTGAAAATTTCATACTCCAGGTGATCTATTTTCATTTCTAGCACAAAATAGTTTTCGCATTGGTAAAGACCGGATACGCTCTGTGTTATCTGAGAGCTTTGATAATAACAAATTTTCAGGATGACAAAATAAGCTATCTAGTTGAACAACAGTGTCTACAAACTTTCTTAGTTTGGGTTCCAAATATCTAGAAAATATCTAGAAAAGTTCCAAATATACCGCTTTCTCCTGTTATGGAGAGCTTTGTTTTGATATGGGAACATATAGGTCCATACTTCCATAATATATGGTGTAAGAATAATTTGATTCTCAGATGGATCGTCTGTGGCCACTACAACCTTAACATTAAACCTGCAGTCGTTAGCCACCTTGAGTAAACAACTGAAACAGGATTTTTAAATGTCAGGTCGGAACCACTTTTACCACGTGATATTTCTATGCAAATATCATATAAATATTGCTGATCATTGCTGAAGACTTTTCTATCTATGTTATCTGGCATATTCTCCACACTTATTGAAGAAAAGGAAGCTACAGGTAGCTCCTCGCAGGTTTTGATTGCTGTGCCAATTGGCCCTCAAAAGGCTTCAGTACCAATTGTTACACATCTAAAGAATGTAGTAAATGTCGTAAAGGGCTTTAGCTTCTACTGTGCAAATGTAACATGTCCGATATGAAGAGAGTCAAGTTCCATTACAAAAGTATAACCTATAAAATTATATAAAAGTGTAAGAGTATAAAAGAGTATTACAAGAGTACCTCCTTTGTGATCTTTGTGTAGTACATTGTGCTCTTCATCACTAGCACTTTTTTATTGTCTTTTTCCCATCGGAAAATAATCCGATTAAAATAGACAGAGATACGGCTAAATTGCTCGTCTCTGCAATTAAATTTCGCTATCGACGAAATCGACGAATTTTGTTGCAATATACTAAATTCCAAGTCTCTTTTTTATGTACAATTCCAATATCTTGTAAAACAGCAATGGCAAATTGAAGTAGCTGCTCTATTCAAAATTTCGTATATAACAATATAGTATAAAAAGTAATTTTATACATTTAATATAAATGATAAACGATTTTTCATCTCCTGCATCTAATAATTATGCTATGCAAATGATTATTTAACTCGTATTTTTACTTATAATTTTAAGTTCAAAACTTGCATAAAAATCGATTTTTGGCAAATATTTAAGTGTCTTGGGGCACCCGGAAAACATTTATCGAAGTTAAAAATATTTTGCATGTGTGCTAGTATGCTTAAAAGACAACTTTCACACCCCGCGCTAAAAGTAATTAAAGAAATAAATAAATAATTAAAAATATATATAAATTTTCATAAAACTTTCAATTTTTAACAATTTTTGGGAAGCTTGGGGCACAGGAAGATATGAATGGATTTCCATTAAAAAAGCATGTAAACTAACATGCATAAAATACAACTTTTTCACCCCGCGCCAAAAGTAATTAAAAAAATAATAAAAATAATAAAATATATAAATTTTCATAAAAAAATCTTTTTTAACTTTTTGGGGGCGCTTGGGGCTCTGAAAGATATGAATGGATTTCAATAAAAAACCAGAAGTAAATTAATATACATAAAAGGCAACTTTTGCTCCCCGCGCCGATTCGATTATCCACATTTCGATTTTTCCATCCACCATAATGTATAATATAAGCTTTATTTCATAATGTCACTTTAATCCTTCGGAAAAAGTTTAAAACTATTATACATGTTAATTTTTAATATATATTTAATATTCCGACAATATTCAAACATTGTGAAACAAAAAATGTCGACAGAAATTAAATATTCCAACTTCAGACCGATGTAATTCGAATCGGCCACTGTCAGACAACAGATATCGGTCCAGTGTCATTTGCCGATATAAATCTCATGACAATATTCAGTCATAAATGGAACGATATCACTAACCGTCATTTAAAAAACCGTCGTTCTTTAGTATCAGTTACCAATATGCTACTGACACTTGACCGATACTAGAGTTCCTATAATACAGGCTGACGCATCCTCGCAGATTTGGGGCTCAAATTGAAGTTCAGTCGAAAAACCAAGCTAATCAGAACCGGTTCAGCCAATCAGAACCGAGTCTTAGGCAACCCCAACGCCGGCTGCGGTAGATTGATGCTGAACTGAGCACGAATAATCCGAAACAAAATGGATATGCGTCAGCTCCTATTATAGGAGTCTTAACCGATACGACAGTGTTGTTGACGTCATTAATCCGACTCTGCCGACTATGGTCTGATCGTTTGTCAAAAGGTATGTGTTTGCTGGGTATATATTTAGACTGAAAAGCAATTTGTCTGAGGTTTTATCTACTTTGGGCTGTTCATTGTATTGCTTCATACTATTTTTATTCAAAATATTGTATTCGCGGATATTTTTCACAAATAATTTTAGAGAAGTGCGAGTAAAATAAATTCTAAATCTGAGAAAAGGAATTTTAAAAACACCTAGAAAATACCAATGATATTCACATATTCGAAAACTATTTTAATCACAGATAACCTTATATATTTTTAATTGGATAATTCAACTCTTGCAAACATTATAAAATGAATACTGAAAAGTAATTTACCTTTTAAAGTAATAGCCAAAGCATATTAAAATGGTCATATTTGCAAGAATTAATACATTAATCGAAGTCACTTAGACATTATAAATTTAGTCTTTCTGTAGCATTTCAACAATCAAGTAACGAAATTCAATTTGAATATAGCCGCTAAAATATGCTCATTTTAAAATAATTAATTAATCGGAAGCTAATCGTAGGAATTTCATGAAATTTGGTATAGGCATTTGAAATACGCATAGTTTGAACTGAAGATTTAAAATATCATGTCAAAATTCGATCTTGCTATTGTAAAAAACCAAATTTACGTTTGTTTTGATATTTATATGCCCCCTAAAATAATTGTTGTGTTAACACAAACACAATTGCTGTGTTTGACACAATGTTGTGTTAAAAAATATGATTAAGTTTGTACAATTAATGAATATCTGTTACGAATGTGTAGGAACAAAAATTATTAACATTACTAGCCAGATAAAATTTTTTCTTAAATGCCTGAAAGAACATATTTAAAATTACCTTGGTTTTAAACAAAACGTTTTATTTCACATATAAAAAAAGAGTATGATGTATGTAATAAAAGATTTTGTAAAAAAAAAGGTAATTTAAACCCACAGCAATAAAATTATTAAAACGATATACACCAAAAAGCATAACAAAGTTTTAATTCACAGAATGAATAAATTAGTATGAAGAAACTTGATAAATAAGTGATACATTTTAATTATTTGATGATTTGAAAAGGGAATGATTTTATTTTCAGGTAAATATTTTAATAAATATCTGACACATATTTATGGCAAAATATTATGAAAACAGTAGTAATAATTAATATTGTTTAATACAATGGAACAAGGTAGGACATTGTGCTTAAATCATATATTTTAAAAGATTTTCTAATAAAATGTCACTAAATCAGATTTTTTCTTTATGTATTTATACTGCTCATATTGTAACATTAAAAAGTTGAAACAAAATTATTATTTTGTCAGCAAAACTAAAAGTAACAATATTTTGTTCAAGGAAAACACTTTTATATCTTCCATATTTATAATGTTAAATTTTCTGCGTTAAATATGTATTATTTACAAAATACTCACAAATTACTTTCGTAAATTCTGTTTTCCATAGTTTTAAAAATTGAAATGATACCCCCCGGAGAATTATGCTGAGAGGATTCATCTTGCTCGATTTTTCCTTTACGTAAATACGCTGTCTTCCAGTAACTTCATTTTCTAACTTAGAGATTTAGAAAAATGCCGTATATCCCTGCTTTATATATATGATAGAATTCTATTGGAATCTTTAGGTTATTTGTTTTTTCATTATTAAACAAATCTCATGGTAGTTTCTTTTGTGCCTTGAAATGTTATAAACTAGGATACAGTTATTAGCGCATGTAATAAAATCTTTGCATAAAACAGATTTTTCATTAGAGATGGTTTATCATTCTTACAAATATTCCTTTCGTAAACAAGAAATAGTATTTTTTTATATGTATGAAAAATAAAATATTTTTCAATAATTAAAATAATAGCGTTTATGATACATTAGGTATGCATATAATAGCAGATAATAAGGGAAGTTGTGTTTATAATAGGCAAGGGTAACAAGTGTCGGGCCAAAACTAATCACCTTGATATATTTTTTAATAATGCTGTAGTATAGAGTTTACATTTAGTTTACGATTACTTCCCAAATAAAAATTTCCATGAAGTATATACAGGGTGTTTCGCAAAGGACCCCTAACTTTAAAAATCAATAACCCGGAAACGGTGATAGATATAAACATGAAACCAGTGGTATGTTTATTAAAAAAATCGTAAGAATCTTATACATAAATCTCAAAATTTAGTTACAAATAGTGCCGATAGATGGCGCTGCGATAAATAGGCGCATCGCATAAAAAGTGATTCAATATGTGCACCTTTTACACAACAGACATGTCGCAAACGCAGAATGAAATTGTCAGTGACTCTCTGTAGTGTCACCGGAAATCGACACACAAGCTTGACAAATAACCTCTTCGAGCTCGTCGATCAGATTTCAATGGCGAAATCTTGGATGGCTACTATTTCTATGCTTCTGAACTCGCTTTAGAAGGATTCTTAACGCTCTCAGCGCCATCTATCGGTGCTATTTTTAACTAAATTTTGAGATGTATGTATAAGATTCTTACGATTTTTTTAATAAACATACCACTGGTTTCATGTTTTTATCCATCACCGTTTCTGGGTTATTGATTTTTAAAGTTAGGGGACCTTTGTGAAACACCCTGTATATATATATATATATATATATATATAGATATATATATATATATGTGTGTGTGTGTGTGTGTGTGCGTATGTGTGTATTTAAATGCTTTCTTGAACTAAATTAAAAATATATACCCGGGGTCTTTCACACACCTTGCTTTACCCTCAGTGTGGCGAGAGGCCCGGTTATTCGCCGTCCATACAGTGTCATCCATAATGTAAGGAATTTGTCGCCCCTGCTGACAACTTTAATAAACGACTATTTAAAAAAATAATTTTAAACATATTATGCTACAAATAATACCACCATCCTGTGATAAAGCAAAGATATAAGCAGTCGGGCACATTTGTTCTGAAAATACATCGAAATAAAAGCACCGTGAGGGTCTAGAGAACATTCGGCTAAAGTATGTTCCTATATACAATTTAGTCTTTTTGTATTGCAAAGTATAATAATCATTTAATTCAAATCATAATATCTGAATAATATCGACAATAATGTCAAGTAATTTTCGTAATATATGTGATGTAGAAATATATATTGTTTTACTTAAATGAACACTTTTCTATAAAATTCCATTACAAATCACTTTTAATTAATTATTTATTTATGCTAACTTTTCATCAGTCTCATCACAATTTTCTTTTATTAAGAAAATAAGATATTTAAATAATGTCTGATCACTACCTTCTGCCACGCAGATAGAATCCGTATATGATTAATCATATTCACTTGATATCTAACACAAAAAAAAAGGATAAAGAATGAGTTCGTATTCGATTTGAATTTCATTCCAACGTAATTTCGAAATATGTTTTTGTTCTGCTTAGTTTTTGAATGTAACTCCCTTGTTAGATCATAAACTTATCAAGTACATGATATCTGTTTTGTCTCTTTCACTCTACGTTTCCAAAACTTTGTCCTTTAAAGTACCTTTAGCGTTCAGCTTACTTTTTGGGACTGCTATTCTCGTAGCACTGCTAAAAAATAAAATATATATTATTTACCGAAAACGTAATGAAAAATTTGAGCTTGTACATTATGCACTTCATATCCTCTTTCGCCAGTTTTGAGATGTCAGTATGAGTATTAAAATAATTTCATGTTATGGGGTTGGCTGGCTCTCGCGCGGTTTCTCTTCCCGCAGTCTGCAATGTAAACTTACTTTACTTAAAAATGCGCTCAGACACCATCCCTATCACTTTATATACGTAATTTTTTATCGTACATATATACTTCGAACTTTGAAAAAAGTAAATATTGTAAAGTACAATATTTGAACTCTGCTATAATACTGATGTTTGAAAAGAAGTTGCATTATCTTTTATCAACTACCGCGTTTCTCTAAAAATACGCAGGCCTCCACGAAACCGCATTTCTAGATAGAACCTGTACGCAATCATCGAATAGCTCTTTTAATACCCATCTGAAAAAGGCCTATCCATAGTTGTAAATTTCAATCGTTAAAGTGTATTTAACTCTATGTCATTGTCTAGCTTTATCCGACATTCTGGCGACAAGGAAAAAATATTCATTTTACCAATGCAGTACATATCTATGGGAACACAATTAAAATACAAAAATCTACTAAGAAATTGTCATAGTATTATAAAATTAATGATTCAAAAACTCTTCAACAAGACTAAAACCAACCCAAAAATCAAATTTTTAACTGGTTCCTTTACAGAAATATTAAATGTAGAAACTTTTTGCTGATATCTCGTTATCACGAGAATCAATGCGGATGTGAATCAGAAATATAGAAATTAGATTTTCTGTTCAGCAGTTTAAATATATATATAAATTATAAAATGTACTCAATTTCAATATTGAAATTCAATACTATGTTGCACAAGCTCAAATTAATTCATTTTAATAAGAGGATTTTTTGACAAATTTAGTATTTTAAGATGCACAATTTACTATATGCTTCTAACATATGCATCACTCTGCAAGGAAATAAATTACTAATCCCACCGCAGTATGTTTCAGCACGGTTACCTTATATTTTAGTTTAACGTAATTTAAGAAATATGTGTACATATAAATATTTTTTTATTGGTTCAAAATTAATTAACATTTACACAAAATCGTTAATATTATGTAATTACTTCGATCTTTTTAATGTTAAATAACGGATAATTATAATTATTTAAGAGGAAAATGAAACATTTTTAATTGGTTTATCACGCGAATGCAATTTGAAGAGGAAAAGTATTTAGGTATTCTCAGATATGATGCATTGTATCATGCGAGAGGTAATTAAATTATGATTATTTCTTTCATTTTTATGAATATGAGATACTATTTAATAATTACGCGTTTATTCTAAATTAATATTTAATTAATTTAAAAAATAAAAAAAAAATAACCTTCGAGTAAAAAATCTTATAATAAATAGGCATTCTATAAAAGTATGTAGATGCGTTAATAAATTTGCAATTTCATGTAAAAAAAAAAGGGGGCAAAAACATATACAAAAATGAAATCATATATAAGTTTTTTCAACAACTTTAATGTAGAGTAAACTTTAATTCTTAATTTTGAATTTGTAGTAAATTAATTTTACGTTACATTTTGTTAAATAGTATTAGCAGGAAATAAAATTTTATATTCAAGTTTTTTTTTATACAAGCGTATGTGAAGAAGCAACAGTAAATTATTTTCTCTTGGAATTAGATTCATCTAATAGAATCTGCTTTTTACTTTTATAAAATGTGTAATTAAGTTAGAAAAATATCTTTATTCAAATAGGAATTTGACGTTTACTTCAATTATTAGCTTAAACAATTTTTAATGCTATTTCAAAATATTATTTATTTTTTGAAAATTGAAGGGTTATAATAATGCTCAAGGTTCACTTGTGAAATAAAATGCAAAATATTGCAGTAGCTTCCTAACACTTTTCATTGAATAATAAAAATTCATAATATTTACTTGAGTTTCTTACTAAATAAAGACATTGCAAGAAAAAGACCTTTTTTAGACACAGGGGGTAAACTTTTTTTTTCAATGAAGTTGAATTCAAAAATATGAAAAATGATACTTTATAAAAGCTAACTTAAATACGATCAGATATTTCCTGCAAAACTGCCCTCATAAAATAAGGGAAAAAAAAACATTTACTGTAAAAAGTTAAAATATACTACACACAGTGCATTTATTAAAAAAGGAAAAAAAAGATTATTAGTGAAAAATAGGAGGTATAGTAAACACTTTTACAAATTTTAAGAGAAGACATATTTATTAAAATAATACATTCCAAAATCGAAATGAAATATAATGTACACTGTATTCGTACAATGTACTTTGTATTGTAAAATGATTCCGTGCAATATCTTTATATTTTTACAAGTGGTGGATTTGTGTATTAAATAATAATAAGGAAATACCCTCTTCAGATGCAGGAAAGCCAGTATGATACGTACAGTTGAAGCCCGTTAATACGCGAAAGATGGGACCATTCAAAATTCGCCTATTAAAAGAGTTCGCGTATTAACCCTTTAACGGGCGGTGTCCACAAAAAAGGACACCTAATTTTAATTCCAAAACTGACAAACGGCACCAAGAATATTTAATTAAAATTTTCCTTTTGTTAAATACTGGAAAATAAGCAAGTTTGTATTTTCTAATGAATTCGTTTGTAATTTCTGGTGTCAGTCCATTATTTCATCATTTTACAAACAGACTTACTCCGCGCCGGAAAGGGTTAACCAAAGTTCGCGAATTTTCATCCAATCGTCAATCTAATAACACCCTATACGATAAAACACATTTTAAGCGTTTTTAAGCCTTAGGATGACTTTTTATTATTGTTAAATAATTAACAGCGAAGTACTTAAAAATTATCCTTCCATATTTGATTGAGCTTAAACTTACCTCTTAGTGATAGGATTGTCCCACAATTAGAAACGCAGAGCCTTACAAATGAAAAACAGAGAAATCGAAGAGTGTCAGAAGAATTTATTATTAAAGTTCAGGAAAAGACTGACCCGTCATCTAAAGGACCTAGAAGCAATCTTTTTCAATACGTTCCCGATACAAAATTAAGTAAAGGGCAAAAATAAAGCATCTTTTTCGCAATTAGGTAAGTTGTTACATTTGATTTTGCTTACTCAGAAATAAAACTGAATTAGATTTGCCTAGTAACTAAACTAACTTCATTTAGTATAGATGGATGCAGCCTAAATAGACTATTAGGACAATTTAAGTTCGATAAAGCTTTTCATTGTTTTCAAATTATTGCATTTTCTAAGAGAACAAGTGTTTACATCTCCAAATTAAACATATAAAGACAATACCTACAAATATACTTTAAGATCATTTAGGTTTAAAACAGAATGCTAGTGTGTTAAAAATTTAGCAAATTTAGCAGAATTAAATAATAAACCACATTATGTATAACATAGAATATTTTTAAATTAATATATAAATATACATTTCAAATGATTTTTTATAAAAATTGTTCAATTTAAAATGCTGTTTTAAGCTTATTATTTAACATCAACCAAATATTTTATTCTGTGAAATAAGGTAGATTTTGAATAATTAAATTACATAATAAAAGCAGACAATTTTGATGCTATTGGTGATATCTTGGCGAAATATAAAAGAAAAAATAGTCGGATGTGCCAATCCCAAAACTTTCTTCTATCTCAGTCATGTTAATACTTCAAAATTCACTATCACATCGCCAATAAAATCAATATTTTTCGTCATTCTGTTGTACACGTTAGCTGCTTGCGAATCGTCGGGTTACCGGGATGCGATAAACTGATGTATACTAAACTACGAAAAATCCTTCTGGCCTGAACCGACAGGAACAGATAGTCTCCCTATTCCTTGGTTTTACGAGTTTAGCTAATTTTCTGGAAATCACGAAGGTAAAATGCGTGGAACCTAATTAAAGAAGATTCAATCCCAGTTCTCGTCAACATTGAATTTGAATTAGAATATCGCCAAATTAGTCCTCTACAGCCAACTTGGCTTCATTTATGGCAACCTATTTTGGTCGCCAAATTTGGCGAGAATTTGACGTTGGCTAATATAAATATATAGTGATAAGCATATAATAGAAACAATGGTTACAACAATGAAAGAAAATTTGCCGAAACCATGTTAACTAAAACTCATAAAATAAACCCGTTTATGGATGAATTCTGCTGTCTTGTTTGAAAATGTCAGCCAACCTAAAATTTCAAACCGCTATATCTCAGCCAATTTTTAAGATAGAGGCAAAACAAAAATTGTTCCGGATTCTCCGTATCAAAGCTGAACATTTAACGAAAAAAACTTTTAGGATTTCTAATTTTTTTGTACATCTTTTTGAATTTAAAATCTTTAAATGGCTATCAGAGCGCCCCCTTTTCGTCAAAATATCTCCAAATTCTGATAGAACCTGCTTGCCATAGCCAAAAACATAGAACATTTTTTTTATTCAATGTGAAGCATATCTTCATACACTTTTCGATGATACAATAGTGAACACTGAACAAAAATATCGATCTCAGCGTCCCCTTTCGCCGAAATATCCCCAAATTCTGATAGAACCTGCTTGCCATAGCCAAAAACATAGAAAAAAAAGTGGTTCAATTTGAAGCATAACTTCATACACTTTTCGATGATACAATGAAGACACACAGACGGACAGACAGACATTTTGTAAAAACATGTTTTTTGGAATCTCTGACCCCTAAAACGTAAATCCGTTGAAAACCGGAAGTCGAAAAATTTTCGATTACAGTACTGTTTTCTATTATAGATAGAAGAAACTAATAATATGTATTTGAAATTTAAATTTCCTTTCCATTTATCATTCATGTGATACTTAAAAAAATCAAATACATTCTGATTCAAAAGAAAGAAACATTTTTTTAAAAGACATTTTTCTCATATGTAGTCGCGTGTATAGTCTACATTTAAACGTACCCTATGAGTGAAGTAAACAACGAGTAAAGATTTCAGAATTTGAAGAGAAATGCTTTTATTTTAGAGGACGCTGACAGAATTCGTATGTTTCTGATATAAAATTCTAAAAAAAAAAAAAAAAAATACACTTTTGTAATAAATACATGAAACGAAATGTCAAAGTTGTTCTTCGCAATGATTTAACTTTTTTTTTTTTTAATCAAATCTACAAATGCTCAGTATTTTTAGTCTTTGCATTTCAGGCCAAAAATTTTTGAAGAAGTTTTCTTTTATATATATATATATATATATTTAATGATAGGTATAAGATATGTTTTATAGCAATATTTTAAATATAATGTGATTGAGAAATGGCACATGAGAAAGAGTATAATATTTGCATGTATATTTATTTATACACACCAGACGTTTAAAAGGTATATGCGACTTTTCCATATAGTGTTATTTTTATACAGTTTAAAAATCAAATATGTGTAACTAAGTTTAAAAAAAAAAATTCTGTTGTGATATTCTCAACGATTCGATGTTATTCACCATGACTCGAGGTTGTTTGCGACAAATGCATTACGAATTTTATTATTTAACAAGCTGATACCCCGGCGTTGACCGAGCATGTGATAATAAGCTTAAATACACCTAAAATCAGTGTTGAATGATTTTATATACTTAAACGAAGATCTTTCCAAAAAATTAAAATATATCCAATCAAACCTAGAGGTGTTATCCCCACGGCCTTCGGCGGCGTATACCAGGAGTGCTACGCTTGCTCTGGTCTGCTTTGATTTTATATTTTTAAACGATAGACTGGCGTAGCCCGGGTCTGTGAAAATAACCTTAAATACACCCTAAAGAAGTGTGGAATGAATTTATATATCAGGGTTCGTACGGCTCCTGGAATTTTTTGACCAGGAAATTCTTCTGTACCAGTATTTTCTTATAGAAAATCTCTCCGTAAAAGAAGGTGAAATTTCGCGAGTTTAACCTACATTTCTTTTTCGATAAAAAAATATTGGTAACACTCCTGGAAAATTCCCTGATCCGTACGAACCCTGTATATTTACACAAAAATATTTCCTAACAAGCATAAGGGCTTCCAAGAAGAGTTTTTTCCCCACTCTTTTTTTTTACATCTTGTCAATTAGTATTTAATAAAAAAAAGCTCTTATCGCACGAAATCTTCATGAGTTATAGCGCTGCGGAATAATGTTTAATAAACATTTCGGAAACCTGTGTGTGTGTGTTTTGTGCAAAAAATACAGAACTGTATTTATAAACTAATGAGCAAAAGCCAACCACGTATTCACGTTCTGAGCGAAAATTTTGCGGAATTTAATTTTTTAAATATATTTAAGCATCCAAATGTTTCAAGATTTTTACACTTTATGCAAATCAAGTGTCCAAATTATATGTGAAAAGATTGCATTAAAATACCGCCATTTAGTTACTTTTAATTTAGGAAAAGTTGTGTCGCGAGCAGTCGCAATTTACTTCCAGTATCCAGTCAGAAATTTTTTTGAAAGGGTAAATATTCGAACCTTTCAAAACGATTTACATCGTCGCAGAGAAGAATGTACCCGCTTTAAGTGGGTATTTTACATTTCCCCGTATCTCAGGATATAGTGGATGCGGACTTCCGAAAAACAAAAGTAAAAAGCGAAATCGAATTTTTTGAAAATTTAATTTGAACGAGGTCAAATTTGTATGTTCTTGGACGTATTACAGCGTTTGACAGTAAAAAGTACAAAATTTAACAATCTATTTCTGGTTTATCTGTATTTTGAACGGTTTTGCTGATAGGCATTACTATCCCCACCCAATGTTTTAAACCTCGGCGTGCATTACATTCTCCTAGCCTTCGCCGACGGGTAGACACACACACAAACACCTTTTTTATTATTATTGTAAATGATGAATTTATCTGAAAAAATTTTTACACTAAAATATTGTGTTTAAAATTATTTGAAAATATTTTATCCCTAATTTTAATATTTTTTATCAAATATGATGACAATATTTATTCCACCATCTATAAGTTAAAATAGCACACACTACAAACAAGAAAAAAAAGAATTTGTGTCTTTTTTCTGCATATAAGCAGAGTATTTGGTATCATTCGAATCAGCGAACAATGAACAGTACTAATTAAATATTCATTTTAGGATCAGTACATACAGGTAGCTAATTATGGAACTAAGCGAATCACTGCAATCAAGAAATATTTGTTTTGTTTTTTTTTTCCACTGAATGATTTAACTACACCTCATAAAAATGTCATAGAGAAAATCGTCAGGACAATAATATGACACATTTATTTATGAGGGCTGAATAGGTACGAAGACCTCCCAAGTCCAACGCAACTTTATGTCCCAGACACATCGCAGGCGCCAGAAGGAATCGCTATTTTACTAGCGGCCTATGAAATGGTCAAGGGGTGTACCACAACTCACCCATCTGTCAATGGTCGAACCTCTAAAATTGGAGGTATGGCCGAAAAATGCAAATTTTCAAAAAGTCAAAATGTGTAAGGCCTTAAGTTTATGTGAAGAAGGGGAAAATAGTTTGCATCCTCTTTCTCCATGAAAAAAATGAATGTAATTATTTTTTGGAGTTCAGATATCGAGAGATGTGGAAAAGTAGAAGGTCGTCATCTAATGATCTCTAACCAAACAGAAGATTTGATGTATGTGCCAACGAAAAGATATGCGTGTGCGCTAAAATGTGAAAACAAAAGATGTCAGCTAAAAGCACATTTTGACAACGACATCTGGTAATACTAGGTAATAATTATACTTCATTCCACCATTGTTCCATAAATTAGCTGCTTTCAATATTCTTTTGATAACATTAACTTGTGTGTTTTATTTTCACAGTATATTTAAGTACCACCTTCACGTACAATAAATATAACAGGAAAATTTGTGTAACATTTTTAGGTATGGATATCTTATAAAATTTATTGAAATTTATCTTTGAAAAAATAAAGGTTCTTTTACCACGCCAATTTTTGTTAACCATGTAATTTAAAGATAGATTAAAAGTTTGTAATAATGTTTGTAATTCGGTTTCCAAAAATATTAAAAAATTATAATTATTTTGTATAAATATCTAAAATATTTAAGGGCATTTTAATTAATATGAACTATATAACTCTGAAATCTAATTGCAGTAACAACTCATGCATGCTTTCATTTCAGGGTCAAACAATAATTAAACAATTTTCGAAGCTTATAGAATTTGCTTCGGGATATTTTGACAGAATTGTGTTCTAGTAAAATATTATTTGTGGCTATTAAGAGCAATCTCTGATTTGAAACTCTTTCATTTAATGCAGTCTCTACATATTAAAATTTCATGAAAAGCCGTAGAGAAGTATTTGTCGTATGTTTAAATTTAGAAATTGGATATACAGGCTAGTTTAAATTTAAATGTTAGGATATTAAACATACGGTAATTGCTTAGTCAAATATAATTGATATGTAATATATTTCATATGTATAAAAATGCTTGAGAGAATTGATATGTGATAGTTTTAACTACTAAAGTAATTTAAATGCATCATCATATAAAAGCCATTTACTTCAAAATAGATATTCTTAAAAGTTAAGAAATTTAAATTTGTACACGTTCTATGGACGTATAACCGTTTTTATTAAAAAAAAAAAAAAAAAAAAAAAAAAAAAAAAACTTTCTCTCCATGCTCTAACTATAAAAACAAAAAAGTATCATTACTTTAAGATAAAAATATACCAATTTATGATAATATGAATTTTATAAATTTTCAGCGTTTTCCTGCATCAAAATGGAAAAATGAAATATATATTTAAAGTCAATTCGTTATATTCAAGATCTTTTCTGGATAAGCAAATATTTTATTTAATCTGTATATTTTTTATTTTTCTTATATTTCTATTGTATCTTATATATCTACTTGAAAAAGTTGCTAAGAAAGCAGAAACTAATTGACACCATTAATAATCCTTTGGGAGAATCAATTAGCGTTTATTTCTTTCCTAAATTAATTCACTTAAGCAGCACTTTTCTCCTCTACTTGAAAGTTTTTATTCAGAATTAAGTCTTTGAATAGCTCTTAAGTACGAATAAAACTATTCCTAGAGATCTCTCAGAAAATATTAGCGAGCATTATACTGTTTTCTTGGTTTCCTAGTTTCTATTTGTTTTATTATATAGCAGTATGATTTAATGCATAAATTCATAATATCTAAAATGTATAAAAACATATTAGTTTATTTGTTTTAATTTTTCGAAATTATATATTCATATATATACGTGAAATTGTTACATTTTTATTATATTTTCCCATTCAGTAATGTTAAAATTTCAACAGCTTAACTTTTCTTCTTTCATACTGAAACTTAAAAAAAAAACAGTTTGTTAATCCTGGCCATTTTTGACAATATTGATACAGAAAAGATGCTTTGAGGGATAAGTTTTGAAGAGAAGATTTTGTCGATTTATCCATTTTCATAACCCGTCAGCAGACGCGCTGGGATAAAATCTACCCCCGCTCACAACTATTACTTAAAAATGTGCGAAAATCATTCGTGATCCTTCTGAGCTTTATAGTACCTTTCAAGCTGAAATATATCAAGATGTGGCCAAAAACAATTTACCTCCGGTTGTGAGATTTTCCATTCTTTTGTTATAAAAATGTCACGTGAGAGGAAATTTACCCCACGCGTGTTATAATGTAGTCCATAATGATAGGAAAATGTTAATGCAAATATTTATGTAAAAAATGTACTGTGCAAATAATAATATTTTTTTTTTCTTTTAAACGTTAACAACTCTTGCACAGACAGTTTCTTTATATCACGTTTATATTTTTTTGTATTTTTAGCACTTTCCAACCTAGTTGAAAAGTGCTTATGACATCGGTTTGTCTGGCCGTATGGCCGTCTGGCCGTCTGTCCGTGCTCTAACTCCCGTAAATATGCTCGGATTGCTCTGCAATTTTTATATGTTATTGTCGTTATCTATGGCACGTTCCCTATTTCAACTGAAGTGTGTAGCACTTATAGTTTTCTTACAGGGACACTCAAAAGAATTCCGTTACATTGCTGTCTATAAAGAAAAATCATTTGCGGTTTATTTTAAAAATGTTTCACTATTGTAAACGCATTGAAATTTATATAGATCACTAAGATGCATTAGAAGAAGCTTAATATGGAATAGTAGGTGTATAGCACTTAGAGTTACTTTAGAGGGACAGTCAAAATAATTCCGTTACATTACGTCTATGGAGAAAAATCGTCTGCGGCTTATTTAAATAATGTTCCACTATTTTAAACGCATTGAAGTTTATATATATTATTAAGGTGCATTACAAGAGGCTTACTACAGAATAGTGTGTGTATAGCAGTCATCGTTCATTTACAGGGGCACACAAAAGAATTCTCTACTGGAAGTGCGTTTTAAGTTACTGAACGCGATTTTAATCTTAACTAGCTTTTTGTCTATTACGTGGTGTGTATAAATTCTGTAGATCCTATACAGGGCAGCACAAAAGTTCGCGAACACATTTCCGTTTATTGACAGAAACTCCAGAAGGAGAACTTAAACTGTGCTACGCGTTTCCTAACTAAACTAAAATTTAGCATCCTATGTATATATACAAATCTCTAGATCATATGCAGGGCTACATAAAAGTATTCGGATATTTTCCCGAATATTGTATATATTGAAAATTCCTGAAATTACGTTTTTAAATATGTTATGCGTTTTCCAAATTGTTTACTTAGATGTCATCTTTCAGCTTATTAAACGGTAATGATTTGTAAAATTATTTTAGAAGCGTTGGAAAGTGCTACATAATCTATGCTTGACGCATGATTTTTCGTTCTTTTTAAGGCTGAATTTGGATTGTAAAAGCTTTGTATGTAATGATACGCAGAAAAAAAATTAGTGCAAGATTTTATGTTTTTTTTTTTTTTTTTTTTTTTTTTAAATATATAAAAGAATCTCATATTTTAAGTTAAATTATGTTCTTTATTGATTTACAGTTTATATTAAAATGAAATTTTTTGTTTATAATCAAACCGGGGAAAAATTGACACAAGAAAACCCATTGCGGTAAAATTTATACCGCGCGTGTAGTAACGTAGTGGAAAGGGGCGCGTGTTCTGACGAGATAAGGAAACTCAGAAACACTTACAGTGTGACCTAGTCCTAGACGGTCAGATATCTAACCCGGAAACTTCAACTTCCGAAAGCTTCCCTTTTATTTGTTAGCCTGCAAAATACTGGTCACTTTGCATTAAAAATAAAATAACACGAATTTATTAGTAAACGAGTATATTACTTTATTCAATAAATATGCACTAAAATATTTATGCAAAAAAAAATTTAGAATTTCCAAAAATGTCGGTGGGAATACATAGTTGAATTACAAGCAAGCAAGTTAAGAATATGAACATACTAATTTGTTTTTTTAAATAAAGTGTTTTCTTCCAATCTTAAAAGTCATCAAGGATTTAAGCTACTTTTATTTTGTTAAAAGTAATTTCAAAGGTACAAGTAAAAATATAGGTAATTTCCTGTAATTTTCCTTTATTTTTTGATATTTAAATTTCCCTGATTGCATTTACAACCACATATGTTTAATTTTCAGCAGCGTTAAAAACATTAATATATATTGGATGTACAGTTGTAAAAAAGAACACGTTCTATATTAATTCCCGCACTAAAAATATTGTGATAAAAACTACAATCATTCAATTGAGAACAAAGTAAACTTTTATTTGAATCTTTCAAAATATATTTAGAGCTTATATATCTTTATATTAAAATTCTTAAGAAATTTAGTTTTTTCGTAATTATAAGATAATAGTTCAAACAAAAACAAAATATTTTCACTCAAAAGTAAATTTTTTAATTGATGTTTCTCGACTGGATTCAGAGAAATCCAGTATTTGAATTTTAATTAATTCGGAGGGTGGAGAATGGTTGTGATAAATGAAATTTGTTACTAAATGTTTCACAGAAATTTTAGAATAAAATGAAAGCTCATTTGTATTATTATTATTATTATTATTTACTTTCTTCTATCTATAAAAGAAGACAGTATTATAATCGAAATATTTTTCGAATTTCGGTTTTCGACGGATTTACACGTTTTGATGTCAGATATCACGAAAAACACGTTTTTTACAAACTGACTGTCTCTCTGTGTGTCCATGTGTGCATATGCGTGTGTGTCTCTTTATATCATTGAAAAATGTATGAAGTTATGCATAGAATGGAACCAAAATCCATATACAAGGTGATTCTAATTAATGTCCCACTTTTAAAATGCTGTAATACTGTAAAAAAGGAATTACGTGTCAGAATGACTTCATATTTTAACTGAATATACTGGAAGAAGTAAGAAATGGTATGGTATCAGACAGAAAATGTTCCAAAGTGTATCAATAGATGACCCTGCAAGCCGGCATAACGAAGGTGGATTCGGTTACAAGTGACATTTTTAATCGATACGACGGCTTTGGCATGAGTTACACAGTAAACCAACCGTACTGTTCAATGTGCATGAACGTTTCGGTTGTTTCACGGAAAAAATAACTTACAAATTAGTCAACTGTTGCGGTATTGTTAGTGGTAAGCCCATCCACCACGGCAAGGCCGTACCACATTGGATGGGAAAAGAGTTTTAATTGTCCTTGGGCAAATAACAGCATCAATCACATAATGATTCGGTTTTTAATTGCGCATGAGTGTTTTTTAATTTGCATAGTATGTTGCTTACAGCGCCATATATTGACGATCTTTGGAATTCTTTCTTATGCCATACCATTTTCCCCTTCTTCCAGTATATTCAGTTCAAATTTGAAATCATTCTGATCTGTGGTTCCTTTTTTACAGCATTTTGAAAGTGGGACTTTGACTATAACCACCGTGTATTTGTCTTCTGTCCAGTAGCTAGCCCCCAGTGCCAATTTTGCCTATTCAGTTGGAAGGGGGCGCTGTAATAGCAAATTTTGTATAATTTTCCTTTTGCACAACCATTTTCATAGAATTGACCCTAACTTCATATATATGTTTCTGACTATGACCGTCGGATCTCAGTTTAAAATGGGGATATTCCTCCAAAGGGGACGCTGTGATAGCGATTTTGTGGCAATTTTCTGATTTTAATTTATGAATTGATGAATAATTTTTGACGAAATTTTATATCATAGAAAGATTATTGTATTAAAGTTTGGAGAAAATCTGCCTGAAGGTGGCATTTCAATAGTATATTTAGGTGCAATTTTTCTTTTGAATCATCAGAAAATTTATAATGTTATAGATTGAATGGAACCGAGCTTCGTTTGTGTGTTTTTGACTCCGGACGTCTGCTCCCAGTTAAAAATCGCAATATCTCCGTGGTACAGAGCGCTGTGATATCGATTTTTGAGTAATATTCTCGATTTTAGGGCAGTTTAAGTGAATAATTTATGAATATTTTTCGACAAATTTTTATATTTAAGTGTAATGTACTAGTCCAAATTTTATATAAAATATTGGAGAAAATGAGCCTGAAATATGCACAATGTGATAGCAAATTTTATTCGATTTTCTGTATGGGCGCTGTAGCTGCAAAAAAAATAAAATAAATAAAAAATACCGAATTGCTCTATCTAGATTTAATTTGTATATTTTAGGATGCAAAATCTTTCACTGTTTTGTATTACCCGTTGATTAGACTTCTTCAATAATTCATTCCCTCCCTCCACTCTGCAATAGTTTTGAAACATTTATTGACAAAAAACAAATAAGTTAACTACATTTTTTTTTTTTTGGAAAATACATAATTTTACAAAATAAACTTTAGTCATGAAAAACGCAACACTCAATTTAATACATAATTTTATTAAAAAAATGGACTTTTTGAGGAATTAACCCTCTGACCGCCGAGCAAAAGGGCATAATTGTAATAATGTTTTCTCTATAACTATTTTAAAATGCTAAAAAAAACGTGATATTTCAAACATGTCATAAAAAACTTAATTACGTTAGAAGAAAGTTTTGGGAATGGCACATACTAGTTTTATTTCCTTCACTCTATGTTAGAACAAAGAATAGTAAAGGATTTTTTTTTTCGAGTTCCACTTTTCGATGGATAAAAAAATATAAGGGCCAGAGATTCCGAAAAACGGTTTTTACAAAATATCTGTCTGTGTGTCCGTTTCTGCATCATCGGACATTGTGCCAATTTATGCATAGAATTGAACCAAACGTCATATATGTATTTTCAACTATGGCTGGGAGTTCCCAGTTGAAATTGAGGATATTCTCCCAGAAGTGGGCACTAGAATGTCGATTTTCATTTTTTATCATTGGGAAGTATGTGAAGTTATTGTTAGAATTGAACGAAGCGTTTCTGGTTATGGACGTCAGTTCCCAGTTGAAAATGGGTATACTCCTCCAGAAGCGAACGGTGTGATAGCGATTTTTCAATTTTCTTCATTTTTTGCATTTTAAGTGAAGAATTTATGAATATTTTTCGACAAAAATTTATATTTATAATTGACCGAGGTTAATTGACCGAGGTTTGTATACAATTTTGAAGAAAATCGGCCTAAAAGGGGCGCTGTGATAGCTATTTTTGTTCGTTTTTCGGTACGGCCTTGGTAGCTGTTGGAAAAAAATCACATGGAATGACCCAATTTTCCAATCTAGGTTTAATTCCCGTATTTTTAAAAAGCAATATTTTTCACGTTTTTGATATACTACCTGTTAATATGACTTCATTTATAATATTTTTCGTCCCCAGCCCCCCTGGTTTTGAAACATTTATTGTCATCAATAAACATGTGTAATATAAAATAATAATAATAATAATAATAACAGATCTGTTAACTGCTCTTTTTTTGTTCTTCTAACAATCATAAATAATTTTTTTTGAAGTATTAACATGTATGAGATAGAAGAAAGTTTTGGGATTGGCACATCCAACTAGTTTTCTTGGGACAGAGTGTACTTCGATACCGTAATTGGTAGTTATTCTTACATAATTTTATCATTCTTCGTTAGTGATTTGTTAAATTTTATCCACGTTTGAATTGTAAGAGTTACTGGACGGTATTCTTTTTTCAAAATTCTTTAAATTTAAATTAATATTGTCATGTTTTATTACGAAAAACATACATACATTCAAGGCAAAATTAGAATTATAAAGATACTTAAAATTATTCACTTAAAAATACAGCATAAATTAAGGCTAATGATTCCCTTATACAAAACTGTTTTGTTTTTGAAACTGCATAGCATAGCCATAATTGATTAAATTATTCATTTTAACCTTAATTACGCTAACTGAATTTCCAAATATAATTAGTTTTCATTCTATCAAAAAGATTCCTGCTATTTTTCCGTAATGAGTACTGATGCTTAGCATTGCATTATATTAAATAACCATTTGTCTTATTCATTCGAAATTCTACAAACAAAGTGATACTTCAGTGCTTCATTAGTTGAAGAAAATAATGTAACTATGCAAATAACAGATATAAGAAAGGACGTCATCTTATTGTTTGCACGCACAAACATATAAAACGTTGAGAACCAGAGTGGACTATCCCGAATTTTTGTGAAAAGTGAGTTTGAAGTGTCAAAGTATTGTATGTAATGCCATATATTGGCTGTAAAATGTATTGTATTAATTTAGAAACTATTAAAGTCTCAAATGATAGAACCAATTAAACAGATTGGACCAAGTTATTTGATCCAATCTGAAACTACCAACTTAATCACCATATCCTTTGTTTTTCTCTAGCATTGGCAGAACTGGCCTAAAAGACTTGGACAATAATTAGTACAAATCTTGGAAAGCATTTTTCTTCAAATCACAGCTGGCAAGATTCGTCAATTTTGTTTCTCAATGCCTCTTTTATATGTGTGTATAATATTATATAGATTATCTAAATACAAAAACAATATATCTATATCTATATATTCATATATGTACATGTTTCATCTGTTATTATACACGCACACAACATATATATATATATATATATAGGGTGTCCCAGCTAAGATATTACAAACTTCTAGGGCAGGTAGTGTACGCCTAGACGATTCGGAATCACATAGGAATGCCGGGTCGCAAACGCATTCCTGATGCAGTAAAAGGCATTGAAATAGGCGCGGGTATTTCGCGCGTGCTTGCTTCGAAGTTTCATTTCGCATTTCATATTTTTTAGAAATGAAACACAAGATAAGGAAAGGTCATAAGATAGGTGAATAAAAAGGTGTTTATTAGTCTCTGTTCATACACATAAAAAGAAAAGTAACAAAAAGGGAAGTACAACTCATATCGTAGGAGGTGTTCGAATTGACGAACCGGCATGTGATGCAGGCCTCACATCCTCGCTGCATTGAAGTTCGAACGCCAGCAAACATTTCAAGTATTTCTTGGATTTCCCCAGCGCCTGCAACCTTGCCCGACATATACAATGTGGTACCAATCTCGTAACCCCGGGGCCAAACACCATATTTGTGTGACCCAGCCTTTTCAATGGCCTTACTGCGTCAGGAAGGCGTTTCCGAACCGGCTTTCCTATGTCATGCCGAGTCGTCTAGTGTACACTACCTCCCCTCGAAGTTTGTAACATCTCAGCTGGAACACCCTGTATATACACATTTTATGCGGCTGTAATAATACATAACTTATATACATACATATATATATATATATATATATATAACATAGTACAGTGTGAAAAAATATATATGCAGGTAGAGCGGGAATGCATGCCAATGCACGCTTCTGTGCGCATAGCATTTACCATTATCATTATTTTAATACAAAACAGTATCTTGTAAAATTCTCATAAATCTGTTGATGCAAATGCTTATTCTAAATATTATCTATAGTGTTCTAAACGTTTTTGTAATAATTATGTTCTAATATACTGAGATCTATATGCAATCGATATGAAAAGATTTGTTTATTGTAATAAAAGAATATATCAATAATATTAAAACATCTAAATTAAAATAAAGAATACATAATTTCCAAAAATGTTTAACTACCGCAAAATTCTTTAAAAATGAAAGGAAATGTAAACCTGATAACTAAACGGAAAATCTGGATTTAATTATATCTCAATTTTTAAGAACAAACATTTTGATACTGCTCCATAAGATCTTTTTTAAAGCCATTGCTGCAAAATAATGCAAAGTTAAGATAATGTTAGATACTTATAAATATGAGACTTAAAGGAAAATAAAATATTTCAATAAATAAACGGGATTAAATTGCGAACGATCTAAAGTGATATATATTAAACCAGCGACATATCATTTTTTAGGGTTTCGTTCATCTCACGAAACCCTAAACCTCACTCCTGCTCTTTTGTCTGTTCATCACAGAGCCATTCTCAGAAACTACGTAACTTACAGAGTTGTAACTTTGAGCATATATAGCAGGATACCAGATACGAAGCTCAAAATATTAAATTTAAAAAAAAACGTATTATTTTAATAAATAGAGATAAAAAACCAAAATTATAACAGCCTTTTCCTATTCAATAACATTTTTCGTTATAGCAGTTGCCAAAAATTAAAAATCCACAATGAAATTCTTTGTACAGTAATTAATTTTCTATTGACCGATTTCCACGTGGAAAATTAAATTAAAAGTTTTACCAATTGAAAAAAATATTAATATGAAATAAAATAGATTGACGTCATAGTGGTAATAAAACGGAAAGTTTCAAAGATTTCTCAATAATACAATGAGTATGAGTATGTGTATGTACACAAAGCAGATCACATCATTAGAGAATTATACAGAAAATCTGACGTCATATTGGAAGTTTAACGAATTTTTCAAATGTTTGAGAATAATACAGAGCGAGTATCAATATGAGTAACAGAGAATAGTAAATATACGAGTTTGAGAAACATATTGAATCATGATAAAAATCAAATTATGGAAACATTCGCATATTTTAATATTTTGAAGATGTACAACATGGTTAATTTTGAAATTATTTTTTTTTTAATATCGCATTTAGTCCGCCTGACAAATATTATTATGACAGAATATAATAGCGGGCTTCGCCTGCTATTGGGCTGGTTTAGATATTCGAAAAAACGAAAAAATAGACCGGTAAATTTTTACTTTATAAAATGCCTTTTATACATGCTTTTTTTTTTGTTGATAAATGAAATTTATTTCGATTTATTAAAGAAATGGTAAAGTGTTTTGAAAGGAATATTAAACGAAACCCTTTGAACGATCTTCGATCATACTCACCCACTTGTTTTTTTACTTTCCTTTATCTATACTAATAAAATAAAGTTTCGCTCTGTGTGTGTGTGTGTGTGTGTCTGTTGGCGATGGCTAGGAAAATTTAGCTCACCTAGAAGTCTGTAAATTTAGATTTAGGTAGTCGAAACCCTCTCTTGGTGCCCCTGACCTCAGAATTTTAATATTTTGATAATTAGCCTAGATATTAATTAGATTCTCATTAACCATCGCTTCTAAAATAACATATTTTAAATCAAAATGGCGAAAGAAACGAACTGGCGTATTGGATTTGAAAGCGGAAATGAACGAATTAGAAATTATTTTACTAATTAGCGAATTTTAAGAAAACTAATTGAGATATCAATTCGAAAATTTCTGAGCATATGTAAAAAAAAATATTTTGCATCGGACTACGTGATTTTTGAAGAATTCGGTTGGTAATTTTTTTTTAATTTATGCAAAAAACTGCCAAAAATCTGTCGGCGCCAGTGAAACAATCAGTGAAAACAAGTTTCAGACAGGGATCCGCTTTCATTAAAAACTGAACTACAAAGAGATCTTTTTCTCTGGCCGATCCCTCCATTTAGTTTGCGAAAATGAAAGGAAATAATTGGCAATATTTACTATTTATTGAACAAAAATTTAGGTAACTAATTAAGATTTAGATTTGAAATTGAGGTAGGGAAGGGATGTCATCTGCCGGCTATTTTAGCGTAGCGTCTTCGTTATGTTCTAATTATCAGAAAAATGTAATTCTTTTTTCAATGATCGCGTTAATGTAGGTGACGGTGGTTTTCTTGAACAAATTATTCGTTATATTTGCGGGTATGGGGAGGGAGGGGGTTAACGCCTTTCTCTGAGATTGTAATTATCTCGGGCGGTTTAGCTAGTGTATAATAAAAAGAAAGCATTGTAATCGAAATTATTTCGACTTCCGGTTTATACGTTTTAGGAGTCAGAGATTCCAAAAAACATGTTACTACAGAATATATGTCGGGCCGTGTGTCCGTGTGTGTATCCTCTTTGTATCATCGAAAAGTGTATGAAGTTATGCATATATTTGAAACAAAATACATATATATGTTTTAGGCTATGGTCAGCAGGTTTCAGTTGAAGTTGGGGATATTCTGCTGGCAGGAGGCGATGTGATAGCAATTGTTGCGCCATTTTCCTTATTATATTATCAGAAGTATACGAAGTTATGCATATAATTTAACCAAACTTCCTATATATGTTATTGACTTGGGCCGTCAGTTCCCAGTTGAAAAGCAGTGGATACCTACTGAAAGGGTTGAACTCTACTAGCGATGTTTGTGCTTTTTTCGTTCTTGGATCACCGGGAAATATATGAGGTTTTGCATAGAATTGAACCAAAATTCTTATATATGTTTTTGACTATGAAAGTCAGGTCTCAGTTGAAAATGGGAATATTTCTCGGAAGGTGACGCTGTAGAAGCTATTTTCGCGACTTTGGCAATTTATGTGAACAACTTAAGAATATTTGTCGACTAAGTTCTATATTAAGATGTCATATCATATGCCAAGGTTTAGATTAAATTTTCGATAATTTCGACCTGAAGGTGGCTGTGAAAGCAAATTTTGAAGAATTAGTATTTATGTGTTAGACAAATTTTAAATGACACGAATTCACATAAAAATGCATTTTTTAATTATTGTAAGGTATTTAATTCTGTATAAAAGTTCACAATAGTATCCAAATGCAGGAAACTATGACACAGAGAAAGCATTATATCTTAATTATAGAACTGTTTTTGTTTTAGACATCGTGGATGCGTGTATTGAGTGAGTATAAATTACATTCATATTGAAAAAATATTACTTTTATGTAACACAAGCTGAATCCGCCTGGCGTTGCTCGGGTCCGTGATAATAACCTTAAAAAAACTTAAGTTTGTTTGTTTTTATCTCATCGGAAAATATTTCAAATGAATTCAGTTTCTGCAGATTCACTGCCTTCGGAAGCGTAGAGTGTTTCGAAAAAACTTAATTTCCGGAGACCCAATGCAGCGTCTGGTGTGTTCTTAACAAAACTGGGTCTCCGCTGTCTATGTCAGTGTACTTTACTGGAAGTGCTCCGGACGATTGAAAACTAAGTTGAATGAGTCAAACCCAGTAGTAATCGTGCTGATAGAACCGGAGATAAGAATGCGCCCAGTGGCGGTGGAAGGTGGAACTAAAATCTGTTAGACAATGAAAACAAAGTTGAATAAGCCAAAACTCGTTGTAATCGAACCCATAGAACCCGAGAAAGGAATGTACCTTTAATGATCGAAAATGGTGGTAACAGAAGATAAACTTTCATAATGCAGTGAATAATTTATGCCAAGATATCCACGATATTTCCGTAATGGGAGAGCGTTCATAACTTTTTTAATCAAGACAAGAATGTTTTTATTTGATACCAAATCTCAGGGGAGTTATTTTTTGTGCTTGTAGGATTTCAAAGAAACACACCTGTTAAAATTTCCTGATTTTATTCATCAAATATATACAGTATTTAAAGAAATTATTTACAAATTAAATATGTTTAAATATAAATTTTCATCGTTCTTTGTTGGAATAACTATTAATTTTTTATACAAATCAGTATATGTAAACAGACACATTCTATTTTTTTAATTTATGAAAACATTTTATACTTTCGTTTAGTAAGTCACGAAAAAAAAACTCATTCACATGACAACTGTCAAATTACTTCTACATTAATTTTGAATATTTCAATTTCAATACGTTTCTCCGCTGCGTAGGTATCACATGATCAAACGTCAGCAGACGCAAACCTAGAGTAGCTCTGAAAAGGGTTGCGTTAAACAGAAGAAGATAAATATTCTACGTGCAGAAAGTAGCTAAATCGTAAGCTAGGTTGGATGAACAAATTCTCGTTGAAATCGGCCCCATAGAACACGAGTAAAGAATGCGTGCCCCCTGTAAATTTAACGAATTCCCTTTAACATTAACGTGATATTTAATTTACAGATGAAATCCTCCCTCTAAACTTAACCGCTTACCTTTAACAGTAACGCGATTTTTAATTTACAGTTGTAGTGAGCAAACGCAAGTTGATGCCAGAAAGGTTAATAATAAAAAAAAAGGTGGTAGCTGATGTCTAAGGAATTTATTCTGTAAGTTTATTCCGATAAAGAAGATTAATATTCCAAACGTTGGTAGCT
Organism: Maratus michaelseni; assembly: GCA_963931845.1. Lineage (NCBI taxonomy): Eukaryota > Metazoa > Arthropoda > Arachnida > Araneae > Salticidae > Maratus > Maratus michaelseni. The sequence continues at coordinate 299,781,830 of OZ007593.1, read as the reverse complement.
CAATCTAAGGGAATATTTAGTAGTTTATAAAGAAGCGGAATACCCTAGAACTATGTTAAAGAAAATGGCAAGATAATTGAATGATTTTTAAAGACGTTGAACCAAGGGCCCCAAGAAGTAGGTTAATATTCAAAATTGATGGTAGCTGAGGTCTAAGAAATTTTTTGTCGTTCATGTAGTACCTGGAGGACTAAATAAAACTAGTGAATCGGACGATTTTAAAGGGAGCTATAGTAGGGGTTACCAAAAGGGACCAACTGATAGTTTTGATAAGGGCCCTATGATAAAAACATGTTAAAAGGTCCTTGTACTTTGTACTTTGTACTTTTATCTTCATACTTTTATCGTCGTAAGGAATAGTTCAATTAGTCTTAATGTGGTATAGGATCAATTAGTCGATCAATCAATAGAATCAATTAGTCTTAATGTGATATAAAATAATTATTAGAATAAAGTTTTTAAGAAGTGCGAAAAAATGGGGACAAATGTTTAAAAAGGGGACCTAGGCCCCAATAAAAATATGAGGTTGGTGGCCCGGGAAGAGAAGTCCAAGGCTCAACTTTAAAGCTATGCATTGAGAGGTTGGGGGATTACTCCAACCAGTTAAGTGTTTTAAAATGCATGGCGCACAAAATGTTTAAGGAGCCCCTGACTAGTGCCCAGGGGACCAGGGATTTAACTGGTATGCAGAAAGTGGGGAAATAACTAAATGGGAAATGTCTCTAAAAACGAAAATTATAGGATTTAAAGGGGACAAGTTATTAACAATTTAGGGTACAAAAACTTCAAGGGGCCCCGTACCGAGCCTCAAGCAATCAGGCTCTTAACTGGAATGGGAAATTTCCTAAAAACGAAGAAGATCGAGTAAAATGGAAGCAAGTTATTAAGAAAATTCAGTGCACCAAATTTTAAAGGGGCCAAGGTGACCGAGTCTTAAAAAATAATCTGAGCGTGAGGAACATCAGGACCTGCCTTAGACTTCTACGCGCGGAAAATTTCGCTAGTCATCGCACACAGACAGACACACGCACAGAGAGAGAGAGAGAGAGAGAGAGAGGGACAAACAACTTTGTTTTCTTAGTATAGGCTAGGTGATCCAACCTGGCCTTCCCGGGCTCTAGAATATGTGTGAAAATCAGTTGTTTTACTATTGAGAACTCTAATACTTATTTTTCTTAAATTCAATATATTTATTTGGATTATCCACTATCAACTTGAAAAAGAATTTTTATATGAAAAATGTAAATAATGTAGTAAACAAACTTTTGAAATTTATTAAAAGCAATACTTAGCCAAATATTAGGAGTTGTTAGCCTAATAAATCGTCAGAGATTATTAATCTATAACAGTTTTTAACACTTTCCAACCTAGTTGAAAAGTGTTTATGACTTCGGTTTGTCTGGCCGTATGGCAGGATGGCCGTCTGCCGTCTGCCGTCTGTCCGTGTTCTAACTCCCGTAAATATGCTTGGATTGCTCTGCAATTTTTATATGTTATTGTCGTTGTCTACAGTATGTTCCCTATTCCAACGGAAGTGTGTAGCATTTATAGTTTTTTTACAGGGACACTCAAAAGAATTCCGTTACATTGCGGTCTATAGGGAAAAATCATTTGCGGTTTATTTAAATAATGTTTCACTATTTTAAACGCATTGAAATTTATATATATCACTAAGGTGCATTAGAAGAAGCTTAATATGGAATAGGGTGTGCATAGCATTTATAGTTACTTTACAGGGACAGTCAAAAGAACTCCGTTACATTACGTCTATGCAGAAAAATCGTCTGCGGTTTATTTAATTAATGTTTCACTATTTTAAACGCATTGAAATTTATCATAGAAACTCGACAGAGTTTCTCGCCAAGCATAAGAAACAGCAATGCATTGAACCGTAAATGTAAGGAATTTCCGCCAATGGAGGCCAAACGATTTTACAAAAAAAAAAAAATTAGCACTCTGTCTAGTTTATTTTTTGCGGACGGAACAAAACGGGTTTTGACACATCTATATCTCGCGTTCTATTTATGGTAAAAACAAAATTCTTGATTCTATGGAATGGGGCGTGTCCAGTGACTGAGAAATCAAAAGTAAAGCAAAATCCGACGAATAGGTTTTCAGTAAATGCGATTTTAAAAGTGCTGTTTTTTGCACTTTTTAAATCTTGTTGAGACCAAAAACTGTTGACAGGGCTACAGCAATGTGTAATTATCAGATTTTTACACGATTTACGTCATTTCAATTGTTTTTATGAGTATTTCAAACCTTTGTAAGTTTCATGTAAAAATATTAATTAGTTTTTATTTATATCACTTTAAAGTTATTGATTCCTATACTTAACATAGAGCAAAAAAACTGTTGACAGGGCTACAGCAATGTGTAATTATCGGATTTTTACGCGGTTTACGGCATTTGAACTGTTTTTATGAGTAGTTCAAACCTTTGTAAGTTTCATGTAAAAATATTAATTAGTTTTTGATTTATATCAGTTTAGAGTTATTGATTCCTATACTTAACATAGAGCAAAACAAATAAATAAATGACCCAACTCATTTAGGAATTGTCGTATACACATGATATTAAGATATGTTATTACACTCGACCCAAGTAAGCTGCCTATTATAAAAAATAGTAATATTTAAGGTTCGTTTACAGGGTCTCACAAAAAATCTTTGATATAGGGCTAAAGAGTTGTGTAATTATCCGATTTTTACGCGGTTTGCAGCATTTGAATATTTTTTATGAGTAGTTGAAATGTTTAATATTTCGTGTAAAAATATTAATTAGTTTTTTATATATACCACTTTAAAGTGATTTATTCCTATACTTAAGATGAAGCAAATAAATATTAAATGTTCTAACTCTTTTCAAAAAGAACGTATGCGCATGATGTTAAAATATGTTACTACGAACGACCTAAGTTAGCTTCCTATTGTAAAACAGAATTGTAGAATTTACTGTTCGTTTACAGGACAACTCAAAAGATTTTTTAATAAGACTAAATAGTTGGGTAATTAGCGAATTTTTACGTTGAAGTACTTGATTCCTGTACTTAACACAGAGGAAAAACAATAGTAAATAGCACAACTTTTGTCAAAGTGGCTATATACACAATATATTTAACCCTCTAAGCGTTTTGCCCGTATTTTTCCGTTTCCCAAAATCAACTTAAATCGGCTCTAGATACAAATATATTTTTTTAAATTTTATTCTAAGATATATGTAAAATAAAGAGATATGAAACATAATTTTAGAAACAAACGGGGAAAGAAAATTTAAATTATTTTAAGTTTTACAAATATTTTTATGAAAATGCAGGAAAGCCCTCAAGACGCTCAGAGGGTTAAATATGTTACTACATTCGATTCATTTAAACTCTCCATTGTAAAGCGGCATTGAACCATATACGTTTCGTTTACAGGGTTTCTTAGAAGATCTTGATTACATTACAACCGATGTATATTTACTCAGTGAGATGTATGTTAATGATTTAATACTGTTTCAATCTCTGTAAGGTTTTATTATCTTGCTTTAAAATTTAATATGAGTTCATTTTGTCCGCCTGAAAGTTCGTTAATCTTAAGCTCTAAATCTATTAAAATATATTATTTTCATCGATTAAAAAGAAGCGTGTTTATCTAAAAATATATAATTCTAGCGTATCAGGAATTGATTGAAATAGCGATTACAAAATTCGAACTTTATATTCATGCGCTGTAAAAATGTTGTTACCCCAAGATTAGAAGTTTTGCGTTTAAATATTTGCCGTTCATCGTCTCTCCGGCTATGACGAACTTAAAATGCTCTAAAAACGGGCCAAGAGTACAATGAAAAGGAAATAACTTCTTAAATTCTCCATAAAAATTAAAAATGCTAAATTTCGTATACAATAGGTGATCGATAACGAACTGTTCGTTTTACGAACACTTTCGCGTGAGATTTTTATGTTCGGATAACAAACATATGTCCGGTTAACGAACACTTTGGAGAGATTTTAATGTTCGGAGAACAAACACCTCACGAAAGAAAGCCATGATGAAAAGCAATGCCGTGTTTCATATTTGCCGAGCTACTCTTATTGCCTCTATTGTTGACTTAGAGAACATTTTAACAGATGCATACATATGTCCTAATTAATTCATGGACTGTCGGAGATTGGGGACCTATATTTTGGGATCCTCAAATTAAAATGGACAGACTAGAAACATTAATTTTGTATTTTGTGCCTTTATGTATTTTGTGCATTTAGTAAATATAGTCCTTTTTGGTTTAATTACGCTCCTTTTTAAAATCCCATTTAAAGCTTTATGAACTATCAGATCAAAAATTATAATAAAATTTTACATCTTTAAACGGTTCATTATGTAAACGCTTTAGTCTTTGCAGTATATTTACAAAATCACACAAAATTTTGGATAACATGTCATCCTACGAACAGTTTCTATTTTAAAATCACTTTAATAGTTTTTATACTTTTGCAAACGTTGCGATTCTAATATTTTTCAGATTCTCGAAAAGTTGAGTTAAAAAACTTAACAAATAAAAAAACTTTTAAGATGCTCAGTAATTTTCAAAAATAATATTTAATATATTAGTATAAAAATCCCTGTGAATTACAATGTTTCGTAGAAAAAAAATGATTATTCTCGGTAAAGTATGATTCATAAACTTATCATTATATTTGACCGAAAAAAAGTGCTTCTTTTTTTCCACATTTTTCTGAAACTGCAGTATTTTAATTAGTTTGTGAACTGCTGTAAAACTTTCTAATTTTTTGTTTTTTGAATGTATATAAACGGAAGAGTAATATAAAGAAAAGAAAAAGGAAAATAAACATGTCATAAATAATCTGATGAATGTAAGGAAATTAATATAAAAGTTTTCCCGTTGTTGTGGTAGCGTCATGTACATTGGAATAAGTCACTCAATAAATTGTATAATTCTGTATATAGCATCAGTATTATTTTTTCCCCTTTCATCTTTCTTTTATCTTTTCTTTTCTGAATAAAAATAGAATCTATATAATTGAAATTAAACGCCTTACAAAAAGGAGTGATGTCTCATCAAAAACAACTCGTTGTAAATGATCCCGCCAAGCCACAAACTTAAAACGTTAGTCATAATAAGAAGTGATATCACATACAAGGAAGCGATGTAGAAGTGCATACTCCGAGTCCCGTGTAAAAATCTATCACCACTCATAATGTTTCCAAAGAACTCGGAGTGAGTTACAGTATGTGAAAACTGCTTGGCGACCTGCAGGCTTTTATAATATATGCAGTATATCAATTTTAAAAATCAAAAAAATAATATTTTAATTTTTGTTATATCACTTTTATAAATGTTTTTGTATGCGAAAGAACTGACAGAAAGGATTTTTTTCCAGATCTATGTGATTCCGCTTACGCTAGAATTACTGCAATATTTCTCAATGTAGTTAACGTTTACTATAAGGTGCATTGTTATTAATATGCGCTTGATCATTATATACACACACATATATATATATATATATATATATATATATATATATTACAAACTCAAAATCTTTACATGTTAACTTAAAAAAGCCTCTTCGTAAGAGTGGTGTTTCCAGTTTAAATAATGGTAAATAAAATCAACAAATTGATTTTTCAAGCTCATAAATAAGAAAGGACATGCAAACACAGAAGCTTTTTAAACTTTCTTAAACTTTTTACAATTTTATGGGAGCAAAATAAATAAATAAAATAAAATAAAATAAAATAAAAATAATATAGTCATATGTAATTGCAGGAAACGCAAACATTATAAAAGCCTGCAGGTCGACAAGCAGTTTTCACATACTGTACCTCACTCCGAGTCCTTTGGAAACATTACGAGTGGTGATAGATTTTTACACGGGACTCGGAGTATGCACTTCTACATCGCTTCCTTTTATGTGATATCACTTCTTTTTATGACTAACGTTTTAAGTTTGTGGCTTGGCGGAATCATTTACAACGAGTTGTTCTTGATGAGATATATATCACTAAGGTGCATGACAAGGAGGCTTACTACAGAATATTGTGTGTATAGCAGTCATCGTTCATTTACAGGGACACACAAAAGAATTCTCTACTGTCTGTTAACAATAATTCCTGGAAGTGCGTTTTAAGTTGCTGAACGCGATTTTAATTTTAACTCGCTTTTTGTCTATTACGTGGTGTGTATAAATTCTGTAGATACTATACAGGGAAGCACAAAAGTTCGCGAACACATTTCCGTTTATTGACAGACACTCCAGACGGAGAATTTTAAACTGTGCTAAGCGTTTCCTAACTGAACTAAAATTTAGCATCCTATGTAGTATATATACAAATCTATATATCCTATACAGGGCTGAATAAAAGTATTCGGATATTTTTACGTATATTGTATATAATGGAAATTTCTGAAATTATGTTTTTAAATATGTTATTCGTTTTTCAAATTGTTCACTTAGATGTTATCTTTTAGCTTCTTAAACGGTATGATTTGTAAAATTATTTTGGAAGCGTTGGAATGTATTACATAATCTATGCATGCTTGACGCATGATTTTTCGTTCTTGTTTTATTATTATTCTGATAATTTCACCGGTTTAAGCTTGTAATTCTATTACATGTCTATTACATTTTTGTTTTATGTATATTATCGGATATTTTTACTTATTGATGTTTTCATTTCGTTATGGAATGTTAGCTGTGAACATATGCTGAAATATTTGTGTTGTTTTAAGAGCAAACGGGTTCAACTATCATTATCGTCTGCATGCATTAGAGATGATGGATATAAAAAATACCAAAATTCATGATTGATAACTATTTTTAAAACTATAAAAAAAAATGTAATAGAGGTTTCAAACAAACTGTATTTGAACGATCATTTCTTTTCCTATTCAACGGTGTAAAATTTGAGAATGTGCGATGTTTAAAAGTTACCCAAATTGCAGTGAAAGCGAAATATAATCGCCAGGTGTTGCCAGCGTTACTCCCAGCCATGTTTGTTCTTTATAATATAAATATCTCTAAGGAATGAAATATAGGTTTTGCTAAAACATGGTGTATTTCTTTAATTGACACAAACAAGTATTGTTTTCAGTTAATCCTCCTCCTGTTGCAACTATTTAAAGTTCAAGGATAATTCCACATTCATAACTTTATTATCAGTATAAAGATCGTCGAGTGATGCGGGCTCATTTTCAGAATAATTTTATATAGCCATTTTAAATATATTGTTTGTAGATATATCTAATAAATAAAAATGATTTTTTTAATCTTTCTGTCGGTCTTTCTATACAAATATACAGTGTAGAAGCTAGAATCGTGAAATTTTACATGCAAGTGTATAAAAACACGGCAGAGGGAACTAATGTAATCCGGAATTGATATAAATTATAATTAAATTTTAATTAATAAAAAACTAACAATCGAACTGCCATTTCCTATAAACTTTAACAATATTTCTTTTTAGTAGTTGCCAGAAATTCAAAATATAAAATAAAATTCTTTCTACATAATTAATTTTCAATTGACATATTTCCACGTGAAAAATGAATGAAGTAAAAAGTTTCAAGAATTAAAAATAATATGAATATGACGTCATATTCATAGTATAACAGACATTTTCAATTATTTCTTATTTATACAAAGAGCGTGTATTACAAGAATAAATACAGAAAGTAGATAAATATGACGTTTTTTAAAAAAATTAATGAATATGTCGTCATATTGGAAGTATAAAGGACATTTTCAAAAATCAGATAATCATACAAAGAGCATCACTATCAGTTAGCACAGAAAGCATGTGGATATGACATCAATAACCGAATTAAAAAGAAAATTAATGTGACACCATTAAAATAATTAAAAATAAAATGAATATGGTTTTATATGGGAATATAACGGTCATTTTCAAATATTTGACAATATTACAATCAACATCAATATCAGTAAGTACAAACAGCAGGTCAGTATGATGTCATTATAGGAATTAAAAAGAATATGAATTTGACATCATATTGGAAGTATAACGAACTTCTTAAATATTTGACAATAATATGAAGAGTACGAATATGAGTAAGTACAGAAAACAGGAGAATATGACGTAATATTTGAAATAAAACTGACATTTTCAAATATCAGTAAATAACACAAAGAGCATTAATATGATTAAGTAGGGTAAGAAGATAAGCATAACGTCATATTTAAAACGAATGTATGGTTAATGCATGGTTTTTCATGAGAGAGTGATCATGAATGGCTCTTAATTGCTAAAACGTTAATTTTCACTTTGCTTAAACAGTTTTTCAAGAATCAAGACTATATTTATTTAGGCTTAGGATTTTTTTTTTTAATTCTAGTGTAATAGCTCGATTTTGAAACACTTTCAATAAATAAAAAGAAATGCATATTTGCGCAAGATTCAGGCAATTAACGAAAAAACAAATATGTTGACAAGTATTTGTCCGTACGGAAAAATATCCTTGGTAAAAGTTTCTTCATTCATTCAATCATTCGCCGATTTTCATATAGACAATATAAGTATTTTATAGTGAATACGCAAAGTGGTGTAATTTTCACATAATTATTGCTTGCAAGTACACAAGTTGAAAGACATTTTACCGTACCATCTTCCAGAATTCCGATTTCACGAAAGTTAAATAAATATACTAAATTTGGTGTAAACGTTGTTTGTATATAAATGTTATTGGAGACTAGGGTTTACCTGGTGACATCGTTCATGTGAAATTCAAAGACAAGCCGATGCCACTAATTATGAAATAAATACTACCATCCCCATTACTTTAATAGCACCTTATTTTTGGAAAAGCGCAAAATTAAAGTCAGTAAAGAATGGCGTCAATTCACTAATTCTTCTTTAAATGTACGTGAACGAAATAAGGTGTGACAGCTAGTTTGTTATAAATGTGGGACGGGACAAAATCTTTGACACATGTTGTAATTCAATAACAAAACTAATAATTGGCGTATGAGATTGCAGAATGGACGAAAATACACTATATTTCCAAAGGTGACCGGTCTCTTGCGATTTTAGACGTTTTGTTAACTATCTAGAAAAATACATGAGGAATTAACCTGAAACTGCAGGTGTGTAAACAGTATAGTATAGGTTATATATTTCCGGGAAGATTTTTTCCCGAAATCCCATAGGGGACTGCCAACCAATTGAAAAATAACGAATATCTTTTGGATTACCCTGTAAAAACTAATGTAGCCAAAGCGTTCAAACTCGAGATTATTAATAAGTGGCTTATTATAATATACTGTGTTCATTTTTATGAGGATAGCATGTATACTCAAAGAGAAATTAAGGTTTTTATAAAAACAGTCCCAAATTTCACAAAGTTTTTTGCTTATAATTTGCAGAGTTTTTAATATAAAAAAAAGTTCTTTTGAAAAATATGTCAAACAACATTGTACATAATACTCTACAATCAGAAGTAAACAATAATAAAAATTGGATGAAAAATGAGCAGGTTTACTAAAAATGTTTCAGTGCGCATGCGCGAATGCAATAAAATTATAATATGCCTAATGTATTAGCTAAGTATATAGAGCAACTTCTGTGAAAGTATCAAAATCATAGCTTGAAAATTCTGAAAATTATCGTCGATAAAATAAGCTCAAAATCCGTTGTTCCCAAAAAGAAGCAAAAAGATGAGGGGTTGTATCAAATATCTCTTGATTCGTGCCAAGATAGCGTACACAATATTGCACTTACTACTATATTTGAATACAACCCCTCATATTTTTGCTTCCTTTTGGGACAACGGATTTCGAGCTTATTCTATCGACGATAATTTTCAGAATTTGCAAGCTATGATTTTGAGACTTTCACAAGAGTTGCTCTATATACTTAGCTAATACATTATGCATATTATATTTTGATTGCATTCGCACATGCGCAGCGAAACATTTTTTAGTAAACCTGTTCTTTTTTCATCCAATTTTTATTATTTTTTAATTCCAATTGCAGAGTATTATGTACAATGTTGTTTGACATATTTTCTCAAAATAACTTTTTTTATATTAAGAACTCTGTAAATTATAAGCAAAAAACTTGGTAAAATTTGGGACTGTTTTTATAAAAACCTTAATTTCTCATCGAGTATACATGCTATCCTCATAAAAAGGAACACAGTATATTACAATAAGCCAATTTTTAATAATCTCGAGTTTGAACAATTTGGCTGCATTAGTTTTTACAGGGTAATCCAAAAGATATTCGTTCTTTTTCAATATGTTGGCAGTCCCCTATGGGGTTTCGGGAAAAAATCTTCACGGAAATATATAACCTATACTATACTTTTTACATACCTGCAATTTCAGGTTAATTCCTCATGTATTTTTCTAGGTAGTTAACAAAACGTTTAAAATCGCAAATGACCGGCCAGCTTTGGCAATATAGTGCACTTTTAATATTGAAGTCGAAAGTTTTGTTTAAGCTAGTTTCACTAAAACAAAAACCATATATCACGCGATACTAACAGAGCAGTTAATAAAGTTTGAACCCTTAAAGCATTTGCAAAACATATTTATTTAAAATATTCTTTAGTATTGGAATTGTACGCTCTTTATTGCTCTTTTCAAATCCAAGCAGTATTTAATTACATTCCACACACCGAAATAAGATAGTGCACTGTGCAAACAATCCATCTGTAACGGCTTATTTTACTTTTTTTAATGTAATTTTTAGATTTTGAATGTGACATTTTATATATATATATATATATATATATATAATCTATCTATCTATATCTATCTATCTATCTATATATATATATATATAATAGAATGTTTTTAGAAATAACGTTTTAATATTCTTCAAACACATTGGCACATGATAAATATTTCGATGTACACACCGTTCTATTACACCAGTTAATTGATGTTTTTTATAAAATTTTAAAGAATTGAAGGACTTTTAGTCACCTTATGTTTTTACAGATTTTCTATAGTTATATAAAAGTTCTTTAAAGCAACGACCTCAAAATATGTTTTACAGTATTAACAATTAGTGAAACATTTTGAATAATATTTCATTTAACTAAAAATTAATCTGGTGCATTTGTTAAAATAATTACATTGTGTTTTGTAATTATTTTTTAAAAGAAACAATATATATTTATCAATATGAATAATACTGGTATATAAGAATAGTTAAAATGATCCGTTTGTGATACACTCAAAACAATGATATGTTCTGGATTTATTTAAGAAATATAAATTAAAATAGTACTTTGCGTGAAATGAAACAATTACTACCAAATATTATTAGATAATGCATGCTTAATTTATATTTTTTTTTTCAAGTAAACACACGAAATTTAATAAATACTTTCATTCTTCCAAAATTAATTAACAATTACTGTCTTCCTTTTTTATTGTTAATTACAAGTTTTTAAATTGCTTGCAAACACATAATTATGTCTATTAAATATGTTAAATAAACATGTTTAATTACATATGTTATTACATTGGTTTACCGCGGACTTCAAGTATAAATATAAAATTCGATATCTTTTTAAATTAGTTTACATTTTAACGCTACAAGATGCATATTATTATTTTTTCTGTAATTTGTAATGAATATTAAAACATATTTATTTCATATTCTATCAAAGTAAATGTATCATGTTATTAAAATACTAAATCATTTAGAAAGTTTTCTTCAAAAAATATCAATAATTAAATTGAGCAGTGATATTTACGTAGAATCTAAAAATAAATAATTCTTTTTATACTTTGAAAAAAAATCTCAACCCTACATCTAAATTGTAAACATCTAAATTGAAAACATCTAAATCGAAAACATCTAAACATTTAAAAAACATCTAAATTGTAATGTTCAGCATAATTTTGCAAATTTCGGTTTCGATATATTTTTTAATTTAGTGTCATTGCATACTTTTTAGTTTTATAGAAATTATGTTAATGTTAATATTTTTAATTACAACTGTGTTTGCTTTAAAAGAAAATATTTCATTTGACAAGGGCTTTATATAATATATTTAAACAATTTCAGAACAGTAGTTTGTATTTAAACATAAAAATATGAATAAAGAAATCCTTTTGACATTACAATTCCCCTAACTTTGAAGGTCAGTGTATTTTGTTTCCTTTAAGAATTGTTTAAAACAGCTCTTTGTGCGAATCTTAAAAGAGTATCTACTTTTAAAACAAAATTTACTGTCATAGTAGTACACAAAAATATACATTATTTTTACAGTGTAAAGTATTTTGAAGTTTATAACTCTTTTAATGGAACTATACATTTTTTCTTTGAGCAATGAAACAAATATTTGGTTTTTAAAATTGTTTTTAAATGAAAGGAAGATATTAGTTAGCATATTTTGATTACTACTAAATACAGAAATATGAAACAAAAATGTGACTGAAAAAAATGTGAATAAATATATGCAAATAAGATACAAGTTTTGAAAACAAAATTTACCATAAAATGAAACAGTGGAATTTTTCTCGGAAAATAAAATATTCAAATATTCTGCACATAACATACATAAGTTATTTCTATAACCTGGTTAACAGGAAAAATATTAATATATATATATATATATATATATATATATATATATATATATATATATATATATATATATATATATATATTGTCATTTTATGTTGAATATAGAGCATTTATTTCCTTTTATGTATAAATATTTAATTAAAATCAGTAAATTACCTATTAAAGTAGAAAGATTATGTGTCATTTGCAGTAGATATATTTGCACATTTTTTGCGAACTAATGATTTCTTCTTTGCAATCAGTATTTAAAAAGGAAATTGAATTAAACACAGTCTGAAGTGAGCTCTCAGAATTTAAATTTTAGCAAAGTTAAAAACATGGTAAAAGGCATGTCTTTGGTATATTTTACCATGTTCGATTATATTTTCTTTTATCTCTACTTGTGTGTTTTGTGGTTCACACAAAATTTGTACGAAAGATGCTTGTATGATATTTATTTTTTTTTGTGAATAATACGAAACTAGTATACATAAACACACGCACACTCACACACACACACACACACACAATATATATATATATATATACAGGGTTGTTATAATTAAAGTTTGCCTATTCAGAAGGCTCTAGAGCCGGCTCTATGGCTCCAAACGAAACAAAATTTCACTAGTACGTAGTTGAAGAGATGCGCTCTGCGAAAATCGAAAAAAAATTAGTTGCATTTTTCGTCAGTAGGTGGCGCTGCGCCAATATTTAAGGTGATGTTTGCAGATTCATTATATCAATTTCAGTCAATCCAGACGAAGCACACAAATTTAAAAGTTTTAACAAACTTCGACGAACTGCGAATTGTTATAATTAAAGTTCACCTAATCAGACAGCTCTAGAACCTGACCTATGACTCCAAACAATACAGAAAAATGAATATAATTTCATGTGATGTAATCTGCATCAACAAAAATAAAACATGTCGCTAGGCAGTGAGGAAATAACGAAGAATAACATTACGCATGCTGAATGAATCCTCCACCATTTTCAATAACGCATTCCATTCTCAGAATTGTGCTTTCTGCAGCATTGCATAAACTGTACTGTGAGATTGAGTGAATATGAAGTCTAATACTGTCTTTCAGATCAGAGATTGCCTGACATTTGTCTTTAGATACAGAATCTTTCAAAAATCCCCACAACCAAAAATCGCATGGTGTTAGATCAGGCGATCGTGGTGTCAGACTGTTTGAAAATAACGACTTATGCTGTGGTCTTCCGTAAAATGGCTTGTTAAGAAAGTTCGAACTGCTCTAGTAATGTGCGGTGGTGCACCGTCTTGCATAAACCCGATATTTTGAAGGCAGCCTCGCTGTTGCAGCTCGGGAATCAGAAAATTTGACAACATATTGAGATACCTTCTCCCATTTACCGAACATGTAATGGGTCCTGTGGATGTTAGTTCATCAAAAAAATATGGTCCTATCATAAACGTAGCTGTGAAACCGCACCACACCGTCACTTTAGCTGCATGCAATGGAACGTCTTGGACAACATTAGGATTCTCTTTCGCCCAAATTCGACAGTTGTGTGTGTTCACTTGTCCGTTTAATTAAAAATGCGCTTCGTCAGTCCATAGAATATTCCAGGGCCAAGAATTGTCCACATTCATTCGTGCAAGAAACTGTAGCGAAAATGATAGCCGACTTTCGGTATCACCTTGTACTAGTTGTTGCACCCTCTGAATCTTGTATGGATAGTAGCGCAAAATTTGACGCATCACTTTTCTCACAGTGGAAATCGGCATATCGACTTCATTCGCAATAGCTGGCACACTCGCATTACCAAATGATGACTGGCTTGCTAAATCCACGGCAGCAGTAGCAATATCTTCAATGCTAGAAATGTCTACCTTTTTTCGTCCTCTGCCAGGAAGAATGTCGAGTTTTCCTGTTTCCTCGAACTTTTTAATCTTTTTGTGAACTTCACGATCCGACATTGGTCCACGTCTAACATCTTTTAGTTTCCGGAATTCTCGAAGCGCTGCAGCTTCGTTGCTGTTATTTTGATAAAATAACTTTACAGGAAGTGCCTTTTTTTCAAAGTTACCATTCTCCACAAAGCGTAGATTCAAATTCTTTTCAAAAACAATCAACTGTTCCAATGTCAAAGAAATCACAGACACACTTTATCAGCAAGTTTTAAATCGTCAGGTGGTTAGAAGGGTATTTCAAGTTTTCGAAGTTGCGACGTCACTTTGACGTCGTTCGTCGAAAATTTGAATAAAATGTGATCTTCTTCAAGCGTTGGGTGAAATTTTGTGATTTTGTGTGTTTCATCTGGCATGACCGAAATTGATATAACGAATCTGAAAAAGTTTACTTTTTCCGTGAAATTATTTTTACTGTGAAATAAAATTTCCTGTATTTTGTTTTTTACAAAATAAAGGAATCTGCAAATATCGGCTTAAATATTGGCGCAGCGCCGCCTATTGACAAAAATTTTAACTATTTTTTTTTTTCGATTTTCGCAGAGCGCATCTCTTCAACTACGTACTAGTGAAATTTGTTTTGTTTGGAGCCATAGAACCGGCTCTAGAGCCTTCTGAATAGGCGAACTTTAATTATAACAACCCTGTATATATATATATATATATATATATATATATATATATATGTGTGTGTGTGTGTGTGTTATATGCTTTACTGTTATATGTTTTATTGTTATTTACAAGTTTTAAAATTGCATGCAAGCATATAATTATGTGTATTAAAGATGTTAAATAAACATGTTTAATTACACACACACACACGCACTCACACACAGACACACACACACATATATATATATATATGTATATATATATATATATATATATATATATATTACATTTTACATGAATCCTAGTGAAAACTTTTGAATACTTTGTTAATATTTTTCGGTTTTTGTTTACCTATGGTAAAACAAACAATTCTGAACCCAACAACATAAGAGACATATTTGTAATTTAATGTAGAAAAATTAGGTCTTAGAAAAATGAAAGTGCATTGCTGGTTACCTTATATAAAACTTCATTTCTTCATTTAGTATACTACACGAAATGTGTCATTAATGATTTAAAGAAGCCTATTTTGCTTTTGGTTCAAAAAACTTTTAATTGACCCTTACATTAAAAAGTCATAAGAAGTATATTGTTCTGTGTTCTTATTAAATTGACTGTAAGGATCAAAGGTAATTTGTAGTGTAGAAAAGCATAAATTTTATTGTGATTTAGTGTAATGACGATTTTAGTGTAAATACGAAACATAATTTCATTTTCGATGTCTAATTGCTGTATTGAAAACATACTTTAACGGAGATACGAATATTGTATTTCATAAACCAATAATTAATTTTTTTAACAAGTGGTGTAGATTTTTTTTTTTTTTTTTTTTTTTTTTTTTTTTTTTTTACAGAATGAAACTTGTTTTATTCGATCACGGAAACCTAGTTAAAAAGCAAACTAAGAGAGAATTTTCATTCCAAGACATTTGTCAAGACTTTTATTATAAAAGAAAAAAAAGAATATTAAAAAAAGAGTAGAATTTTTCTCTGAATGTGTAATGTAAATAATTAGATTTTACTTTACTTCCTATGCTTATGCAGACATTTCTTACGAATAATAACAAATAATTTTCAAAAAGCCTTTGTTCGATTTTAGAACAGATTCAAAATTACAATTATTTGTAGTGCGTTTTTCCGCCTTTACGTACAGTATATAGCCAAATGTCACCAGACACTTTAAATTTTGGACATTTCGAATACAGGCAGATTTTTCTAGAACTTCAGGATTATAAAGAATATGTAAGCCTCATATTTATCACAGCTGATTTGATGAGGAGGAAAATTTGGGGGCAAACGAAAAATCGAAGCATAAAAAATATATTTGTGATCACCTGTAAAATAAAATAAATGCACGAAATGAACAATTGCTATAGCACATTAATATGTCAATATTGCACAATATGTGTATTCATTTGGGTAAGTGTAGCACGTATATTCACGAAGATATACCGATTTATTTAAAAAGATTTTAAAAATCTTGCAAGTCTTTTGATTATATCATGCATGGTTTTTAACCAAATATAACGCCAGTTTCAGAAAATTTGACAAAATGTTGTAGAAACAATATAGAGCAAATGGAATATAAATATATGAAACATTTGATGAAATGTGAGCAACTGTATGAAATATATTTTTAGCCGAATACGCGAAAGATAACAAAGATATCAGTTTCATGAATTAATAGTGAACTAAATGGAGCAACTGATATACAAAAGCCATTCAAATATCATGAAAATTCAGAAAGATATCGGCGATAGAGTGAGCTGATTTTTAGTTGATCTCTAAAAGTAGCTAAATAATACGAGATTTTCCAAAAAATTGTCATTTTTTATTTTTATACTACTTTTCCTTTTTAATTGATATTTTAGTTCTCCTTGGAAAACTACAATAACGAGCCTATTCGAACAAGAAAAGCATTATCAAAATCAAAGCATCTGTTCCAAAACAGCTTATTGACATTCATTAAATAGTTTACGGACATTTGTCAACGGACGCCCCTCGAAAATCACGTACAAGTACGTGTCATACACTGGTAAGACAATTTATAAAAGGCTTTTAAATGGTAGAATATTTTCAGAGCAGATACTGCAGTGAATATGAACAATTGAGGTCTAGTTAGTGTGGAGGAAAGAAGAAGGGTCGTTGGAGCCAACAGGTGAGATTCAATCAGTGATATTTACAACAAATTCTATATGCCCCGCTTGTCAGTGAGTGATGTTGTTTTAAGTGGAAGCAAGAGGGATTATAATATACCAACCACGACCCAGTAAACATACAACATTTTCAGATCGGGACACTTGATACCTGAAACGTAAGGTGAAGTCAAACCGTAAGTCAATCGTATTCATCTAATGATGCCCCGTCAAGGGAAAGATAATGGCACTTGATTTTTTTGACGGGCGACATTTTCTAAGCCAAACATTGCACATCTGAATGCGACCCATCGATTAATGTGATGCAAAAAAGTCTACGCTGTTCGGTAGCAAAATGTAAAAATATCCTATGGAGCAATAAATCACGCTACCACTTGTAGCAGTCCGACAGACGTGTGTGGGTATAGCGAATTCCTGGCAAAAGATATTTACAGATCTGTGTCTTACCTACTGTTAAATTCGGCGAATGTGGGATCATGATATGTTCCTTCGTTTGTGGTATGGGCTTGGTCCTCTTCTTTTAGATTCTGGAAAAATGAATTCCGAAGTTTACAAAACCATTCTTGACTATTCGACATTGAGGCATCACTTTGGTCTTGACTCAAACAATTTTCAGTACCACAATGCTCCATGTAATACAGCATATGTTAATAATACGTGATTTGAAAAAATGGATATAGAAAATCTTCTCTGGCCAGTTCAAAATCCAGACATCAACCCTTTGGAACACCTTTGGAATAAGTTAGTGTGGCGGTGGAGAGCCATGCCAATTATTCTAATAATCACAACTGAACTCTTTGCCAATCTGACGGATGAATGAAGCACGATTCCAACAGGCACATTTCGCAAATTGGTAGAAAGTGTTCTTCGTATTGTGTATATAAGTTTCTCGATAACAAAACAAATTAAAAGAATGATATTTTAGATTATTAGGAAAGTGAAAATGATGAATTTACACAGATTAAAAGAAATAAAAGAAATTTAAAGAAGGGAATAAACAGTTAATATTTAATATAGTCAAGAATTAATGAAATAGTTTTTTAATACGATATATACTTATGAAATGTGATTTTTACACCTTATTTGGCGAGAAATAAAATGTGAATTTAAGAAGATTAGGGTAAAACGTGTTTTAAATAAAGACAGTAACGGGATATTTTTAAGAAAAGGAATATTTTAAGAAACTAGGGCTGTAAATGGTATATTAATAAAATGAATGTTTTATAGAATAAATTTAATAGGGTATGGAATTTTAAATTTTGTAATATATATATATATATATATACTACAAATCCTGTGATCATCATAACGTCTGAAATACTGAACGAATTCGAAATCAATTGAGGCATTCTAAGGATCTTGACAGTATCGTGAACGACATCATTATCCAAGAATGTCGCTATTTTAATTTGTCTACAAGAACACACAACATTTAAAATGGGTACAAAAAAAGTACAAAATTTGATAATTAAATAGCTTCCAAAATATTGAACAAATTCGAAACTGTCTCAGATCGTGTATTGATCTTGCTGGCATCTTGGTTGAGTCCATTAGGCCAGTATGTACCTCTTACAGATAGTCTAACAGAAATATAAAAGCAAAAAACATGTGTATTTTGTGATCACGATTTTTTGTGACGTACTGAAACAATTTGAATCTTATTTGGTCTCTATGTTGATGTTTATATTATAAATTGCTTCGACGAGCATTTTAAGGAAGCATGTATATATTATCGGGAGGCACGGCAGTGCCTCCGTCAAGTCGAGAAAGCAAGCCGTAAGCATCCTTTTCTGGAAGCAACTTAGGGCACTTTTGACCCCCCCCCCCCCATATCTCTGCGCTGGAGTTTCCCAAAAATTCGGAACTTCTGTCTTTTCTAGTTCAGACGATATATGGACTCAAACATTCGATTTTTGTCACTCACTCACACATTCACGCGTCATCAAAAAGATTAGGTAGTTCCCGTAGCCCTAGAAACTTCACATTTGGAAAAAAGGTAGTGTTTAGGATACAAAGAAAGAAAAATTATAAAAACTGGAAAATTCGAAAAAAATACCACTCGAAAATTCAACAAATTCCATCAAAATTGAAAATTGAAAATAATACGATCTTGTAGTCTTAGAAACTTAAAATTTGGTGTGCAGATAGTGTTTAGCATCCAGAAAAAGAAAACATAAAAAAAAAAAAATCGAAAGCAAAATTTAAAAAATCGAAAAAAATTAAAAAAACCGAAATTTTGAAGACAATCCGATTTTGTTGCGCTAGCAACTTCACATTTTGAATAAAGGTAGCATTTAGGATACAAAAAAAGAAAATAAATTAAAAAATCCAGAAAATTTGAACAAAAAATTCAAAAATTCGAAAAATTCGAAAAAAAATGAAAAAACGAAGATAATTTAATCTTTTAGCCTTAGGAACTTAAAATTCGGCATAAAGGTTGTGTTTGGAATTCAGAATAAGAAAAAATTAAAAACACAATACAAATCGAAAATAAAATTAAAAAATCGAAAAACATCGAAAATTTGAAAATAATTCGATTTTATAGCGCTAGAAACTTGAAATTTGGAATAAAGGTAGTATTTAGGATACAAAAAAAGAAACAACTAAAACATTCCATAAAATTCGGAAAAAAGTCAAAAAATTGAAAAATTCGAAAAAAATTGAAAAAATTAAAATAATTTGATCTTTTAATCTTAGAAACTTAAAATTCGGCGTAAAGGTAGTGTTTGGACTTCAGAATAAGGAAAAATTAAAAACCCAATAAAAATCGAAAATAAAAGTTAAAAATCGGAAAAATCGAAAATTTGAAAATAATTCGATTTTGTAGCGCTAGAAACTTGAAATTTGGAATAAAGGTAATATTTAGGATGCTATTTAAGGAAAAATTTAAAAATACGGAAAAATAGAAAATTTAAAAAAATCGATCTCGTAGTCTTAGAAACAGAAAATTTGTGTAAAGGGATTCAGAAAAAGAAAAAATAATAAAAACACAACAAAAAGCGAAAATAAAATAAAAAAATCGAAAAAAAAACGAAAATTTGAAAATAATTCGATTTTTTAGAGCTAAAAACTTGAAATTTGGAATAAAGGAAGTATTTAAAAAAAAAAAATAAAAATAAAAAATAAAAAATCTGGAAAATTTTAAAAGTTGAAAAAAAAATTGATCTTGTAGCTTTAGAAACTGGAAATTCAGCGTAAAGGTGCTATAGTAATTTAGGATACAGAAAAAGTAAAAATTAAAACACAATAAATTCGAAAATAAAATTAAAAAATTGAAAAAGATCGAAAATTTGAAAATAATTCGATTTTGTAGCGCTAAGAACTTGAAAATTGTATTACAGGTAGTATTTAGGATACAAAATAAGGAGAAATAAAAAAAAACCCGGAAAATTAAAAAAAAAAAAATCAAAAATTCAAAATAATTCGATCTTGTAGACTTAGAGACTTAAAATGTAGTGTAAAGTTAATATTTACGATTCAAAAAAATACTTTTAAAATTTTGTAAAATTCGAAAATAAAATCGAAAACTCGAAATATCTGTAAAAAATATATAATTCGAAAACAATTCGATTTTGTAGTTCTTGAAACATGAGTTTTAAGATAATTGTCCTATTAGTTAGTACACCGCCCCCAATTGTTTTATGTTTTTCCCCGGATTATGCTTTTTTTTTTTCTTTTTCGAATTTCGAATTTCGGTATGGAAAAGTTCCGCTATAGACCGGCTACGTTATGGGCGGTTTCTTGATAGACATGTCTGTTTTCTTTCACAGGTTATACTCTATATAAGTTGCATATGCTATATGGATTGTTAAATGTATGGATGTTATCACCAAAAAATTTTTCACAGCTCCCCCTCTCCTCCCGACATTACTGCTGGTTATGGCTTGATAGTCTTTTCTAAATAAAGTCATGGTGACTCTAAGATTATCTTGATTTATCTTTAAATTGAACCTAAATGATCCTACGAAGACGGGTAAAAAAATTACTATATTGGCATGACAAACAAGAAACGTAGAAGTAAAATCGAAAAATCGATAAATTTATAAACAGTCGAAGGTTTGAAAATAATTCGATTTTGTTGTCCTACCAGCTTGACATTTGGCAGAAAGGTAGGTTTTAGGATACAAAGTAAGAAAATCTTAAAAATCCGGAAAAAAAGACAAAAAAAATAAATCGAAAAATTGAATGTAGTTTGATTTATTGAAAATTTCCGGAAATTTTAATTTTAGCTTTCTTTTAATCCTAAACAGTACTTTTGTGCTAAATATTAAGTATCTAGGCTGTGAGTAATATCTTAGATGAATAGCACCTTTCCTGGAAGCAACTGAGAGTACTTTTGACTCCCTCCTCCCATAAAGTAGTGCTTGCCTAGTTACCCGAAATTTCTTTAAGGTAACTTTTTCGGAAATGAGTGGATGATCTCCAAAAAGAGCCCAAAATCAAGAAAAGGAGGATTATTTACAAAAAGAAGTGAAATCTCATCAAAAAGTCACCTGTAAAAAATGCAGCCAAGACTCGTAACTCATTTACCGTAAAAGTACTAAGATCGTATAAAGCCAAGTTTAACTATCTTATTAACTTTGGAATTTTCATTCACAAATCACTCCTAGTCTCCACATCTTTATTTAATTATTATTTTGTGACGTGGCAATTACGTAGCACGAGAATATGATGTATATAGTTAGTCTTAATCAAATAATACTATAACATATTAAGGTGTAATATCTTCCCTGTGCGTATATAATTTACCTTAATTAAATTGTCCTATCCCATAATATAGTAAGGTGTAATAACTGCCCTGTGCTGCGTAATTGCCAAGTCACATAATAATAATTAACTAAAGATGTACAGACTAGGAGTGATTTGTGAATGAAAATTTTTAGAGTTAATAAGATAGTTAAACTTGGCTTTATACGATCTCAGTACTTTTTACGGTAAATGAGTTACGAGACTTGGCTGCATTTTTTACAGGTGACTTTTTGATGAGATAGTTTGTTTACAGGGACACACAAAAGCAAAAACAAAATAACAGAAAGTCATTCGATATCGTCTGAAATAACGAAAAATTCGAATTAACTTAGATTGTGTATTCAACTTGCACATACAATGAACGAATTCGTTAGTTAAGTATAGTTCGTTTACCTGGACATATATATATATATATATATATATATATTAAAATTATCATCACGATAACATCAGACATATTGAGCAATTTTCATTCTAATGAAGAGAATGTATTGAGTTTACAAGTATCTCAGATGAGTTCGTTAATAAAATATGTGTCTCTTATCCTTACGGAGACACACAAAATAATTAAAATGCACAACTTGTCATCACGATTACGTTCGAAATATTGAAACAATTTTATTTTAATTGGGACATCATATTTATCATGAAAATTTCTTAAATGAGTTCGTTATTTAAGTATGTCGCTTTTATAGTTGGTTTACATGGATACAAAAAATAAACAAAAACATGCACAATTTGTTATCTCGGAAATGTCCGAAATACTGGACAAGTTCGAAACATTTTTTGCAGTGTAGTGATCTTGCAACTATCTTCAATGAATTGTTCGATTATGCGGCTCTTATAGTTCGTTTACAAAGATACACATTTTTTTCTAAGACATGCATTGAGTAGTTGCAGTCAAACCTTGTTTGAGCGTCGAAAACTTACGATAGCATACGATAAATAATTTTTATTTATGATCTTTAGAAAAAAAATTGATATAACATCCTGATATTCATTCAACTACATTTCTTAATCGAAATTTAAAATTTCCTTGGAAAATACCTTGTTTCTCAAAATTGCGAACTTAGAAGGAATTATACTAATGTGTTTAATTTCTATTAAATGAAATGAATGTACTTCAAATAAAAATGAAAGAATTTGTCAACCTAACCTTCTACCAAGAATTTTTTTTTATATTCAGCTTAGTGTAAAAGTTACAGTCGTATTTCCCAACTATTTTACTTTCATAACAAAATGAACTTTTTTGTACTGGCTAGCCATAACTAAAAGTAAGTATTTTAGAGCTTGATAGTGAAAATACCCTGGCAAAATGCAAAAACAAATTTGTTGTTAATACTTTTTAAATTGTATTGAAAAAAATTTGTTTAAAACGAATTATTTGCAAGATCTTAAGGAGCTAATTCACTCATCTGAAAACAACCGTTTGTTACAGAACCAGTTCCGAAAAAAAAAAAAAAAAAAAAAAAAAAAAAAAAAAAATTTGCAGATGCAAAAAAAAAAAAAAAAAAAAAAAAAAATGCTGAAATGCAAACTAGATATTTTTTAAAAAACTATCACATTGGATTAACATTAGCGAGCGGATGCTTTCGCGTGCGTGAAGTATCTTCTTAATGCTGAGTTTCACAGTCAAATAGGCATAAGTGCTAAAGGTAAAACCTTTGGCATTATTGTCTTATATTTTATAAAATCTCTAAATTTAAAAATATTTATCAACATTTACAGTCGGTTTTGTGGCATTACATTTGTTTGTTTTCGTTAAACGCTCATATGTCAAATGAAGTGAATAAAATCGACTTAATTTAAATCATGTTTCAAAGCCTTTGTTTTAAGTTAAAATGCTCTTTCAGATGTATATGGTACCGTTAAATGAATAATTTACTTATTTCATGAAATAACTAGGAATTTAATAAATTATCTGACAATATCTGTTAAATTTTCAAATAAATACACTATTTCAAAATAAATGTAGCTGAAATGCCATTTTTAATGAAATGGGAATTTACTTTCAAGAATATAAAGGTGGGTTTTAAACTGTCACAAAACTTCTCTAGTGGCTTTCATTTAATTTACAGAAGACTCTTGAAAATGGCTATCTAAAATCTCTAACAATGATTTTGAAAGATGAAATCCATTCAATCTTATATGTGAAGTGAAGTGCGGTTACTTATCTTAATATTTTTGTTATAATTTTTCAGAATAAATGTTTAAAAATATTACGATAAAATATTGGCATGTATCTTTTAAATTTAAAACAGATAAGATTTTAAATAAAATTTTGGTAACTGAAGCGCGATTTTCTTTAAAGAAAGCAATTGTAAAAAGAGCACTAGTTACTGAGTAAGTTATTAAGGCATATAATTTTAAGGTCATTTAGTACAATAGTAGCGCATATAATGTGCAAAATATTGTCTATTTTTTTGTTTTGTTGCATTGGCTATGTAACAAAACATGTGGAATCGATATATTTTCATGTTTAATTATTTTCAGGAATTATATACAGTATATATATACATGTGGTTCCAGAAAGCGCAGAAAAAAAATGTAGTTTTTTAAAAAATAAATCGCCAAATAGTGTTCCCATCGTTAATGTCGTTTGCATGTATTGTATTTAAAAATACATACCTTTCACTCATATAATTTCAAATACACACATTACACATACTTAAAATACATGATCTCCATTCATTCCATTTAAAATACAAAATAATAAATAAAAATAAAAAGAAGAAATAATAAACCATAAACCAAAACATTTATATTATTTTTTAATTTGTATGTTTTTTAATTTATGTGTGTGTTTTAATTTATATTATTTTTAATTTGTAATTTTATAACTTCATTTTTAAGTAATGAGTATACAAAATCAAAAAAACTTCTTATTTTTAAAAGAGTTTTCACGAAACCTTTTATTGCTGAATGATTAAAGCTTAATCTTGTTGTGCGAATCTTTTATTTCACTTGTGTAGAGATTAATTGTTTCCACCTAAATTGAAGAAGTATAGAGAATCTTAAAGAGATAGTGGATGGATGATCTTAAGTTCATCACGAAACTTCGTATTTCAGAAAAGTAAAATAATTTATATAAAACACGATGCGTTATAGGCGAAATAGAGGATAAGACATATTTTATATCATTTATTCGAAATCAATTTCATCAAAGAACATAGTATGTTATAAAAATAAATGAATTTATCACGGGCAAGATGCGTTATAGCAGAAACAGGACGAAATAAACATTTTAAATGACTTATTTGTAATATGTATGATGATTATGAAATTTAAAGGATAAAGTCATTTTATTTTAATGAAATCTAAGATTTTTTTGTAATAGCTTCCTCTTGCTATAAAATACATCCCCTATTAAATGACATAAACTAATTTATATCTCATAAACATTAATAATCGTGTTCATAATTTCCGTATTTCTTAAATTTTGAGTTTATCTTCAGGGTGTTTTTTTTTAAACTGACACTGTTCAGAGCCGTCTGTAGCTCGTTCTAATAACTCGATTGCCACAAAATTTTGTGAATGGACTAAGAAAACCATGGGAAAAAAGATTCCAACAAAAAAATAATTAGTTCCAATCACCACCGATAGGGGGAAATGTGGCGCTGTGGTCATTTATGCAACTGGGAATTAGCATAAAATACGGGCAAAAAATGAAAATGCAAATTTTTACTTACGCAAGCTACAGTAGCGCCAATAGTTTAAGTTATAAATGCATGCGAAAAACACCGAGAAACAATTTCAGGTCAGGTTGAAAATGAATCTCACGTTACCGCAGCGCGCGTTACTTGTGAAGTTCTTATATTGTAACCAGTACAATGCACCAGCCGCTCTTCGTTTACTTAGAACTCGCCATAAACTGCGCAAAGGACCTTTATCCGTTAATGTATTGAAAGCAATGATTCTGAAATTCGAAGAAACAGGCTCGCTAGCAGTTCGGTCAGGCAGAGGACGTAAACCGTGGCAGAAAAAGTGATAATGGATGTTTCAACTGCGATCAACGAAAGGGAAAGTGCAAATGATGAATAAAACGTGGCATTTTATCCAAATTATTAATTTTGCCTGTTTCTGAATTTTTTTTTCAATGTACAGCGCCACATTTCCCCCTATCGGCGGTGATTGGAACTATTTTTTTTTTTTGTTTGTTGGAATCTTTTTTCCCATGGTTTTCTTAGTCCATTCACAAAATTTTGTGTCAATCCAGTTATTAGAACGAGCTACAGACGGCTCTGAATAGTGTCAGTTTTTAAAAAAACACCCTGTATTTTTAACCTTATGCTCCATAATTGAAAAAAAAATCATAGAAATGAGTCTTTAAATAAAATGTATCAAATTACATTAGTTTAAAAAGTTATTTCTGTAGAATTAAAAAATTTGTTTCTGCAGGTTCTGCAAAATTCGCTTTTTAAAATGTACTTAGAGTATTTGTAACTCCAATAAGTAGCTCTTTTTACCTTTGATATTCTTATGCACTGATGTAAATTTATTTAGTAAAAGATTTATGTATAATACATCATGGATATTTATAATTCCAATTCTTGTTTTAACTTCGTAAAGTTTCATATCCTGGATTTTAAGTTTATATAAAATATCGCGTCATTGTATGATTTTTAAAATAAATAAACGAAAACAAATAGGTTACAAAAAATTGTTGTTTTCTATGTAATGAAATGGTTAAAAGAAATGCAGATTTCCATATGATATATATATATATATATTTTAATAGCGTATCGTTTAATTCTTTTTACTAAATAAGCCATATATGCAGATATTCTCTAAATGTAAGTAATTATTTTTAACATATTATCAAAAACAATTGAATTATTTTCGGGAATTAGAAATATATGTTATATTTAAGAACATACATTACGACCGTTAGAGAATGTGGTTTTAGTTTTTCAATATTCCTAGCGTTCTAGTCCTCAAATAAAAGAAAAATATTTTTTTAAGAAATTTATACTCAGTTTATAATGTTTAGAAATACATTCTCTTGCAACGTAGCATCTGCCACCAATATTTCAACATACAAAGTATGGTAAATGAATTTGTATAAAATTCCTTATTTGGCAATCTCGTATTAATTAGTAAATTCAAAGTTTACGATATGAAACACAAAACACTTCGTTATGAGAAATGTGATAATTTAAATAGTTTACTTTTAACAGCAGACTCCCTATTTAATGAAAAGTTAGAATGATATTAAAAATACATTATGTGAATTCGATAACATGTGAAAATTGTAACTAATCCGATGTAATTTTTTTTATTTGTTGCTAGTTTTTGAAGATGATTATATATAAATTTCTTGCCAGATTAGAGAATAATATAGATAAATGAAATATTCGCAGAAGTATTGTAAAATGCTCTAGAAATAGTCATATCCTTATAAAATATATTATCTCAAAATATTTCACTTTTTAAGAGTCACTTATGTAAGAATTATTATTACATATCGTGCATATTATGACATGAAATTAAATTTAGCGATATATGAAGTGCTGGTATCAGTTACTATCGAAAAATTATCGTTGTCAAATTGACGATGTGATTAGAAGACATAATTATTTGATGTACATATACTATATTGAGGTGATGTTTATTTGACTTGTTGTTGTTGAAATTGTAATGAATATACTGATTGTATTGATTATTTATTGGTCATGTGATAACTGGTGATATAAATATAATTAAAAATAAAAAGTGACATATATGATAAATTTTGGTGCTAAATTTAGAATTAATAATGAAATTAATTGTAAAACAGCTTTGTATGTTTTTAATGATAATATTGATTATTTTATCAAAAAACAAATTTATAAATATAGCCTTCTTGTAGAAGGTTTTATTTTGAATGGCAATTCCAATTGTTGGAGCATTTTAAATGTTTTTTTAAAGAATTATTTAAATATAAATACATATGAATATCAATATCTTGATATATGATATCGAGATATCAAGATAAAGTAATTACGAGCACGGAGAAGAAGGAGAAGAAAATCTTCAATAAAAAAAAAATCAAATTTACTTACTTTACAATATTTCCCTGGGTTCTCTGAAAGATTGAGATATAAACTTAGCAAATTCAATATAAGTCTTATCGCCAAACCATCCATAAATTTAAAATGCGTAGTTTGTAAAAATATGGACCCAATAGAGCCATACCAACTCCCAGGTGTTTATGAAATCCCAGAGAAGATCACCAGAGAAGTTGGAACATTACAATATTATATAGGAAGGACCTCTATAAAGTTTAAAACAACATTAAAAGAGCATAGTTCAGATATCAAATATGACAGAAGTACTACAGCACTGGCAAGACTACATAGAACCGAGACTTTAAAAATTTATTTTAAAAATAGTAAAATAATTTTTCCATCAAGGGTTTATTCCCCTTCTATTATCCATAAATCAATAGAAAAATACACGCGTGACGTGAACATTTGCAATGAATCCGCCTCATTTAAATTTCCTAAAATTTGGCACGTTGTACTTTTCAGTTAAAAAAAAGCAATAAGGAAATATTAATTTTCACGTTTACAGTTGACTAGTTCAAGCACCTGCTTTTTTACATATATAATCTCGTGATTTATGTTTTCAAGTTTATTTTCAGAAATTTGGGAGATTATTTTTGTTTCTTATTATATATCTTGAAAATGGGGCCGAATGAGCGCTGAAACATATTTCGATCATTAAAAGGTTTTTATAAGCTTTTTGTGTTTCTTTTTGTATCACTTAAGCATTTTATCTATATTTTAATCATAAATGTTGAGTTTTCAACCACCTAGAACAGAGAGATATCAACATTTTGAAAAACTGCAGTCTATTTCACTAAAGAAATATGTGGCAGTTCATTTGCAGAAAAATAGAAGTTGATTGATTAGTAATTAGTAGAGGTAGAGAGTCCACCGACTAAGAAAAGTCTGCTACGAAAAAAATTCGCTTCAAAGTTTCGTTATTGCTTACTCGTTGTACGTATATAAATATACCTAATATACTTAATAACTTACCTAATATACCTAATATAATATATACCTAAATCAATGTTGAATGATTTTATATTTTTAAATTGAAATCTATCCAAACGAACTGAAGGGACAGTCGTTATAGTTATTGCTGATTGTATGGCGATTTAATTTCTGATATTTTGATATATTAAACTTTCAATTATGACCAAAAGTTTCTGTGGAATCCTAAATAATGTAAAGCGCTCCCCCACCTTCACTCTTTTAAACTCAAAATAATATACAGTTTTGGCCAATTTAATAGTCCTATTCGAAAAAAAAAAATTCGAAAACCTTGTTTCTAAGATGATTATGATAAAATTCAATAAAAATCATCCACTCGTGGCATCATAATTTACTTTTATATTGTAACAGAATAGTAAGGCTGCTATAATTTGTGACTCGTGCTATAGCCAGTATACATCATGACACATGGCAGTTATTATCTTTTTACGCACGCGTGAAGATTTCGCTATGGTACTCCATTGTGAAATTTGGTAATTTTTGAAATTCAATATTTAAAAAATGGCATACTCATTAGATTTGAAATTTACATCAAGAAAAATACAATGTTTTACCTTTCTAACGAAGTTTGTCTAACAATATTCTTACAAATACTTTTCGAGCTATTAATTTTTTGCAGCAACTTCAAAAGTTTCATTTTCCGAATTTAATCTATGGCAACGATTATCAAAAATCCCAGTCGTCAGCAACGCATAGTTTTTTATTAAAGAGGATACTCCCTGCATAGCATCTTCCTAGTACCATTTATTTAAAACACTTTAAAGTATTATTTTCTTAGAGGACATGAGAATTCATGCACCGACCGGAACGATGTAGAAAAGTTATCGAAGTGAACGACACGTAAACTATATAAATTGAATATAACTTAGAGTAAATAAACCATTTATTCAATGTTTGCCTTGAAAATAAGGATGATATTTTCTGCTATTCTCATATTAGAAGATAATTTTTACTATGCGTTTCTATAAAAGTTGCAAATTGAGCGAGTTTTCTGGGTTTGTTTCATAAAATTCACCATTTTTTTTAAATATTAATATTTTAATTATTAAATCAATTAATGCTTTTAATTATACAAATAAAAGATCTTAAAATAGTGGTAGATTTTTTAAAGAATAAAAATGTGTGCTTAAATGGCAACTGGGACTACTAACGTTCTTCTCTCATGCATGAAATTTATAAAAGAACATTAACTGCAATTTTATAAACTATGATTTTTACTATTATTTTAGAAATGCAATGGGAAAAACAACAAAAAATGTCTATTCCTTGTAAAATAAAAAACATTTCTTTTGAAGCATATAACGTATTTCCAAACATATTTTATTTTATGCAAAACTGTTTTAAGAGATTTATTCCAAGATTTTTTGTAAGCATATGCAGCATTATCTTATTTCAGAAAATATGGAACATCTTTGGATTTATGTGTATTAAAATTTACCTGAAACAAAAATATTCAGTGCGTTCTAAAAAGAATTTTGAAACGTATTTTCTGAAGTAATATTTTGCATGCGCCTGAAAATACAAAAAGATATTTTTATAAGATACGTGTATGAAAACATTTGTCATAAGCATGTTTCCGATTTCCATTTTGTTTTCCAAGATAAAAGAAATTCCATAATAAAACTGTTTTAAAAATTAGAGGTAATCTATGTTTTAGTCATTTTGAAATAAAACCACAGATCAAATTATTATTATTTTTTTATCCAGTTATTATTTTTATTTTAAAATTTAAAATGATATATATAACGATAAAGAATTGAGAAAATATATTTTTCAATATATTTATATTATGTACGTTTATTTTGCTTACATTTTACTCAGATATATATTTAAACTGTATAGATAGAGATGGATTGCAAAATTCTAACAGATGCATTATTTTAGAACATCCAGCCATTTTAATCCAAAATTATTGCTATTGTCTGCGACTAATTTTTTGAAGTTGTCCAAAAATATTTTCGTTCCAGTTTTTATTTTTATTTTTATTTTTATTTTTGGTACTTCTCTATTATCCCGTCGACTACTTTTCATAACAAAAAACTATCGCCAAACTGTAACGTCCAATAAACGGGAGAACGTTGCCACTGGGATATAAAAATAAATAAATAAATAAAATATAAGGATTTAAGGACACAATACTTATTTTAATTAACGAAATAACTCATAAATCAGTAAAACATAATGAAAACCACACGCAAATGTTTAATTAAAAACTACTGGATGACATAACAAACACGTATAATGCTTCTGACATCCAGTCACTGGAACTGCATTTTTGGCGTTTAATCTTACATTTTGGCGATAGTTTTTTATTATGAAAAGTAGTCGATGGGATAATAGAGAAGTACCTTATTTTTTTTTTACTTATTCGTTTACTTGTTTATTTTTTACAACTATTAAAAGTGAATTTAATATTAAAAGCTGGGAATGTTTGCAACCTATTAAATAATCAAATTCCTATTATTAGGACGTCTTTATATCGTTTCAGGTAGTTCTGAGTATGTTTTCCGTTTTTAAAATAATCATCGTTTTTGCAAATGATTGTTCTGCTAATCTTCTTCACTGATCGGGTTCACGGCAGACGAAGTAAAGATCTCTGATTCTAGGCGCGCGTCTTTTTTTCCAAGAAATAACGGCGGTCTAGTTTTATTAAACATGAATAATTTTATAAGTTTGTTGTAAGCACATATATTTTATATTAACAGTTGTGATAATTAATTAAATGAAAAAAAAGATTATTAATTTTGTAAAAGTCACCACTGCATATTATTTCACAATGGAGTTACGGAACTTGATAATGAGGATTGAACAAAAACATAGGAAACGTTCCTCATATAAATTTCCGAATTTATATATTTTCCCTAACTATCCATCAAATGAGTAATATAAACTGAAACTTTATACTATAAAAAATACATTTTATATTATTGTAAAAATAAATATTAATTATTAGATTGCGTAATACACTTTTAACGTTTAAGACAATTTATCAAATTTATAAGAAGTATTTTAATATCAAAGCAATTGAGAAACCGGAAATCAAAATTGTCGATAATTTTAAACATTGGAAAACATGGAATGAAATAGTAATAAATTGCCTTAAAAAGTTTTATGAAATTTTGATTGTTTACTTCGTGGTAATCCAGTTTATTATTGTGTAATAAATCACTTAAAAAACAAAAAAAATCAGAAGATTTTTCTTCTATTATATAAAGAAAATTATTAATTGAATTATTTTTCCCAAATCATTTTCGCAGCAAATTTGATAAGATAAAAAAGAATAAAAGAATGGAAGAGCCATTCGACATGGAATTAAATTATATTCATTTAATATGTTAAAGTAAAAAAAAAAATAAATGACATTTTTTGAGCTAAATGCAATCACAATAATAATAAGAAAAATTTAAATAATTCGTCAAGCATAGATTATGAAACACTTTCAAGGACTTCCATAATACTTTAACAATTCTTCGCAGTTTAATAAG
The DNA here is from genome assembly GCA_963931845.1 of Maratus michaelseni. NCBI lineage: Eukaryota > Metazoa > Arthropoda > Arachnida > Araneae > Salticidae > Maratus > Maratus michaelseni. Next base: position 299,749,308 of record OZ007593.1, on the reverse strand, counting down.
ATAAAGGATATACATAACTAAACAATTTATAAATCGAATTTGGAAACCAAATTACCGCAATAATGATATATAGACAGAAAGGTACTCAAATTCTGTTAAAGAGTCCTGCATATGATCTATAGATTTGTATATATTCTACATAGCATGCTAATATTTAGTTTAGTTAAAATATGCTTAACACAGTTTAACAATTATGTGAAATATCAATCTATGTAATCTACAACATATGTCGCATCCACCTTCCTTGTGTAGCCCTGTATATAAATATATATATAATCTAAAAATATCTCTTAGTATACTAAATATAGTTCAGCTTCAAAAAGCATAACTAAATTAATATATATATATATATATATATTTAAATAATGAGTGCTCAGTAATTGTACCAAAATCATTTGTTTAGCTCATTGTATGATCCTTTGTATGATCCTTTGTATGATCCATTGTATGATCCATTGCCTTTACAGCGTAGTATGAAAAAATTAGCTTATCTTAAAAACGCATGTTGTAACTGTAATCGCATTCACAACAATTATCGCTTATAGTCAGTAATGTATTCGAAATCATTATGTGTCCCTCTAAATGAACGATAAATGCTATGCGCATTATGTGATATAAGCAAGCGGATTGTAGTAATTCTCAGTATTGTATATGAATTACGTTATGTTTGAAATGGTATGATATAATTAAAATACGCGGCAATAAGTCTTCCCCTTAGACAATTATCTAACCGAATTATTTTGCGTGATCTTGTAAATGAATGATAAATGCTTTACGTTTCTTATTCTATAGAAATTATGTTTTAGTATACCTCAGAAATTTGTATCAATTTCATTATTTTTGTAATAGTGTAACATAATTAAAATGCAGCGCAAATGATTTTTCCACATAGAACATAATGTAACGAAATACTTTTGAGTATCTCTGTAAGCGAAATGTAAATGCTACACGCTTATTTTCGATAATGAACATTCCACGGTAAAAATAAATAACATATATCAGTTTCTTGAGAATCCAAGTATATTTACAAGAGTTAGAGTAAAGAAAGACTTCAAATGACAGAAGGATGATAGACAGACAAACCAAAGTAATAAATAATTTTCAAATATGTTTGAAAGCGTTGGAATTATGTATTTTAATCTAACTTCACAGACTGCTATTAAATTTATGTGCATTATTTTACATTTATACAATAAGCTGTTTAATTTTCTTTTTTATATGTTAAATCAGCTACATGTCGGTGTTTGTAAAATTTAAAATAAATATTAAATATTTGTATTTTTATTTGATTTTTTATCTGACAGTTAATTTTTATTTACTTATCAGTTTATTTATCTAACGATTGCAATTTTAATTAATTTTTTAAACGTTATTTTTGTTATTTTATAAATATCAGTTAATTTTTATTACTAACTGAAATAACTAACGAATAAATTATTTTATTTAAGTATGTACTGGAGAACATACGTTTATTTTATATCGACTATTCGCTTTTTATAAGTTAGCATACAAAGAAAATTAACACTATTGTTATTTTTTTATATATTTCAGATATAATTAATTACGCTTCATGTATATATATATATATTGCGAGATATACTTGCGAGAGGTACTTGTTAGGCAATAATTCTTTTAAAAAATTGAATAAATACCGGTGACTTAAAAATTTTATTAATTTAATGTAACGAATATTTCGTCGAATTACAATAACAATATATTTAGAAATATTATAGCTGTAGTATGTTTTATAGAAAATATATAATTTCTTAATCCCACATTTAATTCTAAATCCATGTGTTTGATTTTAAAGAATATTTGATATTTCTAAAAAGTAAAAAAAAATAAATGTTATGCATTTAAATGATCAAACAATTACATAAATGTTGATACAGTATAATACTATAGCACCAGTCGGGAAAGAAAAAGATAACACCCCACACATTTTAAGAAGAAAATTGTCCCATGAGAAAACTGAAATAGCCATTCGACTGGAAATCGTGTCTTCTTTCAATTTATGTTAAAAACATACTCTTAGTGTCATCTTCACTCTGAAATCATTCCAAACTCAGCAATTTTTAATATGAAAAACTAATACCAACTTCATATTTGACTTTGTCGGCAAATTGTACTCTAGGATACAAAAGGGAAGTTATTCGGTACTGTACTTTAGGAACTATGCAAATTTACAGTTTGAAACTCATTATGTTAAATTCATTTGTAATCGTTGCAAAACAGGTTGCAAAAGAGATTGCAACATATGCAGTATTTTTAAATATAACGGAAAAATTACTTGAAAAAATGAGCTTCAATTTTGGATTCATATATTTGGAGTTTCTAGAAATTGATTTCGTTCGAAAAATTATAAGTTGCAATTGATTTATTTTCGAAAATAAATTTGCAAAAATATATATTTTCGAAATAAATATGTAACTGAATAAATATATATGACATCATATATGTAACTGAAAGATGAAATACCTTTTAATTCTAAACTATCAACTTATTTTGCATACTCTTAATAAAGATAAATAAACGTAATCATTTTCTTTATCACATCATAAAGGATCTAAACACAATTTACTCAAAATCAATTGTATATTTTTGTAACACAATACCAGCAACCACTCGTGCATGCTTTCATTTTAGAAACTATTGATAATTAAATAATTCTTGAAGCGTGTACAATTTCTCCTCAGGATGTTTTGATAAAATTGTGTTATTTTATAATAATATTTGAGACCTTTGAGAAGTATCACATAGTTGAAAATATTTTATTTAATATAATCTCTGCAGATAAAATTAACTGAATGATTGTAGAGAATTTCTCGTTAAGTCATTTAATTTAGAATTTAGTTAGCGCGGGCATTAGAAATTCAGAAGCCAGGATATATTTAATATACGATAGTTATAAAATTAAATGTAACTATGTATTAAACCGATGTGCAGAATTTTATATAACGTTTAAAAATAGTCAGATAGACACGTGAAATTAATCAAATTTAAATAGAAGTATTACATCACAAGTAATTGCATAGAAACAAAACCTTACCTTTAATTATTTGAAATGCATTCTTTGTAACAGAAATAAGATAAAACAAAACATAATATTTATCTTTAATTGAATTTATTATTTTTAATTAAAATTTATTTTAAATTTTCCAAGGAAGGGAGTAATGAGATTGGTTTGAATATCTTTAATGCATGTCCACACATAACTTTTGACTGGATACTGTAATTTTCATTTTTTATAATGGTTTTGGCTTGATGGATATCCCGTAACAATTTTTTAGAACGTAAAAATGGTAGTATGGCATCTCTGTCTGTTTTTTGTCTTATTTTTTACTTTAAAATCTCTAAATTTCGTAAACATTTAAAATTTGACCTGCTTGTAACAAACAACAGGCTACTGTTTTTACAGGCTCCCGTCATAAATTTTAAATATGATTGTATGCTGTTCATTAACATGTTGACCAGGGAATAAACTTTTGTTCAACTGATATGCTTGATTACCGACGGGGTACACTTCCACCAGTAAAAAAGAATAGAAATTTTCCTTATTCCTAGTAATAATTCTGCATGAATAGGGCGTTTTATTAAGACGAAAATGTCTATTAAAATTTTATTGGTGGAAGTAATTCGTTCAAAATGTTATGGCTGTACTTCATGTATGACGAAATATTTCTTCATACCCAGTTAACAGGTTAAAATGAAAGTTGTGGTATTAATCACAAACTATTACTTTTTTTTTTTTTCAAATTCGAGCTAAATTACGAAAAGTGTCATTCAGTATGTACATACCAATAAAATAAATAAATAAAAAATATATCTTCAAGTTGATTTTTTAAAATCTAATGTTTATAACATGTATTAACGACAGGCGGCGCTCGCGTCTAAATTGACTTTCATTCGTTATAAAGTGGTGTGAAAATGACATCGCTTATTTATAATCCAAAATAATAGAGCGATATTATTTCGTAAACTAATTTTGAATATTGAAAGGATATTATAGCTACAAAGTAACCTTTTTTTTTCAATATTTTTACGAGCTACAAAAGAATGTCCTAAAATGTTGATACCCTCTTCTTTTATTGGAAAATATTTGATTATCTATCTTAACAAAATTAATACAAAATTTAAACAAATCCATCTTCTAGAATAACCATTTAATATATTAAAAATAATAACCACACATGTGTAAAAAGTTATTAATTGTATTTCCAAAATATTTCAGTTATATTTTATGATCATAAATACAATCTATATATGTATATATTACGGTCAATATGATTAATCTGTTAATTAATAATAATAATCGGTTATTATTAATAATGGCCGGATTAATCATATTGACCGTAACATATACAATCGTGCTTTTATTAAATTGCTATTAAAAAGCTTTATAATGATGTGAATTTTATTTTCATCGCCGAATGCTTAAATATATGGTAAGACATAACATGTAAAATTATATAATGATAAAACATGTTTAGTTCAATATTTTCTGTAAAATATAAAAATAATAATAAAAAAGTACAATTATATAACACTAAATTGTGTTGAAAATAAATTACAAATATATTAATGTTAGCATAAATATATTGTGAATAGTAAATCAGTGAAATGATAAATGCAATATCATATTATTTAAATTAAAATACATTGCAAAAAAATCTTGATACCACCAGCAATCAAAAGTAAATCTATAAAGGTACTAAATTCAGTACTATCAATTTCTTTCCACTTATCTTCAAACACACGTTTTCCTTCTATATTTGAGTTCAAGATGACAATTTTCTCGATGTAATTGTAATAAACAACCTAAAAACAGACAGTTAATTATGAATTCTTGAAGTAGCATATCTAGTAGGTCAGGGTGAAAGGTTCAAAATACCCTTCGAGGGTCGTTTACCTGCTTGCAAAGAAGTTTCACTTCGATACTGAATCGATTTATCTTTGAACAAATAGATGCTGTACGTAAATTTAGTTCCGGGTTCATCGTTTTCCGAAGATATATCAGAAGCCTCAGAAATAGGATCTTCTAATACCGATATATTTTCTTCGACATCTGTAGCAGCTAGTACCAAATCTAATTAAGGTCTATCCATCATTTAACTAAAACAAATCACTGTTATATGTTAGAATTTGTACGAGAATTACTAATTACACAGAACTCTCATGCCAATTTCAAAACTGCCACACATTTCATAGGAAAACGAGAAATCCTCTCAAAAATCATTTAACGCTTCTCATTGGTCATGACATTTGTGCGTTTCCAGACAGTCTGAGGCAAAATGTTAGAAGAGAATTCCCTCAAACAATCTTTTGGAACTTCCTACAGATTCTAAATGTTTATGTTTAAACTTTCTCTCACCATTACACGTTTACAGCAATAAAATTTAACCATAAAATAAATATTATAAATATTCATATATCTATATTCATAATATACATTAATAATAACTACATTTTCGATTTATAAGTATATGTATTCTTCATATTACAAAAGAAGAAATTGTTCTTTTTCTTTTTAAATCTGTGCACTTTAGCATAAGGTTTTAAAAGGACCCAAACATAGTGGAAGCAAACTTTTTTTGGACAAATAGGCTTATGTTGTTATCAAAACATAAAACAAATATATTTCACAGAACAGCAAACTGGACAGAATGGTTCAGCCACAACGTAATACTTCTTAGAAAATAAACCTATTGTTATTTTTTTTTCTCTTTTTTGTTTTTTATAAACAAAATAGAAATAAATGTGTTTTATACATTTTAAAATTCCTGTTAATTTTAACTAATTTGAATATTACATATGCATTACTTTTTGTAATTTTTTTTTTCAAAAATAAAACATTTTATATTTTAATACAAATTACTTGAATAGTTTTAAAAATTATACACTTATAAAGAAGTAAAAAAATAAGAATTTTTTTAATATAATTTTATGAATCTCAACAATATTATTGGTCAAGATTTAAACTAGACGTCTTCTAAGGCATTTTTTTTAATAATAAGCTATCAGAAATCTTTAAAATTATTTTTGTCTATTCGTCGAGTAATACAGAAGATTTTACTACATGAAAAATTGAAGATAAATCTTCGTATTCTGATTTTTTTTTTCAAATTTTGCAATGTGTATAATATATTTTGCTATTGTTACGGTCTTGTCACCTTTTGCGGTCACCGTAGTACTTCTCCTATCCTAGAGACCTTAGTTATATGGTATTTTCTGTCACTACCGGTATTAGACTGATACCGGACGCGTTGTGAAAAGAAGTTCGAATGTAAATAATCAACTAATAATTTATAGATGAAATTAGCATGAAAAAAATATTACAGTGATAGTCATTATTGGCCAATACAGAGAATTATCACTTGCCGTATGCGACTGTCTAATGACAATCTACCTGATCCCACGTTTACTCTATTTCGTTATACACCGCTCGTACACACCGTTCCGTCTATGCCGTAATTAATTCACCCTGGACCAAGCAGTCCGATTCACGTTCTCTCTGCGATTCTACACACGCCTCTGCACCCTTGTCTCTGCTAGTCTATTCTCTCCTCTGCGCCCTTGGCTCTGCAAGACTACCCTCTATTCTGCACACTGACGACTCTGGCGTCCTACTCTTTCCGCTGCACACCTACCACTATCACGTCCAACACTCTCCGCGGCACACCAGTCACTGACACGTCTCCTACTTTTCACGCCACTCTCCAAAATCAACGCGACCTGTTTTTCTTCCTTCACGGGGTTTCTACACCGGCTGAAAAACTTATCTAGAACCTTGCCTCTTTTATTATCTTCTAAACCCAGTTCGCTAGGAATCCAGTGCTCATTGTATTCACATTCCAAAACCGGATAACATCTTTTCACAATGATCTCGTGAATATCCCCCAAATATGTAATCGGATCAGGGAAATCCCACTGTCCATCACATACGGAAGTTTTGCAGAAAAAGAAAAATATTTATCTGACTACAGTAATATATAAAAATGATTAAATATAGTTAACTAAATTAATAGGAAATATACAATATAGGTTCTGTTAAATTCAGAATCCTGACAGCTATGTTTGTTAAAAATCAAATTAAGTACTCATCAAAAGTGTTAAAGCACGATTAAAACGGATTAAACTTTTCCTGTGTTTAATTATTTCAATTTAACATATTTAGTTTAAACAGTAAATATAAAAATATTTGTTTGAAATGCATTATCTAACGATCACTGAAATTTCCAGGATTAAAAAAAAACATGCAACTTTAATTAAATCAATTTGTTTAGTCAAAGGTTTGTGTTTTTCAAAAAATGTAGAATGGAATTTTAAAAGATTAAGAAAAATCCAATTTGAAATCTATATTTATTTATTCGAAATATCGAATACGTAATAAATGGATTAATTTCTCAGTATTTTTCTCAACAAAACACATTTTGAGTTATTCCGGGGTGAGAAGAATACGAAAACAAAATTAACACTAACTCATTTTAAATTATAAGAACGCAAACATGAGTAAATTGCCCAATTTATAAAGAATTCATTATTTTGCTCAAAATATATTTATTGTTTATTCAATACGATTATTTACACTAAATATTATCAATTTTTACATTTTACTGCTTCACCCTATACCAGCGCTTCCTAACCTTTTTTTCTTTCACGTACCCCTTGCTTAGGCTTTTTTCGTTGGAGTACCCCCTTTTATCATAACCACCCACTCCTCTCCATCCCCACATATTATTAAAATCTTCATCTCCCGGGAATGCGAAATCCATGTTTCAAGAATTATTCATTATTATATTTTCTATTCTTTACGGGAGCACTGATGTTTTCAGTATTATCTAAAGTATTTTAAATAATTATTAATCAGTATTTATCAGTTATGAGAACATGTCTATTAACAGCTGCACACATGTTCTCTTCCAATTCTAAATAATCAAATTGTTTCGAAGAATTTACAGTTCCCGAATCATTAGGTTGAATTTCAATCGCAGTTGCAATACTCTTTAAGAGTTCCAGATTTTAACTAGTTACCCATTTTAAATATAAACCAAATCATTCAAATAATAAGTAAACACTTCAAATTAAATATTCATTAAAAGGAAGGAAGCTTTTCAATTAGTATACGTTAGTGATATAACTCCGCTTATACGAAAATGAAAATAAGGCCTGCTTTTCAACACGGTTTAAAATAAAACATTAAAACCAGAAGCTCTAGCGTAATTTAGGCGTTTTATTAAAAATTATTATTAGAAACGGGAATAACATTGTAAAGAACATTGGAAAAGAACATTGTAAAATGATCAATAGTAGTTTTAGCAAAGATTGGGAAAATATATAAGTACTCATGCAATATGATCAGCAGTAGGCGAAGATAGTGACATAGAATTATCAATGGATTATTAATTCTAGTGGGCTTTTACTCTCATTTTGAGTGTAACACATTGCAGTTACACATGAGACTAACTTTGTAATCCAAAACTATTAACTTTCTTTATGTGTTTTCAGTTAAATCATTTTTGTGATTTCCGCCATTACCAATATGATTTTCACGTACCCCCAGCAGGCTCGCCACGTACCCCTAGGGGTACGCGTACCCCAGATTGGGAACCGCTGCCCTATATTAACACATATTTATATACTCAGAAGTATAAATAATATCAATGTCTCTAGACACTTGTTAACATCTTGAACACATGACATAATAGCACATATATTTTTTTGTTAATTGGGGCAGATTCCTATTCAGCAAAATATAAATTAAACATTTACTTTAAATATAAAATTGCTTCATAAATATCTTTATAATGTTGAAAAGTGTTTCTGATTTAATACAAATTTGATAAATTAGATTAAAAAAGTTCTTCCGACCTGTATCTGGAGGAAAAATTAGCTTTCAAAGTCCATGTTCTTAAAAATTCAACTCATTTTACTCAAACACCCAAAGCTAAAATATTTGGAACCCAATTATAGACGATTAAATCCCCGTTTCCGTTAATACTGAATTTAACCCATTCTCGACGAGAATCTTTTACACTTTTTTAATTCTTCAACACCAGTTGACCAGTTTTTAGTCAAAAATCTGTGGAAACATTTTCTAGAAACTGGTTTGTGTTGAGAGATAGGGGTTTTCCTTCCAGTATTCATAATTAGTTCCATGGTTTTTATAGCACCGGCGTTAATGAGTTAAATGCGAATTTCAGCATGAGAGTTACAGCATAACAAAAATTAGAATGTGTCAATATGTCAGCCACCCTATAATTTCAAACTGTCAAATCTCAGACATTTTTTTAAGATAAAGCTAAAAAAAAAGTTCCGGAATCCTTGTATCCCGATGTAATACTTAACAGAAACAGCTTTGTAAATTTACATCTTTTTAGAATTTTGAAAAAAATTAAAAACATTTAACTGGCCGCCATTTTGAAACAACATGGCGCATATATGGCGCAACATGGGCCAACGAACTCGGTCGAGACCTTGGTATGTTCTGTACACATGATCAGTCACATTCATATCGGCTCATAAATACGAGAGTTACAGCATAACAAATATCAGATTGTTTCAAAATCTCAGCCACCCTAGAATTTCAAACAACCATATCTCAGCCATTTTCTAAGTTAAAGCCAAATCGCAACATGTTCCAGAATACTTGTATTACGTTGTAACACTTAATGGAAACAGTTTTTTCAAGTTATAATTTTTTTGTACATCTTTTTTAATTTTTCAAAATTAAATTTTTTTTTAACTGGCCTCCATTTTGAAACAAGATGGCGGATGAAGCTGGCCAACGAACGCGGTCGAGACCTTGGTATGTACTAAACACATACTCAATCAGATCAAAATTGGTTCATAAATAAGAGAGTTACAGCATGACAAATGTCATATATATACAGGGTGATTTTTTTTAAAGTAGTGAAAGTAAAACACTATAACAAAAGAACCACTGATCCAAATGACCTAAAATTTCACCAGTATGGTCCCAAAAAAATGGAAATTTTTTTGGCGTGGTTAAAAAAAACTTAAAATCGCATCGACAGATGGCGCTGTACATGCAGTAAAGTCGGGTTCATTGGCGTAAAAACGCGAAATTGGCGCAGCTCGTGTTCATTATTCTACGGAAATCATCGCAATGACTGCTGCATTGACAGACCGTGCGTTGTTAGTGAAACTGTATTATCAGAATAATGACAGCGCAGTAACTGCTCTTAGGAGATTTAGAACACTTAAGAATTTAAGAAAAGGTCCAGTGACGACAGAGGGTCTACGAAAGATGGTTTCTCAAAGTACCGTCCATTGTTTTCCTCCCACAGACGATATTCTTTGTTTCTGCTACCTTACAGCGCCATCTGTCGGTGCGATTTTAAGTTTTTTTAACCATGCTAAAAAAATTCCCATTGCTTTCAAAATTCAATTAATTATATTACAGAGAACTCAATTACCTTTTAATTAATCAAAAGCAAAATGCTCGATGATTATACCGGGTGTCCAAAAATAAACTGACTGATTTTAAAATTCAATAACTTCTAAACGGAGACAGATATTTAAAAAAAAAATTCAGGAGAGTAATGTATGATGTTAGGAGTATTTTTTACTGCAATTCCTGATTTTAACTCGAATTATCAGCAACAGATGGTGCTGCGGATAACAGACATCCAATCGAGAAAAAAGCAGAAATCATCCTGCATTGATGTAAAGGAAGGAGTGTCAATACGTGTAGGGAGTCTCATTCACCAATAAAACATTATTCAGAATCGGGCCCTAAGAACAAGATTGTATTAGTGAATGAGACCTACTCCATGTATTGAGCTTCCTTCTTTCGCCTCAATGCTGGGTGTTTCTGTCAGGTAATTTGAAGTAAAATCAGAAATAACAATTAAAAAAAAAACTTTTGTCATCTTACATTACTTGTTTCTAATATTTACAGTAATTATGAACATCAAAATAACTTTAATACACACTGTTTTCGTACCTATGATTCCCGAATGTATTTTTACAGATTTGATACCGAAAAAATTAAATCATATATTTATATTTTTATAATATGCTTAAATCAAATTATTAATCCTTAAATTGTATTAAAATATTATTTTGAAATCACGTTATTTTTAAGCATCTTTCTATAAGTGAATATTTTATTTAATCTCTGTATTTCTTTAATTAGCAGTATTTTTGTATTTTGCTAACATCATCTCTTTGCGATAGATGTTTGAAAATAGAAACTAATTGGAACCACTGCTAATCTTTTGGAAGAATCAATTAGTGCAGAGTCCTTTCTTAATTTAATTCACTTTGAAGACGACCATGTAGCCTCAAGTGAAAGGGTTTATTTCAAGTAAAGCCTTTTAAACTTCCTAAGTACCAGTAAAACTATTCTTCATGAACTAAAAGAATTGAAATTCATAGCGTTATATCTGTTTTCATTTGACCTTTTACTGTAACTTAAATTCTTCTAAAAATAAATTAAATGAAATACGTTTAAATATCTAAAAATATAGAACAGATCAAAAGTAATATTTTATTTATACTAGTAAATCTACAGATCAGAGGCCTCAACGTCATCTCTACAAATCATTGTTCATTAATCTCACTAATTTTTAACATCTGCATAAAATTTGATATTTTTTCAGAATAACAATACCTTACTACTTCAGGGGGCTCCGCTCCCCTGAACTTCCCCCCACCACCCGTTGTCGCTTTAATTTTTTATTCTCAAATTCCTATAATTGTGCTATTTCATTTCTTGAGTATATGTCTGAATGTATTTACTATTTTAATTTCATTAGAATAACCATATCTTTGTACAAGACATTTTATCCTATCCTTGAAAGAATACTTATATTTCAACCACCAAGCATTATATGTTGATGAAATTGAATAGGTTTTTGTGTGTAAAATATACTTATACAAATGTAAATTCCTCTTATGTGGCCTATAATCAATTTACACATTTAACGTTTTTATTATTTTCATTTGGAAAACCAATTTCGTCATCTTTTTTTAGTAGCTAAAATAAAATCTCATCTATTTCATTAAAAAAAGCATATTAAAAACTTAAATCACCTAAAAATTAGATATTTTTTAATAAAATTTTGTGTCAAAATAATGCGATTCACTGGAATTTTCCTTTGTTGATATTCTTTGAAATATAGTTGCTTAGCAACCGTTTAATGAAAGACAGAAAAGAAATCCATTGGAAATTTTTGTAAAAAATAAAAAAAATGATAAGGTTTCTTGTCTTTCAAATTAAAGCATAAAATTCCGAATAATTTATGCAATTAATTTTGAAATTCTAATAAATATATTGGCAAATTTTCAAAGCGATTGAAATCAATTAAGATCTCCATATCGTAAATTTAGAATCCATAATTTAGCATTTACAATTATCCCAATGTGACATTTTCTTTTCGGTGAATGTCAAAATTAAAAAAAATCGTCTGACTTCCCATTTAAAAGCATTATGACCTAAAAATAAATGTTCTATATTTTTCGAACGAATGAACCAAATGTAACTAAATACTAATTCCGTGTACCTCGCAAACATACCTACCAAAAATCAACTTAATCGGATCATTTTTGACGCAGTTATCGCGGAACAGACAGACAGACAAACAGACAGAAACCAAAAACTTTTCGCGTCTCAACAGTGATCCTTCACTGAGGTTTTGGTAATCACTTTAAAGGCGTTTACATACATTTAATTGATTTTGGAAATTTAAGTTGTTTGTACATTTTATTAATTGGTTTATTTAATTTAATTTAGTCTTTTATTATTCATTTCATTAGTAGTGAAAATGATTGATCACTTTTATTTATCTAATTAATTTCATTTTCTTATCTTATCAGCAGTTACTTGTATTCATATATATTTCAACGCTTCCATGTATAATTAGAAATAAAAAATAGAAAGATACAAGTTGTTCGTAAGCTCTATAAAAAAATAAGAGGTATGATGATGTATGTTAGTATCAATGGATGGTATGAGATATGATGAAGTATCAAATGAGATATTATGAGACATCAATTGCAGTATGATGATGTTCATGCCGCATGAGGTATGGTGTATGAACCCATATATTGGATCTATTTCTGTATATTAAACTAGGATGACATTCCAGTTATATTATATATTAATAAATATGTAGTGCTCTCTGAAATCCAAACAAATTGCTCACTTTCTTTCTAGAAAATATTCATATTATACGAAAGGTTAGCAACCATTTACGTCTGAAGACCACTGAGCTGTACAATTATTAAATCAGAGTGTATCTAAGAGTTCACACTGTTTTACTTACAGAATTACAGTTAACAACCAGTACAAAATCAGACATAAGAATATTTTACTGAAAGTAAAGTTTGTCCGATGGAAATAACTAAGAGATGCTGATATAAGATATAAGGTATGAAAACTCAATAACGTTGAAATTTTGTGCAAGAATTAGAATTCGGCTTGAAGTAAATCACCATGAATTTTTGACTGAATAAGTTTATTGCGTTTCTGTGCTTTCCAATATAAAAAAAAAAGTTATGTATACGTTTTTTAATTTGTATAAATATTATTGTCTGTATATTTAAATGTGTATTTAAAAAAATAAAGAATTGAATTCAACCTTAACTTTTTAAAACCACGACAGCGTATTGTATGCTACAAGGCATTTGAAAAATAAAATAAAAATTGAATTCAACCTTAACTTTTTAAAATCACGACAGCGTATTGTATGCAACAAGGCATTTGAAAGCCTAAATAACAACTTTTAATGATATCCTTGTTTAATGCAATGTCCAGTAGAAGTATGAAAGTAAAAAAAAACATCAAATTATTTAAAAGAAAATACTAATTTAATTTTTATTAAAAAAGTACGATCTTTTAACATAAAAACAATGACAATGTTCTGGATATACCGATGCATTTTAGAGCCTATATATCATGGTATACTTCTTTCATGCAATGTCTCGTAATAATGTAAAATTAATAAACATCAAATGAATTTAAGATATGGAATGAATCACACAAATATAAATGTGGTGTATTCCGTATGTCTGTGGTGATATGCCAATAAAAATTAATGAAAGAGAAAACATTGGTTGAACAATGAAGTATCTTTGAGAAATGAGTAAATGAGGCACAAGTGTTTATCACTAATTATTTTGGAATTCGCAGCTGTTTGTTACTGACAAGGGAACCACTTTTGGTGCCGCTCGCACCTTGTATTGAGTCCTGGTGCATTTTGTAGCATGTACATATAAGTTAGAGAACCGATAAAAATTTTCTGTTAAAATCAAATTTTATGTATTTTTTATACTTTATTATTATTTTTTTTACTATTGCATTTTTAATGGTTAATTCCGCGCCGAAAGTGAGTTATGTCGCCAAATAGGGTGCTAAGAATCAAACCACGTCTCACTCAAACACAGCAGAAAATTATGACATTGGGTTAGGGTTGCCAGGAGAAATTCTACGGTAATTAATAAAGCCAATGTCGTGCAGCCAAAAAACACAATTAAAACGTAACACCGTGTGCGTGTGTTAGTGTACTCAACAAACATTCAAATATCATGCATTTCAATAATTTCTCTTTTAAGAAAGAACCATTGTCTAGACCATCGCTATTTTACATTTGGTTAAATAATCTGGTAATATAATTATCTGGTGCTTTCTGAATGCAGAGAAAAAATCGTTTATAAATAATATTAAATGATTGTTGTGTAAAGGATTATGCATCTATTTTTAAAAAGATGAAAGTTAAAGAAGAAAGAATAAATAACAAAAGATAAAAATTAAAAAATAGGCACTTTTCCAGCCTCACTGAGGTAAACAAAATGGCTTTAACGAGGGAATGAAATTTGGCAACATACTTTATTGCAACGTATTGTTTCATATATGCAAGTAATGTTTTCACTATTTATGCAATTTATTTAATAAAAATAAGACACTCATATATTTTTATATACAATTAGAAGAAAAATGTATGCAAAAAACTATAAGGGGAAAATAGGGCAAAACCGGGTATCTAGCTTTTCCTCTGTTTACATAAGTCTAGAAGAGCGGAAAATCGGAACACCCCACAGAACTGTTTGGGGACATATGGGCAATCGCAAATCCACACCTGTTGCCACAGGCAAATTTTTCTCTACTTGGACTTACTGAAACAGCTCCAAATTTTGGTTTCATGATAGAATCGAGTAGTGTTCATAAATTACATTTTTACACTTCTAGGGGGAAAAGTTTTATTGCAAATAAATTTTGAAACAAACTTTAAACTCATTTTTTAAGGTCAGTAACAATTTTTTCAGGTTTTCAAGCAATGTGTTTTTTAATGTTGCTGTGTTATGACTTTCTTAGTTTTTACTTCTCGTATCCGCGTCACTCCTCATGTGCCCACTCTTTGACTGAACATCGACTGAACATTGTATTCATCCATCCCCACTTGTTGATTTAGGAAACATTTCATTGCAGAATTCGATGCAAAACTCTGGGGACCGTTTTTTTGCCCAAACAGACGACCAAGAATCAGCATGGCCGTTCTCCTGGACGTACGCACTTTTTATTGGCATCCAAATATTATGTGAAAGGTATAGAAAATCGTGGTTTACTTACTTAAATAGATCCGTCTGGCTAAATTTGTTTGAAAAGCAGAAAATATGGCAAAAAATTAAAACTTTTGAGGGTAATTTCTTTCTAATACCACTGCAGGGACACATATATTAACTCACTTAAAAAGATGATTGCAGCCTCCTAGGGTAAGGACATAGTTAAGACAGGTGCTGTCCATATATATATATATATATATATATATATATATATATATATGTCGTAAATTCAAGTTCGAATTCGGTGTGAATGACAGTCGGAAGATCGTTGATAAACATGTTTAACTCTGTGCAAGGTTTCCCTTCTCCATCGCATTAGGAGGCCGTGTGGTATCACCAACAACAAATCACCTCAGTCCGTTTTCAGTAGAAGAAAAACTTTATTGACAGTTTGAAGAGATCACTTCAGGAGGAATGCTCGGTAGGCTGTAGTTAAATCTATGCAGCAGTACGATCCATTGCGACAGTCAATAATTGTCCCAAATTTAAAGACATTGTTTAGGTGAATGGATTGAATCCACTGGGCACGAAACTCTTCTAAAATGTAACAAAACTCTCTACATTATTAACTAAAAAGACGATGTTGCGATGAAGCCAGTTAAATTTTTACTCTGCTCGTTAGCCAACGCTAAACGTCAAAATTTTCCACTGTCCAAGTTCTTTCCGAATCACGATGTGCGAGAGTTTTTAAACTCACTTGCGAACGAACACAAAACACGTCACATGACCGACTTTCATCAAATGACAAGGTTTTATAAAGAACTCTATTAGCATTTCCGGTGGAATTATCTTCTCGAAAAACGGTTTCCTTAGCGCGAAAAATGTTCTACGCTTTTCTAGAGTATTCGAAAATATCGTATCAAACGCCTGCCATATCAACAAACGAATTTATCTGCTTTGAGGCTGTGGTTAAAATTCGAATTTAATACGTAATATAAAAAAAGAAAATGAATCTTTGAGGTAGAAGAAAAAAGAATGAAAGCTTTTTGGAAATATTTTAATAGACATTTAATATTTAATATAAGAATAAATTTACGGGAATAAAGTTTTATGAGCGGTATAATTTAAGAGATGTGATATTTTAGCATTTAAATAAAGAAGTTATAGCAATTTGACTACACGGGAATAATAATAATGAATTTTAATAATGGATTAAAATAAAGATTTTTTTTAAAGAATAAATTAAAAAAGCTATCGTCATTTTTAGATCTAAATACTTTCGAATAAATATTATTAAGTGGATTAGGATAAACTGGCTTTATATATGGATAGTAAAAGACTATTTTAAGAATAAGAATTATTTTAATAAGCTGGAGTTATATACGGAACATTATTAAATGGAAAATTTTATAGAATAATTTAGTAGATTGCGGAAAAAATAAGTTTTGTAATATATATATATATATATGTGGGATTTAAATTTATATTACTTATGACGTATCATCAAATTGAATAATTCTCTGTTTTTTATTTATTGTCATTATTTTGAAAGCATGAGATGCGAAAGCAAAGTTCAGGGATCACGAGCACGATTAGACTTTCAAAATCAGAAATGCTCGATAATTTTCTATCGTTTATGAAAATATGAAAAAAAGGTTAAAAAAGCAATTGACTGTGTTGGAGTGAATTAGAACATTCTACAGTTATTGTGTGAAGTACCCGTTTGAAATATTTATCTAGATATATGTAAAAGGCTAAGTATAGCAATTGTAAAATTATTTATCTCCAATGATTAAATCTCAGTTTGTATCATTTCCTCAGCTTGTAATTATTTAAATATTATAAACAAATTTTCATTTCTCATACCACCATACTATAATTTCGGGATTCAATGCAGGGATAAAGATAATATAAATTCAAGATATTTAAAGTAAAACTGTTTTAAGAATAGCGGTGACGACAAAGTCAAGTAAGAAAGTACGAATTAAATGCGAAATGCTTGTTAATTACAAGTCAAGAAGTAGTTTGTTGAATTGATGATGCCAGTACATTTAAATTTAAAACAAAAAGCCGCTAAATTTTGCAATTAACAGAAAAAGTTAGTAGATTTAATAATAGTACCTTACTTATAATTTTTTCTTTGAATATTCTCTTTTTTCTTTTACTTGCACATTACAACTAGCAAAATAATCTTTTTAAGACATTTAACAAAAACTTTGATTCTTTGTAAAAACTGGTTAATTTATTATTGTAAATGAATTTTTCAATATTATTTTTTCAATAAACACAAGAAAAAAATAATTGTAAAAATATTCATTTCTTTTTCATTAAATATTAAAACAATATGGTATTGAAATATCTTTTAAAAATACTAGTTTCACTAGTCGCAATATACGGGTTTCCAACAATCTTTATATATTCATATATCTTTACCACTTTTATGAATAGGGAGGAATAAAAGCAATAATTACTCGAAAATTTCAAAACTTGGATAATTTAATTACAAAATTAAAGTATTTTAGTTATTTTTTTGCCTCTAATTACTTTCTAAATTCAAATTTAAAATATTCTGAATAATTTAATAAACAATTCAATAAAAAAAATCTATTTCGTCTCTATAAAAGGTATGGTTACATACTTTTTACTTTATGAACAAGAAAAGCTTGCTGAGAAAATTTTATTTTAAAAAAATGGAATATATATAATAAAATACTGAAAATAAAACTTCATTTATACTTTACCAAAATTTGAAGAAATTGACATTTGGAAAAAAAAAATCTATTTTTTATTGATGTCATCCTCTAAAATATTCAATTCTATAACAAATGTTTAAATTTTCTTATGAAACCTTGCTTTTAGGAACACTTTATAGTAAACGGAATGTTTGAAACATTTCCAAAATTTTTTTTCAAACGTAGTGTAATTGTCAAGAAAATCGGAAATCTGAGTTGAAGATTTTTTTTTTTCGTTAAATGCATAATACATAACACATAACACTCTGTTATATTTAGCACTACTTATATTTTATCGAACAGCAACAAACAAACAAACAAAAACAATGTATACAATTTTTATAAGCATGTATGTATGTCTTTAGTTGTTTTTTTTTTATTAAAAGCAAAACAAACTCTTAAACCAGTCAAATATGAAAAAAATATATACATATACTAAAACGTTTGGATCTGTATACTTAAAAGTTCATAATTTTATGCAGTATTCATATGCAAGTATAATATAGAATCACATGAACAGATTCAAGCAATTTTTAAACTTTCTATAAATCAGATAATAATTGAGATTTTGACTTAAATTATGTTTCTAAGATAGCCAAAGTTTAGCATATTATTAAAGTTCTACACATTTACTTTTAGTAGTTTCTATGGGGTCTTCATCCTGTGGCCCGCGGGACACTAAAATATCACTGTATGTGAATAGAAAAAAATGGCTTATCTAAATTATGCGATTAAATAACGCGAAATTTTATTTTCGATTTTGTGGTAATAAACGACTTTCAAGCAACAAGGTTGAAGACCCCTATTCTAAGGTATTCTGGACAGAGCCGAGCATATTTCATGCAATGGAATAGAAAAATAACACTTGGAATTAAATAACAAACAGTTGCTACAAAATGTGAGCAGAAGCCAAATGTAAAAATGTAAAAGCACATTAAATTAATAAATATAACAAATTCGATAAAAAGTGCTTCTGAAAAAAACAAAAAATTAATAAAACAGCGAAGGAATAAATTGTTAACGATAAAATGTTTTATAATAAAAAATAATTCTAAATTGCTTTTTTGTGTTTAATCTAGAGTTTAAAACTCAATAAGCATGCAATAAAATCTAATGAATAACATATCAGACTTCAATTTATTAAACTTTACTAAAGTTAAATTAACATACTACCTATTTTTATGATAATATTTTTAGCCTATATTCTGTATTTTCTAAGTTTCATTTCATCTAAAAGAAAACTAAACTAGAAAGAAGTATTTATTCATACCGAAAAGGCTTTCAGTAATATAAACATAATGTCAACATTTTATCTAAATAATAATATTAATACTAATAATACACAATAATATTAATAGTAATAAACACGATGTAATTTCCTTGATGTTATATTCCAAACTTTAAAAAAAAACATAACAAAAAGAGAAAAAAAATTAATTGTGACAATTTTTTGTTATAATTTATAATATAAATGTTTTTGCACTATATGAAAATACTTTCATACATGTTTAAAAGTACATCCAATTTTTTAAATAATTAAACATGGCAGAAATAATAGAACGAATAAAAGAACTTCAAAAATGTAATTAGGTTACATTGGAGAATAGATAAAATCATCTTGCAAATTCATTTTGCCTACATTTGGCCTAGTGATTCATTAAATTAAAATAAAAAATAAATAAATAGTTCGCCTACAAAACACAACAATTTTATAAATAAATGTAATCAACCAGCAGTTCCACAGTTTTGAGCACATCTGCTATTAAAATAAAAAAGAAAACTTCCCAGTTAAAACTGAGGGCATTGAACTCACAGGCTATTCACACTAATTGTATATTATACACTTATTTCAAAGGATTTGAAATAAGCCCCTCAAAAAATAAAGAAATCGACAGTATACTAAGGGGGGGTCATCCCCCGTTCCCCCTCCCCCTTATAGTTAACAACTGAACCCCCAAAACTAATCAGGGAAGCCCCTTATTACAATGAACATATATAATAAATTCGAAGCAAATCGGATAATTCTGCATGATAAACCCATTTATCTAAATTAAGGGGGATCACCCCCCCGTATCCCACTTTATGCTTAACCAATGAATCCCAAAACTAACCAGGGAAGCTCCTTATTACAATGAAAATATATAATAAATTCGAAGCAAATCGGATAATTCTGCATGATAAACCCATTTATCTAAATTAAGGGGGATCACCCCCCGTATCCCCCTTTATGATTAACCAATGAATCCCAAAACTAACCAGGGAAACTCCTTACCACAATGAGCCTATATACAAAATTTGAAGAAAAGCGAATAATTCTCCATGAAAAACACATTCATCTAAATTAAAGGAGAGGATAAGCCTCCCCCCCTTTACCCTCTTTATACTTAACCAAAGAATCCCCTAATCTAATCAGGAAAGCGCCTTATCACAATGAACCTATATACAAAATTTGAAAAAAATCGCATAAAGCTGCATGAAAATCGCATTTATCTAAATTAAGTGTGCGTGCCACCCCGTTACCTTCTTTATACTTAAACAGTGAATGCCCAAAACCAATCAGGAAAGCGCCTTATCACCATTAACCTATATACAAAATTTGAAGAAAATCGGATAATTCTGCATGAAAAACCCATTTATCTAAATTAAGGGGGAGATTAGCCCCCCTTTTTCCCTTTATACTTAACCAATGAACTCTCAAAACTAATCAGGGAAGTGCCTTATCATAAGGAACCCATCTCCAAAATTTGAAGCAAAACGCTTATTTCTATTAAGAGTTATCGCGTTACGTACATACATACGTACATACAGATCGGGCAGGCACATTAGCTCTCAGGCTTTGATAGCCTCTGAGCTAAAAAACAACAAAAAAAAAAAAAAAAACATGGTGGGCGTTTAGATGGTAGCAATTACTTTTCCACGTGATTTTTAAATAGATTGGATATTCTAATTCAATTTTCACAACTGAACATCTTCATCTTGCGAACTTATTTTTATTTTACTTGCTGTCTGTTTTCGAATCAAGATGGCGACTGTTGACGGGAATAGAATTTTTAATTCGTCTAATTGTAGTTGTGAGAAAAAGACTTTAAATATTTGAAAATCTATCGGACAAAAAAAAAAAAAAAAAAAAAAAAAAAAAAAAATCGGCCAATAAAAATTGGCTTTTCAAAGACTTTTGTACGACTCATTAAATTTCTAAATAGCTTAATCAAAAATATTGCGAAATATAGTATATTTTTCAACGAACATAAAACTACATAATCATTTTTCAACAATTCGGACTTATTTTTAACTCCATAATAACGTCAGTTGTTACCCGGATTAGTTGCTGTCACTCTTTGCAACATCGTTCTTCGTCACCAGGTCTCCAGTTCTATACACGTCTGTCTTCTACTGCTCATGATGTTTTGTCGTGGAATCAGTAGAGAAAACCCCGTAAAAATTCATCCAAAATTTAAACATAAACGGAATAAATATTTTCCGCATACCAATTTCAATCGAAGTGCAAAAACATTACTTGTACATAGGCACAACCAAGAAAACATTAACACACCTACTTTATTCCAAACTATAACAAATTAAAATAAAATGACTGCACAGTCATATTGTTTGAGTTTAAATATGATATCTTAAGCTTCAAATCTCTGTATTTAGATGCATTAACAATATAGAGTTGTTTCAGAAACTGCACGAGATGTCCGATACTCTTCGCGATCTTCTGTTCCTATATTTTTAAATTCAAGTTTAGAAGTGTCCGTTAATGGTACAATTTCCAATGATGGTTCCGATACTTTATATCAAATACTTTGTTGCTATGTTTTGCTAAATATGTTTCCCTTTTTTTTGAATTTTTTTTTTATAAAGTACGTTCCTTAAAATTATATAGATAGTACAAAAAACAACTGTAGTACTAATAAAGCGTACACGATAAATATTTCTCAAACAATATAAACATGTAAACGCGAAAATAGCAACATTTAAAAATTAACAAACAACTTTAATTTATATTAAACATATTTTTAAAAAAAGAATACTTCTTCAAGGCATAAACAAATTTCAGTTCCTTATTATACTTTAATTTCCTCCAGTTTTTAAATTTAACTTGATGTTAAAAATATATGCTATCCTCGAAGGCATATTATCGTGTAAAGTTGTAATCATTAGACTTTTTTTAAAAATCCAATATCGTTTATTGCTAAGAGCAATTCGTTCAAAATATTTGATTTTAAACAAAAAAAGGTTTAAATAATACATACAATTTACGACTGTATTCAACAAACAGTATTTAAACATATAAACTGAAAAGTCTCAA
This sequence comes from Maratus michaelseni, assembly GCA_963931845.1. Classification (NCBI taxonomy): domain Eukaryota; kingdom Metazoa; phylum Arthropoda; class Arachnida; order Araneae; family Salticidae; genus Maratus; species Maratus michaelseni. The sequence continues at coordinate 299,726,739 of OZ007593.1, read as the reverse complement.
GTGGCTCAAGTAATCAAAATACTAGTATAAACGATTTAATTTAAATGCTGGTATTCTAACCTTTTTTACTGGGAAATAAATAAGAATTTCTTTCTATATACATAAATTTGGTAATATAAAAAACATAACCAATCATTTAATATTTTAAATCCTATGAGATATATGCTCCAAATTTAAAGAATATATATGTCGTTTTGCTTTACTTGTGATCATGATTTTTTGATTTTAATAAACGTTCCTGAGTAGAATATTATTTGCTTTATATAGCATGATTAATCTTTGAAAGGTTTATATTATTTAGTTTATATTACTATTTGTGCAGAGGTTTTTTTCTGTTATTTATCCATGATCCAGGTTAAGAAAATAAAATGTGGTGGTCTCTTTTAGGGTATATCTCTCTTGCTCTCTCTCTCTCTCTTTCTGTATATATATATATATATATATATACCGGGTGTCCCAAAAATGACTGATGGATTTTAAAATTCAATTACTTGCAAGCGGTGACAGATATTACAAAAATTCTTGTTGGAGGGTTATGTATGATGTGAGGAGTTTTCTTTCTGTGATTCTTGATTTTAGTTCGAATTTCAAACAATAGATGGCGCTGACTGTCGAGGGCCGAAACTGACGCCACTCAGCATTGATACACCGCCCCCTGAATACTAGGCCTACGTGCTGACAAAAATGGCGGCTGTCGCAGGCAGTTTTTTTTCAGCGTTTGTACGGTCCCTCAAATTTCAACACCAATAATATCTAAAAGTTTTCTTTGACTTATTTTATCTCAGAAAAACTATGCGAAGAAAACTTTTAGAAAATATTTGTGTTGAAGTCACATACCTTCTAGGGTATACCTTCATATCTAAGTCCACCATATATCCAGTTCCACTGCCCTTGTTTTAATAATATTAATATCTACGTTTTGTTATTCACCAGTGCAATTGGCAACAGCAGTTTTTATTATTACAGCTATTTTAAATTTCAGAAAATGACTTTCAACAAAATTAAAATTTGAAAAGTGCTTTCAAATGACAAATTGTAACATTTTGTAGCTGTACTGTTTTATATTTTACAAAGGAAAGTTTTTTTCACTTAAATACAACTCCTTGTTTTAAATGGTAAATATGACATCTGATACGAAATTTTTAAAAAAGGTAATTTGGTGTAAGACCAAAAAATTTTAAACACAACGCCATGTATTCGCTTTATATCTAGATCTATGACAACAGATAGAATTTCAAATTAAAATGCAGAATAATTCAAGAAATTATTAAAATATTTTCATTTTTTATATAAAGTTTACATTCCAGAATTTTGGGATATTTTTGGAATTTAAATAGTTCTATATGGTGGGTTAGTAATACATTTATCTGTGAAATATTTTTCCAAATTTAAAAAAAATAATAAATTTTTAACATAAATTAAACCACTGGATTTTTTACTCTTGAATTATCTAATGAATATTGTTTGTTTTCTAAAATTTAATTGTAGGTTTAAAAACAAAAACATGCCTACATGTGCATTTTTTTTTTGTTGTAGCGTAGCACCATTTGCATTGGTTTAGGTAAATTATATTTTTCTGTATAATTTTCAATTATAAGAGTGTAGGAATATATATATATATTAATATTTAGAATAACGGCGATTAATCTAACGATATATATATATATATATACATATCCCGTTCTTAGTGTGTATGTTCATTTTACAAATCTGCAGTTTTTAACAGATTTGCTTGAGAATTTATATACATACGTTCTAGAACAGGAGAAATTTCACTGTCAACTTTAAAAAATATATATGAGATCATTCGTAACCCTTTTTATCAACCAGCTACATAGTGTATCGTTATAGAAATCTGTTATTTTCAATTTCCAATGCACTCATTCTTTTGTTTTGTTACACCCTAAAAAAGGCACAATAATTTTATAAATAGAACAACAAGTGTACTTGTATTTTATAAGATAATAAAAATTCACTCACTTGCTATATTTTTGTATTTCCAAAATTGACATCATTATAAGTAAAAAATGCGCATTTTTCATATATAAATAAATGACGTTAACTCTCAGTGGGTGAAAATGATATAGTAACATAATTTAAATTTATTTTAAGTTAATACATCAACTTATCTACTTTAGTTTCAGACGTGTCAATTTAAAAAAAAATAATAATTTAGGAAAAAAAAAGGCTAGGTATGACATACATCTTATTAAATGTTTGCAATGTGACGTCAACTGACACTAAATAAACGATTGTTTTGTTATATTTTCTACTTCAATTGTATACTGCAACCATATTTTATAGCAATTCGTTACATTGCTAAGGGATTTATTGGTTTAGATGCAGTGGTAACATCTTATACGATATATATTTAATCGAGAGTTAGTTATTTCCATTTTCAAACAAAACTCCATGAATCACGTCGCGACTAGAAGTTTATAGAAAGTGATATCACTTTCATTTAATCAATGTAGATTTAATTTTAATGAAGTAAAATTTAAATTTCTATTTAAAAAATTATATTTTATAATTAGTAGAAATCCTCTCGCTCCTTAAAAATTAACGCTTATTACTAATCATACAGAGTCCCTCAGTGGCGCGAACGAATAAGCTCGGTTCCCGTAAGATCACCGAAAAGCCAAGCCACATTGACCGCCGTCAGTGCTTCGGAGGGTGACTACCTCTCTCGGCTGCGGCTGCTGTGGGACCGTGTACGTTAATGGGAGCTGGTGCACGTAAAATCTATTCGTGGCTCCAATGTCCTCCAAGTTTAGAATAAGCGTTACGTCTGGGGGTGCCAATCCAGGTGCAGGTCTCTCATTTGGAATTGGTTCAAAATTAGGAGACCAGATTTAGAAGTCCAACATCTCTCTGATTCTCTGGCAAGCCTCAAAAACCTGGCACCTGAGTCTCAACTGAGTCTCTGGCACCCCTTCTTTCAGAGAAGTGCCATGGCACTTTCTCTGACACACCAGCAACACAACTAATCATAAAGTGATGACTTTATTTTTAAGCCACACGAGATAAAATTTCAGTGCCAAACAAAACATGCATTCTAATTTTAAAATTTGGAATATTTTACTACAATTGTGTCAAATACCATTATTTTTTATTTCAATTTTGCGAGTTCTAAACGTAAGACTAATCTGCGTGCGTGTTTCCATAAACGTCAGGTTAATATTTTGTAACAGCCAGATACGTACCGAATATTTGCTTAAAACATGATTGATGCTATAGTGTTTTAAAGAAACGTGCATGCCGTAACAGGTGTAAATCACTTTCATTAACATGCAAATACGCCAAATAGCGTACATTTCGATAACCGATTTTTGCTCGTTTGTAGTTAAAAAAAAAAATAATAATAATAAAATAAAATTGTAACTAGGCTGCGAACTAAAAGGAACTACGCACTTACACTAAAATAATAAGAATCTATAAATTCCCAATTTTCCGATGATGTAAAAATTAAAATGATGTTGTTTGAAATTATGTAAGAAGAAAAGCAAAGGTATAGCAAGGTTGCCACAATCCTTATAGATTTCTAAAAATAAATACAAGTTTTTAAAAGTAGTACAAAAGTCAACTACGATTTTTTGCCTTGTTGCTGATCCATTAAAACAATTTTTTTCAAGTCATCGTTCTGAAAAGCTGTTTTTACATTCAATAACTAGTCGGATGTGTCAATCCCAAAACTTTCTTCTACCTCACACAGGTTTCGATTACACTAAAAAGAATCAGCACCAATTTATATCAAGGTCTAACTGAAACTCAAGTTTTATTAAATACAATTTATATCAGAGACTAACTGAATATAAAGTTATATTAAATTCCGAGCATTAGTTCTTGAGATAGAGCGCCCACAAAATTTTTGTCACATACAGACAGACAGAGTCACAGACAGACATTTTCTAAAAATAGTCAAATCGTGTTCAGAAACTTCTAAAACGTATAAATCCGTCGAAAACCGAAAGTAAAGTTTTCATGAATCCAATACTTTATTCTTGTAAAGATAGAAGAAAGTAAAAAGGCACGTATTTCTTCATTTAAAATCGCAACAAATATTAAACGTATATCTGTCATTTCTTAATACAGGGAGGAAAGTTTCACTATGGTGTAATCATTCTTTTTGGCCAGGAGCTACAAATCGCGCTCTATGTAGTCTATTACATTTGGTCCCGTAAGGCATGGTGACGTCACGGCGACGTCACTGTGAAGTCACACTGTGACTTTGTGACCGTCGTCGTGACGTCGATGTGAAGTCACTGTGACATAAATCCGAGGTCGTTATGGCCGTTTTCAAGGTTTTCTGTGACCTCACAATGTGACTACTTTGTGAAGTCACCGTGCGACTTCAATGTGAAAAATGTGACGAATCTGCATCGGATAGGGTGACCAGATTTTACCCGAATCAAATACGGATTGTTCGGATCAAAATTTTTTTATGGTTCATGTTTGTGACGTTTGTGACGACACTGCACCGGGTCGGGTGACCAGATTTTACCCGAATCCAATCCAGAAACTACGGATCGATCTTTTAGGATTTGTTTGGCTACAGAATAGATTTGGATTAGTTGTCGTGTGACCTGATTTTCGTGAACCCGATCTGACCCGAGTCTGGTATAATGTTTTTACTGTAAGTCTTGTTCGGAATAGAAACTTGCATACGACCGAGTAACCAGATTTTTATCCTAAATTGTGTTACGATACAATTTCTGATGTCGGTTCGGGTATAGAGTCAGGCACGAATCTGGTTATATACTTCTTGAACATGATTGAATGTCTACTTGAACATGAATGATGGTTGACTGAAACTATATTTCGATTCAATCCGTATTCTTACCTTAACACAACAACAACAACGACAAAAAGTCTGTAGGCCCACAACCCGACCGAACCTGATAAATGATTTCGGATAGATTCGGATAACAAGATTTCACTAAATACGGATAATATCGACGATAAGGATTGGATCGGCAATATCGGCAATCATTTTTATTGATGCAACTCGTATTCAAATTAAAACTTTGCATCTGATTGGGAAACCAGCTAATGTAGCAGTTAAGCAAGAAAATTATAAATGTAAAAAACGCATACTAATATAAAAATAATAGATGAATCCATTAAAAATTATAATAAAAGTAAATATTTCAATAATACGAAATTCTATTGTGCAAATAACAACTTTTTAAATTAACTTCTACTTCCATTTGTTTTATGTAAACACCAAAAATATTGACAATAATTAAAACTATGCTATTTTGCTGTTAAGTATTGAAGTTTTTTAATGTGTATACTTTGCCATATTTCCCCTCGCTCAGTGTCACGAAACTTTCTGACACATTTATGAAAAAATTTTTAAACGCATGGTACTTTAATGCCTGATTATTAAAGCTATTTGGAATGAATAGCGTTTTCCATTTTTAGATAAATGTAATACTTAATATCAATTTCGGTCACGTTTTACCCGTTTCTGAAGCTGCGCGACGGAAATTTGGTTCAAAACACCGACTTTGATAGTGTTTTCTGAAACATCGTCTGCCATTACCAAAAAATGGATAACGCCATTCGTTTATATATATTCTGAATAAGAACACCTGCCAATTTCATGAATTTCCGAATAAAAATGAATACAGAAATATGTCAGAAATTGGCTATTTTGGATTTGAGAACAACTTTAATGAAAATATAAGTTTTCATTTTAAAATAAGCATTCTGAAAAATTTATATTAGGAATCAATTTAAATAATAGATATACCTATTGTGCGATATTACTAAATAATAAACATTGTATCAAGCAGTAAAACAGTTTTCGTTGTAAATGAAATATAGAAATTAAGATCATAAACGCCAAAAAAATTATATATTTTTTTCTTTACAAATTATTTTATTTATAGTTTTTGATAGAATACTAAATGTAGAACTTAAATATCAATTTTTACTGTAAAAACATTCGATAAAACATCTGGAAAAATTACCTTAACTAAATAGTTATTTTATTGTTTCATCAAAATTTATTATTTTTATGCACCTAATATTGACATATCGCGACAAATAAATTATTCAATGCATTAAATTGTCACAAGTTTTGCAAATATACCAGAAAATTATTTCTCGAAACCTACACTAGCAACGAAATTATCAAATTGCAAATCAATTATTAATAGTTTTAAAAATTGCAATGTTTTTAATTATAATGAATAACTATGAAAATTGAACTAAGAAACGCAAAATAGTAAATAAATGCCCCATTTTAAATAACACTTTACATTTAGAATAGATATTGTTAGTAAATAATTTAAGCTTTTTTTTCCAAACACTCTATTTAAAAAAAAATTAAAACATTAAAGATAAAATTTATTACAAGTGATTTTTTAAAAGAAAATTTAAACATCTTAACTTTTAAATATCGCACTATTAAATGTGCTAGTACTAAACATGCACTATTAACAAAACTGCGAAGACATTAAAAGTTACCTGCTGATCTATAGGTAAAGGGGTACGTTTGAATGCTCCTTATCTGCTTCCCTTTCATTGGAAAATTAGACTGTAAATCCACTACAATAATTTTCAAATTATTACAGCAGAAGAGTTGTGTTAATAGATCTGAGAAGTCAAATACCACCCAGGCCTTATGAACGCACCCGGCTAGACTCAGGGAGATGTTAAAATGGATGGTTTACTTTAAAATGGAGATGGTTCACTTTAAAACGTTAATTTACTTACACAGTATAAATCTACAAACTTAAAAGAACGCAACACACACTAATTCGAACTTGAAATGAGAAAAATCGTTTGCATTCAATATGCGCGCGCAGTATTGTTTAAACACAAGAAAATAACAACTGGCAGGTGTTTCCAAGTTTACCGGAAATGATATAGATTCAGATTCAGATTCAACCAATCAGGGTGGCCTACCATACGGCTTAAGCTCTACAAGCCCTGCTTGGCAAGTTTATTTAAAAAAAAAAAAAAAAAAAAAATTACAGATGAGGCCAATAGGCCATTAGGCTTTTACTGAGGGAATGGAATTATTTACACTACTGTGTTTCCGCTATTTTTGTGGTCAATGATGAGGGTTATTCTTCTTCATCATCGTCTGAGGGCAGGACATTTCCTAGAAGGTGTGCTGGAGGCATTTGAAAGAGTTCCTGATTGTGTTCTAGGAGATGGACACAGTCTATTATTTTTTGTTGTAGATTTGGTGTATGGAGGACGTGGTGGAACCAAACTGAGGTCCTCAGTAATGCCGGTTTCCTTATGTGATATGCTGACGTTAGCGGGCAGTTGAGTGTGTAGTGGGTGGCATCTCCTCTTTTTCCACATGTGCAGAATGGAGATGGGGCTTTATTGAAGAGAGAGAGATATGATGGGAACGGGCCGTGGTTGGTTATGTACAGGTAGATGTTTCGGTGTAGGACCAGGAAGTCCTCGGTGACTTTTGGACAGAGGCTGTAGGCTTTTCGTCCCCTGTGCTCCGCTGTCATTGGTCTTGCCATTTAGATGTGTATTTGTGTTTTAGTTGTCCTCTGAGGTAGGATGGAGGTGCTGGGTGGAAGATGTGTTTTATTGATGTGTCCGGTTGTGTGGCTTCCTTGGCGAGTCTGTCAGCGTGTTCGTTGCCCGCAATTCCTGAGTGGCCTTTTACCCAGTTGAAGAGGATCTTTTTTGTTGTGTTTTGCAGTTTCTTTATTATTTGACCTATTAGATAATTTTCTGTATTCATGTCTGTAAGTGCCACTAAGCTGGAAAGGCTGTCTGAATTTATTGTTGCTTTGTCGTGTGTGGATGTTTGCAGCCAGGAAATTGCGTCGGAAATTGCGAGCAGCTCCGCTTGGTAAACGGAGTTTGAGGTGTCCAGGTGTATTTGATGTTCTGTTATTGTGTCTTCTTTGTTTTAGATGCAGAAAGCGTATCCTACACCAGCGTCAGTCTTCGATCCATACGTGTATACTTGCAAATTTGGCTGCTCCTCTGCATTCTCTGCCCATTCAAAATATGTTTTGTATGGTATAATTTCTGTTGGTATAAATTTCGGTTGATACATATCTGGTTGTATTCCAACCATGGGGATGCCTAGCCTAAGGATTGCTCCTTGGGCTGCTGTTTTCTCTGTTCTTAGTGAGAGTGACATTGTTCCTTGAGGACGCAGAGAGCTGAGGTTGCTGTCTTCTTGTATGCACGGGAGATCAAAAGCAGACACTGTGCCTGAATTGCTGAGAGGAGTCGCAGCCCGTGGGATTTTTGTAGTTTGGGGAACCATGTTGCTGCAGCGTAAGTTATTTTCTTTTCTAAGATTGTGTTGTTCCATATTTTTAGTATTGCTTTTGAGATACTGCGTTGTGAGGCTGCAAACTTCAGGAGGTTTTGGACTGCTGTGTTGATTTCTGATCTCTTGGCATGTAGATGTGGTAGGAAGGAAAGTGTGCTGTCCAGAACTAAGCCGAGATATTTTAGTGTGGGGTTATGTTTGATGGATCTGTTATTAATTTTTAGTGTGGGTGGACCCTTGAGATATTTACGATTCTTTATTTGCAGAACTGTTGATTTTTCGTGTGTTATTTGAATGGAATGACAATCCGCCCAGTTTTGAAACAGTTGGAGAGCTGCGTTGCCTTTGTCTTCTATGATCTTCCTGGTGCGACCTGTTATGATTAGAAGTATATCATCTGCGTACGCCACCACTTTGAATCCCTTTTCTCTGAGGATTATCAGGATCTTATTGATGAATATTCTCCAGAGAAACGGGCCGTAGCACGACCCCTTGAGACAGCCCTTTTTGAACCAGTGAAGGTCTCCAGAGAGCCAGTTGGTGTACGCAGATCTGAGCGATAGGAAGGATCTTGTCGTGTTTATGTATGGTCTGCTCAGTTCTAAGGTTTCGAGCTCCTCCACTGTTTCATCCCAAGGTAGATTGTCGAAGGCATGGTGGAAGTCTAGAGAGATGAGATATGTGTAGTTGTCTTCTTGTTTGCTTAGATCTATGATGGACAGCACTTCTTGGATTGCCGTTTCCGTCGATTTTCTTGGGACGAATCCATGTTGGGACGGTGCTAGTTTTGGTGTGTTGTGTAGTTCATGTAGGATACGCTTTAGTATTAGCTTCTCAAAGATTTTGCCCAGGATTGGCAGCAGGGAAATCGGACGACAAAAACGGTCAAATGACTAGACAGTTTGCTGCAAATTTTTAACAGTGAAGCGGTTCTGAAACTGAAAATGTCCACTTATAAAAAAACAGTAACTAAAGTCCAAAAAGTAAAAACTAACAACGATAGGGATCGGCCTCAGCAAAAAAATCATTTAAAAATATTGAAATGCGAGCGAGAAATCGTGCAAGAACCTTCCCTCAGACTTAACATTAGCTTGCGCGTTTTTTTACGTGACTGATGTAGGCTCTTAAGTCACAGAGTGTTGCATGTGACTTGCAGTGACGTCATTGCAATGTCACAAAAAATTTAAAGCTATCAAAAATTAATTTTCTTGATGCCATAATATGTTCAAAACTTTATTTTAAGTTTTCTTTAGGTGTTCAAGACGTTCACATTTTAGTCACAATGTGACGTTGCAAAGTGGTGGCCTTTTGTTCAAGGATGTGGCGTGACGTACGTGACGTCACTGTGACTGTGCATGCTATGCGGGGTGGTTGCACCGCCGTACCCACATTATGAAGAACATTTAACGCGCACTACAAGAAATGTCTTGTGTGCGTTACGCCGTTGGGGGCATCATCCCCACTCCTGCATTAGTTAAACATCAAAGTTACGATTTGCGTTGGAGGTCTTGCTCCAAGGACCCAAACACGTCACACCAGGGGACGTGCCGAAATCCCCAAACAGCTTCGGTAAACAGACACCCGTAGGGGCGCTCGGACCTAGGCCGTATGTAAGGTTGCCTCGTCGCGCAGTTATTAAACCAATGTCTTCGGGATTGAAAATCCTGCAAAGGATATAAGTAGCCCGTCAGCTATGGTGCAAACGAAGGTTCCTGTCGCAGGTCCATCATATTGAGGAAACTCTCTTCCTGGAAGCACAGATACGTCCCTGCTCGGGCTGTAGGCCGCAGGTTTGGAACCTCCCGGCCCCCAAACTACGAACATCAACACGCCTTCCTTCTCAGCGACCTGGTTCCTGAGCATTAAGGTACCCTGACACTGTGCAGCTTCACCGGAAACCGTAGACGCCATTAAAGCTCTTAAACGGCAATGGCCAGGCGACACTAATGAGCCACAAGCGGTTCTTGTTCTTCAGAACCCGTGCGGGTGTCCGCCTTTGCACCACATAAGTTTTGCAATTGGTCCTATCACATTTGCAATCATTTGCCCATAGTCAATTTGACCTTTTATAAACACAGAACGATCTTTGTTATTAACTAATTGTCAATGTCTTCTGAATCAAAATTAGATTCACTGCACCCTTTGTATCATACATTCATCCAAATTTATTCTAAATTTTAAGCAAAATATTTTCATCTTGAAGTGATGTAAAAACACCATCATTTATTAGTGATAACAATATTGAATATGATATTTTTGGTTTCACGATATTCGCAGCATTATATTCAACTGGTTCGTGTTTCAAATATGTTCTCTAATTGCTTAGCGACAAAAAAATGCAATTACTCACCTCCTATACACAAAGAAAAAATAAAAATTACTATCACCTACAACAATTGATATTCCATAAAGTTCTTTCTGAGATTACATATTGCTCGGTAAAACACAAAAGGCAAAATCCTTTTTTTTTTACTCAAAACCGTAGCAGAAATGCAAAGAAAATGAAATGCGCCATACTGCCTGTTTATACATATTCATTTGCACATCTGCAAACCAGCACTCTTTTGATAATAAAAAGACAAAATAACAAGAACGAAAAATCATGCGTCAAGCATAGATTATGTAACACTTTCCAACGCTTCCAAAATAATTTTACAAATCATTACTGTTTAATAAGCTGAAAGATATCATCTAAGTAAACAATTTGGAAGACGCATAACATATTTAAAAACGTAATTTCAGGAATTTCCAACATATACAATATTCGGAAAAATATCCAAATACTTTTATTCAGCCCTGTTTATGATCTATAGATTTGTATATACACTACATAGAATGCTAAATTTTAGTTTAGTTAGGAAACGCGTAGCACAGTTTAAAATTCTCCTTATGAAGTTTCTGTCAATAAACGAAAATGTGTCCGCGAACTTTTGTGCTACCCTGTATATGATCTACAGAATTTATACACACCAAGTAATAGACAAAAATTGAGTTAAATTTAAAATCGCGTTCAGCAACTTAAAACGCACTTCCAGGAATTATTGTTAACAGACAGTAGATAATTATTTTGTGTGTCCCTGTAAATAAACGATGACTGCTATACACACAATATTCTGTAGTAAGCCTCTTGTAATGCACCTTAGTGATATATATAATTTTCAATGTGTTTAAAATAGTGAAACATTATTTAATTAAACCGCGAACGATTTTTCTCCATAGACGTAATGTAACGGATTTCTTTTGACTGTCCCTGTAAAGTAGCTATAAGTACTATGCACACCCTATTCCATATCAAGCTTCTTGTAATGCACCTTAGTGATATATATCCATTACAATGTATTTGAAACTGTGTAACATCATTAAAATAAACCGCAAATGATTTTTTCCCATAGACTTTAATGTAACGCAATTCTTTTGAGTGTCCCTGTAAAAAACTATAAATGTTACACACTTCAGTTGAAATAGGGAACATGCTATGGATAACAACAATAACATATAAAACTTGCAAGGCAATCCGAGCATATTTACGGGAGTTACAGCACGGACAGACGGCAGACGGCCAGACAGCCAGACGGCAGACGGCAGACGGCCATACGGCCAGACAAACCGAAGTCATAAACACTTTTCAACTAGGTTGGAAAGTGTTAAAAATGAAAACGTATTGAATTGGTTTCGGATATTTTGTTCTATATAGCTGACTATTTATCATACCATTGTAAACAGTATGCATTTTTACAGTATTAATGTCCTTATTATATATAACTTAACATGATAACGGTTACATTTATTTTTAATGCAATCAAATTTGAAAGTAATGTATAGTCACTTGATGTGTTTTATAAGCAGATAAATATATTCATACACTTATTAATTGAATAATTTGAAATAAAATTATTTTAAATGTTAAAAAGGATGGCAGCAAGTGTCACGTAAGAATAGAACTAAGAAATATATTCCTTTCATGAAATCAGTATTAATTTATGTTTAAATATAAAATGTCAAAAGTCCCCGATGGATAAAGTAGTGAAATATAATAAATGTAAGTGAATTAATTTAAATTCTGTTAATCCAAACAAAAGAGCACATTAAAAAATTAATTATATCTGTATTTTATTTGTATATTTATATTTATATTTTCCAAACGGAAAGATTGATCTTTAAATATTATGAAAATCCTACGAGGAAATATTCTGTATTGAAGCACGACATATATATATATATATATATATATATTTGGCATAATCAGGATTTTGAATGCCAGTTCTCAATATTTATATAATATAAGTCTCATGTGACTCCGTTGAAAAGAATTGTTGAAAAAAAATTATGATTATTTTTATATAATATGTATAACTTTATGATTTATTTCAGATATAATTTCGTATTGTCTTTAAAACATAAACAAGTGGGTAAGTGTGATCGAAGATCGCACAAAGGGTTTCGTTTAATATTTCTTTTAAAACACTTTATCCTTTCTTTAATAAATTCAAATAAATATAATTTAGCAATAACAACAAAAAAGTCATGTTTTTTATAAAGTAAAAATTTACCGATCTATTTCTCCCTTTTTCGAAAATCTAAACCAGCCGGATAGCGGGCGAAACCTGCTATTATATTCTGTCATAATAATATCCGTCATACGGACTAAATGCAATATTTAAAAAATATATAATTTCAAAATTAAACATGTTGGACGTCTTCAAAATGTTAATATATGCGAATATTTCCATAATCGGATTTTTATCATGATTCAATACATTCCTCAAACTCATATATTTACTATTCTCTATTATTCATATTGATACTCGCTTTGTATTGTTCTCAAACATCTGAAAAATTCGATAAACTTCCAATAGGACGTCAGATTTTCTTTTTAATTCTTCGTGACTGACGTGATATTAATCTGCTTTGTGTACATCCCCATACTCATACTCCTTGTATTATTGAGAAATCTTAGACATTTTCCGTTTTATTTACCACTATGACGTCAATCAATTTTATTTCATATTTATATTTTTTTCAATTGGTCAAACTTTTTATTTCATTTTCATTTTTCATGTGAAAATCATCTGATAGAAAATTAATTATTGTAGAAAGAATTTACTCGTGGATTTAAAATTTTTGGCATCTGCTATAACGAATAATGTTTAAATTTAATAGAAAAAGGCTATTAGAATTTTGGTTTCTTATCTCTATTTATTAAAATAATAGGAATTTTTCAAATTTTAATATTTTCAGCTCTTTACAGCTGATATTCTGATTTATACACGAAGTTTCAACTCTGTAAGTTAAATAGTTTTCGAGAATGGCTCTGTGACAGACAGACAACGGAGCGGGAGCAATAGGGTTTCGTGAGATGAACGAAACCCAAAAATTAATATTTTGATTCCAGACAGCTCTGTAAATTCACCATGGATATCTTGCTTTGCGAATGATTACCTCTATGGTTAATATTTCTATGACTCACGACGAATGAATATTTTGTTTATTTACTTTAATGGATTGAGATATTCGGCTGTTAACCTAATTTTCACTGAATTTATCTCAGAATCTATAGATTTTTTAATGTAACTCATCTATCAAGCAAACATTCTTTTTCAACGATCGTTCTAAATACGTAACTTTTATGCAATTTTATTCGAAAAAATAATTTTGAATAAAAATGGCCACTTGGCATATGGAAAAAGATGTCGTTAGCCCGTATTTGTTTACCTCAGTCACATGACATCCGCTTTTATTATATAGATTACGTAATTATAGGATTTAATAGAATAAAGAAAACTTTTATTAATATCTTTTTAAGTTTTGATTCGATTTTCATAAAATTTGAAATGATTCGACAAAATTCTGCAACAGTTATATATATATATTTCAAACCATCCGGTTGGGTAGTTTTTGCGCTGTTATATGCGGACAGATGTACAGACAGACAGACGGACGGATCAAACGACGACTATAGGTGTTACCTATTTATATAATTACGTATGCACCTAAAAATACTTTTAAAACTTTCGTGAAAAAGCATGTACATTTTCATTTTGTTATTTTCAAAGAATTTTTCTAAAATGTTTGTGCACATTAAATATTACAGAAACGTAATTACATGTGCTGATGTGCCTTAAAGAGTTCATATATTATTTAAAATGTTTCGTATATGTGCATGTTTATAGCTATTTCATCTTTCTTCTACAGCATACAACAAAAAGTAATAATCTTTATAAACGTAGAAATTACGTTTTCTGTGTGGAATTACAACTAGTTTAAAGAATTCAGTAAAATATCTCTTGAAGTTTTAATTTGAAACAAGTCGTGCATTTCTTTCTTTGTGTTTACTGTCTTAATAATATGCTTTGAGGAGTATAAATAAACAAAGGAGAGATATTTTACTGCTAATATAAAATTCGGCCCAAGCTACTGCACTCTAAATATCTTATTTCAAAGTTTCTAAACAGTCAAAGAACTCTGAATAAAAAAGGGAAATAATACCATTTGTTCTTTTTACTCTTTTTAAATTGAGACTTTTGAAAGTTCCTTTTTAGAAGTTTCTTTCATTTTATGTGCTTGTTTGTTTGTTTGTTACTCAGGGAATGAATATATTATGTTTCAAAACTTATACTTAATAAATATATTTCGAGCTGAAATAAATTAAGTGTTTTAAAAATTCTGCATAATTATGCTTGCTACATTTTTCTAAAAGAAGATTCATTATTTCTCTGCAGGCATGCATGATTAGGTGATTATTAATGCGCAGTATTAATTTAAAACTTATAATAATGTATGTACATAGTGCGTTATAAATTCGTGAAGATGTACAAAAAAAAAAAAAAAAAGAAAAAAAAATCATGATAAAAGGATTAAAATAATTAATGCTCGGAATAAAAATTGGGTTTGCGCGAATATGATCAGAGGGAAATTGGATTTTTGTACATGTATAAAAAATGATTCTTGTAGAAAATTTTAACCACCAACGCTCGATCTGGTAAGGAAAGCATACTGCAGAGATCGAATGACGAGTCCAGGTGTTTTATTGCTAGCCTGAAGTGCATAAAGCATCTCAGTATTAGATATCCGACATTAAAAAGAGATTGGACATTTACGAAATGTCCGCCATGTACGTACACCCAGAAAAAGGAATTGATTAAAACTACAAAACATTTTTTGTTGAGTACATTTTGGTTGTTTTAGCAAAATTCAAGTAAAATTGAACCATTTTACTTGAATTAACAAAGCATTTTTTGCTGACGATACAATTTCTTTTTTTTTTTTTTTTTTTTTTTTGGAATTGCAAAAAAAAAAAAATTTTGTTGATTTAAACAAAATTTCTATTGACCTAATATTTAAACAAAAAGTTTTGTTGGGTCAAAAAAATTTTTGTTGATTCAACAAAACTTTTTTCAGGGTGCAAGTTCCAAAGCTGGTGGAACGCAGAAGAACGCAATGTATTTTCATCACGGTCTAACACTTTTTATTGTATTTAAAATATGCAAAATTCGTTTTATATGTCTTCAGATAGTCATGACAATACATTCCGTTCTATTGCGTTCTACCTGCTTTGGAAATTACATGGTGGCCATTTCGTCAATATCCAATCTCTCTCTAATGTAGGATCTCTACTCAGTATGACGTGTGAGAGCCCTCTTTCGTTATATTTGGAATATATATATTTTTTAATACATGGAAATTTGTTCAATGACTTCCTGATCATATTATCGCAAGCCGAAATTTTTCCGAGCTTCTTTTATTATGAAATTTTTAAGTTTACACGAAATAATGCCGCACCCTGTATATATATATATGTAATTTTAATTAATTGTTGTGAAAATTAAAATAGAAGACAAAAATCGCGACATATATTTTTTGCAATATGATTTAATTTTGATTCAATTATTAGAAGATATTTGAATTTGTAATAAGTAGGTAATTGATGATATTTTATAAAGTTTTAAATGCAAATATGATTTGTAATTTCAACTTTCCACTTCAATTATACAAATAAACTAAAATTGAATTTATATAATATATAAACAGGGAAAAATAGATAAGAGCTTATATTTCATTTAGTAAATAAAATGTACAGTTTTATAGCTATCACCTTGTTTTACTATAAATAAATAAAAGAAAATTATTTACATAGTGCAAAACTCGAAAACTCTGTGATATAATGGGTAAAACGTAACTTCTTCAATTTCCTAGTATTTGCGAAATATTTATTTTAAATAATAAGAATCGGAAATACGTGTTTATGCATGTGTTTTAAAACACATGACTACACTTAAATTAAAAAAAAAAGTGTAAAAATTATTCAATACTTTTATTGAAACTTCCTTTAAATTCTTATTAATATTTTAACTAAGATTTTCTGCGTTATGTATTACTATGTACTTGAAATTCACATAAAATCCTAGTTTACTATTATTATTATTATTATTATTATTATTATTATTATTATTACTATTATTACCATTGGATCCAACCAGGTTCCAGGAAGATACAAAACACACTACCTGTTTTACAGGAACATGTATAAAGAATATTTTATTTGAAAACACTAATATACATATATCTTATTTTTAATATTTTTGTATGCCCACCAATTACACCAAAACGTATTTTTATATGGCAAAAGATTCCAGAGAAAGCCGTCTTATCCAAGCTATTTCGTTAAACTGTCCCATTAGTAAACGTTTCACGCATACATATCCTTGTATGCGTTTAATTATATGTCTACTGCTAATGTACATACACGCATGTTCGGAAATAGCTACGTAATTTAATGGTATATTTTTAACTAACTGGTATATTATGAGTAACTTATATGTTTTTGAAAGCGTGGTTTGTCCCAAAATCAATGCCATTTCTCCCACTACCGTACAATTCAAACTGCATTGTTGCCAGATTAATTATGATGTTAGTATTTTTGAGACAAATTCTCTGTTTTATATGATGTAGATTATGAAAAAAAGGAAGACATCTTTAATACATCATAATATGGATCAACGACACAATAACAATATATCGATTTACGTGAAAAAAATTACATTTTTTTAAACAGCTGCGAGATTTTTTGTCTTCTGTGACTCATTTGGGACTGGACTTTACAAACTGTTATCGATATCTAGAATAGAACCTGTGATTTGTTGAACTGAAATTTCAAGATAACAATTAACATGATATTATTCAAGTAATAGCCTGAAATATTCTTACTTATTTTGCTGAATTTTATAAAGCACATGGTCTTTGAAAAATTGTACAAAGTTGTATCCGTGAATAATTCTTCAACTCAGTCGAATTTCCTATGATTTACATAATTCATTTCTACAATTGTATATATTTGGCATAACAATTACTGTTTCGTAAAATATTTAAAATTTTCTATTAGTTAAATAAAAAAAAAAGTAAACATAATATTTTTGAACAAACATATTTTTCAAAAGTTTTCTAATTCAAAGTTCATTTCACATGTGAAAAAGTATCAGAATATTTATAATAGTAGAAGCATTTATTTAGTTATTTTTTTCCTTCATTGTTTATTATAATGTAGAAAAAAAATTATAATAGTAAATTAAAATTTAAAATAATTTTTTTTAAATATATTGTAAAATTTTTTGTATGATTCTAAGTTAATCTACATAAACCAAAAACTTTTTAAACTTGTCGGATGTGTCAGTACTGAAACTTTCTTTTATATCTTACATGTGAATATTTCAAAAACCGTAATTATTTTTAATTATGCATTTTAGAGTTTAAAAAAATAGCATAGCAACACCATCTGTAATATGATTTATACTAAAACTTATCAGCAATAACTTCTGGGAAAGTTTAACTAAATCAGCAGTTTGAGGAAAATCCGTTTATTAGTTTTTGAGACACAGCTAATTGGGAAATCTTGCAAAATGCAGCATACTAGCGCCAACCGTTGAGCGATGAACACCAAAAACTAATCAGCACCAAACTATACCGAGATCTAACTTAATCTAAAGTTTTATTACATTCTGTACATTAGTTGCTGGGATACGACTATCGCTGAAATCGTTGAAATCCTGAATTATGCAGTTTAACAACAACACCCGTTGGTCAGTTTACATCAAAACCTAATCAAAATTAACTATGTCAACGTCTAACTTAATATAAAGCTTGATAAAAATCCGTGCATTAGTTCCTCAAATACAGATATTGCGGAAGTCGTTAAAAAATAGCTTAGCAGTGCCACCTGTTGAGTGATTTACACCAAATTCTAATCAGCACAATATATGTCAACATCTAACTGAATCGGAAATTTTATGTAAATCCGTGCATTAGTTCTTGAGATAGAGCTATTGCGGAAAGCCTGAAAAAAATTATATAGCAGCGTCACCTGTTAGGCGATCTACACCAAAACCAAATAATTAGGAATTTCTATCAAGGTGTAACAGAATCTAAAGCTGTATTAAATTCCGTGCATTAGTTCTAGAGGTAGGATGCATAAATTTTTTTTGTCACATATAGACATACACTGAGACAGACATATCCTAAAAACAATCAAATCGTGTTGAAAACCATCTAAATCGTATAAATCCGTCGAAAATTGGAAGTAGATTTTTTTCGTGAATCAAATACTTTCTCATTTTAAATATAGAAGAAAGTAATAAACAAAAAAGTCAACAAAAAAGCATTTGTTTAGTTTTACAACCTCGCGAAAGTAAAATAATAACGATAAAGAGAAAAAGAATTTTGATCAATTTTATTTTTAACTGAGTCAAAAAGAAAATAATTTTAAATGAAAAAAAAAGGAAAATGCTGCCTTTAAAAGTAATGATTTATTTTTATTTTGTAAAATTTCCATAATTATATTTGAGCTTCTATTAGAAAAATTCTACATGTAGTCTTATTATATTCATGTTTGTTAAGAAAAAATAAATAAATAAATAAAAAGAAAAAGACAGCATGTGATGAATTTTGAGACAGATAAAAACTTAATATCCTGTATCAGGTTTACGGGTCTGCCCATTCGGAATAATGTGTTCGCAGTTCTATAGTTCTTTATTTTTTATGTCTAACAACGTTTTTCATGTCCCTTTCCAATTTATTTAGACTGCCGCGCAGTGGCGTATTTGACACAAAATCCTGGACAAAATTAATTTTCGTGTGTTTTAATGTTAAACCCATTGTTGTTGACTTACTATTAGTAAATACACTTAATTAATGTTATATGTGCTTAAATGTATGTATTTTTTACAATAAATAAATAAATAATGCAATGTTTACTTCATTGTTGATTGTTTATAAGAGAAAATTAATTGTTCGTAGGTTTGTTTTATTTACAAGTAATGTTTAATTAAATGTGGTTAATTTTACTAAGCATAAATGTTTAATTATTTATCAAAACAATGCATATAATATATATATTACTTGCATTTAGTATTTATAAAAGTTGAGTCTCTATAGCATAGATTTTTTGTTTTTTGAGTGGTTTTAATAGGTTTGCCGTCCTCCCGAAAAACACTCATATCTAAAAATGGCAACAACATGCGGAACATTAAAAAAAATGCCTTCGAAACTATATCCAATACAATTATAATTCAAAAATGGTTCGACAAACCCCAATACAGCTTTAAAAATATTAGATAATAAATTTCAATAAATATGTTTCAATAAATTAGATCTAAAAAGGCTTAATATTAACCCATTTTTATTTTTTTTGTATAAAAATTAAAATTATTTAAGTGCACAGGACAAAATATGCATTTAAACGCATTAACAAAGCTGAAACATAAAAAAAGGAAAAATCATGCACCAAGTATAGATTATGAAACACTTTCCAAATCTAACAGAATACTTTAACAAACCATTGCTGTTTAATAAGGTAAATTAGGTATCTAATTAAACATTTCAGAAAAACACAAAACACTATAAAAAACCATATTTCAGCATCTACCGTCCACAATCGGAAAAATACTCCAATTCTTTTCTGCAGCTCTATATATAATTTATATTATTTGTATATACTCTATAGTAAGCTACAATTTAGTTTAGTAATAAAACACATAATACAGTTGGAAATTCATCTTTACCAGTTTCTACCAACAGACGGAAACATACTTTAATTATTTTGCACAACCCTGTACTTTAAGCTTTCATACACGCATTAAGCTTTTTATACAGGCCACATATTGCTGTAGTTTAATTCAGGCAAATACGCGCTGAAATCACACTTCCAGAAACTATCATACATAGGCAGCCATGTATTTAGTTCGTTGCGTGGCCATGTATATGATTTTATTTATATTCTACAAACCTTTCTTGGTACACTAAATATATGTTATGTTATGTCACGTTAAATATACGTCACTCGATTAAAAACCCATTTTAATCAATTTACGCTGCTGCAACGTAATGCTTACGAATTTTTTTGTGTAGCCATGTATATGATCTGTAGTATTTATACATACCTCATAGCATTCAAAAATTTAGTTAAACGCATACCTTACTAAAATCCCACTTGGCTTATGGCTTATAAACAATATTTCGGACACAGTACTGTACCCGAAATATCTTGTGTGTCCCTGTAAAAGTACGATAAATGCTATGTACATAACAAGTATATGTTAAAAAACCTCAATAATGAATATCAATTAAATTATTTTTGAAATGGCGTAACATAAATAAAATATGCTGCAAACAGTTTTTCCCGTAGACCATTATGTAAAATAATACTTTTGTGTGGAACTGTATGTGAAAGAACAAAGCTTTACACTCCATATTCTACAGAAATCGTGCCTTAGTGCATCTCAAAAATTTATATAAATTTCATTATGTTTTTAATACTGTAACATGATTAAAATTCGCCGCAAACGATTTTCCACATTAAACCAAAATGTAATGGAATTCTTTTCAGTTTTCCTGTAAATTAATTATAAGTGCTAGGCGTACCATGTTCGACAGTAAGCATCCTGTTGTGTATTTCAGTGATGTATACCAATTTCAATATATTTGAAATAGTGTCACATCATTAAAATGGACTGAAAATGATTTTCCCCCGTAGACCATAATGTAACGACATTTTTTTTATTGCCCCTGTACCAACAGTATAAATGCTAGATGTACCATGCTCCATAGTAAGCATCTTGTAGTGTATTTCAGTGATGTGTATCAATTTCAATATATTTGAAACAGTATCACATCATTAAAATGCACTGAAGATGATTTCCCCCCGTAGATCATGATGTAACGGTATTCTTTTGAGTACCCATGTAAAAAAAGTATAAGTTATACACATTTCATTTTCAATATCGAACATGCTTTAGTAAGCCAATAACATATATCAATTGCATGACTATCCGGATATATTTACGCGAGATAAAGCATGGACAGACAGACAGAAAGACAGACGGCAGACAGGCAGACAGATAGACTGACAAACCGAATTCATAAACACTTTTCAACTATGTTGGAAAGTGTTAAAAAGCATGTCTTCTCACAAAGAAACTTTCACTTCAACTGAGGCTATGAGCCGCCGGATGTGACTGATGCTCCTGAAATACACATAGATCGATGCTCCTGTGATTCAGCTATTATAAAATATGCTTTTTACAATTGTCGAGCAAATTTTAATTTTTACCTTTTTGGCCAGGATTTTGGATCAAATACTTCACTGAGCGCCGAATTTTTGTACAATAGATTGTGTCAATTTTCACGATATATATATGTATATATATATATATATATATATATTTAAAATATAATTAATTAATATCGCTGTCAATGTACTACAACTATCATATGAAAAATCTGGTGGAACCAGAGAGAAAAGCAAAGCTCGATATAAAAAAGTTACAATAAAAATTTGGCAAATAGTTTCAGTCTAAAAAAGTGAAAAAGTGCGTAGAAAAGTAATGGAACCAGATTGATTGTAAAGCTCATAAGACCATGCTTAAAGGTTCTGGTCGAAAAGTAATGAAACCAGATTATCTGTAAAGCTCATCAAATTATTCAATTTTTTGTTGATAGCTGAAAATGTGGACTGAGCTTTACTGGTGCCTTATATTCAGAATTATATTATCCACTCAAAATGACTACTAGGCATAGTAAACAGAATGTTGTGACATTGTGGACATTCTAGCATCAAGTCAAGCTAAGCTTCACAGCGCTAAAAGAATATAAACCATGAAGTAATAATTTATGTATAAAATGCATATAGTCAGGTTGTTGAGTAATTGTACTGTATTAACATTTCGGAACACATCTAACGTAATAATATTTATTTCATGTAATTACTGTAAAGAAAAAACCTTATATCACTGTATTTAAGCCAGACAAATAGTTAGTACACATGCACACATTATGTACGATTTTTTTTTTCATGCAGCATTTTATTACTACGTAATTTATTGCATCAAGTGTCCTTCAAAGCTAATAGAACAAAATAACTTATTGCACTCTACTAACTGGAAGACGTTTGATCATCCCCTATAAAAAGATAAATTATTTAAATGTTTTAGGCTTACTGAGTTCAAAACAATCTTTATTTTACTGATATTTTAAATTTTAAACTTAACATTTTAAAACCGGAAATACTGATAAAATAGGAAAAACAAGCACAATAGCAACAACTAATAACAATTGTTAGTAAAACACTCTCGTGATCAAGGTAACGTTACTTATTTTGTCGTTATGGGTCTAGGAATCCCAAATGTTAAAAGCAATCCACATAAATATCTACTCGGAGCAGAGATTTCTCGATAAATGATTTTTACTTTTGCAGAAAAAACTTGATACTTCATTTGTGGAATTACCTAGCAACATGTAGATGTAGCGCCACCTAATTACTCTAAAATGAAAGCAATCAAATTTTGGGTATTCTGGACACATACGCGGGTAACGAATGATAATTGGTGATGCTTTGAAATATAGTCCTACATGAGTCATATTGCATCCGACCCGATAAAACAAATTCTGCATATAGTCAACCCTAAACCCGACCCGAACCAGACAAAAAAAATCGTCAACCTGAAACCCGAGATACTTCAAACTGAAACCGTCCCGAACCCGGTATGATAGAAAATCAATCCCCTTTTTATAGAATTATGGAAATGTAGTTTAAAATTATGTCTCTAATATCATTTTTATCTTTTTTTAAAAATAAAATACTTTATATATACTCTATACATATAACATTATTCAAGTATATAGTTTTTTAATTTAAAAATATTCAGGAATTTGGTAAATCGTGTCAATCGCCACCATACCAAAAGGAATCAAAACTCAACCCGAAACCGACCCGAACACGAAATATGTATAGTCAAAATGACTCACAAAGAATAGAAATAGGATCCGATCAGAACCGCGATCAAATCTACTTTAAACTGTAACATATGTAAAATGAATTATTGTTTTATAATTTCATATAAAACCTTAAATTACATCCGAAATTTAAGTTGCATTGGTGAAAAATTGCTCCTATGTTAAAATTTATATATCCGAGAGTAGTCGATTGCTGAAGATTTCCAGTACTGATCTTTATATTTCAAAAAAATAACATAGATTTACACTGATACAGAGGATAATGACTCCTGCATCAATTTTAAACAAAAGATTTAAATATGCCCGTTGCAATTTTTAAATTCTAGTGATGCATTATACTTTCAAGATTTTCGAATTTTTTTTCATTTAAATTCGTCTTTAATACTGAAGTGCAATCTATCAAAATCAATATAGTTTCTCAAGTATAATGTTTTAGAAAATTTTGTAAGAAAAACAATTTATCTGTGTTTCTTCCTGTGTTTAATAACATGTTTTCTTCTAACACATTTCTCTTTTGCACGCAAAGCGCTTTAGTATGCTTTAAATTCAAGAGTTTGAAGAATAATAAAATTATTGAGCGTGGAACTAAAATATTCTGTATTTTTTTAGACGCTGTGTTTCAGATTCGTTATAATTACAAAACATAAAATTTTAAATACATTTTAAAGTAGGCGTAGATATATGTAGTAAATATTTCAGAACAATTTTTTTAAAGATTACAAATACTACGCCAGCATATATATATATATATATATATATACAGTGGCGGTCAAAAGTTTCCGGCCAGCATAAAATTTTTGGTTAATTTGTAAGTACAGCCATATGAAGAGGAATCTCAAAGTGATACTTATACATTTTATTAACATAATAGTCAGAAACTTATTTATGAAATAAAAAATAAAAATCGATAAATTTAATTGACAAAATTAATTGCAAAGAAAAACCCATGTTCTCAAAAGTTTCCGGCCATCTTGGCAAGTTTGGAAAAAAATGGCGTTATAATAGAAAATAAAAGTGATCAACATCATTTACAATTAGTATTTTGTCGTCATACCTTTAGCAATAAGTACTGCGGCGCAGCGACGGGCATCGATTCAATGAACAGTTGAAGATCGTATATGGTAAGTTTTTTTTCAATCTTCTTGCACATTTTTGGAAAATTCTGCTGAATTGGCATATTTATAATTATTTGCACGTTTGTCAAGTTCGTTCAAAGATTTTCTATTGGATTCAGATCTAGTGATTATGCTGGCTATTTCAAAAGCGTTATTTTTTGGTGCGAAAGCCACTGCTTGACGAGCTTGCATATGTATGCTTTGAGTCGTTATCATGCTGAAACCAATAGTTGCGACCACAATTTTTCCTCCAATAAGGCAGCAAATGATTTTGCAAGATATCCTTATACATTACACCATTCATCTTGCCGTGGATTTCAACTAACAGACCGACACATTTCCAGAAAATGCACCCCACAGCATAACGTGTCCTCCGCCATGTTTCATTGTAGGAATAACATACCTCAAATCATATCTTTTGCTTTTAGATCGTCGGACGTTGTGTCTGCCGTCACTCCCAAAAAGGTTGAACTTCGATTTATCAGAAAATAGTACTTTTTTCCAGTTTTCACTTGACCAGTCTTTGTGTTCTTTGGCAAACGCCAGTCGGGCCCTCTGATTTTTTTTACTTATGAAAGGTTTTTTAGCACCGACTCTTCCATAAAGTCCTACATCACGTAAGCGTCTTGACACGGTAGACCGACTTATTTCAGCAATATTTTTCACTCCGTAAATCGCGGGATATTGCAGCGGCATTTTTATGCGGGTCACCAACGGCTTTTCTCTTGATAATTCTGTCCACACGAATAGTCGTTTACTGCGGTCTACCAGACCGTGGCAAGTCCTGAAGGTCATGGCCATCTTTATATATTTTAAGTATTGTTTGCAGTAGATTTTCCGATCGATAACTTTGCCGCAATCTCTCGAGAGGATTGGCCCTTTAGCGACAAACAAATCACTCGTTTACGAACAATAACTGTTGAACTTTTCATTTTTGAATTTCAACTACGTTATTTATGTTGATTAATTAACAAACACGGCAAAAAAAAAAAAAAAAAAAAAAAAAAAAAAAAAACACTTTACCGATAGCAAAAACTCACGAATGACAAATGTTCGGAAACTTTTGCACACGTGAATTTCGAACTCCTCCCCTTTGCATCAAGTGTCTTTAGTATCCAATCAAAATGATCACCTGGTCAGAGGTCATTTGCATAGTTCTAACTTTTGGAGCAATTTCTCTTCTTCTTCGCTGAAACGTTCTGGCAAACAAATCAAAGAAATTAACTGGCCGGAAACTTTTGACAACAACTGTATATATATATATATCAATTGTTAAAATAACGTATTTTCTAACACAGGTATAATACCTTCAAATAAGGTAAAGCTAAGAGAGTCTGCGCACTATTCAAAAGAATAACAATAACAGATTTAAATATTAATTTTTTGCTAAACTTTCCATGAGTCATTTTTACTTCATTTGTTTTTTATGCATTCCATTGCTTTTTTTGTTGCTTTGTTGCAATTTAATAGAACAGATGTAATAAAACCAAGAAAGTAATTTTGCGCAATCTGTCCTTACAGGGTTGGTGTGATTGCGCACATGGGTAGGAGAGATGGAGCGATTGTTACTAATAATTACTACAATTAAATTGTTAACGATAATAATTACACTAAAATGACATTGTTGTAAGTTTTTTGTGAAAAAAATATTATTGTATTAGGAGTGAATATTTCAACCTAATGAATTAAGAAACAGAAAAAGGAAATAATTTTAAAAACGATTAAAAAATTTTAATTAAAGGAAAGAAAACTTAAAGAATCAGAAAAAGCAAGTCCAGATAAGATTACAAAATAACATTAAGTTACTTGATAACACGTTTAACTTAATGTCAGTCCATTTTCATTTTTCTTTTTTTTATGCAAATTTACCAATAAGCTGCGTAATCTCTCCTAGCATGGAAACTAATGGGAACAATGCGCCATCTCTCCTAAGTAGCAGATGCGCAAACTCTCCAATTTCGGTAGGAGAGATTGTGCGGCCTTTTATTTAAACATGGCCACTACTAAAACGAACCATTGATGTTCACATTGTTAGTCTAGATTAGTAGCTTATGAGAAATCGTTTAAGTTTAAAATATTTTGTACTACTGACATTGTGCGGAAATTCTAATGAATAGCTATGAAAATTCAAGCACTTACTTTGGGAAAACAAAACAAAATAACAATGCTTTATCTTAGACGCTTAAACAATCAACGTGCACTTTCAAGTAGACACTACACTACTGCTGTTGTACAACTGCTTGGAGTCGCTGCGCGCTCACTCTACTCCTTCCCCCCGAATCTCTATGTGCGCAATCTCTCCGACCACGCCATCTCTCCTGGCTTTACCTTACATTTTATTTTAAATATTATAATTTTTATTGATATTATTTAAAGAAAAAGAAATATATATATATATTTATTTAGGAGTAATACTAACAATATATACAACAATATTTATTGTATGCATTCATAAAATTATTGAATGTTTTAACACTGTATATTTCTCTATAATGATTGTCTAATGATATGTGAAATATCTATATATAAATTACTAACTTAGAATGGCTACTTCGATGTAAAGTAATATGAAAACGATTACAAAGGTGGCGATATGTTAATATAATTGCTCATCATTGTTAATATTTAAATAATTCATTAATTATTTCTAATACTGCTAAATTGAAACGATTAAAAATATATGCATGAAAATGCGCCTTAAATGGGGTACAATTCTATCAGTTCTTGATGGGTGTGAATTATACAAATTTAATATAAATTTAATATATGAATTAATATAAATTTAATATATGAATTGAATATTAATTTAATAGTTTGTGACAATTCATAAGATATATTATGGGTATTATCCCTACACTGTGCCGTGATGGGTGCGTGTGAGTTTTTAGATAATTTATACGAGTTGTACGTTTCCCATCTGAGCGAAAATGTGTACAGGCGGGCATTCGAACCCAGAACTTATGATTTTAGTTGCCAATGCTCTTCCAATTTAGCATATGACATCCCAGGCAACACAAACTTTGCTCAGAGCAAACATTTAGTCATGACATCAGTTATCCATGTCGGTATGATATATGAGCATGAAAACGCTGCAACGCAAGAGCCCATTTTTGAAGGCGTGCACTTCGAGGTGCAAAATCTTTGAGAAATTTTGAAGGATTATGGTCGCTCACCACAGTTACTTGTGAACCATAAATATAATGCTCGAACTGTTTGGGTGCGAAGATAACTGCGTACGCTTCCTTGTCGATAGTAGCTGAATTCACTTGACATTTCGAGTGTTTTTTACTTGTAAAATCAATGGGGTACTCGTAATCGATTTCATCCTTTTCGGATTTACAAGTGCCTATTGCATATGAGGACGCATCTGCATATATGATGAAGGGTCTTTGAAAGTTGGAGGAATAACAAATGAGAGATTAAAGGATCGCGTGTTTCAATTGGTATAAAGCCTTGTTACTCTGTTCGGACCAGGTAGGGGCACGTTTCTTGGTAATTGTGATCAATGGATGGGATCCGGTGGGGAATGAAGGAACGTAGGATTCGTAATAAAATAAAAGAAATAGTATGCTCTTGTTATATTTCTTTGACTTTAAGTTTGGTATCGCTACTGATTAGTCGGGTTCAGGTGCATGAATACTGAAATCTACCACCTGACCTAGAAATTGTATTTGAGGTTGTGCGAATACAATTTTTTTTTAAATTCATTGTGAAGTTTACGTCTTTGAGGAGAGTCAGTGCCGCCTGTAGGTGTTTAAGTTAAACAAACCAACTATCAGATAACAACTTCTACACAGTCTATGTATGCATAGGCCTTATACAGTACTGGATACGATTCATTGAACTTTGATAAGTGGTCGTGACGTTAAGAAATCCGAGCGACATAACTACAAAAGCGTACTGTCCACGGTGCGTGTCAAATGATGCAAGTTGTTAGCTATCATTTTTAGAGGGATCTGCTAATATAATTTTATAATTCCAACAGGTTGATAAATTTCGCTAGAGCTACTTTAAAAATGACATCCGTGGCTTTAGTCATCGGACATGAGTAGATTTTTACTTGGGAATTCAAGTATCTGTAATTCTCACAGAGTCTTACTTATGAATCATTCTGAGTTACGCAAAAGATTAAATGAGAATATTGACTTTTTGAGTGATAATGAGGTAAAAATTCAGCAATTCTTCGATTTGTCTGTAAATTTAATTTTATGTGCCTCTGAAATTCTATATATATATATATATATTTACCTTTTGGTTCGCTGTTCGGTTTTAATTTAATTTAATGTTCACCGACATTGATGATTTTCGGTATTCCTGATTAGAGGTTTGAGTGTTTGTGTAAAATGTCAGCAAGATGTTGAATCTACCAGGATAAACAGTTTTCGAAAAATTCGCTAATATATTTTTTTATTTTATCCCCAAATTTAATATTTCAATCGTTGTATATATAAATTTATTAGACGTCCGCTCCAAGGACTTGAGTATGCGAATTCTGACAATTATTTTATACGTGACTCGGGTACGAGCAATTGGTGTACCGTTTCGTCCATTAATTTATCTTGATTATGTAATACCCAGCACCATCGCAAAGCAAGTCAACAGCCGTACCCAAGTTCTCAAGAACATATATCGAACACGACCAGGAGAAGTCCTGTATGCTCCAGAACCAGTGGGGCGCCGCACCTGCGCAGCAACCTCTTTCTCAAAAGAGATTGACGACAAAGGTAAAATTAGAGTAATTTAAAGTCACCATTCTTTAACGCCGAAAACGCTCCCTGGAGGGAAATATATTATCAAATTAAATAAAAGCGTTTTTTATGTTTCAATGTATGACTGAAGTTCTCATGATAAAAATACACAGTAATGACTCAACACATTTTTCTTTTGAGTTTGTAGTGGCCACTGGTGGGTAATAAGAGGTCTACATTTAAATAAAATTGATTTGTTATGTTTTACTTTATGAAAATATTTATGGTGATTACTTTGAATTTAAATTTATTTCATTTCGATAAAAAAATCAAAATATGAATAAGGATTTAAGAAAAAATTAGCTATTCATTACGGATACTAATCTAACAACTAAGCTGTTACATGAAACACAGAAGCGCAAGGTATATGCAATTAATCTGTCTGTTGTCCTGTCTATCAATACACAATTTGAATTTCATAAAATTATTTTATTTACAAGAATTTTTACTTGCTTATTATGGCACATTATGAAATATTTCTTAAAAAGGATGAATTATGAAGAAAGTTGCAACGCGCAAGAAAGTTGAATGTCCGGATGTTTGCGCGCAGTGTGCGCAGAGTCAATGTTCCCTAATTTTTCTTTATAAGTATTTTATATATATATAAATATTAAATATCAAATACTAAATGCTACCTACTTATATCAAGACCAAACAAATCGAAATAAAAGTTTTTCTTACCATCCGCTTTAAAATAACAGTAATGTTTTCTTCTTAATTTCTCTGGTCGTTTTCACGTTTTCCACTTTTTACTTTCTTCTATTTTTACAAGAAGAAAGTATTGGATTCATGAAAATTTTCGACTTCCGGTTTTCAACGGATTTATACGTTTTAGAAGGTCCTGAACACGATTTGACTATTTTTAGAAAATGTCTGTCAGTGACTGTGTCTGTCTGTCTGTATGTGACAAAACATATGTGAGCGCTCTATCTCAAGAACTAATGCACGAAATTTATAAAACTTTATATTCAGTTAGTACCTGATAAAAATTGGTTCTGAGCAGTTTCTGGTGAAAATCGCCCGACAGGTGGCGCTGCTATGCTGCATTTTTCGCGATTTCTGCAATAGCTCTATCTCAAGAACTGATGCACTTATTTTCATAAAACTTCAGGATCAGTTAGACCTTGACATAAATACATGCAGATAACGTTTTAGTGTAAATATCCCAACAGGTGGCTCTGCAATATTACTTTTTTCTCGAATTTTACGATAGCTATATCTCAAGAAATAATGCACGGAATTTTATCAAACTTCCGATTTCGTTAGACCTTGAGAAAAATAGATGCAGCTTACGTTTTGGTGCAAATATCCCAACAGGTGGAGCTTCTATACCACTTTTTTCTCGAATTTTTCGATATGTATATCTCAAGAACTATTGCACGGAATTTCATCAAACTTCAGATTCCGTTAGACCTTGACATAAATAGATGCTTCTTACGTTTTGGAGCACATATCCCAACAGGTGGTGCTGCTATGCTACTTTTTTAATTATTATCACGATAACTATATCTCAAGAACTAATGCACGTATTTTCATCAAACTTCAGATTCAGTTACACGTTGAAATAAGTTGTTGTTGATTAGGTTTTGGTCAAAATCTCCCAACAGGTGGCGTTGCTATGCTACTTTTTAAATTATTATCACGATAACTATATCTCAAGAACTAATGCACGTATTTTCATCAAACTTCAGATTCAGTTACACGTTGAAATAAGTTGTTGTTGATTAGGTTTTGGTCAAAATCTCCCAACAGGTGGCGCTGCTATGCTGCATTTTGCAGGATTTACACGATTTTAGCAATAGTCATATCTCAGGAACTAATGCACGGAATTTAATAAAACTTTAGATTCAGTTAGTCCTTGATATAAATTGGTGCTGATTCTTTTTTGTGTATGCAAAGTCTGTGTGAGATAGAAGAAAGTTTTGGGATTGGCACATCAGACTAGTTTTTATTTTGGTGTCAATTTATTTTAAAATTTAAAGTTGTAAAAATAACAAAGTATACGAACTTTGCACTATGATTGACTAAATTCCATGTATCTTATGATTGTTTTTTAATAATTGATATATTGTCTTTCTGTACAGTTTGTTTGTATTATCATCATTGCATGTGAGTAATCCAGATTCTAATCACTTTTCTGCATATTATTTCGTATTTTTTCGATGTTATAGCTGTTATAGAAAATCTAAATATGCTGTAGAACTTTAGGCTTGTTATTTCTTTAGTATTACAATTTTGTCATTTTTAAATGTATCTGATAAATGTCATAGAAAAGCGAGCGTACCTAATTTTAATAATAAGTTTACCGTTATTTGTAGTTGTCTTTTTTTTCTTTCTTGAAAAAATTTCTAAAATCTTAAAGCACAAAAGAAACGTTAAATTAAAAACAAAACAAAAATTTTCAAACTATGCAATTTAGATGATAAAGATACATTTTTCATGTGAAATAGCTACAATTTTTAATGTACATTTACTTAAATGTTTCCTAAAATTTCCAATAACAATATTTATAAAATAAATTGAAATATTTTATATATGAAAAATTTATATTGGTATTACTGGCATATTAACTTTTTTTTCTATTAAAAATTCCAATTTTGATGCTTATTTAAATATTTCTAAAAAAAATAAATGGTTTTTTTTTTCATCATATTAAAAATATATATGTTCAAGACTGAAATTTAAATTTCCATATCAAATAGTTTTATTTTGAAATAATAACATTTGAAAGTAATCTTTTAATTAAATCTTTCTATATTTAAAGCAAAACAAGATCCTTAAAAGCAGTGTACTTCATGGCAATCGATAAAGCAGAGAAATATATTTCTTGTTTTTTAACTTCTCACGTACTCAATTAGTTATTTTCATGAAGTACAAGTAATTAAGTTTACACAAATAAATGAAACAAATTAAGCGCAATTTCGGTTTTGAAACTATTATTTCTTAACGATTGCCCTAAAGAATTTCAAATTAAAAGATCTTTAGAATTTTATTTTTTTTATGTTTTATGTGTTTATGTATGTGTGCAATTGATTAAAAATATACGTTTATTTTTTTAAAAAATAATATTTTTAATGACTTATAAATCAGAAATGAAAATCAAGTAAACACTACATCTACCGATTTTTTTTTCAACTAAATGCATATTTATTATCAAATATTACCAATAAAAACCTTAAGATAATTTACTAGGCATGTCTTCATTTCAATAAATTTCATTATTATTGTGCTTCAACTGATAGCCGAAGAAATATATATATATATAAAGTCAAATTTCTTAATTTCTTTATCGGTATAATTTCGGTATCGGTTTTCAAAATAACATTTGTCTGTTATTTTGAAAAAAAATATTACACAATTGTGATAATGTATTGTAATCCGTGGTAATCTCTGATGTCTCATCCCATTTACATTTTTATGTTGCTTATTATATGCAAAATTAATTCTAAAGAAAAACGGGTGATAATGTCTTTTTTCAGTAATCGTGCATGAAAAATTCAATAGATAAAGTAGGAGAGAGTAGACATATTTGGACCGCTGCTGTAAATGGACCACTCCAATTCTGTCTTTAAATACAGAAATACTCGTCATCTATCAGTGAATTCCTACTTATCAGAATGACGTCATTTAGGATAAGAAAAAGCACCCGCCTTCCACGTGCTTTTTTCCGAAATTTAAAAAAACAAACCAACTAAAACTAGCTGTTTTGATCTACTTTTTTCCCACTTAATGAGAGAATACTTTAAAACTAAGGTATGTTTTTATGTTTTCATATACATATCTAAATTCCTGAGTTTATTGCGCATATTTTTCACGCAGATTTGTTTGCTTTCGTTTTTGCTCTTAGGCTTGAGATTGTCTGTTAAAAATAATGACACAGCTGCCTTAATTAGACCAATTTGATATGCTTCAAATGAGGTAAAAAGTGCCAACACTGTGATTTCCTTCCTGTATCATGTGATAAAAATGAACTTTGGTGATGAAAAGTATGATAGAATCATTCTGTTCTCAGATACCTGCTCGGGAAAAAAGAGGAGCTACACGTAGCTTCCATTTCCTCTGTATGCTATGTAGATCTCTGAATGAGCAGATGGTCCAGTTTAGGGGGTATTCACATTGCCAATGCGACAGGACTTTTGGGAACTATTCTCAGAAGTTTAAAGGATGGAGGTGGAGGAAACGGAACAAGAATATGTAGATATGATTGAATCGAGCAGAAATTCTCCTCTTAAAATGGTTGATTGGGCGCGAGATAACATCGTGGTCAACTTTGAGCCAGACATGAAGGGAAAGATTAAGAAATGCATAAACCTCCATATCTCAAAGGTTATAAAGGTAACGTACAAAGCAAATGGATCTGTGTCAGTTTCGGAAAACCACTTTGGCATAGGAGAAAAAGCCTTTCCACTTCAGACATCAAAAGTGGTTACAATTCTGTCAAACTGTAAATGAGGGATTCGAAGAAAAATGATTTTGAATCCCTGCTACGATTTATTACTCCTGTAAAGTAGCAGATTTACAAGAAATTTTTGAACCCTGATAGTGTTTTGGGATCTGAGTTCCAGGAGGTAGAGTCTTAAACGGGTGAATCTGATTTGGAGTTTTAAACAGGGCTGGAAACAGAATTAGGATTTTTTTAGCATGAAAAACGCTAAGATCATTTCATATTTTGTAAAGTCTTGTGTTGCACTACATCAAACTTGTAAAAAAAGTCATTATATGTTCCAAATATACATTTTCTTTCATCCAAAACCATAGGATATGCAATAATATGGTAAGTGTTCAATTTTTGCATTTATATAATGCTTTAATCAACATATAAGGAAATAAAATTTTATGATCATAAACAACGAAAAAATACTAAAAAACTCTTCCTAATAGAAATATGCAAAGAAATTATTTTGGTAATTTTACCGCATTCAAGTTCCGTATAGAGCAATTTAATTTTTGTTTTCCCTTCTCTCTCCTTTTATTTATTTTTTAATTGCCTGGCTGACTTTAATCATAGTTTTCCTTTTTGTCTAAAATTATTATTTGATTAAGTTATCCTTTTTAGCCCATCGGCTCCAAAACGTTTGTTTAGGTTTTTTTTATTTCAATTTTGTCTTTGTGACGTCAGTTGGATTTCATTTCGTTTTTAACAAATCAGATTCATATTTTTTTTTCCGTTTGCTTTAAATTTTAATTATACCCTCCCTTTCGCATATGTTTAGCCCTATGTTGGCATTCCTTTATTTTTTTTATTTTTTTCATCTTGTCAATGACGCTTCTGTGCGTGTAATGGCAGTTGTCATTGTTTGGCGAGTTCTTTTTTTTTTTTTCATATTACCCCTTATCAACCCTGTCCTTGCGCCAATGACAGGTTCACTTTTCTTCGAATTTGTGAGTTCTTCTTCGGTTTTGGGTTGGAGATGGAGTGTGTAAATATGTATTTTTAGATTCATCATATTCAAGGAGAAAATGCTTAAATCCTTCGGCTTTCCACTTGTCAACTTATGAAATAAAATGGTTGACAAAATTTAGATGTGTTGGTCCAGTTGGATTGGATGTAGCCATAATAATATTGGAATATCATGTTAAAAATTTCACAATTTTTAATAAGAAATAGAAGTGGTGGTAATATCAAGAATTATTGATATTTTTTTTGTTCTTATTTTGTTTCAAATAGAATTGATATATGTTTTTTTACGAGTTTAATTTGTTTCTGTCACACGAATAAAGCAACTGGTGTAATATATATAAAATATATATATAGTACTTAACCTTTTTCTTGTTATTCTGAGAACATATTTTAAGGATAAATATAACTATTTTCGTCAAAAAACTGTAATAAATAAATAAACTGTTTCTATATATATTCATTGAGTCTCCTTCTTTTTTTGTAATTTGTTTATATATATATATATATATATATATGTAATAATAAAAAAATTTTGCCATTTTTCCTTAGTTAAATTATTCCAAATTCTTACAATTCTAATCCCCCCCCCCTGTTTTATTCCAATTTACTACTCTATATTCATTAAATCCTTATTCTTAATTTAGCTTCTATCGTTAACTCTGTTAAATTCCCTTTTATTTAATTCTAAATTGTCCAAATTTACTTAAATATAAAGCTTTTAGTTATTCTTAAGTGCTATCATGATCCCCGATCATTTCTGTGTTTTAGAATGTTTTTTGAGAGTCATTTTCATTTTTATTCCGAATATTAATTTCCCGCTCTAAAGTCACTTTACTACAAAATTAATCCACTCCTCTCTGTCCGAACTCTTTTACTAATTATGTTTCATTGGTCGTGACGTAGCATGACGCGTCTTCTTTAATTCTTCATTTGTCCAGTGCGCGTTCTACGTCATAATTTGTGTTATTGCGCTGGGAATCAAAAAGCAGCTACCTGCGGCGCTTCCTCAGAATTAAGTCGTATTTTCACTTGTAAACAACACCCTGGCTGCTCGTTTTGAGAATAATTGAGATGTTATGATACTTACCCTCTATTCCTTGATGACGTAGTGATGCACGGCTATTATGGTTATGGTGGAAACTGCCCAAGAGAAATATTTAATAAAGAATTGAAATTGAAAGCCTTGTTCGTTTTGAATTCACGGAGAAACGCCTCTGGGTTTTAAATTCTACTGCCGCTATGGCCACGTCGAAATTGCAACTAAAATGTTATGACTGCTTCTAAATATTTATATCATCAATAGTAACCAACGTTCTTAACTTCGTTGTGCGACCATGTGTGCTCCTTCTATAATCAACGTTATTGCAACTACGACATATGACGGTAAATCATCGTAATATAATATAAGCCGGACAGGATATCAAAGGACTTATGCCACAACTATCCTTCCAAACGATGTGGAAAGAGTATTTGAGAATCAAATTGCTGCTTACTTACTGAGGTGTCGTAACAAAAAAGAACGGAAACAAGGCATCTACGAAATATATTCCATTATAAAGTCAACCCCCCTATCGATGTCAGCCAGAAGAAGTATTGGAACATCGCGTCAATGAAAACAACAAAAAATTGTTGTATTTTTTTTTCATAACAAGATTTGATTGCGTAAGTTAGATTTTATATTAAGTAATATGTATTATTTATTTGTTGCTAAATGTTATAACAACCTTTTTTATTTTGTTAAAATATCTATTCTTACGTAACAAGAAACCAAGTGACAGAGTTTTTTAACAGTCTGTATTTAACAGTCTGTAACAGTTCTTGTATTATTAATTATTCTGAAAGATATTATGAAATTTATTTACTGTTTATGTTATTTTTCTGTTAAAATTAATATATTAAGGAAGAATTAAAATTATGTTATTATGCTTTAAAGATTAAACTAAGTTGATATTTTGGATTGATGCAATGAGATGCACTCATGAGAATTGCTACTACAATATGAATTGAATAATTTATGTTATCAGTTATTACTTTGCACATGACTTGGAGTATGATTATGAAATTTACATGATGATATTTTACGATAACTAAAAAGAAATCTTAAAGGAAGTTGCGCTGAAAACTTTCGTAACATTGGTAAAGTAAAAATTGTGTGCAGTTTAATTTTTTTTTTTTCATTACTTCTATGTTCCGAAGTTCAAAGCCAGAGACAAAAAATTTGTTCTTAGAATATTTTAGAAGAATTGTGTTCCTTTTATCCTGAACATTTAGAATGTACGAAATTTAATATTTATTCTTATGTATTGTTAAAAAATTAATATTATTTGGTTAAGCTCACAATATTACCAAAAGTTTTTGAACTGTTCTGATATTTATTTATTCCCATATTACTTCATTTTACAAGAGTAACTTAATTTTATGTTCTTATTTTATCATTTAATTTAGTCCCTTTTCATTCGGTGATATTTATTCATAGGAAATTACTGCTTACATCATTGATTGCATAATAATCGCAAAAATAGCTTTTGAAGAGTTAAAAAAAAAAAGGTTCTTACTAGTAAATTAAACTTAAATTACTCTAAATATTATAAGTGAATATTATGTTTTGCTGACTCATTTACTATGTAGAATTATTTCTGTTGCAAATCTCTATAATTAATTGAATTCAGTAGGGAAGCTTTTCAGAGATATCTATCAGTATTCTGAGAAAGTAATATTGTGTTTACTAATAAACTAATGGTAAATTGGTAAAGTTGTTAAAAATTTCAATAATTCTGATAAAACTTAAGCCAGTATATTCAATCTGAAGTTTATAACACTAAATTAACTTGGAAGTCTATATTTTATTGAATGAAATTTCTGGTGTAAGTCTATTTTTGTTCCAAATCCTTATAATCATAGAATTCAGTAGGGATAGTGACTAAAGGATGGATTTTACTATGTATTTACAGAAAATGGAGTATGGGATAATGAGCTTTACAATAAATATAACAGAAATTTAATTACAAATTCTAGTTTTATATGCGCTACAGTAACCATCTAAGTTATTTTTAATAAATTTTAATTACTTATTTTCACAAATTTAAATATTATGTTGTTACTTTTGCACAATATTAGTGGTTTTTCTAATGGCCAGGGATTAATTGCTAATTTTCAGGAGCTGACAATATATTTCTGTATGTTGGTATGTTAGGTTAAGGAATGATTTTTGCTTGACATGCAAGGATGTCTGTTGATTTTATGATTTATTGTGTTTAAAGGTGCACCATTAATAACTTTATTATTTATTCTTATGAATATCTGTTCCTTTTTTTATCTTAGCCATCATGGTATGATCAATTATCTATAACAACTTATTGTAAATTCTTCTTTTGGCAATTTACTATCTACCACTTTCTTAGGCAGTTACGTTAAATTAAAATAAATTACTATTTAGTATTGTTATTTAACTATGTAAATAAAATAAATTGAATTATAACACTAAATTTAATTTAACTTAAATTACCACCAAAAAACCTTGAGTATAACTTGTAAATATGTAAATATAACTTAAAATATTTTAATATATTATTTATGTTGTTTATTTTGAATTAAATGTTAGGAAAAATGATGCACTTACCAATTTATTTTAATACTTAATATAAGGAGTTAGAGATTTGTTGATGGTGATAATTATTTAACCGAATGCTAGATCAGGTAGAAGTTAATTTACTGAGACATGATGGAGAAATTAGCATTATGTTACTGTAGTAAATTGTTCTATTAAGTAACTTTGAGTTTTAATAAATCTTAGGCTGACCAATGGGGATTACACCTGATTTCGTCTATAGATTTCGTAAAAATAAACTCATTAAGTGCCAAGATCCTTAGCATAATAAATTTACTAGAATTGAGTACTCAAACTAAATATGATGTAATGATTAAATATGTGATGATAATGAGGAATTGAAGGGAAGAGAAAGATGATAATAAAATAAAAAGTATTAAAGGTGAAGTTGAAATTTTTAGGTAAAAGTGCATTGAAAAAGTTTCTGACATTATGTAAATAAATTTTGATGTTGTTGTTGCTGTTATTTATTCTTTCTATTGATGATACTATTATTATTGTTGTTGTATTTGTTGCTATGATGAAAAAGTTATAAGATAATCAGTGCAAAATACTAATTTTTAAGATAGTAAATACAATTTAATAGATTCTTATGTATTTTATTAGATAAGATTTCTGGTTGAGGTAAAAACTTTGGTTCTTATCAACATTTATTATAACATTTTGATTCAGTAAGGAAAGATAAAGAATTATG
The DNA here is from genome assembly GCA_963931845.1 of Maratus michaelseni. NCBI lineage: Eukaryota > Metazoa > Arthropoda > Arachnida > Araneae > Salticidae > Maratus > Maratus michaelseni. The sequence goes on along the minus strand of OZ007593.1, from coordinate 299,687,626 downwards.
AATTGCTTTGCCAGATATTATTGATAAAGTATAATTTAAAAGTTGTTCCTAGTGTTTTAGTTATATAATTTAAACTTATTCTTTAGACTCTTTCTGTTATAGAATTTTCTCAATATTCATGTAATAGATATCAATTTAATAGCTTAATTAAAAAATTATAATAGCCATAAAACTAATTAAATTTAATAAATAAAACTATGTTTAACTAGTCAATTCTCTTCTGTATAACCATGGTGTTCTTGAATTGAGCTCACAAGAGCATCACTGTTGAGTTTTCACTTCGGTTAACTGTTAGTGCGGGCATAAACTGGTTGATTTAAGTTAGTAAATTCTGATACTGAATTGAATTAGAGTAGAATAATAATTTAAACAGTATTAACGAAGTTAATAAAATAAACTGGATTAAATTCTATATTAAACTAATCAAATATGATATCTTAATACTAATTGAGAATTGTCCAACCTTTCTTAATATGCTACAAGGTCCTATGTTTTCATTTCACAACTTATGTTTTCTTGTTTGACTGAAAGCAAGATAGTTACATAACCATCATCTACACAATAATGATTGTTTTCACGAATATTTATTATTTATTCTTTATTTTGTATTATGTATTTTATTTGAGTATATTCTCATGCCTCATTCACTACTATATGGATGAGATAATAATGATATACTTAAGAAAGAATTAAAGAAAGTGTGTGATATTTTGAATTATACTGCTTGTTATTGCTGAACTTATTGTTGAGAATTATTATTATTAGTTACACTATTTATAAGTTGAATTTGAAAGAGAATATGAAGATTATAATGGATCAAAAGTATTTAAAGCGTGGAATTGAAAGTTTTAGGTAAGCTGCATTCAAAAAAGTTTCTGATGCTATGTAAATAAAATTTTGATGTTATTGTTGTTGTTTATTCTTTCTATTGATGATACTATTATTATTGTTATTATTAAGTATTATTATTTTAAAATTTTATTGTTGATATTGTTCTTGCTATTATTATTATTATTGTATTATTTTATTTATTGCAACTTCATACTGCCATTGCAACACTAAGGACTCTTATAATATTCAATAATTGGACTCTACAATTCAGTAGGACTTAAAAAATCACTTAAGGACTATAAATAAGTGAATAATGCTGATTATTGTTAAATTATTGATAAAAAGAGATATGATTTATATATTGTTATTATATTATTACTTAAATTTATTTATTGCAACTTCATACTGCCATTGCAACATTAAGGACTCTTATAATATTCAATAATTGGACTCTACAATTCAGTAGGACTGAAAAAAATCACTTAAGGACTATAAATAAGTGAATAATGCTGATTATTGTTAAGTTATTGGTACAAAGAGAGATGATTTATATGTTGTTGTTATATTTTCTTGATACAAACTATACTATACTGTTATACTAATTATTATTGAAAAATGTAATTATTTACAGCAGTTTGCTCTTAACCGTGTTTCTTTAAATTTAATTATTAAAAATTTACTTAACAGAATTCAGAAATTTGAACATCGCGATGCGGCGACCAGGTAACTGTATTACAACGAGGGAACTGTTTTGTACCCAAGCTTTCTCCCAATGAACATGTAAGTCAATTGGACTTACCGGTTCATACATTTTTTGGGAGGGGGAATATGTAATAATAAAAAATTTTCGCCATTTTTTCTTAGTTAAATTATTCCAAATTCTTACAATTCTAATTTTTTCCCCTTGTTTTATTCCAATTTACTACTCTATATTCCTTAAATCCTTATTCTTAATTTAGCTTCTATCGTTAACTCTGTTAAATTCCCTTTTATTTAATTTTAAATTGTCCAAATTTACTTAAATATAAAGCTTTTAGTTATTCTTAATTGCTATCATGATCCCCGATCATTTCTGGGTTTTAGAATGTTTTTTGAGAGCCATTTTCATTTTTATTCCGAATATTAATTTCCCGCTCTAAAGTCACTTTACTACAAAATTAATCCACTCCTCTCTGTCCGAACTCTTTTACTAATTATCTTTCATTGGTCGTGACGTAGCATGACGCGTCTTCTTTAATTCTTCATTGGTTCAGTGCGCGTTCTACGTCATAATTTGTGTTATTGCGCTGGGTATCAAAAAGCAGCTACCTGCGGCGCTTCCTCAGAATTAAGTCGTATTTTCACTTATAAACAACTCCCTGGCTGCTCGTTTTGAGAATAATTGAGATGTTCTGATACTTACCCTCTATTCCTTGATGACGTAGTGATGCACGGCTATTATGGTTATGGTGGAAACTGCCCAAGAGAAATATTTAATAAAGAATTGAAATTGAAAGCCTTGTTCGTTTTGAATTCACGGAGAAACGCCTCTGGGTTTTAAATTCTACTGCCGCTATGGCCACGTTGAAACTGCAACTAAAATGTTAAGACTGCTTCTAAATATTTATATCATCAATAGTAACCAACGTTCTTAACTTCGTTGTGCGACCATGTGTGCTCCTTCTATAATCAACGTTATTGCAACTACGACATATGACGGTAAATCATCGTAATATAATATATATATATATATATATATATATATATATATATATATATATATATATATATATATTAGTGAACAAAAATTAAAAAATATATATATAAATCATTTAAGTTATTTTGAGCATGAATTCCTCTGAGGAAATAAAAATAAAAAGTATTTTTTTTTTGTGTGCTCAAATAATTAAAGTTATATGATCTTTGAAGAAATAAAGAACAAATACCTGGGTTTGCAAGAGGGATGTGAATTATAATGCAGCTCACCTTTATCTTTAAATTAAACTAAAAAAAATAAAATTACAACAGTTATATTCTAAATAAAATTGTTGAAAGTACATTTAAAAGCTACGTATCTAAAAACACCATTTTTCTCTTATGTTGTTATTGCAGAGCGCCCCTCAATAAGTGTTCTTAGTGGAAACATCAGAACATTTTTGTAAAGTATGATCAAACAACGTTTTTAATTTTAAAGAGATATATTTTTTAGGCAATTTATGGTTTAAATTGGCCTTAAATAGGTTTTATGTTAATAGCAATTTACAAGAACAATATTCCAACTAAATTTAATATGCTAAATTGGTTTAAAAATAATTTTTGTTTTCGAAGAATATTTTAAATATACTGAAAGATTAAATATGCATATAATTTTTTAAATATTGCAATTTTAGCTATATGTAACCGTTTATTTAGGATTATTATTTTAGACGACTACTAATGTATGAAGTATTTCCAAAAATTATCAACAAATTGTCTACTACTAATATCTTTTACAAACTATAAAGTATAGACTGTGAGATATTAGTACACGTAATTGAGAGATAAATATTTATAGAGTTCAATCAGATTGTTAACATATCTTTAAAATTTTATTGTTCATGTTAATGCAACGTTTGCTGAAGCGAGCATGAAGAACAAATCTTCGCCTTTACAAATATGTATCTTATAACTTCTCTATATTAGAAAATTTTAAAGTGTATTGAAACTTCTATCAACTAATCAATAAAATTGAGAAGATAACTATAAATGATTTTGCAACATCTTTTCAAATTTTGGATACAACGTAGGTATATCATTTTGTAACAAAAAAATTTTATAATGTCCATAAATTTCAATTTATGCTTTCTCATGAACTAAGAAATAAGTTGTTTTTGCTAACTGGCGTCAATGTTGTTCTCTAGAAAATATCGAAAAGTGTTTATGACTTCGGTTTGATTACCGTCTAGCCGTCTCTTCGTGCTCTAACTCGCATAAGTGTTAAACTATTATTTTTGAATTTTTGTGACAGAAAATTTTGATCTATTGCAATATAAAAAAAGGCTTACGAAAAACCTTTTAATATAATGACCGACATGTTTCGAAAGCACAGACAGCGCCATTATCAAGATCTACATTATAAACAAACTATTTTCACAAATATATTTGAAACTGAACTTGAAAAAATAAGTCCCGTGATCATATGTGTAATAAAATTATATCAACTATCAGTTTTTTATTAAATCCCGTTCAGCAGAGCAGATGGAAGTATATAGGAATGACAACTGGAATGTTTAAAACAATATTAAAAGAGAATATGACATACATCAAATATGACAGAAGAACTACAGCTTTGGCAATATTACATAGGACCGAGACTTTAATACATTTATTTTAAGAATTGTAAAATACTTTATCCATCAAAACTTGATTTCCATCTATTACCGGTGAATCGATAGAAATCTATATGAGTAGCGAGAACATTTGCAATGAATCAGCCTCTTTTGAATTACCTAAAATCTGGTACGAGGTCTTTTTCAATAAAAAAAAACAATAAGAAAATATAAATTTTCACGTTTAAAGTTGACCATTTTTAATCACCTGCTTTTATTACATATATGATCTCGTAACTTAAGTTTTTCAAGTTTAGTTTCAAAAATACTTGAGAAAAATATTTATTTATTGTGTAGATCTTGATAATGGCGTCGTTTGTATGTTGGAAACATGTCGATCATCATATTAAAAGCTTTTTATAGGCACTTTTGTGTTCTACCTTTATCACTAGAGCATTTAAATCTGTTTTCTAATGATAATTAGTGATTTTACTATATTATGATATAAATATTTTTCGTTGTTGTTATAGCGTAATAAATTTGGAAGGAGACAAACTTCTGAACTATCCGTTTTTTTTTCAATTTAAAGAAAAAAAGCAAATAAATTACTTTTATATCCTATCTGTTACGTTTTGTTTAAAAGAGAGACCATACATTAAAAGTTTACTTACGGCACAGTATAATGTTTTGATTTTTTAAAAGAACCTACCATTTTCAAAGCTTGAATATATGATTTTTTTAATGCTTTGAATTGAAATGGGATATTATTTATAACACTTAATTTTAGTCCCTAAATGCTACAATCGCTACGAAAATTTGAAATGAATATTCGCTTTTATAATGTAGGTGATTTAAAGTTTTTACTTATTTTCAAATAAATATCTTCATTAGTTCTAGTGCTAATCAGTCATTTTAATATTTTTGCAACTGACGTGCTTTACCCATGCAAAGGCTACCTAAACCAGAAAGAAGTACAAAATACGTCCAAAGAGTTATAAGGCTAACAGGCTAATCGGATCTAGGTAATAGGATTAATTGCTGGTAACGGTGGTAGCATTAAATGTCTCTGTAACGCGGAATCTATTACAGAAAATTTTTGTTGCTTTAAAGAAGTCATTTTTAATGAAAAAAAAAGTTTTATTTTATTTCTAACATGTATACGCGCATGGCTTAACTGAAGACACTTGCTATACGTGTCTTGCTACCTACTGAAACTAATCTTTCGTTCGTTTATAAAATGTATGTCCAGAAAATTCGCTTATGACCCCAAATTTTAAAAGCTGCTTAAATATTTTTATCTAATGATCTGTACCTCATCCATTAAATTTGCTCACTGTAGATGAAAGGGGGGGGGGGGGGGTGTTGTCCCGCTTAGTAAGCACGGCTGTAGATAAACGTTAAATTTGAAAACTTAAAACTGGCATGGCAAGCCAGGCTACTTTGACACAGGTAAATGTTAATAAAAGTTTTAAAAGTATTCGGATTCTGACATTGCTACTTTCTTTGGTAATTTGTTTGCTATGTTTCGTCCAACTGTTTCTAAATTTCCCTTGTAGTTTTACTCGGAGACACGCATTTTTTTTTTATTTTATAAACAGAACAATTAACAAGGAATGCACTAATTAAATGTACACAATGAAATATTTAAGATAGTCATGTAAAAGTGTATAAACATTATTAACGTAATAGCAACATTTAAAAATTAACTAAATTTGATTTATATTAATTATATTTTAAAATAAAGATAACTCTGTCAATAAGGCGGAATTCAATTCTGGTTCCTGTTTTTTAATTTTTTTTTAATTAATTTTTTATTTTTGTTTTGTAGTTAAAAGTTTGTCATTTATTCCTCAAAGGGAAATAATTGTGTAAAGCGGTAATCACATGTTTCGATACTTTAAATAAACGATCATTTATTTCTAAGAGTAAATAATCAAAATTACTTGACATTTAAACTAAAAAAGATCAAAAGAACTAAAAAAGAACTAAATATCATATTTAATTTACTTCTGCCCTAAACAAACCATATTTAAACATAAAACTTGAAATGTCTCAAGTGGCTAAAGTAATCAAAATTTATTTTTATAGGTATTGTAACTTAATTGTCGGCATTTAAAACATTTTTTGGAAGGGAATTAAAAAAAGGGCTGGTTTCTAATATTTTTGTTTTATTTTATTTAAGAGAATAACCAGTTTTTTAATATTTCATGTCCTTGGATATCTATGTCGAAGAATGAGGGAGTGTATCTGTCTTCCTGAATTTTTGAATTTTATATAATATTTTCACTAAGAATATATATATATATATACTTACTTTGAGTAATAAGATAAATATCTGAAGAAGATAAATATCTGATAAGATAAATATCTGAAATTCAATTTCATAAATAAATAAATAAATAAATAAATAAATAAATAAATAAATATATATATATATATATATATATATATATATTAATTTGTTACTTATAAATTTTAAAATGTGAATTTGTGTAAGTATAAATAGTTTTAAAATGTCGATTTTTATTCTGATTTGTTTAGCTATAAAATTTACTTTTCTACAATGTACTAAGTGACCAGCATGGTCACAATTTTTTTAATACAACTGTTTTTCAAATAATAGCATTCGAGTTTGATTTCTATAAACAATGCAGTAGGCATCTATCACTAAGATTACAGTTTGACAATAATGATATTTATAAAATTTGAAAGAGTCAACCCCCTGCACACGGACAAAAATATATAAATGTAAACTATAATTTTTTTTAATTCCTCAGGTTTTCTTTTTCTACAAGAATAAATAAACTAATTTATAAAGCCAATCCAATTGTTAATGCAAATGTTTAGCAGCTCTGTCTTCTGTTTAATTTTTAGATCACTAGGCTTACAATAAAAGTTTTATAAAATATTTGAAATCTATCGTTTTTCGCCTGTGTACATACAATTTCTTTAAAATCATATATTTAGTATTCACTTAATCAGGGTTCGTACGGGTACCGTTACCTTTCCAGGTGACATACCAGTATATTTTTCTAAAAAAATACATCAAGTTCAAACGTGGGAAATTTCAACTAATTTATGAAGAGTATCTATAAGAAAATAGTTGTACCGAATATTTTCTTGACCTTAAAATCCCAGGACCCGTACGAACTCTGTTTAATGTATGTAATGCCAGAAAAAAAAAGTTTATGATACTTTATTAGCTTTTTGCATTTACAGAAACTTCTCGTTTGGCATTTTTATTTCAAAGAATAAAATATTTTAAATTTTATTAACAAATTTTATGCATAAACAATAAAGTAAAATAATTAACTGAATTTTGAATAAAGTAGAAATTGTAAAAATTCACATTATTAATGAAATATGTAATTGCCAGTCTTCCTTTATTTATTGACTCATCGTTAATTCTTCATTTCACGTATAGAATCACTTACCATTACAATTTTATATGATCATACAGATCCCAGTATCCATATAACAGAAGTTAAATACAGACACACTTTATGTTCAATCGTAGTTACGTAAAATAGCGTTACTAATTGATTTAAATGATCTTTTTGACCGATAATGGTATGGGAAAACTATACTTCTATCGAGCTCATATTATGTTTTTACTACTGTTTAGCTTTTCTTTAGCAGTATTGAAGACGGGTTATGATGATGAAGTGTCTTTGGTTAATAGCGTAATTAATTTCTGAAACATAAAATAAAAATCTGCACAAGAAAATAATTATTTTTGGTAAGTTTTATTTTAAGTAAGATGTAATATGTCTTAATTTTAAAATGGTCTAGTGATATTTAACATATTTAGATGCAAATAAATATTCAATAATTAAAATTCTGCACATATCATTTGATATTTTTTCAGTTTTAAGTGATGGGATTTCTTTTTGCTAACAAATATTACATGCATTTAATATCTTAGCAAATTTAAAAATAAATGTAACTGGGAGGAAATCCTGTTTTTTAGCAGTTATAGACTTTCTTGCTATTTTATGCGTCATTTGTTAAAATGTTATTTATAGATACTAATTCAAATGTATTTAAAGCCTGCGCTGATGAATTATAAGAGATTTTTATATTTGATTTAGTTGGATAAACTACAAAACTGAGTACGTGATGCATTTTGCTCGTGGAATGTCTTAACAGTGAAATAAAGACTAATCTGATTATACATTTCGTTTATAATCTTAAAATTATGTTTTCAAGGACTCCTACATTTGTTAAATTTAACATAATAGATTGTGGTTAACGTTAATTTATTTTTAAAAAAATACCAAATGGGAGTCAACAATACTCTAAGTAAATGGAAATTAAAAATTTTGATTAACAACAACAAAAGAAAAATAATGCGAAGTTCATCTTCTTATGAAAAGTATATCATAACAAGAACTAGAAACTATTACATGAATAAAAAATATTCCATAATTGCAACTAAAATTTAATGATGATTATTTGATCAGAAACACACATGAGGATAAAAAAAAATGCATGAGTCAATAAAATATTTTGGTGTTTCCTCACCTCATAATAGTTTATTTAAAAAATAGGACGAAAATTATTATTAGATATTTGTAAAATACAGCTTAAAAAATTAATAGCACAAACGAAATTACATATGCGTAAAGTTGCAATTCAAAACGTTATTAATAAAATAACGATCTTTTCACATTTTGTTAAATTTAACAAAAAATTTTAATAACAATTATTATCATTTGTTAAATAATTATTTAATTAATAACGTTTTGAGTAGCAAATATATGCATATGTAATTTTATATGTAATTTAAAAAAATGAGTTGTACGTAACGAATATGTAATTATATTTTTCGCCATGTTTTTAAATCAGTAGCTATGAGGAAGCTTTCTTTTGTTTAGACTGCAAAATGTTAAACAGAAATTCGCCTTCATTCGTACTGCAGGAAAAAAATCACATTTTAAATATAGCCTTCCGTCGATTTTAAAATTCCATCGATACATTATACTTTCAAAGATTCAGAACTTGCTTTATTTTGAGCTATCCATTAATATTGATGAGTAATCTATCAGAATCAATATCAGCTCTAATATTCAATGTTTATGAAATGTTGCTACCTGAAAGATTCACCTGCATTAATGAGGTCTTTATTAAGATTTTTTTTTTATATCGAATCTAATTTCAGCACGCAAAATACATACGATCTGTTTTTATATTAAAAAGGTAAAGAAATAATAAAATTATTGAGTTAGGAACAAAATCATTTAAAAAACTATATTCTAGGACGTTGCGAATAAAAAAAACGTACGAGTTACAAAAGATAAAATTACTCATTTCCAAAATAGCATATGATTATTACATTTTAGAATTGGTGTAATTTGCTAACACATATTTTCAGCACACGCACAACTATATTACAGAAATCGTTAAGACGGTTTGTAATAAATATTTATGCACAATTATAAAACAAGAACAACAGAAAAGTCTTCGAATTTTATTACAAATATTTAATCGTTTTGTACGGATTTTATTAAATTTTATTTGGTAATAATACTAAATCGTTGATTAAGAATGAACTAACTTTTCATGCATAGGGTACCATTAATAAATTTAAATTTTAGGAGAAAGTAGGGTAAAACCGGGTTCTTAAGAGTGTTTGTTTGTTGACAAAAGTCTAGAGGGGCGAAAAATCGGAACACAAAGTCGTTTTCTACGACCATCTGAAATAGCTCCGAATTTTTGTCGTAAGGTAAAACCGGCTACTAATCAGAAATAGAGTTTTTATACTTCACTAAGAAAAATATTTATTGCAATAAATCTATTTTGAATCAAACTTAAAAACATTTCTTTTAATTCTTATTCTAAAAATCTTAATATGTTAAAATCTACACTTCTTTGTAAAACCAATAATATATTTCTTCATATTTTGAGACATTATTTTTTTATTTATTTAGAACGTCTCTTAATATCATTTTTATTTTCATTAAAATTATCATTCGATATCCCACGATTCATTTCAACTCCCGCGTCTAACTTTTTCATTTAAAAATATTCCGAGTATAATAAACAGTCCCACAGCCTTGCAACTCGCTCTTTGGTTAAATTATCCCTGCTTTGGCGAAAAAGTCCTACGCCTCATGGAGTATACAACGCGTTACACAACCCTGGAGCTCAGAATTTTTACGTTTTTTGAATTGCTAAACAAAACCTGTCACTTGGAGGAGAAGAGTCTTTAAATTGGTGTATATCTGTAATAATATATAACATCTTCATGTTTTTTCTATGGCGTAGCGCGACTCAGTTATGAATTCTCAACTTGATAATTAGTGGAATAGTGTATTCTTTGTGAATTGTGAATAAATGTATTGGTAATAATGCTGTTTCCTTTTATTTTTACGGGAAAATACCTTCTGTGTTTCTTAAACATCGCCTTTCTTCTGGAGCCTTCGACTGCAAAACATATGTTATTCTACAAATTCATCGCATATATATATATATATTAAGGTCAGTACATTTTTAAGCTTTCAAACCATTTTCAATGTTGCCGTGTAATGGCTTTCTGATCTTTTACTTCTCGTATCTGCTGTACTACACATGTACCCAGTCTTTGCAGGCTGAACATCGTATCCAACCTTCACTACATATTGATTGAAAAAAAAATCATTCCGGATTTTAATGTAAAATAATGGGTACCTGGTTTTGCAACAACGGACTACCAAACATCAACAAAGACGTTCTCTTTCATAGCAGGACGTACACACTTTTACTCCGTATCATAATATCGCGGGAACTATAGATCTATAGAAACTTACCTAAATCGATCTGTTAGACTGCGTGTCTTTGATAAGAAAATGTAAAAAAAAAACATTTTAAGGTGAATTAGTTTCCAATAGCACTGCGTGGACACATAGAGTATATCACTTCAAAAGATGGTGTCATACTGATAGGGAAAGCTAAGGCATGTAGTTAAAACTTGCGCTGTCCACAGGGTAATACCTGACACCGAAAAAACAAAGTACTCGGTTTGACCAAACTACCCGGATTTACTCTATTATCCCCTATTCCTCAATGTTTAAACAGTGTGTACTTTAAATTATAAAATTATTATGGTTATTTAAATTATCAGTAATCAGTAACATATATCTATAAATAAATAACATACAATGGCTTATTTAATATAAATTAATGAGTGAGAACTGCTACAAAATGTTGAGGGGGGGGGGGGGAGGTATGCTAATATAACTGTTGACCATCGTAAATATTTTAATACTTTAATACATATTTTATATCTAATACAGCTAATTTGAAATCACTAAAAATATAGCGCATAAAAATGAGTTTTAAACAGGATGAAAATTTTCATTTATTTATATCCAATTCAATATTTTTTATAGTTTACGAAATACATGAAATAGAAACATGTTTGTTTATACTGGTATTATTAACAATAACAGCATTTGTTTGTAAAAACAAAAATGAACGTGCATTTTATTCATATACCTGTAATTTTACAATATAAATACGACACTACTAATATTTAGGTTTTTATATGGTATTGCAGAAATCTAATAAACTTCGGATTATTTCATCGCGCAAGGTTTAGATCACTTATCCGTTGGTGAATTTTGGTACACACTGTTAAAAATTAACAATTTAAGATTGATAATTATAAATATACTGGATCGTATTTTTTTAGTAATAATGATAGTATTTTGCAATACTAATTTAGAAAACCCCTAAATTCCAATAATCATAATATTGATTTAAAAAATCATATAGCTAAGTTAGGTAATAATACATTTCATCAATTAACCCATTAAACGCCAACGCTCCCTTTGCAGTAACATGTATGTTATATTTTTTTCTGAATTTTTTTTTTAGATATTCAAGAAAAAAATATTTTTATAGTAGAGTTATTAATATGGAGTATAAAATATATATTTTTTTCAAAATAATATTTTCCTTTTTTTTTATTTTTTGTAATTTTTTAATAAAGAGAATTTTTTGTTTTCCGACTATCTCAAGTAAAATTAGTTAAAAAAAAATCTTCAGTTTTGTTCAACTACAGTCCGGTTTTAAAACCAACATTTCAAGTAACAATATATTTAAAACCCTGAGTAAATAGATTTATTTAAAGCAACAATAGAAAGATTTGTTTGCAATGTTCCAATGGTGGGAACGTTGGCGCTTTCTGGTAGCTTCCCTTCCCCTTTTTCTGTGAACTCGCTTTCACAAAGAAAAGAATGCGTTCCTAGGAAGAAAGAATGCAAAATAAACACTGACAAAAGAAAATTTTTAGTTCCTTGGTTCAAGGAAACAACAATACGGTGAAATATAGTTGTATTTTAAATCGTTTAATTTGTTATTTTTAAAAGCATAGTATATTTGAATCGTCTGGCAGTCGATAAGTAATAGTGTTTAGATAAATAATAATAATAATAAAAAAGATTCGATATATATGGAAATAATTTTTAATAGTAAAATAAGCCTTAGAATATTTCAATGCCCTGAATTCTGATTCTGAAGGTTATCCGCTAAATTTACAAAGTTATGTGGGAAAAAATAAAAACACATTTGAAGACCAAATTGAAATAGAAACTACGCTCCTTGGAACAAGGGTGGTTTCGGACTTAATTAAATGTATTGACGATCCCACAAAGCATACGGTTTATATTGACATTTTTTTTACAGCACTAGAATTATTAGAAGAAATGCGAAAGGGCAATTTTCGTAAGACGGGCACAATCAGATAAAACAGCTTGAAAGATTGCCCTCTAAGTAAATGTAAACAATTGGAAAAAACAAATGAAACATGAACTTTTGAATCCATTGTCACAGAAAAACTGTTTGTAGTAAAATGGAGAAATAAGAAGGTTGTGTTTGACATCTAATTTTGAAGAAGAAACTCCTTTAGATCAGGTAAAATGATGGTTGTCCAAAGAAAAAAAACTGATTTATCTCAACCGAAGTTAATTTCATCATATAATAAGTTTACGGTAGGTGTTGATCTCCTAGATAGAATTTTAAGTACTTACAGGCCTCCAAAAAATGTATAAGAAAATAATTAAAAAGTTAAACTTTTCTATGTTTAAAATTTATTGGTTAATAGTATTTTTCTTCTTTAAATTTAAAATTTCAAATAAAAATAATGATTTTTAATTCAGTAATAAATTCTTTATACCTGCATATATAATGAATTAACTGATTTAAACATTTTTTTATTGCATGTAAAAATAATCCACTTTTTGTAAAATAATTAAAAACAACTTCTTCTAAGTAGCTGAAAAACGAACGCTACTTGCGTTCTATCAAGGGAATGTTTTCCCTCTATAAGACACCAAAGCTCCCGCTAAGAGAACATTGCGGATTTGCTAAACGGTTGCACTTTTTGAAAAAAAATCAACTGTTCTATAATCGAGGCATCAAATGTGTATTAAAAAATATATATATATATATATTTATTGAACATGGTTCATATAGCGGCGTTTAATGGGTTAAAAACAAATTTTCCTGAGTTGATTATTTGTTTTGTTTCATCTTATAATCAATCGTTTATACCACATTAAGAAAAGATCAATAAATACACATATTCATGCAAAACAAGTATCACAACAAACATATTTAAACCTTATATTTACGTCTGGTTTATATTTATTTCATCACATATAATCACACAAAAAAGTCTACGTAAGAATGAATTCATTTATCAAATAATATTACAAAATAATTTAATTCTTGCTTTTGAATGAACTATTAAAACCATTCCATTACATCCCATTACTTAAAGATGAGTTAATGATAACATTTCATTTAGATTTTCTGTGCACTTAGTAGCAATTTTTCTCCGAAAGAATTCTCACACAATCACAATTCATTCTACCACTCATATTTCATATTCATTTCTATGTTTGAGCATCGGACGCAATATTTTAAATGTAATATCCTATTTTTCGTCATCGTAAAATAACTTATTGTACACAAATTCTTTATTATTCGAAACAGGAGAACACTGTGTAAATAATCAGCTTCGAAGGTACAATTTCATGCTTAGAACATGATGGAAACACATTGTAATCGTAATACTCGATAATTTATGAAAATGCGAAATAAATCGCACTTAATTTATTTGGTTAATGTGTGAGGATAGCAGGAAACGAAGTTCATTATTTCAACGAATGTTATTTAACGAAATCTTCACTGAAAAAAAATCCGCAAACTTCGTTAATTCAATAGAAATATATTTTTTTAAAGCATTACCGATGCGTTAATTACAAATATGTAATGCGTTTTAGTTCTGTTATGTCTGTTTGACCAGAATTAAATTTTAGCTTAATATGTGATGCATGCAAAAGTCTTTAGATAATATACAGAGCTGTTCAAAAGACTTCGAGTGTGTTTCCATCTAATAGCAAAAATTGCTAAAAGTGAAGTTTCTAACTGAACTAAATTTTCGCATGTTTTGTAGTTATATGGAAATCTCTAGATATATACAGGGCTGCGCAAAATAATTCGAATACTTGTTTGTCTATGGAAAGTTGTTTGTTAAATTTGGATTTTTTCATGAGTTTTGTAAATTGTTTACTTACATATTTACTGTCACCTTATTTAACGGTGAAGTTATGTTTCAGTTTTCTGGATGTGTTGGAGCGGGTTACATAATCTATGCTTGGCGCATGGTTTTCGATTTTTGTTATTAATGCAGTGCATCTGAAATTGCTGAGAAATATTTCAGTTATTTTAATTAACCACCAAAAATTCTTTTTTTTTTTTTTTTTTTTTTTTTTTTGTTTGTTTGTTTATATGTGGGACAGAGATGAGACGTTCAATGTTCCGTATCACGGAGGAAGATAGATGGAGGGGAAAGTAACGTTGAAATTTTACAATAGAGTTTTTCTCCTTATAGATGGCGCCACGGTAAACTGAAGGCTATCCTAACCTGCTTCTGCAATGCTTTTCAATGCGAAAAGCATTCATTTTTTAAATGTTTTTGATTGAAAATTTGAACTTTAAAAAAGTCAAACAAGTAGAAATTTCATTAAATAAAGTTTTCTTCACACCATGCATATATTTTAATAGATATTTGGCGTTTCGATTGCTTTTTATAACTCTTTAAAGAAGAGTTCATCCTGACAGAAGCATCTGAATAGTAGTCATTTAAAAATAAATATCACGGATATTGTACTGCGAAGAAATACGGAATGGACGTATAATTTTTAGAGATTAAAAGTACAGTGAAACTTCCATTTAACGAAGTCTCATCGTTACACTTAAACACTTCGTTATGAAGAAAATTCGTTAAATAGAAATCAACTTAAATTTATGGAACTTGTATGCACGTAATACACATAAAATTAAACGTACACATAAAATGGAAATATTTGAAAAATATATTTTAATTCGGACAGTTAGTTTTTCAAACAATGTAGACATATGAGAAACATTTTATTAGAATAATGTCTAAAAAACACATAATAAAGAGAAGTAAAAAAAAGCTGACGGGTATTTTTCCTTTTTGGATTAAAATGTGATTAAATGTGTGTGTTTTGATTAGATGATTGAAATGTGTTAATTTCCATACAGTCCACTGAAATAAATTCATATATTCATAGCAACAGCAACCTATCCGTTTAAATGCTGTACACGCACGAAAGTGGAATAAACTTCGTTATATAGAATATGTTTTTCGTAATATGGAGGTTAATTTACATGTTAATGGTGTTCAAAGTCAGGGTTCTGCAGAAAATTTCGTTAAGTAGAAAACTTTGTTAAATAGGGACTTCGTTAAAGGGAAGTTCTACTGTATTATTCAAATAAAAACAGCTTCAGATTACAGCCAAACAAATAGCACTCTATAAGACAATTTAAATGGCCATGTCAATTAGCCACAGACATTAGCATTCATTAAGTATAACATTTTAAAAACATATACACTAAGATCGATATACTAGAATAAAAATTTCTTAGTTTAAAAATGATTACATGCATATAACTTTAAATTAAAGTATAATAAAAAGCACTCATCTTTGGAGCTCGAAACGTACTTAAAAAAAATTTTTTTTTTCGATTTTTTTTTTTTTGTTTATCTCATCATCATAGCCCGATCTACATCCCGGAATAAAACATTTATATCCCATCTTATATTTATGACATATAATTGCTATAATTAAAAATAATCGAGTAAAATACTTTCGGAATTTAACATGTAATCTAATGACATTCTGTTTAAAGGCAGCCGCCAAATTTTACAGCGCCCTCTTTCGTTAAAAAAATATGACTTGCATTTCCGATATCCTCGCCTATTCTAGTTTCCCCTCCAGGTTCTTTCTCCGTGTTCCGTATATTGTATACTCATGCTATATATAGCATGAAGAATTCCTTGAAATGAAAGGGATGTGCATAATACGGCGAATATGCCGAAAAATAGACAAAACATTTTTTTAAAAATCGCAGGTATGCATTTTGCGTCGGAATATCATGTATTTAAAATATTTATTAAAAATACCTTAAAATGTTTAAATAATAATAGTAAGCAATTCATATAAGTTATCTAGAGATAATTCATTTTATATAGGGTAAACTTCCCAACAATGGACATACTTACAGAATTTAAATTATTGTTATAATTATTATATTCTTGTTTTTTTTTTTTTTAATTAATATATCAACTGTCCTTTAAAAATCAGTTTGAAAGGACAGATTCTTCTCTATAACTATATTTTGATGGGATATCAGGAGAAATGTATCATTTTCATTTACATCTAATTCTGGAGTCTTTGCACGGTCAATGTTAGTAATATGAAGAAGACGTGGGATATCTGTTGTCTGCGCTCGCTTTCTGTTTGAAGTACCTTAACAGAAATTAAGGATGCCATAGTTTTGCAATGATATTTTAAAAGAATAACATATATAAATTTTCAGATTTCTATCAGTGGTTGTGTACAAATAACAAATTTATTATTTTAAATATATTTTCAAAGACATGAAAATCGCTAAATGTTGTTGTGAGGGAATATTTAGTATTGATACTTATTTCTATGCAAAAAGGTATTTCTAAAGGAGAAAATTTATTTTCAAACAATTTTAAAATGTTATTAACAATTTTCTATCGCGTACTTTCTGTTTCGATCTGAGGCTCTGATGACACCAAATGTTTTGCGCTCGGGTGTGGACGAATTATATATCGTTTGGCTCGGCGCCTTAAAAAAGAGCCAGAACTCATCTCTAGTAGGCCTAGGCGATTGATTGCAAGGAAAGGGCAATTTGCCCCTCGCTGGGCATTCAGATTTAATTAGCTAAAGTTTCTTTTCATATGGTGATTAAAAAAAAAAAAAAAAAAAAAAAAAATTATTTTCAAGTACAAAATAAGTAAACACAAAGAGAAAAACCAAAGTGCTTTTTGTTTGGTGAAGGCAGAGGGGTAGTCTGCCTTCGTTGAAAACTGTATTTATTTCTTTGTTATGTTCCACTTTTAATAAATATATTTTCCAAACACAATCAATTTATCCTTCAATATTAATAAATTTTAAAACTTTAATTATTATTTTTAAAGTACAGATCAGTATGCATGGATTTTGAGAGATTTTAGTTTATTAAAATGTGAATTTATTATATTTTCAGGATGTCGAAGATCACAATGAAATGAGAGAAATAATTCAAGAATTATTCATCATCAATTATATTTAAGCTATCCATAAGCTTGTTTTATTTTATTTTATTTTTTTTTTTTTACTTCATCACCACTGATTATCCCATTGGCCACAACATCGATATAAACATATTTCAGATAAACATTTACAAAGGTTAATAGTACATCGCTGAAATATCCTTTATAATTTAAAACATGAACGAAAAATCATGCGTCAAGCATATATCTTTCAATCATAAGTCTTTTAAAGGGACTTTATTCGTAGTAATTTTGAAGAAAACAAATTTCCGCGTGGGAAAAATGTTCTAGGCGTTTCGAAAATCTCGTTACCAGATGAATGACATATAAACAAACTAAACTATCTGTTTTGAGGCTGCAGTTAAAACTAGCTTCGAATTTAATACGCAATAAAGAAAAAAAAAAGAAAAGAAATCTTTGATGTGGGGAAAAAAATATGAAAGCATTTGTGAAATATTGTAATATTTAATAATAGATTTTTTTTTAAATAAGGTTTTTTAGAGCGGAATAATTTTAAGGGATATGATATTTTAGCATTTAATAAAAAAATTACAGCGGTTTGACTATACGGAAATGATAATGAATTTTAATAGTGGATTAAAAATAAAGGTGTTCTATTTAAAGAATAAATTTAGGTAGTTATCGCCATTTTTAGATTTAAAGTCTTTGGAATAAATATTATTAAGTGGATTAGGATAAAATGGCTTTACATATGGATAGTAAAGGACTATTTTAAGCATAAGAATTATTTTAATAAGCCGGGATTATATATGGATCATTACTAATTGAAAAAAATATATATATAGAATAATTTAGCAGAATTCGGAAAAAAATAAATTTTGTAATATATATACGAGGGGCAGTCGGAAAATAAGATTATCCTGGCGACTGTGGACAGAGGTGTGTATGAAAGACAAAAAATGTAATGAGACATTAAAGATAAAACATAACTTTATTTTTCCACATAAGTACCAAGTACATTGAGACATTTGTCATACCACTTTATAAACTTCAAAAAGCCCTCCAGAAAAAAAATCAGTGAGCATACGGACGAAGCGTTGAACAACTAAAGACGACATAGCAGGTGAACGCGAACGTGCAAGACACCGATACACCATTGGGTAGAGGTCGACCGCGATCAAGCAGATGGCGCTGTTGCAGTGCCTGTGCAAATGGCGCTGTTGCAGTCAACTTATTTTCCGACTGCCCCTCGTATATGGATACAAAACAACTGATTGTATAAATACTAACGAAAATCGCGGAAATGATAGATAGTACGCGCACTATGCCAAGTGAGTGATAAACGACTGCCTGTAGGAAGCCGCTTACCAGGTTAGACGAATCTTTTGACGCAGCATTTAGCAAATCTCCATCACTGTCTCCTCCCTGTTTTCTGCAGGTAAAGTTGCATGTTGTGCTTAAAGGGGCGAGTATTGTCCGTGTCTGATTGAGAAAATAAATCATCCCCCCTGGATATTAATATTCATAAATGGTGGTAACCAAGGCCTGAAAAAAATATATTGAAGTTTATTAAGTACCTGGGAGGCCTCGGAAGAATGTCAGAAAACATTTCGTTTGAATCGGACCAAGATTAGATGCAATATTTTTACTTACATTTACTGCCACCAGGGGTGCACTCGGTTCGAAATAGACATATTTCCGAACGAAACGCCGGCATGTGTCCCCACTGCTTATGGCAATGTACAGAAGGCGTGCTGCGCACGCGCTGAAATGCTTTTAGTACCAGTTTCCAAAGCTATGGGGTATCAAATATATGTCTTAATTAGTTATCTATATCTTAATTAGTGCATGTAATGTTGTATGAATCAATTCTCGTTGAAATTGGACTCTTTGTTTGAATCGGACAAATTTTAAATGCAATTTTTTTAGCTGCACTTCCCGTCGTTAGGGGGTGCACTCTGTTCTAAACAAAAAACTTTCCAACCGAAACTCCAGTATGTGTCCCTGCTGCCTAATACATCGCCTAATACACCGTAAAGCAGGCGAGCTGAGCAAAGGCTGCAAAATCTTTTAGTTCCATTTTCTACCACCAGGTGGCGCCAAATATGTATCTTAAATAGTTATCTATATCTTAATTAGTTCGTGTTATGTTGAATGAAATAATTGTAGTTGAAATTGGGCCCATAGAAACCCGAGAAAATGCCCCTCCCTATTGATTAATGTTCAGAAATAGTGGTAACCAAGGGCTGAAAATATTATACCGAAATTTATCTAGTACCTGGGGGAACTCAGAAAATGTTTCGCTTGAATCAGACTAATAATAAAAAGTTCGGATTTTGGAAGCAGGGAAGTTTAGATCAGAGCATTAACGTGATATTTAAATTACAACAGAATACTTACCTCCAACCCTCCAAAGAATAAACCCACGACGTTAAAAATTAGGATTTATCACTAAAACAGAAACAACATGACTTTCTTCTCTCTCTCTCTTTTTTTTATTGACATACAAAAACAGTAAGTTATCGTTGTTAATTTCTGAAATCAAATACATAATGACGTCACGTACATGAAAACCCCCTAAAAATCGCATAAAACGAATCGCGAAAAATTCACAACTCGTTGTTCGAATTGCAATCAGCTGACGTTCTTTTCATCTGTCAATTACAATTGCACGGTTGATTTCTCGCTGTGCCTACAATCCTATGAGCTACCAATCACAACTGCTTTCCAACTGTGTTTGGCTTCTAGCGGCATCAAGTGACTTTATGCTGCAAAATATGAAAAAAAGGTGAAAAAACTCATAAAAATGAAATTGAAATAAAATCCAGTAAATAAATCGGAAAAATAAATAATCCGCAATTCCCTTTTAAAATCATGATTTTTTTTTTTTTTATCTGTATAGAATTATCAACTTTCTCCAAGCTAAAATGAGAAAACAAAATGACGATTCTGAGCGTAGCTTAGGCTGAAATGGAAGGAATCACCGAACCATTCAAGCTATCTGTGCAAAAATTCTTAGTGTCAAAGTTAAAAATTCGCCAAAAATTCAAAAATCTCTGTACGAATTTTGTATAAACTTTATTGAAAAGAGGACAAAATTTATTAGATTGGAACCGGATTCCGGTTACTAATGTGGCCAAATCACAGTAAAACGTGAAAAAACACTAAAATTGCATAAAAATTTAATTAAAAATAACTTATTCAAAAATTCTAAATTCGCGGGCTTCGAGGTGCAAAATTATTTGCATAGAAGTACCTTCCCACCAAAGTTTGTAGCTCTGCATGCAGGTTCTCTTCAGAAGAGAACTGAGAAACACACACACACACATTTCCTTCTTTATTATAGTTGGAGATGATATCATAAAATGTTTCTCGTCAAAAAACCGTTTACCGGTGTGTTTTGGAAAGATTTTGCTGCAAATCATCTTCCAACGTACATGAACTATTAACACGAAACTTTTTCTTATTACATTCAATGAGCTTAATGATTATCTAATGTTTAATTTTCACATTAACACAATTAATCTTGTTTTCGTAATGTTAAATTAAATTTGTGCAATAAATTAAGTTTATTATTTTACATATGAACATTTTTATATTTCTAACTCTCTCTCTTTCTCACAATCTCTATACATTTACAGGCTATCCATAAATAGTGCTCAAACTCTGCACAGCCAGTTACCTTGTTGGTAGTATATAAAAAATGCCCAAAGAACTGTACCTGTACGATCCATAGTTTACGAGAAAAATACGAACAACAAAGTATGACGTCACAGCCGGTGCAAGGATAAAACACCATATTGGACACACCAACAGCAGTATTTGTATATTTTTTCAGACGATAACGTTCAAAACGTTCTCTCCAAATATCGCGTCATTCGCGCGTCGTGAAATGACATTAAGCCGCCGTTCAACTCGTATTTCAAAGACTGCATCTTGCAGCTACTGGTATTCTTCGCATTGTTATAATGTATTCCGTTTGTGAATATTGCGACATGTACGCACAAGCATTCATCGATATGCACGGCGGACACTTTGAATATCTCTCTTTATAATTTGCCAATACTGCTGTTGATGTGTCATATGAAGTTTTTTTTTCTTGCACCTGCTGTGACGCTATACTTTGTTTTTCGTATTATTCTCGTAAACTATGAGTCGTATAGGTACAGTTCTTTGGGTATTTTTTTGTACACCCAACTAGGTATCTGGCTGTGCAAAGTTTGGGCGCTATTTATGGGAGACCCTGTATATAAATATACATACATACATATGTGACGTAATTAATTCACTATACAAGATGTAGGCTCTATAACTCATAATACAGGGTGTTTAAAAAATGACCGGTATATTTGAAAAATCAATAAAAACTAAACGGGCAGCGATAGAAATACACCGTTTGTTGCAATATGCTTGGGACAACAGTAAATTTTCAGGCAGACAAACTTTCGAAATTAGTTACAATTTTCCACAACAGATGGTGCTGCAGTCTGGAAAAATCTAAATCACAATATTTTCATCATATACACCATGCGCAGAAATATTATGGCGTAGTCTCAGAACGAAATTACCAGAAACTTTTGTAAACGTGTCAGTCGAGATGGCTTGACATGCAGAAGAGATGTACTGCTTCAGTTGTTCAATTGTTTCTGGATTGTGGCGATACACCTGGTATTTCAAGTGTCCCCACAGTAAGAAGTCACAGGTTTACAAAGGTTTCTGGTAATTTCGTTCAGAGACTACGCCATATTATTGCTGCGCATGGTGGATATGTGAAAAATATCGTGGTTTAGATTTTTCCAGACTGCAGCGCCATCTGTTGTTGAAAATTGTAACTAATTTCGAAAGTTTGTCTGCCTGAAAGTTTACTGTTGTCGCAAGCATATTGCAACAAACGGTGTATTTCTATCGCTGCCCGTTTAGTTTTTATTGATTTTTTCAAATATACCGGTCATTTTTTAAACATCCTGTATTATATTATTGCAGTCATAAATATAATTTACTCGACGAATATAGCAATCGCTTAGAGTAGTCGGTCTTTGACCGAAAAGATGGCAGGTGCAAGGAATTCTATTACAATGTTCCCTTCCAAAAAAATAAAAATACTTTAGAGAGAAAAAATTTATTAAACTAGCTCAGATCATAAATGAAAATAACTAAGAGGCTCTAATTCCAGCAGAAGCAATTCTGAATTGGCCATTGGTTTCGATAATAATTCTTCACCATCCAAAATATCTAACTTATTAGTAATGCGAAAGTTTGTGACTTCGATAATAACATAAGTTCTTTTCTGTAACAAGCTTATGTATCAAACTTAATAATGCATTAAAAAATGATTTAGGATCCCAATAGTAATAGAATATTTCCCCCATATTATTCCAAGTGATTGAACATATTAGAAATACAGAGAAACAAATTGAAGATTACAATAATACGATATATTTGCCGTAGAATGCCATGACAAACTGCAGTAACTATTATAGGCAACCAAAATAGTTAAAATCTGATCTGATTGAACTTGCAAAATGTTTTATGCTACTGAGTGCATGAATATAGAGAAAAGTTTTTCTCCAGTGAAAACCAGATTTTCGGGCAATCTGTATACAAAAAAACAATAAGTAGACGAGTATAACAATAATGTAAATACGCATTAAAAAGGTGTAAAAAAACAGGTTTATGAGAGTAAATGTTTATTCGAAATGGAATGATTTTAAGACGGGAAAGCTTGGATTGCAGGTATATATTAATGGGATTTTGGCATGGGAAGTAGTAAAAAAAATATTCGAAGGTCAAAATATGTTAATTAAATGAACAAAATTATACAAAGTTAAACTATTGTACACACACACACACACACACACACACACACACATATATATATATATATATATATATATATATAATATATAATATATATAATATATATATATATATATATATATATATATATATATATATATATATATATATATATATTTATATATATATATATATATATATATATTTATATATTTATATATACATATATATATTTATGTATATGTTTATATATATTTATATATGATTTGTTATATATATATAATATATATATTGTTTTTAATGAGAATATATATATTCAATGCTGTGGATTACCACAGGGTGGTATTGTTTCTTCAATTCTTGCAGAATTATATTTATATTATTATGAACGTAATTCACATATTGCTAATTGTAAAATGTACCGTTATATAGATGATATAATTGTCTTCTATTTTAATAATAATTCAAATTATTTACTACCAATAAAATATCATAAAAATTTAAATTATAGTTTCAACCTTATGGTAAATAATGAAATTAATTTTCTTGATCTTAAGATAATTCTTAAAGATAATAAAATTTTGTTTGACATTTATGACAAAAGAAATGATTTTACATTTAAAGTTAACTTATTTACTAATTATAAGTCTTGTATACATAAATCAGTATTTGTAAATATTTTACTAAATTTTGCACATAGAATAAACAATCTTTGTTCTAATAATTTTAAAACTCAAAATTTAAAACTTATTCTTCAACATGCAGTAGAATATGGCTATCCCTTTTATTTAGTTAAGTCAATTTTACGAATATAAATTTTGCTTTCATTGGGGTTTATATGTTTGCACATTCTATCTGTTAAAACACTTACATTTTGATTACTGATATATTTGGCTAAAGAATGAATTCCTTTACGTGAGAGCTGAGTGGGAATATTTTGGTTAAATATCTTTTATTAATTAAAAAATTTAAATAGTAAATTCTAATTTTTTTTTCTTTTCTAGGGAGAGAACTTTAAATATAATATTGTTCCAATAAGTGCGTTGCCATATTGGAGATTTAATGTTTTTTTTTTTTTTCCCTTGCCAGGTAGAGAACATTTAACAATTTAGTTAAATGCTTTTTTATTTTTTATTTTTTGCAAGATATTAGATTCAATACGTGAGGTTAACATATTGGAAATGTTTGGTTATTTTTAGCTATCAGTGTGTGAAATCTAATTTTATTTTTCAGAATAAATAATATTTAGCAAGATGTTAGTTCCATTAAGTGTGTGTAGCCATTTTGGTATTTCTTTTAAACTTGCATTGTTATTTATAAAATGAAAATCTAATTTTATTTTTCAGGGTTAATAAAATTTTGCAAGATGTTAGTTCCAATAAGTGCATGTAGTCATATTGGTAAATCTTTTAAGCTTGCATATAATTATTTATAAAATGAAAATTTAATTTGACTTCTACAATAATATTTTAGATTTTATGGGTTTATTTATGTTTTGAAATTATTTAAATGTTGACATATGTAAAAATAAATAGATAAAATAATTTTATACTGAAAATTTACTTAATCAAAATAATTAATAGTTATTTAGATATTGTTTTAATCTTTAACTAGATGGCAGCACCATATAATGATTTTAAAAAAACTATTACTATTATTCTTTAGTATTATTTTTTAGTTATTGTTTATTATAAAACCAGATGGCAGCACCATATAAATTTTCACAATTTTTTTTTCTCTTTTAACTGAAAACTTGGAATACAAGTGAAATTTTTAAATATTCCAATAATATAATATATATATTAAAATTATTTAAGTTAAAAAATATTTTTAGTAAATGAATTTATAGTTTTTATATTATTTATTTGTATTTTTATATTTTAAATTAGAAATAGTTAAAATCACAATGGTTAAATTAATAACTGCTACTTTTAGAAAATTAACTGTAATTTTAACTTGTACGTTTGAATTCACTTATTCACTTTACCATGTGCTTAGCACAAAACATTTTTGGCTTCGGATTCTGGACAAATTTATGTTGTAATGTATAGATTTTCTTTGTCTTCCTTTGTATTTATTTGTTTATAAATGGATTTATTTTCTTCCGTTTGATTTGTAGTGTTCTATTTTCAAAGGTATCCTTTTTTTTTTTTTTTTTTTTTTTTTTTTTTTTCTTTTTTTTTTCCAATGATTGTTAGGGCTTGGAATTTTCACAAAATTTTGGCTTTAAGCTTGTGACAGTTACAGAAAACAATCATTCTTTGCTTATAATGTGGTTTCCCAGCCCTTGAAAAAGTAAATTACATTATAAGCTTGCATTTGTGTTTTTTTTTTTTTTACTTATGTTTCACTTTTTGAATAAATACTTCATTTGTTAGGACTATGTTTTATAATGTGTAATTTGACATAGGTATTTGGGATAATAATTTCATTGCATTTGGTCAGTTATTTCTGTTTCAATGGTTAATTTTTGCAATAAGTTTATATATATATATATATATATATATATATATATATATATATATATATATATATATATATATATATATATATATATATATATATATATATATATATATATATATATATATATATATATATATATATATATATATATATATATATATAATATATATATATATACTATATAATATATATATATATATATATTTATTTATTTATTTATTTATTTATTTATTAATTTATTAACAAAGGAACCAGATATTAAAAAAATAGATGAATCCTAAAATAGTTTTATAAATGTGATTGCGTGTGTGAATGTCTGGCTGAAATAAACCTCAAAACGGAGGATTTAATGGCCCTGTATCTTTGCATATAGATGGATTATAACCCAGAAATGAACATAGGCTATATTTTGTTTATTTTATTCAAATAGTTTTTTTAATATTTCAAAATTTCCTTATTTTCATCGAGAAAAAATTGACATTTTTGTTTAATTTACTTTATCGTTGCTAATACTTTACCGTTGCCAATACTAAATCAAAACCGGGAATAAAATTTTTTAATCAACAATTTATTTTCAAGTTGAAAATTTCCACGTGAAAAATGAAAGTGATATAATAATTAAAAAATAAGAGTTAAAAGAAGATAAAATCACATCATATTAGAAATAAAATATGAATTTTCATCTCTTGTGAATTTGTATCTCTTAATGATAGAAGGTACATGGGTACGAGTAAGTATGGAAAGCAAATGAATATGACATCAACATGGAAAATAAAACAGGTACGCTTTGATGTTGAAATAAAATGATATTGGGTTATCAAATTATTTATTATTAATTTCTTTCTTTTCTTTTCTTTTTTATCTTTTGTTTCATTTTTTCTTTTTCTATTTCACATGAAATGAATGCATTTTAAATGTATGTAATATATGTATTTCAATGTATATGTTCTAAATTAAAGTTCTGTATTTGAAATGAAATTAGTGAAAGATTTATATTTTAATTGAAAGTAATCCAATACGAATGATGGTTATAGGAATAATACTTGGCGGTTTAACGCCTGTGTCAGACTAACATAAAAATACCATATTTTTAATTAAAATTTTTAAAAAGTAAAAAAAAAAAAAAAAAAAAAGCTTTTGAAAAGAAATTTGACAACAAATGTCAGTAATATGCACCGCAAAATTATCCATGTCATAAAACAGAAAATCTTAATAAAAATGACTTTATTTTTTAAAGAAAATTACTTTTTTTGTCATAAAACATAAAGATTTAATATGGTTGATTCGAAGTAACATAATTTTCTATCTACCAGTATTGATTTTAAGGTCGAGGGTTTGAAGTAAATTTGTACAATTGGTACAATTTGAGAGCAACCGGAATTTAATTTTACATTTTTTTTAGCTTTGAAATAGTAAAAAAAGCTTGTTATCATTTTTAATTTTTTTTTTTTTTAATGTGCTGTTTTATAATAATTTTTTGTAAAGTGAGAAAAATGCCATAGCTGTTAAAGCAATGTTTAAATAAATTTACAATATTTTTAAAAACTTAAAAAACAACAGTGTTATCGAAACGGAAATCAAGTTTATCGAGAAATTCGCGTAATGCAAATGCAAAGAAGAAATAAAAAGTGAACGAAACTTTTCCATAAGCCGAATTGTATAAAATTGTACAAGTCGATCGGACCAATTAATAATATTATAAATGTAAAAGCGCGCTGTATATACTGAAAAAAAGTCACATATAGGTAGAAAACTGTTGAAAATAGGAAGGACTGTAACTCTCTGTAACTCTTGTATAAAGCCAATTTTCTTTTTTTATCGAGCGAAATTTGGCACAAAAGTAAATAAACTGTTGTAACCAGATCAGTTTTTACCGCGGTAAACACTTAATGGTATTTTAGATGATCATTTCTTTGCTTACCTTTGATGCCAACTATGACATTAAAACATGTTAAAAATATGACCCGAAAAGTTTCTTATGACTTCATGATATAAAGAGACATCCTGGTTCAGCCTTTAACACTAGAACTACCATGAGCCGTCATTTTCACAGCTATCAAATGAATATATTCCGATTCGAACAAGAAATTTCTTTTCAAAATAAATTAAATAGAAAACTCGCAGGAATATGCTAAATAAATAAGTTACATGGTTTTAAATAAAAATTCTGGTGTGAAAAAGTTTTATAAAAGTTGAGCAAAATTTCCAGTTGTTCTAGTGTTAAACCTGAATCGTTCATACCACCGTCGTCCAATTTTTATTCCTAATGCTGAACCTAATCGTATCCTCTCCTAATCCTAATAATGAATTACGCAACATTCTTTGAAACGAATATATAAATTAAATCAGTATTCATAAATGGAATGAATGGAAAATTAAATAAATAGAAATGGCAAAATGAAATAACAGGAAAGTTCAATTATTCGACACTTAATCCTACAGAAATTGTGTGAAATTTCAAGCTCACGAAATCAATTTAAATAATCTTATATATAATAATAAAGTATGCAAATTGAGATCACTAGGTTGATATTGTCGGTAATTCTTTGTTTATAGTTGTCTTGACGCGATAGAGAAAATATCGATGTTAAATTGGGCAGAATTTAAATAATTTCTGTCAACCTTTTATTTACATTTTAGAATCGCATCAGATTGTTATATCTTTATGAAATATCTATCAAAGTATAAATTTTATAAGCAGTTTGTTCACTATTTACACCACTTAGTGAGAAGGACTTTATTTAATTTAAACCTAAACAAGACGTAATATAATATTATAATGTGAAATATATAACATAAATCTATACAAATAAACAATATAATAATGTACATTTATCAATGCATACATATACAAATCCCACACCAAATGCCACTTAAAATGAACTGTTGTAGCAGATTTCTCCCAGCGTTGTGTTTTGGTTTTACGAAGAGGTAATTCTTCGATTTCCACGATTTTACTTGGCCCTCTTTTTTTCATTGATTACAGTTTCATTTTTGAGATTGTTTAAGACTGAGATGTGTCAAGGCGCGGTTAAAAATGAAACATCGTATTGTCTCCTATAAAATGTGTTAAAAATTTGGTTAATTATATATGTTTTTAATTATCGGGTGTGAAATGTTTTGCTTAATTAATGCATTTATTCTATTTTTAAGACTACGTGAACGAAAACGCTGTTAAAAGCTAGTACGGAATAAAATAAAAAAATAATTATAAAACAAAAAATCCTTCTTAATTCATGTGGAGTTAGCATCATGAAATACAAAGGTTTCTTTTTATCAATCAGCACATTTTAAGTGGCATTACATATATATGTAAGTAAATGATATATAGATAGTCACTTTACTGAACCAATATGACAAATAATCGATGAACAACAGAATACTAACTTTAATTTCAACTAATACACTTTTAGCAAAAACTATATAACAACAATTTAGCTTACAACAATCCGGCGAGGCCTAATATTACCTTCTTATATCTCGCCTCATAATAATAATTAGAACACTGGCTCTTAGGCAAATCTCGCGATTCAAACTATTCACAACTCGCGCATCAAAGTCATGGATAATAATAGAGTGTCAGTTCAGTGTCAGTTCATTTGATGATCATTTACGTGAAGTGTATCAACTGAAATCCTACAAATCGGTCATCCTGACGTGATGGCGTCTCGACATCAGCATCTTGATTTGTTATGTTTTTTTTTTTCATGCCTAACAGTTATTTTTTTTTGAGATTTTTATTTCTTTCTGAGTATTGCTTTCTGTCTTTAGGATCAGCATATCTAAGATTCCTTTCCGGATATTGCTCTCTATATTTAGAAACTACATAACTATTGCTTCTAGAATGAAAAGAATTTGAATAAGCATCTCGTCCACTATAAGCTCCTTTAAATCCATGATGAGAATTATTCTTATGTGATGGTTGTGAATATCTTTGTTCATTATAACTAGCCTTGTACGATCGTCGGCCACCATAATTATAATTATTTCGACCATGATAGTAGCCTCTATTCATGTATCTAGGGGGAAATTTTGGATTATGTCTTGCTTTTAAATTAGGTGAAGCATTTTCTGTTATGTCTTGAGGTAACAAAGAATTTTCAGTCTCAAAGTCTTCAGGAACCTCAGATTTATTTTGGTAAGAATTCTCGGAATTCTGTTTCCCATATCCATATTTATTGTTATTTCCATGGTTAAATGACTGTTTAAAATATCTCTGACCATATCTATTATTGCTTCTGTTATCAAATGGCCTATTAAAATTTCTGTTCTTTCCCTTATGATCAAAATTCCTATTGCGATCTTTCACATAGTCTTTTCTACCATGTGCAGGACTACTACTTTCAAAATTTTCTTCTGGAGATGCATTCCATTCATCGGATAATCCTGTATCTTTTGTCCTATTCGGCTTATACGGTTTTATTAATCTCCTTATTTTCTTTCTGTTCAATAAATTCGTAATCTGTGTCAAATTCACCCCGTCATTTACGCAGTCGATTTTAACCACTCCATAACCTCGATTATCGTTGTTTATACTTGCTTCATTAATTTTGTCGGTACTTCGTTAAAATTTAATGTATCCTACTCGAACTTTTTTGCCGCTTGTTATTCTAACACTATCTTCCGTTACTTTTAACGTCATGCCTTCTACTTCTTTCCTACCTATTATTAAATTGCAGTCCGCCTCTTGTACCACGTAAAATTTATCCTGGATTTCTGTTTCATCCGCGTAGACTTTATGCCAGAAAAAACCTGTTGGCTTAATTTCTTCTCCACCTATGCCTGATATGTATATATTGTCTATGGTTAGTTTTGGCGCGTTTATTGCAGTATGATATCTTGCACTGGCGATTGAAATATCGCTTCCTGTATCAATTATCACGTTTGTTTTTATTCCGCTAATATCTAAGATTCTTCGTTTTTTTCATTTAACATGCCCATATTAACTATTTTTCTTTGCGTGTTTTGGGTCTCATTTTGGTTTTTTGTTTCTCGCCAATTTTGATTACGTCGCGGGTAAAAATTTGAATATTCTTGTTCTTATTATTCGCCATGGCACATTTCGCACTCACGTGACCAGGGTTGCCACACGCAAAACAGATTATATGCGACACTTTGCTTCCAAAATTCATACTGTGTCTATTGTCAATTTGGTGTATTTTCAAATTGGCGCAATCAGCCACTCGCGATCTTCTCTCATCAAAATCGCTACTTGTATCCTTAACTGATTGTTTATTGTAAACCCTTTGTGCTGTTTCGTAATTATCTAATTTATTAACTAAGTCATCAATTTAATTTATTACTAATAATTCCTCTATGAAATGTGTTTTGGTTTCCGTAGGTAAATTATGCCTGATTTGATTAACAACAATTAATTCCGCCAAATCTTCAAAGTTATTTACGTGAAGGCCTTCAATCCATTGTTGAAAATACACCTTTATATCATAAACGAAATCTCGCCAATTGGCTGATGGCTCCTTTTTAGATGAGCAAAATTTCAGCCTAAACTCCTCTGGTGATAGCTTGTAGCGTTTTAGTAAAATATTTTTTTTAAATCATAATCGTGAATTTCAGGTTCGTTTTCCCTTGTTATTATATTGATCACATCTAACGGCATTAGATTAATTAAATAATTTACCCATTCTTTTTTATCAATGCCCGTTTGCGCCATTTGCCTTTCGTACCTAGATAAATATAAACTAATATCATTCGAGCTATCATATTTAGTTAATAATCTAAGCAATTCAAATTGCTTACCTGGATTTGTCTTTGGGTCTTCATTAATATGTTCTCTTGAATTTTCTTGTATCTGTAATTTCTTAATTTCAAAATTTTGCTCCGATTCTATTTTCCATTTTCTTTCTTCCATTTCCATTTTCTTTCTTCCATTTCCATTTCCATTTTCAGGCTATTTTTTTCGATCTCTGCTTGTAATTTCTTCTCTTTCTCTTTCTCTTCTCTTTCTTCTTTCTCTTTTCTACTTGCTATCACTACTTCCAATCCATCTCTTATAAATTCTTCTTCGTAACTCTCCCAACTTTTGATCAGCTTTATTAGGATGGGTATTGTCGTTTTTTCTGGTGCTTCAATTCCGCATTCTTCGCAGAGGTTTATTAGATCCTCTTAGCTTTATTGAGAGTTCCCATGCGTATCTTTCAAAAATTGTACTTGAAGTGCTACTATTACGGTTTCACCTTGCTAATTCGTAACCCTACTTTTGATACTGGCGTTTTACAAATCTTTACGTTTGGTTTCCATTTCACTACTAGTGGCTTTTACTTTTAATAATCTTGGCATCCGAGCCCCCAAAAATGTAAGTAAATGATATGCAAATAATCGCTGTACTGAACCAATAAACAACAAAATACGAACTTTAATTCCAACTAATACACTTTTGGCAAAAACTATATAACAACAATTTAGCTTACAACAATCCGGCGAGGCCTAATATTACCTTTTTATATCTCGCCTCATAATAATAATTAGAACACTGGCTCTTAGCCAAATCTCGCGATTCAAACTATTCACAACTCGCGCATCAAAGTCATGGATAATAATAGAGTGTCAGTTTATTTGATGATCATTTACGTGAAGTGTGTCAACTGAAATCCTACAAATATATACGTATATTGCGTTTTGTTTTATAACAGAACATTTTTTTTTTAATATTGAGTTGATTGGCAAGTTCTTTCCATTTGGGAAAGTTGGTTTGTACCAGAAAATTCTATCATTTAATTATTCGACATTAATCCCGATATCTAACATCTAATAATTGACGGGCGGAATTTTGCTGTACGAATTGGTTTTCCCAAACGGAAGGAATTTTCCGAACAACCCAATATAATTTTAGCGATATTCTAAATAAATAATAAAACAAAAAAAAATAAGCAAATACAAGAAATAGAAAAATCATTTTTATTGATGACATATGTATGAAGTACCTAATTATTCAATGCCCTAATTAATCTAACCAATAAATTTACTTCATAAATCACTAATGAAAATTTTAACAGAAATATGATGGAGCGACCATAAATCTGAATTATTTTGTAGGAAGTACTGCTAGGGTTAAATATATATTTAAAATCATTCATTAATAGACATGGAAAATTTTAAGTTTAACAGAAATGAGCATTCTGAAAATATAACATATTATTAACATCAAGGAAATGACAATGTATTTCAGAAGGAAAGTTAGATTAAAAACATAATAGAATTAGCTAGCTATGTAATACTGATAATAAAGATAAATGCTAATGAGGAACCCCACCCCCCAAATTGCACAATTTTTAATGGTACTTTGATCCTCACTACTTCCTAAAAATGTCTGCAGCAATAGTTATAAATAATATAAAAACGTATAAAATTTATATTATTGGTATTAGCGAAATTGGAATATATGTTTATTAAAAAATAAAATTTATATGCTTAGTTAGCTATTTCTAGAAATACTGATATGTTTTACAATTATATTATATGTGTTTCGAAGAAGAATTTGAATTTACATCTTAAACAGTTTTATTTTGAAATAATAAAATTTGAATTTAAACTTTTAATTAACGTTGTCTAAAGAGTACAACATGATTTTAAAAGCAAAGCTCTTCTCGACAATCGATAAAGAACAGAAAAATATTTCGAGTCTTTCAAATACTTTCGTATTCAATTAGTTCGTTTGATTTAGAAATAGTAATTAAGCTTGGATAAAAACAGACACGAATTAAGATCAATTTCGGTTTTGATATAAACATTTCTTTATAATTGAGCAAAAGAGCTTCAGTTTAAATTATCTTTAGAGTTTTATTTTGTATATCGTATTTTTGTATTCATGCAATTAATTAGATATCCATGCAAATAAGTAAGTGATATATATATATATATATATATATATATATATATATATATATATATATATATATATATATATATATATATATATATATATATATATATATGCTATATTTTGGGGTAATAATTATGGAATTATTTCAAAAATTCGATTATTAATTTTATTTATTTCTTGCATTTGGTTCGGTTTATTATTTAGAATCAGTTAAAAATACCCAGTTTTGAATATATATTATATATATATATATATATTCAAAACTGGGTATTTTTAACTCATTCTAAATAATAAACCGAACCAAATGCAAGAAATAAATAAAATTAATAATCGAATTTTTGAAATAATTCCATAATTATTACCCCAAAATAAAATCATAAGAGAATTTACTTCCCAAACTTTCTATTGAATAAATTTCATTAATACTGTGAATTAAGATATTTGGTGAGATAAAATATAGGCAGGGATAGCAACGTTTTAAGCACCGGGACATTTTAACTAATTGCAGACTGGTTTCGGTAGCATATACTGTACCGTCTTCCATGCAAAGAATGATGGAATTTGGCTTATACACATGGATAGAAGCCGATTTGAAAAATAGGTTTACTGTCCAATAAAATTACAAGAAATTACAATGAACAAGTAATAAAAAATTTCATATGGAAAAGAACGCATAATGTAAAAAAATGTCAGAAATAATTATGAAAAAGAGGATTTTGTAAGATATGTCCAACAATCTGCAAATAAGGGAGCAGGGAAGTCACAATTATCGATATCTTTATGATATTTATAGATGTGGAACTTAGCTTAAAGAAATTTATTTTCATGTATAGAAGTGGATCTAGAGATAATATTAGCTGAGTTAAGTCAAATATGTGTTTCATCTCCCCGCAATGTTTTGAAATGGCCGGATTGTTGGTTTCTTATTAAAAAATATGTTGCTTGTATTCTTTAATTCGACATTTGAACCACCTTTGGATTGTTCAATGTAGTAATTTGTGCAATCGCAATTAATTCTACAGATACCACGGAGATAAAATATTTCTATAGTCGCCTGTCAAATTGGAACTTGCATGTTTAGGCATAATTATTAGCAGGGATATAAATTATTTTGAATTCATATTGTTTATGAATTTTAGAAATGTTAAAGCTGGATTTAGAAAATTAAAGAAAACATTGCTAATATTCTAATGAGAAGAGGTTTCAGGTGAACTTGAAGAACGGGAATGCTGTAGTTTAAATAAAGCAGTATGAATGATGGAAGGGTTGTAACGTCTGTCAAAAGCAATGTATTGAAGGTTTTAAATTTCAAATTATGTGACTGGAAATCCGAGCAAACGTGTGTAGCACGGCCATTGTTTGGAGGATGTCATTAATAGACATAGGGTTGTAGATAGACAGAAAACTGTTGCGATAGATGGATGTAGAGAAGCCTTTTTCAGTATGACAGTTAAATGTCCAGAAAAGAAAATCCTGATATGTGAATAAATCATTATTTTCTGTTTTAAAAGTGAATTGAATATTGCTGTCGATCGAGTTCGTAATGTTATGGGCATTGAGTGTGTGAAGAGACTTGACAAATAATCTGGAATGCGTTATCATCTAAGCGAGTACAGAAAGATAAGGATAACTTATTAAACAGGGTGTATTCAAAATAGTGCATACAAATGTCTGCGAGGATCGGAGAAGTAAGGGAGCATTTGGGGCAACCCATGGCTAAACCGTCAGTTTATTTGTAGAAATTGCCTTGGAACGGAAATGTAGTTTGGGGCAGACAATGTGCAAGTAAGATATACTAACTCATGAATTTCAAAATACATTGCGTCATAATACGCAATACGTATAATACGTTCCAAATACGTATAAAACGTGTAATTCAAAATATGTAATACTTAATAACGCTATCATCACTTGTAGAAATACTCGTGAATAGGGATTTTACATTAAAGGGGATCATAGTCAGATTTGTAGAATATAAATTTATAATTACACTGGCATTGTCCGTGGAATTATTTACAGAATGTTAGTGTTACGGTTGTTTTATCTACCCATATCATTGATACTATTATTCAAATGACAACTTAAAATTCAGATTTTTTTATTACATTAATGGCAGATTTGTTCGTATGTTATACAGGGTTCGTATGCTTTTACCACATTGTTTTATTAACATTTATCTATTTAATATTTAAGTAGCAGAAATAGTAAACGCCTTGTTCAATTGCACGATTTGTAATACTTTTCTGCATTTAAACAAGACGAAAAATTTTATTAAAAATTGTGGTAAAAGCATACGATCCCTGTTATATCTTTAATATCATATAATTAAATTTTTCTAAAGAATTGTCATCCTTAATAATCTGGTGTATGTCTCTTTCTATTTAAACTCTTAAACCGGTACTTACATTTGAATAGACATTTCTCCAAAATTAGTCAGCTGTTGACTTCATGCGCGTGTGCATGCATATATTGTGAACGCGCAAATATTCTATATGTACTGATTTTTTTTTTCTTTTAAATATACATAATTTTACGGTATGACTATTATGTTTTGAGCCTATCAGAGTTGAAACAGTGATTATAACAATGGAAGTAAATTTGCAAAAATAACAATGTAAAACTCATAAATTTAGTCAATTATGGAAAGGAATCCCTTACTTTAATTCACTGTCGTATTTAAAAAAAATGATAGCTATCTTAAATTTTCATACTATCTATCTGCTGAATTATATCTCACCCACTTTTTAATAGAGACGCAAATCAAAAAATGGTCTAGAATCCCTGTATCAAAACCTCACACAAAAGGAGAAAACAATTGATTCTTATGTTTTTAATAGAGTCTTCATTTGTAACATTTAAGTGGCCGTTATTTTGAAAGACGCTCGTGAATCAAGCTGTCAAATTAACACGTTAGAGGTCTTTTTAAGAACAAAAAGTAATCAGTGACATACAAATCGATTTATAAATACAATTGGTAGCTTGACAAAAATCATATATTTGTATCTATATATTAGTGGAACTTAGTCCACTTTGCGAGTGATTTTTTAAACGAACAACGGATTAAAAGAAACTGAAGAACCCACTGACTTCGGAAGTGCACACCAGTGCGGTGTCCAATTACTCCAGTCTCCATTCATGTGAAAATTAAACAATTGTTTTTTTTTTTTTAATATCGACAAAGATAGAACTCAATTTTAAGCATAGTCGTTCTCGTTACTATACACTGTAAAAAAGGGGGAGTATTATTACGCTTAATTTGGGTTTATGAAATGCCAAAGAAGGTTTAAATATGCACAAATTTTGGTGTTAACACTGAATTAAGTGTTATAATACACTTAAAATAGTTTATCTTTACTCTTTCAATAAAAATCGGTGTTATCATACACCAAGAATGACGCTTTCAAATTAATTTGGGAAACAAAGCTCCAAAATATGTGTACAATTATATCTCGCTATGCAGCGTTTGGTGTTCGAATACACGATGACGTCAGAGTGTTGCGTCAGCAGACGACAACCGAGGCTAACGAAAAAGACAGGCTACCGCGGTTGATTTCACTTATCTTTTTTTACAGACCGCCAGAGTGACGTGATGCTCTTTTCGTACACCTGCATTGGTGGATTCGATCACCACGTGACTCCCGCGGTCTGTAAAAAAAGATACGCGTAAAGCACCGCGGTAGCCTGTATTTTTCGTTAGCCTCGACGACAACAGAGAACGAGAATGGAACATTCGCCATTTCGCTTTCATTTTAAAACGTTTGATTTGTTGTAGAAAACACAAGGTAAGCGAAATGATTATTCCTTATTTATTTAAGAGTACTAAATAGCAGTGGTGCCAACTTATATGGGCTGGTGGAGCCCAAGTCCATCCAAAAATTTGCTATCCCAGCTTACCCAATTTCCATTGTTCTGTTATTTATTTACCGCTGAAACGAAATTTCATTCTGTTGACGTTCTCAAAACAGTAAGACAGACAGGGGGACTATAAGTAATTAAACAGCCGTATATTTGGGTTTAATTTAAAATTATTTTTCCTGCATATTCTACTTGTGAGTATAAATCAATGGTGTCTTGTATTAATGCTCTGACTCACAACCGTAAAGCACTTAGATAAATGCATTTATTTTCTCGATGTTTAGATTTTTACGCATTTTATTTGCAATCATATACATTGTATGATAATTGTGATAAATACTATTTTCTTTATAAGGAAGAGCTCATGAAAGTATAATTTAATAAAATTACTATTTTCATACATTAAAAAAATGTTAGATCCCCTTTCTGTTTGCAGACCACAAACACATCTAAGCCGAAATTTCTTATGAATTTGGTAGCAAGCTGAAACGAATGTAACGGCATCGTCAGATGGGAAGTGGGGGGGGGGGATAGCTTATTTGATCAGTATCCTATAGCAGCAATTTTAGTTTTTATCACACACAAGATGTAAAGTTGTATAAAAATGCAACATGTGTAAAGACAAATTGAAAAGTAAAGAACATTTGTTATCAACATTTACTATGATTTTCTAAACAAAAGGTTTGTGAATTATTTAAAAAAGTAAATAAAAATAAAAAGGAGTGATTATTTATTGATAGGAAATTAGCTGAAGAAGCAATTTTTTTCCAAAAATTTACTCTTTATAACAAATAGTGATAAAGTTTTTTTTTTCCTTAGAAGATTATGGGGGGGGGGGGGCGAGAGTGTTTTAAATGATCATTTTGGTGTGTAGAAAATTAAAAAATTGTCTAATAAGGACTATTAAAGATTTTTTTTTTTTGGTGGATGCAAGTCTCTTGCAATTTAGATACCATTTTTCAGCTACTACACAAATGGAAACTGGTACACTGTTTTAAAGTGTATTTTGGTAACATTAAATGATGTTTCATACATGGAATGCAATACTTAAGAAATTTTGTTACATATAAAAATTGTAATATTGTGTGTAATATCAGCTGAGCAATTTTGTTAAGCTAATATCAGCTTAATGTCAGCTAATATCAGCTGAGCAATTTTAACAGTAAAAGTCCAAAATTACAATTTTAGAAGAAAGTGAAAAATTTGTGTAAGCCTGTTTTATGTTTAACTGGGTATAGGCTATTTTGGTTAATTACAATGTATTTAACCATGAAATGTGTTTTGATAATGTTATGTAATAATTATATGCTGTTTGATTTGGTGCACTGAAATGTGTATTTTTTTTTTTTTTTTTTTTTTTTTTACAATTACGATTAATTAAAACAGTTCTTTATTTTTAACCTTGACTTATGCTCTTTTAAGTGCTTATTAAAATCACTTTTTTATTGTGAAATTGCAAATATATTGATTAAACCAAAGCCTTACTGTCAAAACCGCCTACCTAAGATATGAGTATGTGTCTTCAGAGAAAATTCTATAATTTTTATGCTAACTTTATCTGAGAAAAGTATGTGTCTACCCATTGGTCTGAAAGCCGTTAAGAATTATTATAAGCATTGCCTGCCTATCCAAATTAAGTTATGTTATTTTGTTTATTAATGCATTCACATTTCTTTGAGATATTTTGAATTCAACTTTTTTTTCTTCACAGTATTTCATTATTTCTTACTTAGTTATTACATTCTCTGATTATTATATAATTATTTACATATATAATAATCAAGTCTTTGACCTAAAGTCTAATCAAGTCTTTGACCGGAAATTTGTCGTCCCAAATTATCCTAACGGAAAAAGTAAATGAAAGGTAATGGATATTTATGTAAAACTACAGGCATTTTTACTGTATTTTTCCCCTCTTGGTTAAAATATAGCATTTTTTAAAACATTAGTAAACTTTTATAATTGAAATAAAAAAAAAAAATAGTGAGGATTTCAATTAGAGATTTGCGAACTGACTTTTAACTATCTTTTTCTGAATCAAAGAGAAAAATATGTCTAAGTTTTATGTAAATGTATAACAGTGCAAACATTTTTTTCCATCAGGATAGCAGGGACAGTGAATTTATTGAGCAGATTTGGAACACCAAATTTGGTGTGATACTGCATCTAAGTGGCATATTCTAAATTAGTTAGTAGAACACCCAATTTGGTGTTAAAGCACACCAAATCAATGATGGTGCTTTATTACACCACTGTTGGTGGCAACAA
This sequence comes from Maratus michaelseni, assembly GCA_963931845.1. Lineage (NCBI taxonomy): Eukaryota > Metazoa > Arthropoda > Arachnida > Araneae > Salticidae > Maratus > Maratus michaelseni. The sequence goes on along the minus strand of OZ007593.1, from coordinate 299,647,683 downwards.
AGTTGCCACCAAAAATGGTGTTTCTTTACACTAATTAATTTTTGGTGTTTTATTACACCAATTTACAAGTGGTGTTTCTTTACACCACTTTTGGTGGCAACTTTGTTGCCACCATTTTTGGTGTAAAGTAACACGAATATTTTTTACAGTGTAGGAAATGATTCAGCATACTTCCAAATTTAATTTGGTCATAGCAGTAGAAACATTAGTCGGAGATTTATTGCCACTGCACGTGTAAAAACAGTAAATAACGCATAAAAAAATCTGGAAAAATTAAAAAACCACAGAGAACTAAATGAGCTAAGATTGAAGCAGGATTATTTTGACAAATGTAAAAACAAATTCCACAGAACGCAAACAACGCTAAAAAATGTATAAAAATTTATTGGAATAAATTAAAAAAAAATCCCGAAGAAAAAGTTTACTATATTGGACTAAAACATTGAAAACATCAGATGTATTTTAAGAATGTCAAAAATTCGAATAAAATTTTCGCTAAAATTTAAAAATTTGCTTAACGAGTTCAAAATAAACTTTGCTCAAATAAGTAAATAATTTACTATAATGGTCTAAAAGATTAAAATATTAAACCCTTTACTAATCGGGAAAAATATATATTTATTTTATATGGGTGGTGTTATCTAGCTTGATAAAATGGTTGGTAGGGTGATATGATAAATTTCGGAAATCGGACGATATTGTATGTTTTAAAATTGTTGGTAGGACGGGTAGATATTAGATTATGGAGGTTGTGTTGTGTTTCATGGGTTTATATATCTACTTATCTTTACATTATAAAAAAAAAAAAAAAAAAAAAAAAAAAAAAAAAAAAAAAAAACATTAATACTTGGCATCTTGTATAATTATTGGCAATTGGTCTAATGTGAGAGTTACATTAAGTGTAATTTATTCCAACACATGATGAAAATGGTTATACAATGTGATAATATTGATTATATTGATTAGTTCTTCCAATTACTCACTCTTTGAAATTATTAAATTTTAGTTTAATATAAAAAAATAACTAATGTAGAACTAATGGTATGTTTATAACCTTAAAAATTATCCATAGAGTATATATTTTTTTCTAACGTCTTTGGTTTTATAAATACTTTTATTTCTTGCCCTCTTTTTTTGTATATTACTGTGTTATTAAAATAGACATTTTTAAAAATATTCTTACAATGTATTAACAATTCATGTTGATTAAATTTAATTTTGAATTAAATTATGCATATTTTTGAACATTTCATTTTTTTCCCGAATAACTGCAAGCTGACAACATATAACAAGTGCTTGTAAAACTTATTGGACCGGTAAGAAACGCTTAAAACTGTATTGGTAATTGAATATCTTTCGCTTTATTTCTTAAATTGGATTTTCTTTTAATGACTTTTTTTTCATTTTTTGTATTAATATAGAATTTTTCTTTTAAGTATTTCAGGATTGAGATATTCTTAATTATATCCATGTTTTCATCTGTTATGTTCCATAAATTTGAATAAATTAATTTCTGCTTAATCACTTAATATTTGGTCATCCGAAAATTTCTGTTATTTTGCGGGGTTTCGTCTAGTTATGTTGCTACTGCTTATAAGGAGTGACTTGAATGCCGCAGATATGTACATTCAGTCTTTTCTGCTTGCGCTGCATAATTCCCGCTTATGTTTGGCATATTTTGTTTCTATGCAGTGCTATGTATGGAGTTCGAAAAAGTTCATTTTTGTCAAATTATGCACTTTTATTTCAAGAAAGGTAAAAATACAAGTCAGTCTGCTCGTAAAAGAAAAGAAAATTAATAAAATTAAAAGAAAATGTCTGAATTCAGGTAATTTCCTCATAAAAGGCTCAGAAAAAACATGCATGATTTGAAAAACTGCAAATATTGCCAAAAAGTATTTATAAAATAAGTAGATGAATCATATATTCATTGAATGAATCACAGATACTCAAGCTCCATGAGCTCATAATACCAAGTCATCACAGGATCAATCTATAGATAAAACCAGCAAGGGAAAGTGTTTTCATCTATTAGCAGGACAAAAACGGAAAAACAGATTTATTCAAAATAGGTGCATAAATCTAACAATTTAAATTATGTACATAAATAAGTTAAGAAATTAAGAAATTTAATGTATATAATGAATAAAAAGTTAATAATACATCAAATACAATAATTAAATGAGTAAATAATAAAATGATGTAAAAGATATAATAAATGAATTTTTAATAAATGAATTAATTTTATGACTCTGCAGAATAATAATATGATTAATTAAAATAAATAAATAAATAAATAAAATAGTGAAGGAAACAAATAAATACGACAAATTTAGTTATATTAAAGTAAGATGATTGAAGAAGTGATTAAAACATATTGTCCCACAAAGGAAAAAAAAGAAGTTCATTAAATATAATTAAAAGAAATACTGCGTAACGTAGATGATATGAAAGGAATTATGTTAAAAAATATGTAGTGTTTTGAATCAGTTAAAGAATAACAAGAGTAGTACAGAAAGGGGGGTTCAACGCCCACAAGTGCAATCGTGCAACCGAGCAACCGAGCAACCGATAGTACAATGTTCAGAATCACTCTTCTCTTTACAACAATAATCTTTTCATCGCATTTTGTTGGTACATCTGATATTTTGTTAAAAATGTTTGTGTGTGTGTAAGAGTACGTTTTAAAAAGCATATATGTCTTATAGTTATTATAAATAGGTCTATGTGTGTGTGTGTGTGTGTGTATGTGTGTGTATGTATGTGTGTGTGTGACAAATAGTTCTCTTTGTGTGTGTATATATGTGTGTGTGTGTGTATGTATGTATGTGGGCGTGACAAATAGTTCTGTTTGTGTGTGTGACTATCTGATTATTTATCAAAGTTTTACAAATATTTTTCATGTTTTTACAAAGAAAAAAAAATATGCGGTAGTTAAAAAGTTTCACAAATTAAAAAAAATATATATATTTTAGAAAAAGTTTCACATTACTTAAAAATTTTTTAAAAAATACTCAATAATAAAATCAACAATTTTTATTATAACAAAATAAATTACAGAAAGTTATTTACAGATCAAAATATACATCACGATTTTGCGTTAGCAATACAAATCAACATTTTCTTCTTACAAACGGTATTAATGACATAATGGCCATATGCTAAGCTGCTTATTCCATCATCCAATAAGTAACGCTTGTCGTCAAAGGGACTTAAGCTAATTTTATTTTGAGTTGATTTATATAGGCGATGGTCATCTTAGGCAATCCTTACCTGTTTCTCCATACTTGTTTTTTGTTGTTGGAGGCACTCCAAGTAGTCTTCATGTTTAATTTTCTGCCGAACAATCTGCGTAGATACGCCTTTTGCACGCTTCTTTTCGTCTTTAACAGATTTTAGAGAATACATTTTTGATTTCAGTCCGACAAACTCAAGGGCTAATTCGCCATTAAGTTCATCCTTAAACTTTCCGAGCGTCTTCTTATTATCTTCAGAGTATAGACAATGAGATTTCGGGTATTCAGAAAAGTAAAAAAAAATCACGATGCTGCTTTAGATCCTTATAAATATTATCGGTTTGAATATGATACGTTAGGGAATCTGTATTCGTAAAGAGTAAAACTGCACGATCTTTTTATGTTTTCATTATAAAATTGTAATGGAAATCATACATACAAAGTTTAGATAGTTCGAGTATAGAAAATCCAATATAGATGGGTCGGTTCATATGTATGCTAGTTTTCAATCTGTCCACAGCAGTCAAGTCTTCATCATAAGTTTTAAACGATTTAAAAGTAGGCGATGCTACTAATTTTTTGGCTCTTTTTTCACCATTACAAAGCACAATAATTCTTCTTTTTCCTAGATTTTCCATGGTTTTACCAAAAACAGAATTGTTCATTAACTTAAAAAAGTCTTTCTCAAAAGAAGATTTTGCTTCTTTCCTTTTTTCGGTATTGAAATTAATATATTTCTGTAACCACGGTCCCTGTTTATATTTTAAAGCTTTGTGCACTGCTGTAATTTTTAAACCAAGTTCTAAATAAAATTTAAGATTACGATAATGGGTTATATAATTTCGTTTACTATTTAAATTTAATATAAGTTTAGGTGTTCCGACGAATTTTCTATTATTAAGTAAGCTTCTTGCATGAGAAGGCAGCATCTGATCCTCCACAGTTACTCTCTCAGGAGCGACAGGGTATTCATTATGCAAAGGATGTAAATGTTTCGGGTATTCCATGTCTACCTCGAAAAGATACCCAATTTCGGAGCTATCAGATAAAGATAGAACCCACTCTTCTGTGATAGGACTTGTTTCACACCATTCAAAACCGCCGTAGTGTAAAAATTGGCTCATAGCCCACCCGTATAAGTTATTGGCATCCCAATACATGATGTAGCTGGGTGCCTCATTTTTCGTATAATCGGGCGTAAAAGGGATATTTGCTCGGGCATATCTTTTACTTATCATGCTAATGCCACTCGTATTCCATTTTCAACCATAAGCAACATATCTATATCACTGAGTAACTCTGAAGGTGTATCAGACATCTTCAAACAAGCCTACCATGCGAGAGAAGGTGCTGTAAACAGATGAGCAGGGTCAATTTCATAATACTGCTGACATAATTTCCTAAAGTTTTGAAACACGTCAGCAAGTAGTAGAACATTTGTCTTCACATAAAGGTTGTGATAATCACCAAGAGTCTTGATACCAAATGTTTTCCATACATTCTGGGCGTGTTGGTAGTCATTTTCATCTATAGGCTCATTGGTTAAACTATTAAAAAAAGGCAGAAGGCGGGGGAAGCTGCTTCTCAGTAAATTTTTCAAAGCAAGTAAAATAATCATAGGGGTAAACCCCTTTCCTTATAAATAAAGATAAATTATTATTTTGTAGGAAATTTTCTGCAAGTATAGTGAATTGATCAGGTTGAAGGTTTTTAACAAGTTTTTCCAATGACGTAGGTAAAAATTGGAAAAAATCTATAAACACCATCTGAATAGGAGATGTAGGCTTTCTAATTTTAAAGGTGATATAGTTTTCCATAGATGTAGCAATAACATCGATTTCATGATCTTTGAATTTTCCAAGCATTGTCATAATATGATGGCCATCGTAGTTTTTCAAGTTATGGAATATAACAGGAATTGTTTTACACTGCTTATAATTGAAGTTGCATTCCACATGTGCAGCTCCTCTGTACGCACCTGACAGGTGATCATGGTCACGTGCACGTTTCTCATCTAAAGTTTTCTTACAAATATGCCAAAACTCTGCTTCTCGAAATGCCTTTTCTTCCTTGGGAGAAAGCTTCATAGGTTTAATATTTTGTAACTTTTCTCGTAAAATTTCCTTCTCTTGCATCATTCGGTTTTAAAAATGCTCAACACAGTTTCTACCACGATATACCTGTGCTTTCTTCACACACGTTCCATCGGGTCCATTAACCACATAGGCATAACCACATGGTAAGTGATAGGTTGTTTTCTCGGTATAGGATGCTTTAGAAGAGGGAAGGTCTGATGAAATAGGTATAAGGAGACTCAAAATCCGCATAAATCGCATAGGCAACAGGATGTTGTAAATGAATACCTGTAAACTTTAATATATTATCATTTTCATTAGGCATCTTTATAGCTTGCGCAACATGTTGAGAACAATATTCATTATGCTTATCCAAAAGATCTTGTCTTGAAAATCGATGCAAACGGTAATAGCCCGCGGCTCTATGCTTGGTAAGATCACCTAAAAGTCTTGAAAAACTTCTTATCAAACAATAGTGTTGCTTTTCACCGTCACCAACCAATAACAAATTAATCACATCTTGATCTTTCTTTTCAGATATATACAGGGGGCAAACTTCGCCCTCTTCATAACCAAACACATTAATCCGTAAATTGTTGAGTTGTTCAATAACAGGTATCTTCTGAAGGGGTACAGGGCATTCTACACTACCTAATTTAATATCATGTTCATAAGGTCGATAATGTGATACACGGGCAGGCTTTTTTGTATAATCTAAGTTCAGTTTAAAAGCCAAAAGACACCATACTAAACATTTGTTATCTTCGTTTTTTATATTCAGCACTGCTTTTTATCATCGAGTTTTTTAGACAAAGGAATATAGAAACTCGCAGCGAGGGTGTGATATTTAGCAATCTTGAGTTCTAAATGAAGAATTTTTCTAAGTTTCCAACCAGAACCACTTTGTACAAATTCGTCAAAGGATTTAATAATCTTCGAAAATCCTTCCTCAATATGTTGTGAGATAGTATCTTCTATAAGTTCGGTCATACAAGAACATCGAAAATAACATTGAATTTCTTCAAACTCCTCATTATCAGTCAGATGTTCAAGTGATATTTTTTTTACCACATACCATTTAATTGCACCTTTTCATGAATTTCACTTATTAAACGTTCTTGTATTTCAGTTTGTACATGTCTATGAAATACCTCTAAATCATTTTCCTCATGTTCATCAGGATGCAAAATCACTGTTTTAAACACATTAAGTGCATCAGAATACTTTATGTTTTTCGACTTTGCATTACATGAGCTCATTTTACGTTTTACACTCACAAGAGGTGTGCGAGAGTGTTGAGTGCGTACATGTTGTCTCAGTTCAAATTTTCTCCCAAACACTTTATCGCATTCACGGCAAGGAAATGTTGAATTCCGATGCGACTGTAAATGCTGCTTCAAATTATTCTTCCGGGTAAAAACTTGATCACACTCATCACACTTAAATATAGACTGACCATAGGCATTATGGATTTTCAGGTGTCTAATCAAGACCGATTTCCTTCTAAAACACTTTCCGCAAGTTTCACAGGAAAACGACTTTTCATTAAGATTAATCTTAACATGCTGATTTAAATTAGAATATGTTGCAAAGACTTTGTCACAGGTAAGACAAACATACTTCTTTTCCACATTCGTAGGGGTGACAGTCTTTAAAGAAACATACTCTTCAACTTGTTGATTAAAATTAGAAGAACTTTGAGATATATTATCTTTTTCTGTAAGAACTTCAGAGAATCCATCATGCTGTAACAATCCAACACTATCATGGGTTTTTAAATGTCTTTGTAAGTTTGATCGTCGTCCAAAAGACTTCTGACAGATATTACACGTATATAATCTCTCGCCAGAATAAATTTTCATATGCTGGTTCATATTAGAAGGGTTCGAAAAATCTTTACCGCAGGTAAAACAGGTAAACATCTTCTTCACAGATACTTTAGAAACTTTGGCATGTTTCCAATTTGTTCTTACCGGGTTTCAAACTTCAAAATGAAACATAGTAAAAGACTCAAAAGGCATATAACCAATTCCTTTCATCACACAAAACCACAAATATTTATTTCACATACCTACACGATATTATAAGGATCGCTCCTTCAATAAGACCATATGCCAGATGCATATTAATTTTAGCTTTCGTTTTAAAGCTTTTAACATAACATCATAATCATTGCATCGTTTGTTCAGCATCAATAATGAAATCATTTCACTACACTTCACTGGTGAGGAGGGTGCATTTGCAGCGACACCTGGATTTTATTTTATTTTAATCACATTTTCGACACTCCCCACCTGATAATTTTCAAAATTATCACTATAAATTTATAATCTAATTTTTACTAATAATCAATTTCAATGTTCAATGTCTATTCGGTACATACAATATACAAATATGAAGTTATACAATATGCAATAATTCAAACACACAAAAGATTTTATAAACATTTACCTTTTAGACCTGAAATGAATCACCAAATAAACAATCATAATATATGTATATATATTTTTTACCAATATGTATCTAGTTAAATATACCTGGCCAGGATTTTTTGCAAGAAACTCTTATCAAATATTATAATAAATGCAATATATGTAACATTAAGAACATTTATAGTATAGCTAAGAATATATAAATATATACAGCAATAAATACAGTAAAATATTATTTACATATTTACACATATACAATATACTAAAATTATCATTATATTAATTCAAAGAAAATTTTATTTACAAAATATTTAGTTAATCAGCAATTTCAAAAGGATATATAAGTTGTATAGGTCGTCTTAAATTTCCCTTTTTGGTCTTGACGACACAAGACCTGACTAGACCATCACGACCTTTATTAACCTGGATAATTCGTCCTAAGTTCCATAAGAACTTTGATTTACTCGGTCCTTCTGTAAGGTATTGACTACTCGCATCACGTGAGTAGGCAATGTGTGAATGAGATCGTTTTTGTCCGTTAACCGACTATGTGCGTACAAGTTATAAAGGCTCTCTATCTTTCTTTAACTTTCGAAGGACAGCTGAATCCCTGAAATTGTGAGTCGCCGTGTAATTTCGATTATGCAAATTTTCTGGAGCTGGTCGATCGACACGGAAGTATATAAGCAGCGAATTTTGACTTGAGTGCAGAGCTCAGAGGAGCTGGTGAGCGCTCAGCAGAGACTTGGCCTGGGAAGTTGAATATTGCGACTGAGATTTAGGTTTAGCCTTGAGACCTCGCATCGAGTCTCGTGATTAATAATCAGCCTTAGTATTTTTATACTGGAATTTTATGCAGTGATAAAGCTGACTTGAACCTGCATCAGTGCTTATGTAATTTGAAGGATAAGAGTATTGAATCGTGATTATATATTTAAAAAGGTTAAGGTTTAATTATATTGTTTCGTTTTTGTTTAAGCTACAAGTGTTAGCAAGAACTCTTTAGTTAATTTAATTTTTTAGGAAAATTTCGTGGAGCTCGCTCAAACTCCCTACTGATTGTGTTAATAAACCAGTTTTTGGTTTTAAAACAGTTGTACTTCTTCCCTCGTGCTCTACCACACAGCGGACATTTTAAGATGGCCGCTACAAATGGCGCCCAACTTCACGGGTTGTACGATGGCCCACATCCACGAGAGATATTCCCCAGAGTTTACTTTGCCGGACATTCTGATGTCACAGAATTTTTAAATAAATTGAACGATTATATTGCCTTTAACGATATTCCGGATAAAAACAAATATGTAGTATTGAAATGCTCTCTAAAGGATGAAGCCTTGCTTTGGCTTGAGAACATTGGACGTTTCTTGGTGACCGATGACGCGAAAAGATTTGAGCAAACATGCTCGGAGTTAACTAAAGCCTTTCCTAATCAGCGTAATGCAGCGGAATTAAGACGTGAATTCTATTGTAAACGCCAGACTATTTACGAAAAAGCGTCCGGATTTTTTGTGAGAAAGCTCGAATTAAAAAACAAGTTGGCACTTGACGTTACTCATCAGGAGCTGATGGATATTCTGCTTCCTCTTTTCGCAGTGTCAATCCAGGACTTTATCGAGCTGCGTGCCCCAGCGAATACAGCTGAACTCTATCAATTATTAATAAAGTATGAAGCGCGACATGAGGCGGATCACCATAGACCGAGAACCACACGAGAATTCGACGAGGGGGATAGGTTTATTAATAGGTCCAGGAATTATGATACTGAATATAATGGTCGTAATGTTCGTGGTCCAGTTAATTATGGGGATAGGCAAAATTTTCAAAGAGTTAGTGGTGGTTTACGGAATTATGATCAAACTTATAATAATGGTCTCAGAAGAAATGAGGGGGTGAGCAGTCGCAATAGCAATGGTTTGGATAGAAGGAACGAGGTTAACCCTCGGCAGAATAGTTCGTCCAGGGTTAGACAGTTGGTGGTTGGCGAAAAAGTCGTTCAGCGTAAAGAGGAAAGATCTGGTAAGGCTAGAAATTGTCAGCAGGGGTTAAACTGGTAGGTGGCTGTTGTGCTGAAGGTCAGCAGTCACAGGTTAACTATTCAAAGCCTTCTGTGATCGATTTAAACACGGTAGTAGTTAACCCAGTGGAATTACCTGAGTTGTTAATAGTTTTGAGTGGAATAGTGGTGAAAAGTATTCTGGATACAGGCGCGGATAAAAGTTTTATATCGTTTGAGGTGTATAAGAAATATTTTTCGTATAAAAGGTTGCGACATGTTAATTTAGTGGTTCAATCGGCTCAAGGGATACAATGCAGTATAAAAGGTCTGGTGGATTTGGATGTAGAAATACGGTCGGTTAAAGCGAGGTGGCAATTTCTAGTATTCGATGGATTAAAAGCACATTGTATTGTTGGAGTTGATTTCATGAAAGATAGAGGGATGAGCCTGGATTTCTTTTCACGTACACTGGAGGTTAATAATGATGAGAATACTTGTACAAACGAGTCCTCATCACTCTCAATTGATTTAAGTGAATCTGGTTTAACAAAGGGGGAGATAAGCAAATTTAGTAAGTTTTTACATGACTTCAGGGAAGTGTTTTCAGACAAACCGGGGTTGACGCACGTTTCCTGGCATGAAATTAATACCGGTTCACATGCACCAGTAGCAAGCAAACCATACCGTTACGATAAAGTCAAACAGAAAATCATTAATTATCACATTCACAAAATGCTCCGCGACGACATCATTATGCCCATTGAATCTCCATACGCGTCACCAGTAGTATTATGTCGGAAAAACAATGGAAAAAGCATTGAGGATCCTGAGGCTTGGAGATTCGCTATAGATTATCGAAAACTCAATTCAATAACCCAATATCCACAGTATCCAATTCCTGTAATAGATGACATACTAGGCAATATTCAAAGTACTAAATTCATGTCCACACTCGATTTAACCTCCGGTTATTTTCAAATCAGCATGAAACCGGAAGACATACTTAAAACAGCATTTATAACGCATAATGGGTGTTTCGCATTTAAACGCATGAGTTTTGGATTATCGGGGGCTCCAGCCACGTTCCAGAAGGCAATGGATACCATTCTGAAACCCCTTCTTGGTTTCGGAGTTCTGGTATACCTCGACGATATTATAGTTATGTCTGAAACATTTGAGGAACATATAAATTTATTACGTAAAGTTTTCACATTGCTCAGAAACGCGGGTCTCACTGTCAAATTAGAAAAATGTAAATTTATTCGTAAAGAGTTAAAATATCTTGGTGTTCGAATCACACAAGAGGGCATACAAACAGACAAACAAAAAACAGATGCAATTGCGGCAATGGCACCTCCAAAGAATGCGAAACAAGTAGCAACATTTTTGGGTATGGTGGCTTGGTTTCAAAAATTTATACAACATTTTTCAGAAATCTGCGAACCACTATATGCTTTAAAACGAAAGAGGGTTAAATTTGTTTGGTCGAAAGCGGCTCAAAATGCTTTCGAACATTTAAAGAATTCTTTAATTTCTTCACCGGTTTTAGCTCATCCCGATTACTCTTCACAATTTGAATTATACTGTGACGCTAGCGCAGTCGGAATTGGTGCGATGTTAGCTCAGAAAGATCGCCCCATAGCTTTTGCGTCTAGAATTTTAAATGCAGCGGAACGGAACTATTCAATTACGGAACGCGAATGTCTTGCTGTAATTTGGGCTTTGAACAAATTTAGATGTTTCTTCTGTGATATCCCGGTCAAAGTGGTTACGGATCACTCTGCTTTAACAAAGTTAACGCACGGAAAAGGTTTATCGTCTCGAATGGTTCGATGGTGTTTGAAATTGGCGGAGTTTAATATTGTAATTGAGCATAGGGCCGGAAAGGAAAACGCAGTAGCAGATGCTTTATCGAGGAATCCCCAGGAGGGTGTTGAAATAGCTGAAGAGGTTAAGGTTTGTGTTTTGTCGTCGTTGGTTTTGAAGCAACTTATAGAGGAACAGAAAAAGGATGAGGAATTTGGTCAGTTATATAATTATTTACAGGATGCTGACATGGTACAAAGCGCGGACGCGCATATGTTCCAAAATTGGTCCCGGAATTTCAAAATTATCGATGGTCTTCTGTTTTATTCAAAAACTGTAAATTCGCGTGGTGAATTAAAAGTGTATATTCCAGCTTCTCTTCGTAAGGCCATCTTGCACGAATTCCATGACAACCCTTTAGCAGGTCACCTAGGTGTCAGGAAAACATACGCTAGATTATGTGACTCCTGCTACTTCCCTAAAATGCGGGAAGCAGTGCGCGCTTATGTCTCCAGCTGCGACACATGCCAAAAATATAACTATAAAAACATAAGACCAGCTGGCAAACTAATTTCAATTAAAAAGTCCTTTCCCCTAGAATGTATCGGAGTTGATTTAATTGGTCCTTATCCTTTAACTGGAAATAGATATAGATTTGTATTAGTAATTGTAGATTATTTTAGTAAATGGGTTGAGTTTGTCCCCCTCAGAAAAGCTTCAGGAAAAATTGTAGCTAACACTTTGTTTAACTGTTTTATTTCGAAATATGGTGCACCATCCCAGGTAATTAGTGATCACGGTCCCTGTTTTATATCCGAAATTTTTAAAGAATTGTGCACACAGCTGGAGATATCTCATTCTTTTACAGTTCCATACCGGCCACAGTCCAATATGGCTGAGAGGGTCAATAGAACCCTCATTCAAATGATTTCTTCCTTTATTGGCACTCATCATTCAAACTGGGACCAATTCTTGCAGCATTTTGCCTATGCTTTGCGTACGGCAGTTCACGAATCCACTGGAAAAACCCCTGCGGAGTTGTTTTTGGGTCGGAAAATCATTACTCCTTTTCAACAATTGATTAAAATCTCGGGAAATGAAAATGAATATATGATTCAGGACATCGATAAGTTGGTTAAGGAAGCACAAATAAAAATGGGAAAGGCTCAGAAAAAACAAGCGTTGTATTATAATATGCGTCGGAGAGAGTTGGAAATTAAAGTTGGTGATTTTGTGTTGTTAGAAAAACATTGGTTGAGTTCTAGTCGGCAAAAACGAGTCGCTAAGTTTGGACCTAAGTTTGAGGGACCGTATAAAGTGTTGGAAGTTAAAGGTAACAATTTAATTATTGATGTTGACGGTTGTCATACCACGGTAAACTTGGATCAGGTCAGAGTTTATAAGTTTAGGGACACTAGCTCAAATGGTTCTCAAACGTCAGACGGTGAATCCTCTATGCCTCAGTCAAAGACCTCTCATTCTCCTTACGTCAGTCAATCTTCTTATGCAAATAATTCTTCTAATAATGATAGTGATAACATACGAACGGAGATGAAACGTAAATTTCCTCAAGTTAACCGAGACAGGGTTAACCAGCCAGCTGAACAGACATTACCTAAAGTGGTTCGAAAATATGGCAAAAGACAGCACCCGCATTCGATCTCGACAAGTAGTTCTAAGCCTCCAGACAAGAAGTTCATGCAGAACCCTTCTACGTCACATCGACCACAACACAAGAGACTGTTATCAAAGTCATCGACAGACATTCCTGCCAAGAGAGGCCGGAACGGCAATCCACCAACAGATCTCAACGAATCTTCCGATAGTCAACCATCTCAGAAGTCATCACATCGACAGTGCCAAAGTGACGCACGAAAACGTGGCATGGACTATCTCCCCTCTACAACCAAACGGCGCAGGAGAATCGGCAGAAAGCGGACCTTGCCCTCCACATCGATGTCGGGAGCCTCACGGAAACGAACGCCTTTCGCTACTACATTCTTCAACCCTAGAGACAATCTTGCCCAGCGGCACCATCGCCGAGACCCGCCTAGAAATCGTCGAGTCGACACTTCAGCAAGCCCGCCTAGCAATCATCAAATGGACAAATCAGTAAGCCCGCCTAGAAGTCGTCGAGTGGAATCTACGAGCAGTCGTCGAGTGGACACTACACGAGCTCCTCCCAAAGGACGTCGCCATGGTTACAACACCCGGCTGCAGGCACGACAAGCGACAGTGGCCTCTCCTTACCAGTCTGCATCAGAACGGAGTTTCGTCCAAGGATTTTGGGGACGCCGCCAGAGTTCTTCTATGAGCCTACAAGCTTCCAGTTCATCTTCACTATAAAATCAGGTGACGACGTTCCATTTTTATTAATTTCATTTAAAGTGCCTATATAAATGTCAACAAGTTCTATGGACTGGACAAAGCAGCTGAACTGTTATAGTTACCTTTCGACCATTGTTTGATTTTGTATCTCGGCTTCACAAGTTGTGCATTTAATTTCTGTTCAAAATTTTTTTTGCCAAAATTTAAGTTATGATGTCAGAGAACATCTTTCGAGATTCACTGCTTTCATGTTCGAGAGATTGTTAAATTGCTTGTATAATTGTGCTATAAGTGTTCTGTGAATATTCTATGTATAAATTATGTATATATTATGTGTATGATTGTTCTATATGTTGAATTTTGAAATATGAATTTAGTATTATGGGTTTTTTACACGCGCCGCGGATAGGCGTGCACGTGTTTTGCGGTCAAGAATTGCCCTTGACACGCGCGTTCTATTTCACTTTACTAACATTGTTACCAAATCTAACTTTCTCCCTTCGGTCGTGTTCGTGGTCGTTATCGGTTTAGTGTTGTATGTTGGGTTTTCGCAAGTTATGTCGTTTTAAAAGTGTTGTTGGTTATGCACTAGTTATGAAGTTTTAAGTGTTGTTCGTTATACCCTAGTTAGGAACTTACTTATTAGTTCTGCTGTTGTTAATTATGAATATTGTTAGTGTATTTCATAGTTCTGACGTAACATTGTATGTAGATAATGAAATTTGTTCCAGGAAGTAAATCATCTTGAAGCAGATAGTCTATTTATAAGTTTTTTTTATATTTTAGTTCTCAAGAAGAAGAATTGTCTTGAAGAAATTTGTAATGTATATTTATACCTTTATATTTTATAAAAGAAAATTGTTTCACTTTCACAGCTCTGTTAGCTGTTAGTTTGTGACCATTGTAATTGAGCGAGTCATCTACATTGAATTTCGGGGATGTGAGTTTTTGGCAATTTGGGAATTTTTAGGAACGCTACTTTATTTCTTTGACAGATAGTTTTGTAGTGACGTTCTACTTTACAATTTGTTTCGGCACTTCATGGAATTTTGAAGGTAAAGTTGCGTATTTATTTTTTTTTTTTTGGCAAGCTGTGAATTTTGTGAGGAAAATTTTGTGAGATTCTTTTGCATGATACTGCACATTTACAGGAGGTTATGTTGAAAGTGTCGTCGATCTGACCAGTTTTTGCGTGATGGGTTAAAAGTACAAAATTTACATTTGGATTCAAAATTTAAATTTACCCGTCACATGTTGTGTTCATTTTTTTTTGGACTCTAAATTTTTAAAAGAAAAAGACGATGGTCTGCATTAAACCACCGCTTTTTCTTTCACAATTTCCGGGAGGGGTTGTAAGGTATTGACTACTCGCATCACGTGAGTAGGCAATGTGTGAATGAGATCGTTTTTGTCCGTTAACCGACTATGTGCGTACAAGTTATAAAGGCTCTCTATCTTTCTTTAACTTTCGAAGGACAGCTGAATCCCTGAAATTGTGAGTCGCCGTGTAATTTCGATTATGCAAATTTTCTGGAGCTGGTCGATCGACACGGAAGTATATAAGCAGCGAATTTTGACTTGAGTGCAGAGCTCAGAGGAGCTGGTGAGCGCTCAGCAGAGACTTGGCCTGGGAAGTTGAATATTGCGACTGAGATTTAGGTTTAGCCTTGAGACCTCGCATCGAGTCTCGTGATTAATAATCAGCCTTAGTATTTTTATACTGGAATTTTATGCAGTGATAAAGCTGACTTGAACCTGCATCAGTGCTTATGTAATTTGAAGGATAAGAGTATTGAATCGTGATTATATATTTAAAAAGGTTAAGGTTTAATTATATTGTTTCGTTTTTGTTTAAGCTACAAGTGTTAGCAAGAACTCTTTAGTTAATTTAATTTTTTAGGAAAATTTCGTGGAGCTCGCTCAAACTCCCTACTGATTGTGTTAATAAACCAGTTTTTGGTTTTAAAACAGTTGTACTTCTTCCCTCGTGCTCTACCACACAGCGGACATTTTAAGATGGCCGCTACACTTCAATCAAAACAATGTCATTGACTTTCAAGTCCTTTTGAGCATTAGGAGTTCCAAGAGAATGTAAACTTTTAGTCGCGAGCAAATACTCAGATTTCCATTTCTGCCAAATTTGACTCAGAAGTTTTGTCTGATACGCCTTTCTTTTAATTAAGCTAGTTTTAGTAATGGAGGTATTAAACACTTCATTAAAGTTAAATGGGTATTCTACCTTGTGTCCAGCAAGCAAGAAGTGGGCAGGTGTGAGTGGCTCAGGTTCAGAGGCGTCATCACAGACATATGTTAGAGGCCTGTGGTTAAGAACGTTTTCAACCTCTACAAGCACAGTCATAAGTTCTTCAAAAGTCAACAAAGCTTTTCCTAAGATTTTTCTTAGGGGATCTTTAATACTTTTCATGAGCCTCTCGTAGAAACCTCCCCACCATGGGGCAAGTTCAACGATGAATTTCCATGTTATTCTTTCTGTAGAAATAAAATTTTGAAAGTCTTGGCTCTTAAGGATGTCAAAGAAATATTGAATTTCTTTGTTAGCACATTTAAAGGTTTTGGCATTGTCTGAGTAGAATGTATGACAGTTCCCTCTTCGACTAAGGAAACGTCTAAGTGCCAATATGAACTTCTTGGTTGATAAGTCTGAAACTAGTTCAATGTGAACAGCACGTGTTACAGCACAAGTGAATAAAGCTATGTAAGCTTTATCGGTGTTATCCCCATTTTTTATATAAACAGGTCCAGTGAAGTCTACTCCAGAGACGGAGAATACTGGTGTTTCGGCGATTCGATCTCTGGGAAGTTGCGCTGTCAATTGTTTTGCTGGCTTCACTGTATATTTTCGGCATATGAGGCATTTGTTTATAACCCTTTTAATTGCTTGCCTCCCCTTAGGAATCCAGTAATTTTCTCGCAATTTACATAGTGTTGCAGCAACTCCACTATGAAGCATTTTGTTGTGCTCACGTAATATTAGCAATTCTGTGAATCGAGAGTTCTTTGGGAGAAGAATTGGATGTTTTTCTCCATAAGTACATTTACTCTCGTCTAGTCTTCCCTTTATTCTCAATAAATCATTTGCATCAAGAAATGGTGCCAATGATACTAAGCTAGACTTCTTTGAGAGCTCACTCGTCGATTTAAGCATGTCGATTTCTGGCTTATAAAACCGTTTCTGCACTGACTTAATGCAGAATATTTCCGCTTCTTGAATTTCACTCGCACATAACGGACCATCGACTACAGGTAATTTTCTAACTTTCCTTATGAAACGCTTCACCCATGCAATTGTTCGAAGTAGTTTCAGCATACTACTAAAGTTTCTTTCCAATTTTACAAATTCATCGTTCTCAATAGTGCATTCATTAACTATAATATTTTTACGACGTTCTGATATGTTATTCTTTTTTGAAAATTTTTTCGATTGCACAGGCCAATCTGTGAAACACTTTAACCAAGGCGGTCCTTGCCACCATAAGGAATTTTCGTTTAAAGATTTTAATTTCAATCCTCTGGTTAATAAATCCGCCGGGTTTTCCTTGCCCGAGCAATAGTTCCAATTTTTAGGATCTGAAATGTTTTGTATTTCGGTTACTCTGTTACAGACAAATGGTTTCCACTCTTTTGCGGAGCTCTTTATCCAACTTAAAACTATTTCTGAATCGGTCCAAAAAGTTGTTTTAGTGCAATAGACATTAAATATTTTATTCAAATATTTATAGGTTCTCACTGCAATTATTGCTCCCATTAGCTCCAGACGAGGTAGTGTCAGACTTTTAAGAGGAGCAACACGTGATTTTGCCATTATAAGGGATGTATTCACTTTTCCCTTTTTGGTTATATATCTGAAATATGCGACAGCTCCATAGGCCCTTTCACTAGCATCGCAAAATATATGTATAGTTACTTCATTTGGATCTGCACCTCCCTCAAAATACTTTCTTTGTATTGATATGTTTTGCAGCTCTTTAACTTCAGCTAACCAGTTTTTAAACTCCATTTCTAGATTTTCGGGAAGTTCCTCGTCCCATTCTAATCCCTTTAGCCATATTTTCTGCATTAACAACTTAATTCTTATTATAAAGGGGGCTATATATCCAGCGGGGTCATAGATTTTTGCTGCAGCACGCAGTACTGATCTTTTAGTGGATAGACTGGTGCTAGTCGAAACATTTTGTAATTCCAATGAATCAATCCTTATAATGTCTTTATTAGTGTCCCATTCCAGTCCCAATAACACAGACCGCTCAGACGGGTTACACGATATGCCATTTTGCTGCCACAACTCTTTTAACTCTTTTGAATTTGAATTGAATTTACGCAAGTTCATGCTCGCGTCCTTAAGTACAGTGCTAGCACTAGATGAAAGATTATAAGCATTTTCAGCTGTATTTGCTCCATAATAAAGATCATCAACATACATTGAGTTATTTAACATATCAAAAACCCCAGGACAAAAACCTTTATATTGTTTAATGTGCACTTTAATTGTGGCAGCTAAGATAAAAGCGCTACACCGAATTCCAAAAGGTAATCGTGCCATATTCATTACCCTGAAAGAATCAGAGTCACCGCTATTAAACCAAAGAAATTTTAAGTATTTCCTATCTTCTTTTGCTATCTCTATCATTAAGTATGCCTTCTCAATGTCAGAGGAAAAAGCAACCTGATATGTTCGAAATTTAAGTATCATATCCAATAAATTAGGATTTAAATTTGGACCTGATACCAAAAAATCATTTAAAGATTTCGAATGATTTTCCTTTGATGATGCATCAAAAACTATCCTCACTCGCGTAGTTTCTTTGTCTGGCCTTAAAACAGCCTTATGTGGCATATAGTATCCAGACAATAGCTTATCATTTTTAGATTCTTCCACAATGCCTTCGCGAACTTGCTCATCTATAACTTTCTTATACTCTTCGCATATTGCTTTATTTTTATTAAATTTTTCTTTCAAATTATCGAATCGCCTTTTAGCAATGTAAAAATTATTATTAATTTCGTTTGGACTTGAGTCCCAAATAAGATTAGTCGTGTATCTATTATTCTTGTATTCTAACCCCCTTTCAAAATCTTCTATTAACATTTTATCTTTTTGAGATAATTCCTCACTCTCGTCCGATATGCCGATTGAATCAATTTCCCAAAATATTTTTAAATCGTTTAACTCAACCGCATTTTTCATTACTGCTATATTTTGAGAACAACTATTTCCCTTTTTCAATTCCTGTCCCGTAATTACCCATCCAAAAACTGTTTTAATAGCTCCCGAGTCATTATTAATGGATATTCTTTCGTTTAAAATAAATTCCCAAAATAAGTCTGATCCAATTAGTATTTCAACACTCATCAAATCCTTCCCTAAACAAGCGTCAGCCATTTCCATTTTATTATCTCTCATAAATTCCCTAATTTGAGCAGACGGTTCGTACATCTCGGCGCCTGATATCTGAGAAACAACGAGTGCTTTAATTTTCGCTTTGAAAGAATGATCTAAGCTTTTGATTTCGACTTCAATTATTGGATATACTTTTTCTACTGCACTTTGCATTCCGAAAGAATACACTGATAAGACTTCTTGACCTACTGGTTTCAAATTTAAAGCATGCACTAAATTTTCACTCACGAATGTCCGCTGACTCCCATTATCAAGGAGTATTCTAGTTAATTTTGAATTGAAATTGGAACTCGCGACAACTTTACACGTCTGTAAATAAACATTTTAGAATACGTCAGATTATTATTACATTGTGAAACCGAACTAACAATTTCTGAACTAGAATTGTTTCTACTCCCTGTCGTTTCAACTTCATAATTACGAGAATCAGGACTCTCTTGCTTATTGCTTATTCTATTATCTCGAACAGTATTCGTCCCTCTGTTATCTTTCGTACAAATAGAACCATGATGATATTGATTCTTACATTTAAAGCATGAAAATTTACTTCTACATTTTTTACTGTTGTGAAAAAATTTGAAACATTTAAAACACCGATTGGAATTTTTCAATATCTTAAACTTATCCTGTGGGGGCAGGCTACATTTGAATGAGTCATGAGGGGCAGAACAAAATATACATGATAAAATTTGTGCATTAAGAGCACTAGCAGAACTTGAACCCTTGAAATAACTTTTGCTACATTCCTTATCGGGTGTACCTGTATTCTTCCGCTTAGTATTCTTGAAATGATTAAGCATAACAGAAGATTCCCGACATTCAATTTCGATTTTTAAATATCTCAATAGTTCTAAAACATTAAATTCATTTTCATCCGATTTCTCTAAACGTATTCTATTAAAATTTAGAGCGAAATCATCTGGGATTAATCTAATCAGAATGGGATACAAAAGGTGACCGTACATTTGAGTCGTCACATTTAATGATTCTAAACTTCGAATTTGAATTTCAACAACGTCATACAATTTTCTTAACTCAAATATATTAGTAGAATCCTTAACGGGATTAAGATTTAACAATTTCGACATATGAGCATTAATAACTAATTCTTGCCTACCGAATCTTTGTTTTAGTAATTTTACTGCTTTTTCATAATTTTCCTCCGACAGAGCAAATCCGTTTACAACATTGAACGCAACCCCTCCTAAAAGAGTTTTTAAATATGAAAATTTATCAATTTTAGACAAAGTTTCGTTCTTATCAATAGTGCTTTGAAACTAATTCCAAAATTCCATCCATAAACACGGATCGCCAAAATATTTCGCAATTGCAATTTTAGGTAACTTTACTGTTATATTATTAAAATTAACATTCTCATATGATTTATTGACATTATTCGCAATGACCCCTTCCGGCGGCGTGTTGGGACTGGATGATGTAATTTCCATTAAATTTTTATTACATTTTATTCTTGCGCTAATTTTACTGAGCCATATCGTAATTTTTTGATTATATTCAATCGCATTCTGCACTTCATTTTCGAATTCCGTTTCTTCATTAATTAATGTTTTAATTTCATTATCAAGGGGCTTTAAATCTTTGCTTACTTTATCTAAGTAACCAATAAATTCTTCCAATGTGCCTTCTGCACATTTTTCTAAATCCTCACTTTCCAATTTATTCAAATATTTAGTTACGGCTGTTCTCAAAACAGACCGTTCTTTTTTTAGCTTTGTCAATGTGTTCATGTTTATTATCTTTTAGCAGCAAAACCAACCAGAATAAAAAAATATATCAATTACAAAATATTAAATTCACTGTTTTTCTTTCTTTTTCCATTTCACATTATCAATACAAAACATCACTTTCGTTTCTCATTAATCAAATAAATAAAACATATTTTTACGTATCTTCATATCAAACTGAAGCTTTTTTTTTTCTTTAATCATCACATGAAATATACTTTCGTATTTTATTTTAAATAAAATATTTCACTTTAAAATATAATCAAAACGATTAATCTCTTACTTCTCGGAACCGATGCACCATTTAGAAACTTTGGCATGTTTCCAATTTGTTCTTACCGGGTTTCAAACTTCAAAATGAAATATAGTAAAAGACTCAAAAGGCATAAAACCAATTCCATTCATCACACAAAACCACAAATATTTATTTCACATACCTACACGATATTATAAGGATCGCTCCTTCAATAAGACCATATGCCAGATGCATATTAATTTTAGCTTTCGTTTTAAAGCTTTTAACATAACATCATAATCATTGCATCGTTTGTTCAGCATCAATAATGAAATCATTTCACTACACTTCACTGGTGAGGAGGATGCATTTGCAGCGACACCTGGATTTTATTTTATTTTAATCACATTTTCGACAGATACAGAATCTCCCAAAGACATGACTTCATCAATAGGCATATCAACATCCATAATATAAAATCAATAAAAAAACTTTAACTCTTAAAAGCAAACAATAATATTCTGAAACGATTCGCACGGATAAAAAGCGGGAACAATTTAAAACGCGTTTAACTACTAGCGATATGAATCATCAAATGATGAAAATCATAATTTTCCCCATCTATTTATACCGTCCCGAAGGCAAAGTTGAGTTGTATTATTGCTTGATATGATTGTTATCAAAACGTGTCATACGATTTCATGATCTGTAAGTTTCTTTCCCCTCTTTGTAATATAACATAATTAAACAGATAAACCCGAATGTATACAAATTTAAATTCGTAAATTATATTATATCACAAAATATAAAAAATCCTACAGAATAAAAATTGAATTTAGCACTTACCCCCAAAAAACGTCCACTTTAGTTGTTGGTCTTCACTCAACTAGCCTTTCTTCCTTATCTTTAGTAGGGGGCGCTGTCATCGCCGCTAGAGGCACTGCCCGTCTTCCGGTATGTGACGTCATTTCCGGTTTGAGATAAGAATAAACCTTAAATACACTCGCTTAGTCATTCTCCCTTCCCTCTTTCTCGCTAGTAGTTGTCAGTTTCTTGTTTAGACGTGTTGGGTGACGTCATTACGTGTTTGCGATAAGAACAAGGTCACCCCTTATCAACAGGTAAAAAACAGCGCTTCAGGGACGTCACAAGTCATATAACATAGCTGATAACGATAAGATTAGCTGATAAGAATTTGTACTAATCATCTATTTCCCTTCAAGTCATTGCATGAGACGGTTGAGCTCCAACAGCTGTATATAAGGTAAGAGTAATTTATATATTATAATAGGATTTTAAATTAATTTAGTAGATGTTACAATTTGATATTTAAAATTTTTCATGCTAAACGATGTGACATATGTTGTTCATCATACTAAATCCACAAATTTGAATTCGAAATAAATATTATTAAAATTATAATCTAAAATAAATTAGCGAGAATGCATAACAAATCTCAACAAAAAGAAGCTACTTATAAAAGGAAATGTATAAAGTTTATAAATTTACACCTGTGTTAAACGCGTTTACAAACCTTATCATAGGCAAAAGTCTAATTCGACCAGCCTATTTGTTATAAGTTTAACTATAAGTCAACATGTAAGATATTTGTGAAAAGGAATCTTATGATTTTTAATTTTCCAAGTTCAGTTTCAATCATATTGTAAAAGGATAATTCAAACTTTGAGATTATCTATAATAAAATACTTAAATTAAAATATATTTTTGATAGTTTAAGATTTATAAACTACAACTTCGACTACTTTTTAAAATGTTTACCCAGTAGGAAACTACAATAACATGTTTATGCTTGAATTTTTCTGATAACATGTCTGCGTTCGAATTTTTTTGATAACATGTCTGTGCTTGAAATTTTCTGATAAACTGTCTGTGTTTAAATTTTTCTTATAACATGTCTATGTTTAATTTTTCTCTTCTTTTGAAATGTATAAACTTTTACTATACATGTCTTACGATTTCAGTAAGGAAAAAATTGATCGATCAACTTTATCAAACCATTTTAATGTTAATATTTTTAAAGGAACGCGATAATCAGATAAAAATATATGTAGCTAATTCATATTATCCCACTAAATATTGAAAAAAAAAAAAAAAAAAAAAAAAAAAAAAAAACTCTAACAAAAATTTTATACATTCAAAAATTGACAATATTTACATCTTAATACTAAAAAACAATCCTTATCTTGGAGTATTTCCTGTAACAAAATCTAAAAATTTCATATCAACAAGACTCAAGTTAGAAACTTTACCTATGAACTTAATACCAATCTTTAATCATAAAGTGTTAAAACTGATAATTTTTTTAAAAAGTTAATTCTAAAACATCTCATAGATGGCGCTGTTGAAAAAAAATAATTCAAAACTTGTTTAAAAGACTTAAAAAAATTAAATCTAACTTTAAACTAACAAAAACCAGTAGAACAATCACTTTCAGTTAGAAATATTTAAAAAATAATTGTTAATTCTAAAACCGCTCACAGAGGGCGTTGATGAAAAAAAATAAACTCAAAGTTGTTTAAAATATATTAAAAATGAATCTAACTTTAAACTATCATCAAACTCCCCAAAAATTACTTTCAATTACAAATATTTTAAAATAATTAAAACTTCTAAAACCGTTCATAGGGTTAGCTGCTGTGAAAAATCATTTTGAAACTTGTAAAAAATTAATCCAAAACTTATTTAAAACACTTTTACAAAAAAATTTGGCCAAAATACCGATAAACACCAAGTAGAAATAAAATAGCGGTTCTACATCAGAGGCGTACGAGGCGTATGCTCAAGGTCGAAGGAAGGTCACCGGAAGTGGCAGGTGTTGACACCCGATGTAGTAGGTGCTGATAACAGGCATGTTGGAACAGGAAGTGGGGCATGTTTAAGCAGGAAGTGACCCCGGAAGTAAGACCGGAAACGCGCGAGGAGGCGGAAGACGGAAGTGATCTTGCATCTACTAATCCGTTCCGGTTTCAGGATCACTTCCAGCTTCGACTTCCTGTGGCGTTTCCGGTCTTACTTCCGGGGTTACTTCCTGTCTAAACATGCCCCACTTCCTGTTCCAACATGCCTGTTATCAGCAGCTGCTACATCCGATGTCAACACCTGTCATTTCCGCTAACCTTCATTCCACTTTCGATGCACTCTATTTATTATCTACTTGGTGTTTATTATCTACGAGGTGGCATTAGCATGATAAGTAAAAGATATGCCCGAGCAAATATCCCTAGTACGCCCGATTCTAAGAAAAATGAGGCATCCAGCTACATCATGTCTTGGGATGCCAATAACTTATACGGGTGGGCTATGAGCCAATTTTTACCCTACGGCGGTTTTGAATGGTGTGAAACAAGTCGTATCACAGAAGAGTGGGTTCTACCTTTATCTGATAGCTCTGAAATTGGGTATCTTTTCGAGGTAGACATGGAATACCCGAAACATTTACATCCTTTGCATAATGAATACCCTGTCACCCCTGAGAGAGTAACTGTGGAGGATCAGATGCTGTCTTCTCATGCAAGAAGCTTACTTAACAATAGAAAATTCGTCGGAACTCCTAAACTTATACCAAATTTAAATAGTAAACGAAATTATATAACCCATTATCGTAAACTTAAATTTTATTTAGAACTTGGTTTAAAAATTACAGCAGTGCACAAAGCTTTAAAATTTAAACAGGGACCGTGGTTACAGAAATATATTAATTTCAATACCGAAAACAGGAAAGAAGCAAAATCTTCTTTTGAGAAAGACTTTTTTTAACAAAATGAACAATTCTGTTTTTGGTAAAACCATGGAAAATCTACGAAAAAGAAGAAATATTGTGCTTTGTAATGGTGAAAAAAGAGCCAAAAAATTAGTAGCATCGCCTACTTTTATATCGTTTAAAACTTATGATGAAGACTTGACTGCTGTGGAGAGATTAAAAACTAGCATACATATGAACCGACCCATCTATGTTGGATTTTCTATACTCGAACTGTCTAAACTTTGTATGTATGATTTCCATTACAATTTTATACAGAAAACATAAAAAGATCGTGCAGTTTTACTCTTTACGAATACAGATTCCCTAACGTATCATATTCAAACCAATAATATTTATAAGGATCTAAAGCAGCATCGTGATTTTTTTTTTACTTTTCTGAATACCCGAAATCTCATCGTCTATACTTTGAAGATAATAAGAAGACGCTTGGAAAGTTTAAGGATGAACTTAATGGCGAATTAGCCCTTGAGTTTGTCGGACTGAAATCAAAAATGTATTCTCTAAAATCTGTTAAAGACGAAAAAAAGCGTGCAAAAGGCGTATCTACGCAGATTGTTCGGCAGAAAAATAAACATGAAGACTACTTGGCGTGCCTCCAACAACAAAAAACAAGTATTTAGAAACAGGTAAGGATTGCCCAAGATGACCATCGCCTATATACATTAACTCAAAATAAAATTAGCTTAAGTCTCTTTGACGACAAGCGTTACATATTGGATGATGGAATTAGCATATG
The DNA here is from genome assembly GCA_963931845.1 of Maratus michaelseni. Taxonomy (NCBI): domain Eukaryota; kingdom Metazoa; phylum Arthropoda; class Arachnida; order Araneae; family Salticidae; genus Maratus; species Maratus michaelseni. Next base: position 299,621,888 of record OZ007593.1, on the reverse strand, counting down.
GCCATTATGACATTAATACCGTTTGTAAGAAGAAAATGTTGATTTGTATTGCTAACGCAAAATCGTGATGTATATTTTGATCTGTAAATAACTTTCTGTAAATTATTTTGTTATAATAAAAATTGTTGATTTTATGATTTTATTATTGAGTACTTTTTTTTAATTTTTTAAGTAATGTGAAACATTTTCTAAAATATATATATTTTTTTACTTTGTGAAACTTTTTAACTACGGCATATTTTTTTTCCTTTCTAAAAACATGAAAAATATTTGTAAAACTTTGATAAATAATCAGATAGTCACACACACAAACAGAACTATTTGTCACGCACACATACATACATACACACACACACATATATATCTACACACACACACAAAGAGAGCTATTTGTCGCACACACACATACATACACACATACACACACACACACACATAGACCTATTTATAATAACTATAAGAAATACATGCTTTTTAAAACATACTCTTACACACACACAAACCTTTTTAACAAAATATCAGATATAACAACAAAATGAGATGGAAAGATTATTGTTGTAAAGAGAAGAGTGATTCTGAACATTGTACTACCTGTTGCTCGGTTGCTCGGTTGCACGATTGCACCTGTGGCCATTGAACCCCCCTTTCTCTACTACTAACAAGTAATACATGTATATATATATATATATATATATATATATATATATATATATATATATATATATATAAACGTTTTTACGAAGGATGGTTATGGAGTTGTAGGGCTTGATTGTTGAAAATGTAGCGAACTTACTAGAAATTCTTTTCTGGTTACTGTCATAGATATATTCTTACATTTTGTAATGTAAGTTACCTAAAATTATTCATTAACATTATTCATATTTGGAAAATAGCCTCAATTCGCTTCCGAATCTTACCTCTCACACGTGTCTGTTTCAGGACATGATGTGATCTATATTTTGTAAATGACAAATGTATTGTTTGAAACATTTTTCGAACATTCTATTGGCTTGGAACCGCAGATTTTGATTCCATGTTACTTTTCATATATAGTATTGTTATGAATTTTGTATATATCTGTAAATATTCCATTTGTTTAAATTTATTTTATTTTATTATTGTGAAAATTGCAGTATTATTAATGTATTTCCTATTGAGCATCATGTAACTCAATGCTAAAGGCCTCAGGTGGTTTGCAAGGAAAACAACCTTACAGCATCGGTTTTTATAATGAGTTCTATTGGAAAATCGCCAAGGAATGGGTTTATCGCCAAGTTGGCGATGGTTTTGGCGACTTATTTTTGTCGCCAAATTTGGCGATATATCGCCAAATGTCGCCAAGTTGGCGACGGATTTGGCGATTTTTTGTGCAACCCCCACCCCTTATACCTTTACATTGGGATCCTTTCTCGCTCAGGTTCTCTATCGAAAGTTAAAGCACTTTCTGGTAATTTCTAGCATCTGAAGGCTCTGGAATAATCTGGAAAGATCTCTGAAACCTATATAAGGACCTCCATCAGTTCAGTTGAGTTAGTTGTCTGTCAACTGCGATTGAATTCATACGAGAGGCTTTGCATTGAGAACTGTGTTTCTCGGATCGATTTTGTCGTTGATACGTCGTATTGACCGTATTGTTTCTGTGTGAAATTTTGCTGTGCTTTTATTGGATTTGAAGATCACTAAATATCTTGTAATTTTCAGAAGATATTGGTGTTCGCATTGCTCTGTTTATAGTGAATAAAGCCTTTTTATTGTTCTTATATATTGGCATCAGTCCTTTCGAACCCCGAGCTCACAACATTTGGTGTCAGAAGTGGGATTGAATGCCGATCACCAGAGCAATGCAGGGTCAACTGAAAGAATTATTGGAGAAATTAGCTGCGAACCTTGTTGAGTTGAAAGAAGAAATGAAGAAAGATATGTCAGCGATGGATGAGAAAATGACTGCGAACCAGGCTGAAATGAAGAAGGAAATGTCAGCGATGGATGAGAAAATGACTGCGAACCAGGCTGAAATGAAGGAAATGTCGGAAGAAATGAAGAAGGAAATGTCGGAAGAAATGAAGAAGGAAATGTCAGCGATAGATGAGAAAATGACTGCGAACCAGGCTGAAATGAAGGAGATGTCGGAAGAAATGAAGAAAGATATGTCAACCAACCTTGGTGAGTTGAAAGAATTAATAGATAATAAAATAACATCTTTAAATGAAAGAATTGACAGCGTGGAAAACAAATTTGAAGGAAGATTTCAGGAAATAGAAGAAAAAGTTCAAAAGACAGCCAATAACGTAGAAGAAAGGATAGAGAGTGTAGAAAAAGAGTTGGAAAATGTGAAAAAACAAAAGATAAATGCCGGAAACTATACCGAAGATGTCAAGTATCAATCTATGTTTCCTCGTTCCTGTATTAAACTCTCGACCTATGACGGAAAATCCTCATGGCCAGTTTTTAAGACACAATTTGGGATCGTAGCGAACGCCAATGGATGGGATTCCCAGACAAAGGCTTGCCAGTTAGCTGCTTCTCTACGAGCTGATGCTACCGACGTCCTACAGACATTGCCTGCAAATGAACCGCTGGATTTTGAAACGCTCGTCAATGCCTTAGAATTACGCTTTGGCGAGAAATGCATGAAGTAATATAGCAGACTCCAGCTCAAATCTCGACAGCAGAAATCCACTGAATCCCTGCAAGAGCTTGCTGCGGATGTCGAGAGACTTTCACATCTTGCTTATCCTGACTGTCCGACTGAAATTAGAGAAAGCTTGGCTCTGCAGCATTTTATTGATGAGATCCAGAGACTCTGAGATCCAGAAACATCTCCGGATTGCAGATCTCAGTGACTTAAAAGGGGCTTTAGTTTATGCCCTGAAATTCGAGGCAGCCCAGCAAGCTACAAGGAAAGATCGACACTTTGTGCGAGTAGCCAACATGCCTGAGACGTCGGATAGAGCTGTGGAGCATTTACAGCAGCAGGTGAAGGACATGATGAGGCAGATGAACTCCTTGATGGACAACAAACCTTACAGGAAGATCAAGTGCTGGAGATGCGGTGGAGAAGGCCATGTCCAAATCGACTGCCCAAGACGACCCAGCACCGAAGGTAATATCTCTCCCGCTAACGGAGGAGCAGGAAAACTGATTAATGGCCATCTTGCGGGGCGGAGGTTGCCAGATTTTGAGAAGCCCCATTTTCAAATATGTGAAATTTCTGCAAGAAGATGCGGCGAGAACGGAGTTTTTCTAGTCGGAAGTGTGAATGATTTGCCCTGTAATATGATCATCGATACAGGAGCCAATGTGACCATCATTCGGAAAGATCTAGCTCAGCGGCTGAAAGAAAAACTCTCCTGGACCCCGCCACGTGTTATCCTTCAAACTGTGACCGGAGATAAGATCGACATACATGGAAGAATGACACTGAAAATAAAGTTTGGGAACGCCGCTTACCATCATACAGTCTATGTGGCCGATATTTCAGACCCTTTCATACTCGGACTGGACTTTTTAAAAGAGCATGGATTTACACTGGACTTTAAGAATAATGAGTTACGCTCTGCTCAAGAAGATGTCACTATTTTCAAACTTGGAAATGAGTCCGGGTCTATTCAACGGATCACAGCCAAGGCAGATGTTATCATCCCTCCTCGAACCGAAATGATGATACCTGGATTAACTGGAAACGAAAGAATTTTCCAGTATGGCTTGACTGGATATCCTGAGAAGAGCCCAAAAGGAGTGCTAATAGCATCAGCGCTGGTATATCTGTCGAGAAATGTCATACCTGTGAGAATTGCGAACGTAAGTGAAAAATCTAGAATTATCCAGAAGGGTGAAGTGCTTGCAACCTGTGCTCAAGTCACCTGTGTTTGCAAAGACCCGAGCTTGACGTTGTCGGAGCCGCCTACAAGTTTACCACCTGAAATTGGACGAAATGAGAATTTATCTCCTTTACAGAGACATGCCGCAGAAAGACTGTTCCAGGAATTTAAGGATGTGTTTTCACAAAACGAGAGTGATATAGGGCGCACTTCACTGACACGTCATAGAATTGATACTGCCAACCATCCACCGATTAAACAGCATCCAAGACGCTTGCCGTTCGCAAAACAAGAAGAGGTTTCTGAGCTCTTACGAGAGATGCAGGATAGTGATATCATCGAACCGTCATCAAGTCCGTGGGCCTCTCCCCTCGTGTTGGTCCGAAAGAAAGATGGCTCCACAAGATTTTGTGTGGATTATCGTAAACTTAACGATATCACGAAGAAGGACAGCTATCCTCTACCAAGAATAGACGACACGCTAGATACTCTTTCAGGACATAAATGGTTTTCCACGCTGGATTTGAAGAGTGGATATTGGCAAGTAGAGATCCATCCTGATGACAAAGAGAAGACCGCATTTACTACTGGACAAGGACTTTGGCAATTTAAAGTTATGCCGTTCGGGCTCTGCAATGCTCCAGCAACGTTCGAGCGCCTCATGGAGACAGTGTTAAAAGGTCTGACTTTTGAAGCTTGTCTCATCAACCTAGATGACGTCATCATTGGTGGCCGCACGTTTGAAGAACATCTACAGAATATTCGAAAAGTGTTAACGAAACTAAGAGCGGTGAATTTAAAGCTGAACCCTTTGAAATGCAAGTTCTTCCAACGAGAAGTAAACTATTTAGGACACATCATCTCAGCTGAAGGTGTTCGAACAGATTCTGAAAATGTGCCTGCAGTAAAGCACTGGAAACGTCCGGAAAATGTCCATCAGTTGCGAAGCTTTCCGGGACTATGCACTTATTACAGAAAGTTTGTACAGTGGTTCTCCAACATCGCAAGACCCTTGCATAGGCTTACTGAAAGCAAACAGAAGTTTCTATGGACACAAGAATGCGACAATTCATTCCAGCGGCCTAAAGAAGCTCTCACATCCTCTCCAGTCCTTACCTATCCAGACTCCGACAAACAATTCATTGTGGACACGGATGCCAGTCAGGAAAGTGTCAGCGCTGTACTTTCCCAAGAAATAGATGGCCAAGAACGAGTCGTAGCATACTGGAGCAAATGATTATCGAAACCAGAGCGGAATTATTGCGTCACTCGTAAGGAGTTATTAGCTATAGTGAAAGCCACAGAACACTTCCATCACTATCTCTATGGCAGGAAATTTCTCCTTCGTACTGACCACGCATCCCTAACATGGCTGATGAATTTTAAGAACCCAGAGGGCCAAGTAGCCAGATGGATACAACGACTCCAGGAATACGACTTTGACATCAGGCATCGCAAAGGCTCATCGCATGGAAACGCCGATGCCCTATCAAGAAGACCGTGTCCCGAGAGCTGTCGCTATTGTTCCAGAGCAGAGAGCAAGTATAATCCCGAATATGTCATACGCCAGACGAAGACTTCACTATTGACGCCACCAGATCCCTGGAGTGATGAGAAGATTCGAGAAGATCAAATTGCAGACTCTGAGATCAAACCAATCTTGGAGTTATTAGAATCTTCTAGCACGAAGCCCAGTTGGAAAGACATCTCGACTTACAGTCCTACGACGAAGCAATATTGGGCTCTTTGGAACTCTCTCCACGTCAGGAATGGTGTCCTGTTCCGAAAATTCGAATCGGAAGATGGGAAGACATCTCGGTGGCAGTTGGTACTTCCTCGATCCCGAATACCAGAGGTCCTCAAGGAATTACATGGCAGTCCCACTGGTGGCCATTTTGGAGTCATGAAAACATTACATAGTGTCCGAGAGCGCTTCTTCTGGGGAAAAGCGAGAGCTGACGTCGAACGATGGTGCAAATCTTGCGATGCATGTGCAGCTCGAAAAGGACCAAAGAAACGTAGCAGAGGAAGACTACATCTCTACAATGTAGGAGCACCTTTCGAACGCATCGCCCTTGACATCTTAGGCCCTCTGCCAAGAAGTGCTGATGGCAACAAATACCTCCTTGTTGTCATGGACTACTTCACGAAATGGCCTGAAGTTTATGCCATCCCTGATCAAGAAGCTTCTACGGTTGCGGATGCCTTGGTACACCAGTGGATATTAAGGTATGGAGTCCCCCTTCAAATGCTTTCTGACCAGGGGAGAAATTTCATCTCTGCTGTGATTGAGGGTCTCTGTCAACTTCTCGGAATGGACAAAACTAGGACGACGCCTTTACATCCACAATCGGATGGCATGGTTGAGAGATTTAATCGTACCATCCTCAACAATCTCTCACTGCTAGTCTCAAGAAACCAACAAGACTGGGACCAAAAACTTCCCATGTTTCTTCTCGCCTATCGCAGCGCCGTTCATGAAACAACCGGCTATTCCCCGTCTCAGATGCTTTTCGGTCGTGATCTTCGTCTACCTTGTGATCTGATTTTTGGTCGCCCTCCAGATGCGCCTTCATCGCCAGAGGGATACGTGCAGAATCTCCAGGCACGATTTGAAGACGTCCAGAACTTGGCTCGAGAGCGGATCAATATACAGACGGAGAAGATGAAGACCAGGTACGACACGAAAGCCACGGGACATCAATTCAAAGAAGGTGACAAGGTTTGGTTATATAATCCGACTCGACGTAAAGGACTTTCTCCCAAACTGCAATCGCACTGGGACGGTCCTTATACAGTCCTAAACAGACTGAACGATGTCGTAATTCGGATCCGAAAGTCACCAAGTTCGAAGCCTAGAGTCGTTCATTACGACAGGTTGGCTCCATACTATGGCCATAGTACTTAGTTCATTGATTGTAAATAGTGTAATGTAAATAATGTAAATTAGTATGACCATGGTCTTGTATATAAATTAATGTAATTATTTATTTTGCTTAAAATTATCATTATTATTGTTATTATTATTTAAATACTTGTATGTAATAATGTCTATGTTTTAATTTTATTTTATTTTTAAATAAGTGTATATTTTGTATAATTCAGCATTATGAATGTGTTTTGAATAGTATAGCATTTGTTGGTAACGGGTTTGCTTTCCGATCAAAGGTTGAACTGCCCGGGACGTGCAGTCCTTGAGAGGGGGGCAATGTTATGAATTTTGTATATATCTGTAAATATTCCATTTGTTTAAATTTATTTTATTTTATTATTGTGAAAATTGCAGTATTATTAATGTATTTCCTATTGTGCATCATGTAACTCAATGCTAAAGGCCTCAGGTGGTTTGTAAGGAAAACAACCTTACAGCATCGGTTTTTATAATGAGTTCTATTGGAAAATCGCCAAGGAATGGGTTTATCGCCAAGTTGGCGATGGTTTTGGCGACTTATTTTTGTCGCCAAATTTGGCGATATATCGCCAAATGTCGCCAAGTTGGCGACGGATTTGGCGATTTTTTGTGCAACCCCCACCCCTTATACCTTTACATTGGGATCCTTTCTCGCTCAGGTTCTCTATCGAAAGTTAAAGCACTTTCTGGTAATTTCTAGCATCTGAAGGCTCTGGAATAATCTGGAAAAATCTCTGAAACCTATATAAGGACCTCCATCAGTTCAGTTGAGTTAGTTGTCTGTCAACTGCGATTGAATTCATACGAGAGGCTTTGCATTGAGAACTGTGTTTCTCGGATCGATTTTGTCGTTGATACGTCGTATTGACCGTATTGTTTCTGTGCGAAATTTTGCTGTGCTTTTATTGGATTTGAAGATCACTAAATATCTTGTAATTTTCAGAAGATATTGGTGTTCGTATTGCTCTGTTTATAGTGAATAAAGCCTTTTTATTGTTCTTATATATTGGCATCAGTCCTTTCGAACCCCGAGCTCACAACAGTATCATATTGAAATAGTCATATATTTATAATATAAGATATTTAAATAAAAATAGTTTCTTGTTACTCATTGAAAAATGTTTTATAGTTGAAAATGAAGAATGTACTTCATATATGACCGCATTCAGTAATGTAAATCTAAACAAAAAACATTAAATGTCTCCTACGATGCACATAATAAAAGATTACAAATATAAGCATTATAAAATTAGAATCCAAAGTGAAGCTTTCAATAAATCAAATTACATATTTTGTGAAATTTTGTTGAAAAGAAGAATGTCTGATCTGCAGTTACAGAAATGCTCTAGAGATGAATACACGCAATATATTTTAATCGGAATATTATGTTCATCCCAATGGTAAAAGGATAAAGTTACACATGATTTCACATGTCATATTTTGGCAGCTATGCATTTTTACTTAAAACTAACATTTCATAAATGTATTATGCTGATAAATGTCTAAAAAATATGTCATTGGCGGTACAGTAGGGAAATAATATTTGTTTATACGAAAATAATAAAATAAACATAAATTGAATGCTTCTGTGAATAATTTTAAACGAAGAATAATTTCACGAAAGGTAGTGAATATATAAAACTTAAATATTTTAGTACAATTTTATCAATATGACTAATGATAATACATAATTTAAAACAAAAGTCTTTTTTTTTGTCATCTGCCCAATGCGTTCCACTAAACCAATTTTAAATACACTGCTCAAAACAATTAAAGGATATTTGAAGTTTTATATAAAATAAAGATATAAACGAAATTTTTTTTGCCGAAAATAGAAGAAGAGAATCACAAATGCAAATTTTTCTGGTTTTCAAACTGTGGAGTATGCAAATATTGAGTTCGACGTCAAAAACGTCGCTTCAGCGGCAGCGAATGAAATTTGACTTTCAACTGGATAAAAGAGAATGAAGACAAGGATGATTGGCATTCAGTGATTGCTTTGTTTCGATGAGTACGATGTCTCAGCGAAGTCATTTGACAGATTCAGAAGCTTGGAGAATTGTTGGTAGGTTATAAGGGGGCCAAACTCAAGCCGAAGTAGCGCAAGCCATTGGAGTGTCACAAAGTGTCATTTCCAGGATCTGGAGCCGTTTTTTGGAGAGTGGATGTGCAGGCCGAAGACCAGGGCAAGGGCGTAGACGGGCAACAACGCCCAATGAAGATCGGTATTTAGCGTTAACAGCTCGGAGACACCGAAACATGAACGCTACTCTTCTCCAACAACACCTTCGCTAGGCTACAGGCACCACGATTTCAACCCAGACTGCCCGAAACCGGCTCCATGCTGTAGGTCTGTATGCTCGCCGACCGTTTGTATGTGTTAGATTAACATCAAGGCATCGTCGCGACCGCAGGGAGTGGGCAACCGAGCATGTCAACTGGAGGAGAAATGAATGGAGCAATATTCTGTTTTCTGACGAGTCCCGTTTTTCTGTGCATCCGGATAATAGGCGTATTTTCATCTGGAGGGACCGTGGCAGTAGGAATAATCCTGCGTTCGTGCACGAAAGTGTCAGATTTGGCGGTGGAGGAGTGTTGGTGTATGGTGGCATCTCCATTGACGGGCGCACTGACCTCTACATCATTCGAGATGGAGCCCTGACTGGTCGCCGATACAGGGATGCGATCCTCAGACCTATTGTAGTCCCTTACGCTGCAGCAATCGGAGATAACTTCATTTTAGTGGACGATAACTGCAGGCCACATCGTGCAAACCTGGTGGAGGATTTCCTTTTCGAGGAAGGAATCGTTCGAATGGAATGGCCAGCGTGTTCTCCAGACATGAATCCAATCGAGCACGTTTGGGACGCTCTAGGAAGACGAGTTTCTGGCCGCCAACAACCCCCACAAACTCTCTAAGAACTGAAAAGAGCTCTTCTGGAAGAGTGGGGCAGAATACCCCAACTCGTCATTAATAGCCTCATTGAGTCCATGCCTCAAAGGTGTTCAACGTTGCTGGTCGCCCGTGGAAACCATACCCCCTACTGAAAATGATTTTCTTTGAAGAAAACACCTTTTCTTATTCTTTTTTTCTCATATGCACAAATTGTGTTTTTTTCCTTTTGTACACAAATGAGCAATAAAATGCATTTTTTTCTGCCAAACATGTGCCATTTATTCTCATATAACCTACTATGTCTGTCGACCATGTATCAATCAGCTAAAAAGTTTCCCAGATACAAATTCCACCTAAAACTGCAATATCCTTTAATTGTTTTGAGCAGTGTATATATATTTTTTAAACTGGTGGATATTGATTTTTAAATGACCAAGCACGCATCATATTTAATAAGAAGATAGTAGTTTCATTGATAAAACTGAAATATATGTACGAATGCTTCTAAATAACGTAATTTTTTAATCTTTTCACACTGTCGGTATAGCGCCTAGAAGATATTATGTGGCAACCGGCTATCCAAAATGTGCTAAAAAACTGAATCCGATAAATGTCAAACGATACTGAACGATAAATAAAGATGAAAAATATGCTGCAATATGTAAGCAGTATGGACTGTCTTCTTCAACTGTGTTAACTCTTTTGAAAAACAAGGAGCCCTTAATGAAACCATATGAAGCGAATGTGACCGATTGTAAATGGTTGAAGAAGTGAGAAAAAGAGGGCTTGAATGAATCTCTATTAAAATGATTTATTCAGAAACGGAATTCTTGTTTGTCGATAACTCGGCCCATCATTAAAATCCAAGCTGAAAAATTTGCAGCTCAGCTAGCTGATTTTTCATGTTCTAATGGATGGCTATATCATTTCAAGCAACGTCACAATATCTGTACAGGAAAAATTATCGGCGAAGCTTCCAGTTTAAACGACAAAGATGTCAAAGACTGGTTGGATTGCACATGGAAAGATTTACGTCAAAATTATGCTGAAGATAATATCTACAATGCCAATGAAGCCAGCCTCTTAGACAATCTAACCCCTTATCAAACGATGAAGTTTAAAGGTTAAAATGTGTGGGCAGTAAGTTACAGAAAAATTACTTAGCTGTGTTAATGCGTTGCAACATGGCAGACAAAGACAAGAAAAAACTTTTAACGTCGGCAAATATACAAATCCAAGATGCTTTCAAGGGATAAAAAATCTACCACTGACTTACAAATCGAACAAAAAGCATGGATGATTTCGGAATTATTTTTATCCTATTTGTACGAGTAGGATAAGGTGCTTCAAAAATAGAAAAACAAATTGCACTCATCGCTGATAATTGTTCTGCTCACCCGCAGGTCAGCATTTTTTAAAAAAAAGATAAAACTTATTTTTTTACCGCCTAACTCAACGTCAATGTTATAGACTTTCAACCAAGGTGTTATTCACAGATTTAAAATCTCTTATAGAACGTAATTCCTTGTCATGATGCTAGAGAGAAATGAAAAAGATCAGAAAGTTAAAATTTCTGTTCTTGACGCTATACACACTATGACAGATGTTTGGGGAAGTCTGACGGCTCAATCCTGTATCCAAAAATGTTACAGGAAAGCAGGATGGATTGACAGAATTGATGGTGAGTGATAAATTCGAAAATGAAGATGATTTGTGACTTTCAGTCTGGTTGCAACAAAATAACATTGAGCAGTTTAACGATGTTTTAATTATCGATGAATACAATAACGTTGATGACGATGTCTTAATATCAGGCATATTCTCCACTGAGGATACCATCGGGGAAGTGGTAAAAGCTCAGGAACAGGCAAATGCAAGTGATAGTGACTCGGAAGAAAAAACTGTATTTAAAACACCGACACGTGACTGTGCTGCAGAGTCATTACAAAATCTTGAAAAGTTTTTGAAGCAATGAAAAATAGTGATGATGCAACATTTAGTGCATTAATTGTTTTATGACGAAAATGAAATGAAATGAAACTTTGTAAACTCAAACAATCAACTTTGGATGAATATTTTTCCACTTCTCAAAAATGACGATCAAGCAGCAATTCCTGTAAGTTGATTTTATGTACATACTAGTTATTAACATGGATTAGGATTTAGCGACTAGATTTAACGAGCATTTTTTGTGTCCCGATCTCCTCGTTTAATACGGGTCCTACTGTATACTAAGTACTGTTATCAGTAACGTTGATGTCGCAGTTCTTATGCTCATACTTTCTTAATTTTTACTTTAATATTTATACCCATCGTATAACGTTCAACAATAATTTTTTATTGATTTCCTTGTATCAAAAATGCTTTTTTAAATGCCAGAATGTACGGTATTTTGTCTTGAATTTTATGTCTATAGTTTTTTAATTCGTTTTATATATATTAATATGGTTCTAAATTATCACATAATTTGAAGTTAGTGTAATTTTTTAATACTTATGGCATTTATTTTAATTTAGAACTTACTTTACATTTTGTAAGTAAATACAAAATATAGGTTTCAAAAGGAAAATTTTAGTTATCCTTTAACTAAAAACTTATTCAAATTTAAATATATATATATATATATATATATATATATTGTTTTATCTGTATTCAACAAAAAATACACAATATTTATTTTTCAAAATATATTTCTTACAAGTTAATTGTATATTGAATTTTGAGAACAATACCAGCTATTTGAAATTAATACCTACTTGAATAAATTTAAACTTAGATTTCATATTGTTTTTGTCATTGTAAAAAATGGGGGAATATAAAGACTTGAACACATTTTACTTTATAGAAAATATATATGAAAATTAAAGATATATTGAATTCTTCTTTTGTGCTTCTGACGAAAAATAATATTGACAAAATATAAATCCTGACTATAAATCTTATGTGAAAGTTATGTTAGAAGTTATATCCAATTCGTATTTTCAGCGACAAAAAATATTTCAAGTTTCAAATCCTAAATAAATCCTCTGATGTTGGGAAAAGCTTATTGAAAAATGCATGTTCCAAATTCTGCCAATACTTTATTCATTAGTTTTAAAGTTTCACATTTCACATAACAATTTTGAAAATTCTATTTCCAAGACGTTACTTTCCTTATGGACATACTTACTAAATTTACCAGTGAAATATTGGTTTTACGTAAGTAATTTTGTTTTGAATGTTTATTTGCAAGGTGTCATATATAATTTTTTTCTGGAATACCTTGTTAAATAATATTTCTCTAAAGACTTAAAAAATAACTGTTACATACATTTCTCAATTTGAAAATTTTCATGCTACAGAAATATCGTTATGTTTAACAAAACGTGTTCTAATTTTTAAAATTGTTATAAAACCATATATATTCAAATAATTTCAATATATTTTTTAAAAACTGAAAATTTAAATAGTGTAGTAATTTAAAGATAGGTTGGGAGAAAAGGAATTTGTTTATCATCGGTCATTTCGCTACCAGACAGAAACCATTCGGAAGGGTTCAGGCGGCTATTGTCTCGAATCCGCGTACGTTTGTTTAAGTTCCTTATTTTGTATCCAGCATTCTAATCACTGTCTAAGTCGGTCCCTATTTTCACATGGAATCTACAAAATTGGATTCAAATATAATTTCTTGCAAATTTATATTTTTAATAATCGAAAAAAAATTACATACACATAAGAGAAAATATACTTCAGTTAATGCTTTCAGAAAACTTTTAAAAAAACAGTTAAAAAAATTATAATAGCCGATAACCATAAGAAACTACTTTACTCATATTTTCAATGGAAAATTGCTTAGAAATAATGTAGGGGTAATAGGAGCACTATAGACATTAAAAATTTAACATTGATAATACGAGTAAAAAATATGAATGGCATGCATTTCAAAATGGCACTCAAAAACATAGGTATCTAAATTAAAATATAATGTTTAAAGAAGAAGGCGCCAGAGCGAGAAACATTTTATTTAATGCCTTTGCAGTTGTGATGGACATTAAGTACCAATTGTAAGTTATATAAGCTATCACCGAATGTTATAAACCCTGGATGTGAAATTAAGATAATCAATATGCATTAAAACGGAAAAATAGTCGACGGCTTCAGAAAATTATTTAAACACACTAGTTACAAAGATTTAACGTGTTTCGTTTCCTAATGAACCGAAATACAAATCTCGCAAATTTAGTGTTTTTGAGACCAACGTCTTTAGAAAAAGGATAAATTACTTAAAACTCACATACATACTGACATATATACGTATACACACACAAAGTTAATATTATAATTAATTATTTTAATTAACTATTCAATTCAGCAATTATGCACTGATGTCTAGAAGTTAAGAAGCAGTGAACGGGCGATTTTTTTCAGACGTTTTGTCTACTGAAATATCTACTGAAATTCTTGACGAAATGCTCTTGAACTTTGAGGATGTAAAGAACATGTTTGATTTCATATTTTTCCGTGAAGATTTAGTCGCGAGGACAACTGGTGGGGCAATAATAAATTTAAAAATTAAACAATAGTACCGTTCCTCCAAGAAACAAACAATGCTCAAAATGGTCTGTCACTGTAACAAACGACTATGTAGGTCCTGTTCAAAGATTTTGTGCATTTGTGTAAGAATAGCACACATATTTTTCAAGGTGTTAGCATTTATGTGAAATTTTCAAATGTCTGTTGTTTATAGCATGCAGAGTTTTCAACCGAATTTAAAACTGCTTTCCGAAAACTTGACAAACAAAAGTAGAAATATTATACTTAATTAAAAGATTAATATATTGAATATTTGATGATATATTGGTATTTGTATGAAATAAATTTTAACTACCGTGCGCGAACTACAACAAAGTTTTTTTTTCAGGATTTGGTAGTTAGTTCTATAGAGCAACTTATATAAAATTCCATTCAAATATTGTGAAAATTACAAAATATAATAACGATATTGTGAGTTGCTTTCTAAAAGTAGCTGGATTATAAGGAATTTCCCCCAAATTTGTGAATCAACTTACTGTATCGCCGATATCTTTCTGAGTTTTCACGATGTTTGACTGGTCTTTTTTACATGCGTTGCTTTATAGATTTAAATACCAAATCATGCCAAAAAATCTTTGGTTTTCTTCGGGCATGCTCAGTTAATATTTATTTCATACAAATAGCAATATCTCATGAAATATTCAAGATATTAATATTTTAATTGCAGTATACAATTTCTACTGTTCTTCGTCAAGTTTTCGGAAAGTGGTGTTAAATTCGGTTGAAAATCATGTAAGTTATAAACAAAAAACCTTTGAATTTAGCAGAGAAATTTTAACATCTTCACGAACATGCGTGCTATGATTATACAAATGCACACAAACATTGAACAGAAACTACATAGTCATTTGCTGCATGACAGACCATTTTGAGCAATTTTTGTTACTTGAGTGATCGTAAATATTAGTTTATTATTAAATTTATTACTGTCCCCTTCCCCTAATTGTCCTCGCGACTATATCTTCACTGAAAATTACCAAGTCACACAATTTCTTTACATCCTTGTTTTTCAAGGACAATTCGTCAAGAGTTTCAATAGATACCCAACAAATCTTCTAAAATTGACAGCGTCCGGTGACTGCCCCTTGATCATTGGACAGCAGTGTAATATACTATGTATCAAAAACCGTACACCGGATTTATTTAATTTTCACTCATTAATCTCCTTTTGTAGTTTGAAAATTAAACTTAGAGACAACTTGCTAGCTATGTATTAAAAAAAAGTAGAAAAATGTCAAATATTTCGGATATTGCAAATTGAAGCGGTACAACAAATATAGTATACTTTTATTAACGAATTTACACAAATTCCATTAAAAATATTCAAGAACACAATGCATCCTTTGAATAAAATTGTATTTAAATTTGTGAAGTCTCAATTGTTTTTATGTCTAAAATTTGCATGTACATATTTAAAATAAAATAGTTTTAAAAATAAAAATAGTTTTAAATTTTTCATTTAGCAATTTTTTGTATTTAGAAAATGGTGCATATGTAGGGTGTTAAATTGAAAAAAAAAATACTCATTTAATTAACACTCGTTTAATTAATAAAAATTAGTCTACAAAGCAAAGTAAAAGAAATCTTTATCTAAAATCATTCATAGCAAGAACAATGACTGAAATATTTATTAAAAAAATACTTTTATTTTAATGATAAAATTTTATTAATTTTGCGCAATTAAACAATAGAATTTTATGTAAAATTGTCATTTCAACTATTTTGTCTTATATCTCGTTTACATATTTTATTGTTCTCCATTTTATATGTATTTCATCTATATTTTATATCTCAGTTATTTGTTACAGAAGCTGTAATCCAAGCATTTTTGCGCGTCATTTATGTTTTATGAATGATTCATTTTACTTTAATGTAATACCACATACACTTACATAATTATTATCATACCATAATTATTATCAAACATAATTAAACATATTTATTATCATAATTATCATTGACATAAAACATAAAAACATAATTATTATCATTTAAAACAACGATAAAAACATAATTATTATCATTTAAAACAACGATAAAAACATTTTTATCATGTCGAAATCATAAGTTAATTTTGGTGCAGATTTTGAATAATAGTTTAAATGCTTAAAAAGACCCAAAATTTAAGGACTACTTTGAAGGCGAAAAAAATAATTTAAAACTGGAATTATCGGAAATGTTACTCAACCTTGATAGGAACATCTCACATCTGAATTTTTATATAAAACTATTTAACTTATGTATTTACTTTAGTTCTCTGTGGTTTATTTTTAACTGATTTTATGAAAAATTTCTAGTTCGAATAGTCATTTTGAATGTAACTGTTGAGTCCATGGGACCCGTCTGGTAGGCGGAGGATTGAAGATGAATCACTCCGAATAATAATAATATTGAAATTGTTGATATAAATATTGGAAAAAAAGTAATAATAAATTTATAAATATAATTAAAAACGCAAAATAATAAAATTATAATGAATCAGTTCCAGAATATTCGAAAGTATAAATTTATAATCGAAATGGTATATTAATACAAATTATTGGATTGGAAGATTACGTTGAATAAAAACACGCGTGCTTTACTCTCAGTTGACCACAGAATTCTGCATAGGCAATGAAATACACCCATCATGACTTCAGCCAAAAATAATGCCGATGCCATCCAAATAATAGTAGTACTAAGTATTTAGAAAATAAAAATAAATTACTTAAGTAAAAACATGATTACTTCCATTTCCATAGTATGAGATCTTTCGATTTTTTGAAAAAAAAAATAAATAAAAAAATTAAATAAAATTAAAATTAAAATAATTATTATCGTTATTCCACATTAAAAAAAAATTATAGTTATAAATTTGAAAAATTTGTATTATAATTAAGATTGTTTTTTTTTGTTTGTTTTTTTTGCAATGGAGGTTAACTAAAAAATGAATTATTTTTCAAATTGCGGAAATTAATACAATGTAGATAATATTTTTTATCAGAAACCTGGACGTCAAAACAGAAGTCGCAAAATATATTTTGCTAACAAAAATAAAGTAAATTGAAATTAATCTACATTCTTAATACATTTTAATTTTAAGCAATATAATTTTTTTCCTAAAAGTCTAAGGTAAGAATGAGATTGGTTGGTTTGTTGGTTGATTGGGGTTTTATGGCACAAAGTCCCTGTAGAGACTTGTGAGCTGCGCCAAAAAAAGATTAAAATAAGAACGTCAAGCAACAATGAGATTGGAAAAAATAAGAAAGAAATTCGACTAACATAATCGAAATACAATTATAATAAAGAAAATTAAAAAGTAATATGGATATTTTTAAAAGAAAACAATAAATTATTAGCATGATATGATAGCTTCCTTTAAAATTATTCTATTAATAGAGTTTTAGATAAAAACAAAATCACTTTTGGTTTTTAATTTTTTTTTCCTAGTTACCATAAATAAATTGCAACTTTTAATTTCATTAGTATGACTGAAAAAGGTTATCACATTTTCTATCATTAAATCTAAAATTCGGATAATTAAAATTAAGAATATTTTCTTTTTACCGATAGACGAAACAACAACGATATTTTAAAACGAAGCATAAGAACTGTTTCTTTGTGACTATTTGTTCTGGAAATTTGCACAAATTTAAAGAATGTACTTCATAATCTGTAATGTGACTTGATATTTTCAAATGGGGGGGGGGGCAGTAGAGTTTCCGGTTTGAAACTGTCTCCACACAAAAGGTGACCAAAAGAAACATCGGTCATAATCGAACGGGAAACGTGCTGACGGGATCGTGGGAAATCTTATTCATCTTGCGATTCAACTGTCATTGAAGATTTTTTTTTTTTCAGATTTTAACATTAAACGTGTAAGGTTGAAACGGAAATCTGTTGTTTATTGCGGGAGAATTTAAGATTTCAACTTAACTCAGAGAATTTCCATACATTTCAAGTAGAAACACCCGTAAATTTACTAAAAAACTTTACAATGTAGGACGCTGTTTTATAGAAATATTTCAAAAATTATAGAGGACCAACGGTAATAATGTAATATAATACTACACATCATATTTTTTGCGTTGGGAATTATTATGGAACGAAGACAGTTTTTATCGTGTTGTGATTGTTTAGATCACAGATTGTTAGCCGACATGGTATCGTATCGTTTCCGAACATCATATTAGTTTGGGTGAAGAAATTCGAAAAAACTGCAGTGTATATTGAATGAGAAATAACTGTCTTAGTTTCGTATTAACTACGAAAGCAGAAAGCAACGCTATTAAAATTGCAACTGTTACGATATTTTTACGAAATTGTGTCATATCTTCTTCCCGTACCTTACACAGAATTTCCTCCAAGCTCACAATATTCAACGTTCAATTGTTTTATTCCACCCTATCCTGTATAAACAGAAATTTAAAGAAATATTGAATAGCGTCAATAAGTAAACGTCCATTAAACTTAAAATAATTCATTAAATCGTGTACACAGAAGGACAAGAAAAACTTCTTATACATATAAAAACTTTTTTCAAGAAATTTTGAATATTAGAAATAATATTTATTTTTCTCCTATCATAAAATATGTCTTAAATAATCAGCTGAAACTGAAGTTTACAAGTAGAAAAACATTTAAACTAAAATTATTGACATTAAAAAAAAGTTTCAATTTTCTTATATATATATATTGTGCAAACAAGGTATGCTTCACAAATTAATGGTAAATCTTGTGAAAGAACTTTAATCTAATATTTAAAAAAATAGTTATATTTACTGAGTACAGTTTTTTTTTATTATTATTTAAAGAAAAAAATCAATTTATATCTTTCAAAAGACAGTTAAAAATAAAACTTTTTGTTATACATTTTCTGGCTATCTATTAGAGCGTAAGGCATTTAACTTATCCTTTTCATTGAATTTTAGAATGTGAAACATTTTTATTCGAGCTTAAATTCAAACAAAAGATATATTATTTTTTTAGAAATTCCTTTTTTCTATTTTTTATATATAAATATAATTCCATGTTTCTAATTTACAATTTTATAAAAATAAAAAGCATGTTTATTTTATTTATTATTATTTTTTAAGCATGAAAGAGCACATTTTTTTATGTAAATCTGCTTTATCTTAATTCTTATTCCAAGATTTAATCTGAATAGCCAAAAAAATGCATAAAAAACATTTTCCAAAAAATTTTAATGAAAGAGAGATTTAAAGCAATAAATATTTTTCTAAAAGGAAAAAAAATCAAAGCTTAGTTACTTTTCTTTTACAAAACACAAATATATTCTTTTGAATGACAATAAAAGCATATACTTGCATTTTACACGACAAATAATTAGTGAAAATATCATACTTTTGTTTGCATAAAAATTGGAGGACTATTTTAACGCATGTTTCTCTTTGTTTATGGGATTGACATAATTCTGTTTTATTTTTTATACATTTTTATGTAAATTGCAGTTTATGAAAAAATTTTCAGGCCGCAATACACTCCTGGAAAATGTAAGATTTCGTGAAATTCTACTTTTGTTTTAATCATTTTAATAGTTATCCTATTGTTATTTTAATAAAATGAAGATGTGTAACTAAAAAATAATAATATATTATTGGTCACAGTGATTAACACGGTCAAGAAATTAGCACTAATTGAAATAAAAATAAATAAATAAATACATCTGTTTATATATTTTCTTTTCGATAAATGAATTTTATCTTAATGAAATAAACAACGGTAACATAAAGATATTAATCATTTCAGTTTTATCTGAACATCAATAAAAAAATTAAATATAAGTTAAATATTTAAAATCAGCAAAGGTTGCTTCTCATAATATTAACACGTTCGCTGCCAAGTTAAAAATACCAGAATTTTCATTTTATTTAGAAAGTTCAAATTCGTACCAGAAAATACTAATAGCAATATTTACTTCGTTTTATTTCGTGACATTTCAGACATTTCGTGATTACATAAAATAAAAACTCTTCTTTTGAAATTTCCGGTGCGAATAACTAATTTTAGATTGAATAAACGTAGATAGCACTACGAGTATACTCGTAGTTGGCAGCGAACGTGTTAATATCAAACGAAATATATATATATTTTTTTTATTTATTTGGGTAATTTAATGAAACCTATTATATCACCTAACTTTTAAATTATGTTTGGAGTGATGTCAGCATTTTTAAATATATGCGCCGACGTAATCAAACATAAATCTTAAATATTGGCTCAGCACACTATGTCGAATAGTTATAAATTATTCTTCGTACAATAAACATCAAACAATATTAAAAAATTCATGTGATGTATGTTCCCTAACATACCAGGTTTGGGAAATTTTTTACTTTACATTTAATTTATACACTTTACCAAAAAGTCAGAAATAGCAAATAATCCCAAGTAGCCTTAGAATCTTTCCATTTATGAAAGAGAAAATGTGAAATCAGCTTTCTTAGGTAACAAATGCAGGTCGTAAACCTGTCTTACATACACGTCCAACACTGGAGAAATCGTCTCCCTCATAGTGCTTGCTTTAAAGCTAAATGTGGATTTTCGAACAATTACAGAAGTTCTCCACAAAATTTAATAACTTAAAACTTATTCGAAGCGGAAGGCATGTCACATAAGAACGAGACTTCAGATTGTACAGCGTCACGTGTCAAGAACAATGGAATTGAACACAATTGCCTGGTCAGATGACACATGTTTAAATATAGACGTTTCAGATGCATTAACCTTTTGAATGCCGTAATAGCCAAAAATATACCAACGCTCTCAAACCCATAATATCCCTCGATAGCTGAAATAGTTTTCCTTCCCCTTAAATGGGTCGGGGTGCTGTCAAATGGGTGGTCTCTCTCAGTGATGAATTGGATAACGTGTCGGCATTTCTGGACAAAACAGAAAAAAAAAACAAGATTTTTTAAAATAGCTGGAGCAATGATAAACAGAGGGTCTAAAACCTGTCGAAATTTGAATAAAGGGAGAAGCAAGTATGGTCATTTCCCCTACTTACCTAGTAAAAAAAGTAGGAACGAAAAAAGTGAGTTTTTAGGGCTATTTTGTTGAGATTCTAAGGTCATTCACTTCTTGAAAGATTGGGACTTAAAGAGTTAAGATACTATAAGCGTGATATTGGATAAAGAGGGGAAAATGTGGATTTGGTACTTTGTTTAAAAATTTTTATAACTCCAGCTGTCTTTTCCTAAAGTTAAAAAAAAAAGATGTGACCTTACTTATTGGAAGTCAAAAATACAAAAATTAATGAAATAATTCTATGAAACAAACTTTTGCATTATTCACCATCGGTTGCTGGAGTAAGATGGGTGTTTAATAAGGATTACGCAAAAGCAGACAATGTTGAATGTACACAAAATTGATTTCCGCACTCGTACAGCAAATTTATAAATTGGCCAGCCTGCAGAATTGTTTTGATCTTCATCCTACTGAGAATCTTTGGGGTGAAATAGTTTGGATACTTTCTTGTAATGGGAGATAATATCATAAGTGAGACGTTTTATTGTTGTTTCTACTTGCAACATGAACATGGATACACTTGCTACTTAATTAGACTTTTGAAAGCAATGTCGAATCGCATACTTAGATAATAAAAAATCCATGATTATTATTGACTGAGTAAGTTTAACCCTTTCGCTGCCAATCATGCGCCTGCGCGTGGTGGGCAGCGAATCTCTAAATCTAAAATTATAAATTCGCACCAGAAATTACAAGAGAAGAATTTTTATTTGAGGTAATCGCAAAATGCCTGTCATTAAATAATGTAAATATTGCTGTTAGTGTTTTCTGGTATGAATTTGAATTTTCTAAATAAAATATAATTCGGTAATTAAAACACGGTAGCAAATGTGTTAAACATATATACAAGTTTTAGGAAATGTTAATAGACAGTTTTAAGTAACATTATCCTTCTTTCATTCCATTGATGTTTCATTTTAATTTTAAAAATAATTATTTTGCTTGGTTTCACTTACGTAGTTACAAATATAACCCGTAAGGCATGGTGACGTCACGGCGACGTCACTGTGAAGTCACATTGTGACTTTGTGACCGTCGTCGTGACGTCAAGTGACGTCGATGTGAAGTCACTGTGACCTAAATGTGAAGTCGTTATGGCCGTTTTCAAGGCTTTCTGTGACCTCACAATGTGACTACTTTGTGAAGTCACCGTGCGACTTCATTGTGAAAAAAGTGACGAATGTGCATCGGGTAGGGTGACCAGATTTTACCCGAATCCTATCCGGATTGTTCGGATCGACATTTTTTTATGCTACATGTTTGTGACGTTTGTGACGACACTGCACCGGGTCGGGTGACCAAATTTTACCTTAATCCAATCCAGAAAGTTCGGATCGATCTTTTTGGATTTGTTTGGCTACAGAATGGATTTGGATTAGTGGTCGGGTGACCTAATTTTCGTGAACCCGAACTGACCCGAGTCGGGTATAATGTTTTTACTGTAAGTCTTGTTCGGAATAGAATCTTGCATACGACAGAGTAACCAGATTTTATCAGAAATTGTGTTACGACACAATTTCTGATGTCGGCTTAGATCTAGAGTCACGTACGAATCCGGTTATATACACTGCTCAAAACAATTAAAGGATATTTGAAGTTTTATATAAAATAAAGATATAAACGAAATTTTTTTTGCCGAAAATAGAAGAAGAGAATCACAAATGCAATTTTTTCTGGTTTTCAAACTGTGGAGTATGCAAATTTTGAGTTCGACGTCAAAAACGTCGCTTCAGCGGCAGCGAATGAAATTTGACTTTCAACTGGATAAAAGAGAATGAAGACAAGGATGATCGGCATTCAGTGATTGCTTTGTTTCGATGAGTACGATGCCTCAGCAAAGTCATTTGACAGATTCAGAAGCTTGGAGAATTGTTGGTAGGTTAGAAGGGGGCCAAACTCAAGCCGAAGTAGCGCAAGCCATTGGAGTGTCACAAAGTGTCATTTCCAGGATCTGGAACCGTTTTTTGGAGAGTGGATGTGCAGCCCGAAGACCAGGGCAAGGTCGTAGACGGGCAACAACGCCCAATGAAGATCGGTATTTAGCGTTAACAGCTCGGAGACACCGAAACATGAACGCAACTCTTCTCCAACAACACCTTCGCTTGGCTACAGGCACCACGATTTCAACTCAGACTCTCCGAAACCGGCTCCATGCTGTAGGTCTGTATGCTCGCCGACCGATGGTATGTGTTAGATTAACATCAAGGCATCGTCGCGACCGCAGGGAGTGGGCAACCGAGCATGTCAACTGGAGGAGAAATGAATGGAGCAATATTCTGTTTTCTGACGAGTCCCGTTTTTCTGTGCATCCGGATAATAGGCGTATTTTCATCTGGAGGGACCGTGGCAGTAGGAATAATCCTGCGTTCGTGCACGAAAGTGTCAGATTTGGCGGTGGAGGAGTGTTGGTGTATGGTGGCATCTCCATTGACGGGCGCACTGACCTCTACATCATTCGAGATGGAGCTCTGACTGGTCGCCGATATAGGGATGAGATCCTCAGACCTATTGTAGTCCATTACGCTGCAGCAATCGGAGATAACTTCATTTTAATGGACGATAACTGCAGGCCACATCGTGCAAACCTGGTGGAGGATTTCCTTTTCGAGGAAGGAATCGTTCGAATGGAATGGCCAGCGTGTTCTCCAGACATGAATCCAATCGAGCACGTTTGGGACGCTCTAGGAAGACGAGTTTCTGGCCGCCAACAACCCCCACAAACTCTCCAAGAACTGGAAAGAGCTCTTCTGGAAGAGTGGGGCAGAATACCCTAACTCGTCATTAATAGCCTCATTGAGTCCATGCCTCAAAGGTGTTCAACGTTGCTGGCCGCCCGTGGAAACCATACCCCCTACTGAAAATGATTTTCTTTGAAGAAAACACCTTTTCTTATTCTTTTTTTCTCATATGCACAAATTGTGTTTTTTTCCTTTTGTACACAAATGCGCAATAAAATGCATTTTTTTCTGCCAAACATGTGTAATTTATTCTCATATAACCTACTATGTCTGTCGACCATGTATCAATCAGCTAAAAAGTTTCCCAGATACAAAATCCACCTAAAACTGCAATATCCTGTAATTGTTTTGAGCAGTGTACTTCTTGAACATGGTTGAAAGTCTACTTGAGCATGAATGATGATTGACTGAAATTATATTTTGATTCAACCCATATTCTTACCCTAACCCAACAACAACGACAAAATCTGTAGGCCCACAACCAGACCGAACCTAATAAATGATTTTGTATAGATTCGTATAACAAGATTTTACCAAATCCGGATAAAATCGACGATAAGGATTGGATCGGAAATATTTCTTTTTTTTTTTTTATGCAACTCGCATTCAAATTAAAACTTTGCATCTGATTGGGAAACCGGGTAATGTAGCCGTTAAGCAAGACAATTATAAATGTAAAAAACGCATACTAATATAAAAATAATAGATGAATCCATTAAAAATTATAATAAAAGTAAATATTTGAATAATATGAAATTCTACTGTGCAAATAACAACTTTTTAAATTAACTTCTACTTCTATTTGTTTTATGTAACCACGAAAAATATTGACAATAATTAAAACTATGCTATTGTGCTGTTAAGTATTGAAGTCTTTAAATGTGTATACTCTGCCATATTTCCCTTCTCTCAGTATCACGAAACTTTCTGACACATTTATGAAGAAATTTTTAAACGCATAATAATCACTTTAATAATCAGGCACTTGCATGCCTTTTAACCCTTTGTGGCTCAACAACATCGGTTTGAAAAATATATACTCCCATGATAGAATACATCATTTTAAGCAAGTAAAAAATAATTTTAAAAAATTAAATCATAAAAATAAAATTTATTGGCTAAAAGAGCCTTTTTCATATTTGTAATAAACAGAAAATTACATAGCTAATTCTCATAAATATTGTCATTTTTTAATACAAAATTCTAAAGTGTACGAACTTACCTTTGTAAAAAATCTATTATTGAACGTCTCTTTACTTTTAAATGCAACAAAATTTAGTTTACAATAACGAGGTGAAACTGTTCAAATAATAAATAAGACTTTTATATGAAAAATTAATTTAGCATTGTCGTATGTTGAGAATTCTGTGAACAATTTATATTAACTTCTGAGTTGAAAGATAACAGTAATAAATAAAATCGTCTTTTTAAGCTCACTGTAAAAAACTTTGACTTTTGGGTATGTTTACAGATATGCAACACGGCGATACAAAGGGTTAATTCATTTTGCAACAGGGTTTGAATGCAGTAAAATATATTACTTAAAAACAATATTTTGGTTATTAAAAATATAATTTTATTAATTGATTGTCAAATTTATAATTTTATTTATGAAATTATATATTTAAATAAGTAATAGATCTTACTAGGGATTATTTTTTTAAACACAGATCATTAATTGTTTATAATGACACAGCACCGCACCTACTCTGTTTGGCGTCTAATGTGAGTCATTTTTTAACGTTTTACTGCAGATTTTAGATGCATCGATAGTGATACATATACAGTGTCTCACAAAAGTGATGGGACACTTGTGCTTTATAAAAAGAAACTGCAATAAAATAAATAAACAAACATGTGCAAAAATTTTTTGGGTGTGTTTCATATTTAAAGTTAGTAACAATTATTACATAACATACATTTTGTCAAAATATTAAAATATTAATTTAGTAAAAATACAATTGTTCAGAACGGAGCAAAAAATGGCTCACATAAGTGATGGGACACTTACTTTTCCATCAAATATTTATCCACAAATTTTACTTTTTAAAAGGTTTTAATATTTTGTTGGATTTCCTTTTACTTTTAAAACATGATTTAATCTTTTTGGGATGGATTCGACTATTTTTTTTGTGATTTCTGGAGTGATTTTACCCCATTCTTCTTGAAGCACCGATTTTAGTTGTTGTTTTGAAGAAATGGTGTGTTTGCGAATTCTTGATTCCAATTCTTGCCAAATATTCTCTATGGGATTTAAGTCTGGAGATTGTGGTGGTGTTTTTATTATTTCAGGACAGTTATATAGCAGCCAGAGTCTAACGTTCAGAGCAGTGTGCTTGGGGTCATTGTCCTGGTAGAATTTAAAATCGTTATGAAGGTTCAATTTTCGTGCTGAAGATTTCAAATTTTGCTTTAAAATATCAATATACTTGTACTGATCCATTATACTGTCAATAAAAACAAAATTACCAACTCCAGCGGACGACATACACCCCCATACCATAACTCCTCCTCCACCATGTTTTACTGTTGGTACCAAGTTCTGTTTGCAAAGTTCTTCCCTGGGTTTTCTCCACACCAAGATTCTACCGTCAGAACCAAATATATTAAATTTACTCTCATCAGCAAATATAACTTTATTCCAGTAATCAGAATTCTTATTTATGTTGGATTTTGCGAAAGCTAGTCTGAGTTTTCTATTCTTTTCACTTACGAAGAATTTTTTCCTGGCTACTCTACCGTGATATCCAGCAGATCGAATTACCCTTCTAATAGTTTCAGGATTAACAATTATTCCATATAATGCTTGTAAATCAGCAGCAATTTTTGAAGCACTAATTCTTGGATTTTTTTTAATATTTCGAACGATAATTCGCTTTATTCCATTGGATAGCTTTGATGGTCAGCCAGGTCTTCTTTTATCCTGAATCATATGATTCTTTTTATATCGTTTAATGATATTGAAAACTGTTGAACGACTCAAGTTAACTGTTTCAGCAGTTTTTCTAATAGATTTTCCACGTTCAATATGCAAATTAATAACTAATTTTCGAATTTCAGGCGAAGTTACTTTTCGTTTAGCATTCATGACTACACAGAGCTAAAAAACACAAAAATTCCAAAACAAACTGGAGAGAAATACTGCAGACGATTTTATAAATTATTGCCAATTGCTTTTAAGTAAAAATAAAACCCCAAAAAATATTTTTATTGCTTATTTCAGGCGATTTTTGTTGCATATATAATGGTGTCCCATCACTTATGTGAGCTATTTTTTGCTCCGTTCTAAACATTTGTATTTTTATTAAATTAATATTTTAATATTTTGACAAAATGTATGTTATGTAATAATCTTTACTAAATTTAAGTATGAAACACACCCACAAAAAAAATGTGTACATGTTTTTTTAATTTATTTGATTAGTTTCCTTTTGTAAAGCACAAGTGTCCCATCACTTATGTGAGACACTGTATGTATCATATGACACCGATGAAGGATCTATCTGGTTTGATATTTGGTGACGGGACAATAACCACAATAACCTTCTGTAATTCTGATATCACCATCAACAGAACAAGTAGATTTGACAGAATCTGAATAGACAGAATATGACAGAATATGAGAATTAAAAATAACATGCCCCTGTTAATAATAAATGTTTAATAATAGTGCATAGATATTTTGAAATTTATAACTATAAAATGATTCAGGAAATAAAACAGTAACATTAATCATCTGATTAAAATCGTTGACATACTGCTATTTATTTTAAAAAAATAAACATTCTAAATTTAATAAACTTTATTTTTATAAAAATTAAATTAATGAAATATATAGCTTTTGTAAAAAAACTCACATGGAATTAACTGAAAACGTCATAATTTAATAAAAATATAACAAGTAAAATAATATTTCTTCATACCAATTTTCCTTTGTCATTATTTTCAATATTCTGTTTTGATGTAATCCAAATAACGAAAGCTTCTTTCGGCGAAAATAATTCGTCCAAATCTGGTACAGTATCATTGACCGGACTCAAATTTCACCGCGCCAATAAAAACTGTACCTTTCTCGAACGTAATTTTCTATCAAATATGTATATGCGAAGTTCTGTGCAGGTTTTTGTTAAATTTTAATTCCACATCCATTATACACGTCTATTGTCCAAGTACTTCATTCTCCTCCCACTTCCATCTCTACACTGTTATTTTTTTACTTATTAAGAATTTCGTACTCTGACGTCGATCTGCAGACGATATTTTCAAAACATCTGCCTGCTTAGAAGGGCAGATGATTTTTGTTTCTTATTATAAAGTTTAGGTTAGAGTAGAAAGTTAAATACGGAATATTTTTTTGAGACTCTCTCCAATTAAAATTTATTATTTGAAGAAGTATTTTTTATGCATTTGATCTTATTTTTTTCGATTAGTTTCACAATAATTTCAATTTAAATGATTTGTAAGTTCCTTTTTTGTAAACTGAAACAATGCTATTATAATATTTATGGCATATCAAATAAAATATTGTTTAAATTTTGGAGTATATAATAAATATTTTAATGGTCAATAATGCAAGATCGTTTAACAAAAACAGTAACATTTGTATCACGCGTAATAAATGCAAAATATGATTATAAAAAATAGAAAACGTTATCGCGGGAGAGGGGAGGAGGCATTTTTTCTTTTTCAACCTTTCTTTTTTTATTTATTAATATCCTGTAGAATAAAACAGCTTGTAAAATAGCAATATTTTTAAAAATAAATTTCTGATAAATGAAAAGGGACTAAATAATTATTTATGTCATGCGTTTTGCATATGTTTCGTATATTTCATTTTATCTTCGGAAAATGTTAAATTTATTTAAGAAGTATGAAACAAGTACCAAAATATATATTGGCAGAGGTACTTAATCTACTTAAACACTAACAGAAAAACAATTATTATTGGAAATATACAAGTGTTTTTATTATAATAAATGTTTGTTTATCACAACCTACCTCCCTTCACAAAAACAAATCTTTAATTACCCCATCTGTATATTATTTTCTGCCGTAATTTACAATTGACACAAATAGGGGATCCAACCCGGGTTCCTCGGGTTATAGAATATAGCATATATATAGATATATATATTCTTAAATTGAAAATTCTAATTTTGCATTTAATACTTTTTTTTTAATTTTACATTTAATACATTATTTTAGACTGTCCACTAACAACACCAAAAATAATTTTCATATGAAAAATATCAATTATGTATTTAAATAAAGTTTTAAAATTCATTAGTGATACTTTCGTATTAGTCGCATGTCAGGTTTTAATTAGTCGGAGATATCGCCACCTGTATATATATATATATATATATAATTTTGTTTGTTTGTTTGTTTGTTTGTATATTCTAATAGTTTTAGTGGTTTAAGCGAATAGTTTGATTTTATGTCTATTAAATTTGTGTTTTAAAAGAATATGAATTCCTATTTTTTATGAAGTTTTTAATTTCGATGTTGAATATTAGTCGGAAATAAACGCTGAATTATAGGAAATTTATTATTGTAACATTTTGTATATAAATGGAAACGTTTTAATGTGTTTTGATTGGAATGCCCTCAATAGAGAGATTTAAAAATAAAAACATGCTTGAAAATTATTTTTTAAACCATAAAGAATAGTAAATTGAAGTACAGTTTCAAGCATATTGCATTTGAAAGAACATTTTTTTTTTCCGACGATTAAATATCGAAATTGTGCAATGTTTCGTAGTTAAAAAAAATCGCAGTAAAAGCGTTATTTAATGTTCACTTGTTGCCACCGTTAACATACCGTCATTATTAATCTAATATATGATTTCGCTCTATAACATAGATTGCTGTTCTAATTTTAAAAAAGTTGTTAGTTTTTCACATAATATGAAAAGCAAATGAAAATGTGTCTTAATTTTAAAAAATTGTTCATGGAGTACCTGCAGAATTATGTTTGTATTATAATTTATAATTTCATATTGATTGAAATTTATCTATTTACGAAGAATTTTCCTGTAGGTCGATAAATAAATAAGTAAATAAATAATTTTTTAGGGGTCATAAAATCACTCAGAATCAGACCTTTTAAGTGCATTGAGGCATTCCTGATTAATATATTTCTCCTCTTTTTCATATATATATTTCAAATTCCCATTTTGGTCAAACTGTGACTTCAAAACATAGAGGTCTTTTGACCACACAGGTGATGTAACGTTTGTGACTTGCAGTAACGTCACAGTGACGTCACAAAAATAAACGAAAATGTCAGAAACATGTTTTTTACATTGAATATTTATTTTGTAGTGTTTTTGTAATTTTTTTAAAGTTTCTAAGCAATTCACATTTTAGTCACAGTGTGACTTCACTGAATGGTGGTATTTCAGTCACATATGTGACGTGACGTACGTGACTCACAGTGACGTCACTGTGACGTCCCTGTGAACATACATGCTATACGGGAAGTTTAAGTACTATGGAAACAAAAGAGAAATTTCGTGAGTTTGCTCAATTTTCTAGATGTGTGCTCTGGTACAATTAGCAAAAACATGCACTAATAAAAATATTAGTCCAGTTTTTTACATTGATATCTTATTCCTGAAGGGAAACTTTCCATATCCTTGATATATGTATCATGATTATAACATTTCATATTTTTCAAATTAACATTTTTGGAAAGTCCACACTTTAATAACCAAATTTTGTTCTTCTGAATGCTTTTCGTTTTACATGCCGGAATCAATAGTCCGATTTTTTAAATCTGTTTCATCCTTAAATTTAAGGTCTTAATAAAAAGAATAGTCTCACGACATCGAAACCCATATTTTACTTTTTTAACGTTAAAAAATGGCAAAAAGTAATGACTCAGTTTTTGGAGGAAAAATATAGTATATCGACCATTTCAAATATTACAGTAGAGAAATTTCCTACGTGATCACGAGTTCGCATAGTGTACAAAAAACACTCATGTAAAAATTATATTTTATTTAATTTATAATATTAAATGTAACACAAAATCAGAAGTTAAAAGAAAAAGGATTCAGTGATTTAAATTTTTAATATGTATTGACTGTAATTTGTTACGAAATATAGATTATTCGCATGTTAAAAATTCGATTTTGTGTCACGATTACCTAAAATTTTTAACATATTTTCTTTAAAGCTAGGCTGTTAGGAAACTCTGATAACAACATCGTAATTTGTACGTAATTTTCACTTCAATAGTCACATATTAATGCATGTAAAAACTACGATGGTATTATGAGAGCTTCATACCGAAAACAACTCAATTTTATATAACCGAAGAAATATTAAAAAATGTCCGGTAATCCTATTTTTTGAACTTGTATAAAACATTAAAATAATCTTTAAAGGAATAGCAACTATAAAAAATAGAAAATTTAGGCCCGAACGTTGTAATTATACACAAAATTACAAGAATTATAATTACAAAAGAAAAAAAAAAGCAAGAAACTTCATCGACTAATACTCACCCATCATGGATATGCATAATATAAAATATGAAAATAAAACATGTGTAAACTATTTATAAAATGCATTGCAATTCGAATAAAAACCTGACTTGATGACGTCATAAACTTTAAATGCTCTTTTACTGAATTGCGTAAAAGAAACATCCTTATAACTTAAAAATGATAATCAGATTAACTAACAGTTTACTGTGTCGGATTAAGCGTCTCATTTCCAATTAAAATATATCTTTGAATTGACATTTGAATGAAATACGGGTCATTAAAAATCGAAGATTACAAATATCTTGGCAACGAATTACACGATCGACTTCATTCTTTATGCAAAATTTATATTTTTATATTGTATTTTATATTCAATCCATAAAATAGACAATATCGAAAATTTTTATGTACCTTTTATCAGAACGAATATTACGAGAGTCCGCAAAAAATATTCCCGGATAATCGAGTTTACTGAAATTCATTAAGCTTCTTTTCATTATTACATACTAAGTACATACCAAAATTCAAGTCTCTATCTCAGTTTGTTCGGGAGATAGAACGTTTACAGACACACAGACACACACACACAGACAGACGGACGACATTTTTTTTCTAAATATATATATATATATATATTAAATCTCCAGTGGTTCAAACGCGTAAATTCGTCATTTTTTTCGATTTTTAAAACGATTAGAAGATTTACCCTATACTACGTAGAATGGGTAAGTAATAAAACAGTGTTTAGTTAGACATCTCAATTCACTGTTTGCAATTTTATTCGTATATTGCAAACATATAGATTATAATATTTCAAATTTTAATTGCTTAAAAGGCGAATAGCCAACAGAGTGAAAAAGTATCCAAAAGTTCGAGTCCCGGCTTGGATACTTTTTCACTCTGTTGGCTATACGCTTTTTAAGCAATTAAAATTTGAAATATTAAGACTGCAAGTCTTGAGAAATTTTCTACAGAAAAGTGTCCAAGTATTAAATAGATATAGATTATAATTATATATGAATTAGTTTTTAAATTATCGCAAAATGTCATATAAATGATGCATTATCTTTTGCCATCCAAAGAAGATAACCAGCCTATTAACTCTCAAGGTATAGAAAATCTATCTATATAGCATATCACCTATAGTTTTATAGTCGTAAGTGCATGTTAGAGTCTTTTATAACATGTATAAGTAATAGGACATACGGGGATGTATTAAAAAAATACACATATATTTGCTTAACCCGCACGCATGCACTGTACCGTCCTTATAAGGAAGGCTTAGTTTATTTGAAATATATAACGTGACTATAGGGTATGTGACATCTAAATTTAATCTAGAAAACCGATAGTTACATGTAGTCTTTAATGTGAAGATATGATAAAAATTATCCTTATTTTATCCAGAAAATGTATATGTTCCGGTTTAGAAATAATTCCCTTAAAACTTTTGGCAGAAAATTATGAGTATATCTTTTGTTCTCATGACTGTACCTGTAATGTTGGATAGTCATACTATTACTTTTTGAGACGAAGTATAGAACAATAAAAGGACATTTGATGAAGTTTAAATTATGATTTATTTTGGAATTGTGTATCTACATTAGCTAACCAGTCCTATAATTCTCTACCGATCACCATATGTCGGGATACGCAAGAAAAATAAAGATGTTTGAAATAAGCAATAAGAACTCATTAATGGAAATTGCCAATATATATGAAGATTTTATATTATTAAAAACGAAAGCGACAAAATCACAGGCGACACTTTTTAGTGAATTATAAACATACCATAGTGGGGCTATGTACCCTTGCCATTCTGCCATTTCTCTTGCATACAACTTTTAAAAATCTTGTTTTAAATATATGTTAAGGGTGGAGAGTATAGACTCTCACCCTCTGTTGTTTGTGGGTGAAAAGGAGCACAACTTCTTTAACATTTTATAGTTTAGTTACTAATCTAGACTATGTACATTTATTTACATGGGCAGTTATAATAATAGGGGAATTCGTGAATTTACATCTAAGTCTCTGTGCAACTTTTCTGCAATACATCCTTTGCGATTCTGCCCTCAACAACCCAACACAATACTGCCATACTCCTACTTATAGTTTTAACAACAGCTGACTTCGCTGTTTTCCTCAAAGAGAAAGTTCAACTTACTGAATTAAGGAAAATAGATGGGCTTGCTCCATTTTTCGCTGCCTCGGTATTATTCTTAAAGAAAGGGTTTTACGTCACACCAGAATGGCTGAGTATGTTTGCTGCTATGGGTTTAATCTCTACACGTGCATCACTGTTGCTATGGACTGTGAAATCCTTCAGCGATACCCACATATATATATAATAATATTTTTTATAATAAAAAAATTCTGCGAAATATAATCGGATATTTTAACGAATGTTTAATGAATACTAATACCTATTGTCACGTAAACTAGCCATTATGTTAATATCTATATTTATTATTTGTTAATATTTGTGTTCTTATTGCGTTAATCAATAAATGATACGGATCCTACATTAGTATTAAATTCCCGCATACTTATGTTTTGAATATCGTTTGTCATACTTTAACATTAATTACATCTGTGGGAAGACATTTTTTATTTAATATTGAATAAACAACTTAGATTTTTTATATCCATTCCACTAAACAAAGAAAAATTAACTATCGTTTTAAACCAATTAAAGGCAACGCTAGTAAAAAAAAAATACAACTGCTTATAAACCATATTCATTTCCTGATTTGGTGTCACTTATTTTTGTTTCAAGTAGTAAGATAGTAAATTACCAAAAAATATACACACAAATCCATTTTAATTTACAAATATGTACGTTTGCATGGTTTTGCAACTTAATGCTTACAATGACTGTCTTTGTTCCTTGAACTTAAGTTTTGCCTTTTTTGCACATATTCGAAAATTCCTATTAGTTACAATTATTTAAGTGGATAACACTTTTGTAATGATGCACAGCAATGGTTTCTCTGTTCAGTTATTTTTCTAAGTATGATAAAATGTTATTTAATTATTTTACAAATTTTCAGCTATCATTATTGAATAAATGTTTAAAATGATAAAAGTTCCTCGGAAATCGATAGGTGTTATTAAAAATATTTAAAATCCCTTAATGAGTCGAGTATTTAATTATCTCTTTAAATGTAGTAGAAGTAATTAAGGTTACTTTATAAATGTGATAACTGAGAAGTTCTTCGGATTTTTTTTTTTGTTTAAAAAAGGTATTTGGTGTAACTTATTTTGAGATCTAAAGTTTAATTTTAAGAAAGTAAACAAAAATTATTTTTTCCATTAATATTGCTTATTTTTCGTTATTTCAGTTAAACAAAAACAATTATTATTATTATTATTTGATCAAAGAATAGTTATGCGCAACCGTTATTCACAACGAAACGTTATAAAATATTTTTATTCATAAGTCGTTATATATTTTTTTCTACAATGCATTTTTTAAATTATTTCTATGAAAAAATGCATTTATTCTGAAACGCACAAGTATTAAGAAACTATGCAAAAATATATCCCTTTTAAAGTTTATCACGTATTTTTTGGAACATAAAAAAAAAAAAAATCAATTGCACATGTTTTATAATTTTCTGCAGTTGGAAATATGAATATTTTTTGTGTGTTGTTTAATTTACAAGTTCTCTGCAATTGTTTTTATATTCATAAATAGAAAATGCATTTTTTCTTGTACAATGCCTTTTGACGTCTGTAGCAAAATCTTCAGAGATACTAATGTTTTACCATATCAAAAAATAAAATTTTAATGCATATATATATTTTTTTTAACTAAGATATTTATTTGAAAATAACTAATTTGTGATTCAGTTTAAATAACGCGTCTCAACACATAATAAATTGTCATTAATATTCGTTTTACTATATTCTCCACTATGCAATTTTTTTTTATATAATGTCCCTGTTGCTGTTAGACATTATTATTACTATTATTTATTTTATTATTTCTTTTTTTCACGGAAAAATATTTAAATTTCACCGCTTTAACTTATAACAATAAAACAGGATGATTTTTCCTGGAATAAATTTCAATTTTGTTATTTCTATACAGCTTTATAATTGGACGAATTATTTAACTTTCTTTCGTGACAGTAGTATTTCACATACGACTGTGTATAAGATGATTTTTGTTAAAAAAGAAAAAAAAATGTTTTTTTCTAAATACGTGTTTTGAATAAGTAGTCTATGTAATCCTATAAAAAACATAAGTAAATTAAAAATCATATTATTTGACACGTACACAAATTTTGTTGCACGATATTAAAAAACCTTACGTAACATTCTAGGAAAAGTAAATTGCTTTAAAGGAGGAAATTCCTTTAAAGAATTATACATGTTATTATTTATCATAAATGAATATTTATATGTATATACAGTGGTGGTTAAAAGTTTGGACATTTTTTGAAAGTTTCATGTTTTTCAATTTTGTGTGCTTGTAGAATATATTAATTTTCACTTAAATACAAACGTCTATATATCAAATTGAAGGTAAGGTAATTTAATGTTAAATTTAATAATAAAAACAGTATTACAATATCTGTATTACAAAAAAAATTATGCAACTAATAGTAAGATCTATCTTAGATTTGCATTTTTTAAAGTGATACTTACACAATCAATACTTAGTAGGATAGCCTTTTTTTAAGATAGCTTCATAGCGTCTTTTCATGGAGTGAACGAGTGTTTGGAGTTCATCTTTCGTAATCACATGGTGCCAAGAATCAATTATAGCTTCAATAAGTTGTCTTTTATTGGATGGACGTTTCTTTCGAACAAGAATTTTCAAACGTCGCCACAAATTTTCAATTGGATTGAGATCAGGGCTGTTTCCTGGCCATGGTAATATATTTATGCCTTTATTTTGAAACCATGCTTTGCATACTTTTGCTGTGTGGCATGGAGCTGAATCCTGCTGAAAAATAAATGGTGCGTTGTTGGGGAAGAGATCCCTGATGGAAGGTATCAATTTTGGTTCCAGGACAGTTTCGATGTATTTTTTGGTATTCAGGATGCCATCAATCACTTGAATTCGGCCCACACCATCTGCAGACATACATGCCCAAATCATGACATTTGTTGGGTTTTTTGTATTTGCTTCAATGCAATCAGTGTGAAGTGCATCTCCTACTATACGTGTCACGGATTTTCAACCATCACTACCAAAGAGCGATATTTTACACTCATCGCTCCAGATTACTTGCTTCCATTGATTTTCTGACCATTTATTGTGTTATATTTGCCCACTTAACTCGTTTTTTGCTTTGCTTTTGATTTAACTATGGTTTTTGCCTTGGAATTCTAGTTTGTAGTCCAAATCCTGATAACCTTCTTCTTATTGTTCTTGAACTTACTGCAATACACGCTGCATTCATTTCACATCTAATGGCATGTGATGAAATTTTTCTATCTTGAAGGCATAGCCGTTTAATATTTTCATCGGCAGTAGCACTTGTGCATTTTCTTCGGCCTGATTTGGCCTTATTTTCCACTGATTTCGTTTTTTCATAACGTAAACAGAACTTTCGTACACCAGAACAAGTCACTGAACCACAAACTTGTCTTGCAATTTCAACATAAGAGAGGCCATTTTCTCTCAATATGACAATTCGGTTTATTTTTGTAGATGTCCGATTAGTTCTTCTTGTTGATGACATTGTTTAAAATTTGTTTAATTAAAAAAAGGACTTTAAATATTCAAAAACAGCAATACTCTATTTAATTGTACTAGTATGAATCATTCCGCAAAATATTTCCACAACATTAACTCTTTTACAATCCGAATAATCTAAACTATAGTTACAGACATTTGATTGTTCCTCAGAACAGTGTTTGTGATTGGCTAGTACGCTATTATTACAAAACACGTCCTTATTCAAAACGATTTGTGTTTGTTTGTTCTACTAAAATGAGCATAACCTTTTTTGTAATACAGATATTGTAATACTCTTTTTAGTATTAAATTTGACATTAAATTACCTTCAATTTGATATGTAAACGTTTGTATTTAAGTGAAAATGAATATATTCTACAAGCACACAAAGTTGAAAAACATGAAACTTTCAAAAAATGTCCAAACTTTTGGCCACCACTGTATATATATATATATATATATATATATATATATAAGCACATTATTACATTATGTATCCGCGCGATATAAGAAGTGTCTATTTTGAAACTAAAAGTGCAGCAGACGAATACGCCGTTGAATATAATAGTTTGAAAAATTATTCAAATAAATACTGCGTTCTTTTAAGGTATCCGCACTCCTTAGGTGGTGATTTTTTGAATTTTTTAAAGTTTAACTTTATACCATTATTTTTCTAATGAAATTTAAGTTAAAACTTTGAAAAATATATAAACATTTTAGAAATTAAACAAAAAATATTTTGAAATTTTGTCAAAATTATGTGAAAAATTGGCTTTTGTGCAAAACATGATAACATAAAATCAAATCAATGCATTCACTTTTTGAAAATTGCGTAATAAAGATAATAACTTTCTATAGGACATAGAATAGCCGTATTATAATAGCATCTCTATCGCAGAAGCTATGGCAGTCGCAGTACTAATGTAATGAAAAATTCGTAAAATTTATTGCAACTTTTTAACTTATACCATTGTAAATATAAAACTAGTTAATATATCATACTGATGGTAGTCTATTCCCTCAATAATCATTTGTAAAATAATTAAAAAAAAATCAAAAAAATTCATGCAGAATTTTTTGCTATAAGATGTTTTGCCAACTTTGAAAATCTGAAAAACTTCATTTTGAGAAAAAGCTAAAATGACTTTTAAAGGCGGTTCTTGCTATAAAAATAATTATTATTCTTTAAAGATTTAATTATATACTCCATGTATTTTCTTGAACATGCATTTCAACTTACTTCCGGTTTGCAGAACGATATTTCCTGTTGTAAAATCATTCGGTAAGCTGTAATAGATATAAATTTAAACGGCTGTAACTCGGGTTCTAATTCAGATACAGACACAATTAAAGCAGAATTCGATAGATAAACGATCGTGTTTTAATATTATTGCAAATATGTAAAATCGATATTTTCATCGAAAATGACGTTTCAAAGGTGTGGTGTTGTAACATGAACTATTTTAGACAAATTTATTTCATTTTCAGTAAGTTAATTTATTAGCTGCTATACAAATATTTGCAATTTTAGTTATAGTTAGTGATAAAAACGGGAATAATTCCTCCTTATTGTCATTTTCAACAAAATATATTACAAAACAACCAAACGAGCTTGATTCAACCTTAAGTGATATAATTCTAGCCGGAAAAAGTACTACCATAAATCATTTGAACATATGAAATTGACAATTTTTTTTAATGTAAAAAAGTAATTGAGCTCCGTTGAAAACACAACTAAAAATGAATTTAGTTGGAGCTACTAATGAGCATATAAATCATTTAAATACTATGAATGAAGGATCTTGGAAACATAACTTGTTTAAAGCTTATTGCACCTATAATATTGTACAGCACGGCTCATTAAAAAAAAAAAAAAAAAAAAAAAAAAAAAAAAAAAAAAAAAAAAAAACG
Source organism: Maratus michaelseni (assembly GCA_963931845.1). Classification (NCBI taxonomy): domain Eukaryota; kingdom Metazoa; phylum Arthropoda; class Arachnida; order Araneae; family Salticidae; genus Maratus; species Maratus michaelseni. The sequence goes on along the minus strand of OZ007593.1, from coordinate 299,582,828 downwards.
CAATAGGAAGATAGTTTATCATCAATGATTGTTTAAATTTCGTTCGCCATTTTACTATTCTAATTGATTATATATTTCTGCAACAGATGGCAGCAGGTGCAACCTAGACAGTTGATATTTTTACTTCTCCGATTTTCATGTGAGTGAAATTCATAAATAAATTCTAAATAAGAGTTGAGAATTCATTTGAAATTAGCAATATTGCTCATAATTAAAATGAAGTATAATCTCAGACGCTTTGGATTACGTACATGTTATTTTATTTTTAATATTCGCTAGCTTGATTTTCACTGCTCTGACACTGACCGCCATATTGGAGGCGAGCTGATCTATCTAACACAATCTAGTCTTTTCATTGGTCTGAGCTCTGGAAACTACGGTTGTTGCCAACAATAAGCTAGAAATTCAGCCCTATTTTCGCGCCACGTAAGACAAAAATATATATAGATTGAAGATAAAACAGGTAGATTTTAACTTAAATATTTTTACTCTCTTTTAAACAAAGTATAAAAACAGAACTGGCATGTAAACCTGTTTTCTCTCGAATAGTGTTTTAAGCTAATATACTGTTTCTGCCATGTAAATTTCGTGTATCACGAGATTAAAAATATACTCTAGTATAAAAGATAATAGGAACAGACAGTAAAAAGTACAATAAAATAAAATAAAATAAAATAAAATAAAGAGAGAGAAAGAGAAAGAGAAAGAGAGAAACGAAACAACCATAAATTTTAATCTCCATTTTATAATAGAAAAATACGTAATTAGCCATTGCACCGAAAATTATGTAATCTTTAAATTTATATTAAAAAGAAAGCTTAGACGATCGTCTTCATGGGGACTTTAACACCAAAATATCAAACTTTCAACAGGAATACCTACTTTTGACATAATATTTGGCTTTTTCGAACCATTTTATTTTAGGAAACCAAATGTAAAGTCATTCGGTCAATTAGTGTAGAATTTATGAAACTTTAAAAAATAGAACTCGTAATGTTTAAAAAAATGATTTCAATGCAGATGGTTTTTTTTGGATTTGCATATTTGAAGCTTCTGGAAATCGATGTCATTAAAAAAATCATATGTTACAATTCTTGCTTGTTCCGAAAATTTATTTCGAAAGTATAATATTATTAATTAATTTTAGAAAAATATTTTAATTTAATTGGTACGGCGTTTTTGCACAGAAATCGATTTTTATGAGCTTCAAACATGTGAATCCAAAATTACAGCTCGTTCTGACAAGTAATTATGGAATCATGTTTAAGAAACTCCCTTCATCTAATCTGTTTTGCAACCACTACAAATGAATTTAACATCACGAGTTTCAAACTCATACACTCATAACTTCTAATCTTCTTAACGGAGTGACTTCCTGTTTAACAGCCTAAGGTAAAATTTACCGATAAATTAAAATATGATTTCGATATTAGTTGTATGTATTGAAAATTCCAGAGTTTGGTACATTCTTACAAAGAAAGCGACTATGTAAGCTTTCCTTTATTATTTTTTATTCTCTCTCTCTTTCTCTCTCTCTCTCTCTCTCTCTCTCTCTCTCTCTCTCTATCTATCTATCTATCTATTTATCTATCTATCTCTCTATCTCTATGTATCTATCTATATATGTGTGTGTGTAT